>JAEQBH010003739.1:0-600000 GCA_016808115.1 Tetrastigma voinierianum
CATACAAATCCATACACAAATAGTTTCCATACTCGAAATTCTCTTCTCCTTCTTCTTCCTTTTTTCTCCTCTCTTCACGTAATACCCTAGCCCTCCATCCCAAATGAGAGACCAACTTGGTCTTATTCCATTTGATATAATTTCCATTTTATCGCACTTTGGTCCTCAAACTCCCTTCTATTTGCACCACAACTTATGTTATTTCTATAATAGCATATCATCTTCTTATATTATGCAGAATTTTAGTCCTGCTTTTGAAAGTTACAAATTTACTCCTTGCTATTTATGGTGGGTTTCTTGCTGCTTGAATTTAAATTACAAAAATTCAATTATACCTACAAATAATTCTAAACACGTTGAAAATGACTTGGGTATATTTCGGGGTGTTACAATTCAGACGTGCTAGAAAAGTTACATGGGGAGCCTTGGATATGAGATTAAAGATCTTCAATTTTGGAATCGACTATAGTCATATACTATTGCAAAGTCTGATGTAGAGATAGAGTTTGACCCTCAAATTGCACTTGAAGCGCCTTCAATGTAGCTAGCACCTCAGAATCGACCATGAGTAGTTCGTTGAAAGCACTAGTGATACCCCCTGCAAAAATTGAGAAGGAAACAAAGGAAGAAAACATGGAAGAAAACAGAAAAGAATGAAATTTTAGAGGAGAAATAAGACTAATAGAAAAAAATCCCAAATTTTCAATTGATGTCTTCTTCTTCACCCTTTACAACTCTATTTCCTCATTTAGGAAAAAAAAAATAGATAACAAGAATCAACCTCGTAATTGCCAAATGAGTCACACCGACTCAACAAGAAAAATAAAAAAAGAAATTCTTCAGAGTAGAAGAATTATTCTCTATTGTCGTGGCTCCATATTGCCTCAAAATCTTGATTCTTCTGTTACTAGAAGCTGCCCTTACACGACATAATACTTAAGCTTAATTGCGGTTTTCTAGTACGATTGGTGGTTTGGTGATTCGTCCATGGCCGAGTTACGGTTGCCTTTGATCGGAATTTATTAATACACCAAAACTTGTTTGACTGATTTTTACATAGACCAAAAACTGACTAATAGTTGAAGACCAAATTGACTAAATATGATGAGGTCAGTATGTGCTAAACTTTTGGTGCCACAACCAAAGACTAATCAATCCCTGACGAAGGCACTAAAAACTTGTTAGCCAAATTTATGAGATGATTGCCAAAAAACTATTATCTAATCCTCGACAATGGTGCCAAAAACTTGTTTACTACTAACCAAAATTATAAAATATGTTGTTTGCCTTGGATGAGAAGACTTCAATTGAAAATGTGTTTTGGGTCTAGATCACTACAAGTGCACTGGTCATTCGAGTAATAAAAGTGGATTTAAGTCCGATATCGTTCTCACGAGGATTTGATTGAAAAATCTAAACATCAATTACTCTATCCTTGCTATTTGAACTTCAAATTTAAAAGTGATTTGGTATCAAAATTAGGAAATGTGAAAATTAAATAAAATTCTATAACTATATATAAAGAATTTAAATTATTGATTAAAAGTTCACTGGAAAAAGTTAACAATGGGTAGTAGATCAATGTAAAATTATTAATTGCTTTCCTTTATAATATAGTTCGCCATTAGTCTGAAGTTCGAACTTGTCAAAGATGCAAGGTAGTATAGTTCGACTTCCACACACCATACATTTCACTTTAATTAGAGATTTATGTTCCTTTCGATGCATGAGTCTAACCGCTACTTGTATTATAGAAACCTCCTTCTAAGATTTCAGTATTTTTCTATTTTTGGTACTTCACACCCATTTCTTAGGATCAAGAATTCTCACCCTATGACAAAATTTTGGGAGCCTTCTTCAATCTAATTGGTATCTCGCCCTTCAAATCTAATAAAAATTTTTATCTTCTTGATTAGATCTTTGCTAACACGAGATCTAGATCCTTTCATCAGATTAAGGAGAAACATCTAATCAACTAAATTGATACATCATCCAACCATTGTCACACCATGAGTAAGTTAGTGATCTATCGAAGTGGTCTTTCAGAGTTCATTAGTTAGAGAATATTAGTCTAACATACCCCCAAGTCACTACTCTATACTCTCAGGAATCTCCGTCTCTATGTCACTCAGAGGGTTTCCTAGAAATCAGAGCAAGATACAGTCCTTTTCTAGGTACAAGCTACTAATATTCGAACAAGCAACTTCAAGAATGGCACTTAAATCGTAACAAATTCAAGATTTCGAACTATGATATTCTTCAAGTTGAGCTAAAATCAATAATGAAGATCATCCAATCCCGCATGGAGCTCGCCTTCCAAAACTCGGTTTACATAAATAAAAGTGATCACTCAGATAAGGAAAATTCACCGAAATTGCAGCACTTTGAAACAAGGAACTCCATAAAATTTCCAAATTCCATTCACTTCAAACAGTAATGAAAATTGAAATTTTACAATGAACTAGCTCGAAACTTCCCACTATATCACTATTCAATCCCAAAAAGAACTAACTACAAATGCTAATCTAAGCTAAAACTAAAAAAATAAAATAAAATAAAGAAAAATAAAAATACAAAGGAGACTCCAGCTACCCAGAAGTTCTTTGTTTTGCGGGAGCTACTCACAATGCCCTAGATACGTCTATTTATAGATTTTCAAAAGATGGGCCGCACTTCTAGGCTGAAATTGTGGATCCCTGAAATTTTAGCCCAATTGACTACTTTGTTGTGACATAGAAAGTTCTATCACGACATAGTTCTCATCTTTGTTCTCTAACTCTTATTATGGCCTGCAGTTTCTGTCGCGATATGGTTTTATACTTTCTTCTTGGATTTTGTTGCAATGATACTTGAGATAGTGTTATGGTTATTAGTTTTGCTGAAGCTTAGCTAGTGATTGTCGCAATAGAATTTTTCTTTGTCACAACATAAAAACTTTGTTGCTGCCAACCTATCTCTTTGTTGTTCTAAAAGTGTCGCGACATAAATTTCTTTGTCACACAAAACTTTATATTCTTAGTCTTACTATGTTGCGACATAAGTTAGAAATGTCGCAAATATAAAACATATATTATGTAATGATGCTATACTCTCATTTCCATCCTTTGTTTGACACAACCGCCTTCGCTAACTTTGTTGTAACATTCTTTGCTATGTTATACCTAGTTTTTGTAGTTCTTCTCAAATTTTGTCACGATAGAGTTGTCTTTTGTTGCTACAAAGTTTCTCATGTGTGTTGCATATACATAGACTTTTTATTTTCTCGACATAGTCTTGTTGTCTTACAGTACTAAGACTAGAATCTGTGTCGCGACAGACTCTTAAGATGTCGCGACATATTTTCTTCTTTGATCTTTGTCGCTGGCTGGACTGTTTGTTGCAAATATCGAATCCTTGTCGCGAATATTAATTTGTCTTGGCTTCTGTCTCATTTCACTTCCATTTTCTATCACGACATAATTTTCTTTGGTCACGACAGAGTTTTGATTATTGAGACAAAACTCTATTACCATTGCTTGATCATTGTCGCAACAGAGGTTTCTGCCTTAAGTTCTTCATTGTGTCGCGACATACATTTATGCGCTGCCGCAACATTCGCCTTTTTAATTTTCCTCTAACTTTTGTCACGACAATAAATTTCTTTTTCACGACAGAGTTCACCTCAAACTTTTGTTGTGTTTGTTGTGACACAAACTTTCGTCGCAACAAAGTCTTCTCTTTGCTTTTAATGCTAACTTTAATTTTGTGTTGCAACATAGTTGTTCTCGTCGCAAATGCAGCTTTTCTACCATCATCGTTCTTTATGTTGCGACAGTTTTGAAATTGTTGCGATAAAGTTCGTCCATTTTCTTGATCAATGTCGCAAATAGAAAACTATTTTGTCGCGACAGTAAAGCTCGTTTCTAGGTTCTTTAGCTTCGATCTTTGTCATGACACGTAGTTGCCATATTACGACATAGCTTCTTTTGGTTTTATTTAGATTGTGTCGCGACATTCTGAAACTATGTCGCGACAAATGTTTCTACCTTGGACAATTTTCTATTTTCCTTACTAGAATTGTCTATTTTTCATTAAAAACCTACAAAACACAAAGTTGGTGAAAATTCCATAATTCAACATTAAAATGAATGATAAACTTCTAGAAATATGCCAAAAATATGGATTAAAAATAGATGAGTTTAGGACTCATCAAATTCCCCTAAACTTAAAGTTTTGCTTGCCCCCAAGCAAAGAAAATAAAATTTTGTTTGTCCTCAAACAATTTAACATTTATTTTTATGACATTTTTCTGTTGAATCCACAATTTGGGCATGAAACATCAGTTAGTTATAAAGTTATTTCTAGACATGTTTCCAATCTAGAATCAAGAAGTGATTTTCAATCAAGTTCACTAAACACCCAAATACTTCTCAGAATGTAAACAATCCAATTATTCAACCCGCATTTGTGAGGCGTGATGGTCTTCTCTCTTCTTCCTCGCGCATTAGTTAATTTTCTAGATAATACTTAGATAGCAAACTCTCCCTTTATTTTTTAAAGTCCCATATTCTTGTTTGTCATATTAATCTCCACCAATGTAATAGCAACACCTTCGTAATCTCACAATTAGGTCTTTTAGGCTTATAATGAATGTTAGTAATTAAGTAGATGATTTGATAATTTAGGCTCAATTTACCCAGATTACCTTTACAACTTAACATCTTGCCTTCATTATGCATCATTTATTTTTCCATTGATGTCAACTCTCTTCCCTCCCCATTTGGTTTGGTGCATCTTTATGCATACTTGATGAGTGTAAAGTTCATCTATGTTTTAAGTTCATTTCACATGCTATTTTGAGCATTTTATATCCATATTCATGTAAAACTGATAACATTTCCTCCAAACTTGGTTTTGTAGGATATTGACGAAAAGCAAGTGATTTGGAAAGAAATGAGAGATATATATATACAAAAGAAGAGTCAACCGGGTGTCTCATAGTGCTCCATCGGGAAGATGAATTTTTCTGTAACATATGGAACATCAAGATATACCTCCCCATTGTTGTATTCTTCATTTAAAGATCTTTCCAATGACACCTCACACGCCCAAATCTGAGTTTAAACGAAGAAGTTATGTCATCAACAAGTTGGAGAAAAAAACAAGCCCCTTAGTAGATTTAGTGACAAAGCTTTCTTGCGACAAAACCCAGATTTTATCGCAACAGAGTTAGCAACAAGCTCTGTCGTGACAAACCCAGGTTTTGTTGCGACAGAGTTAGCATCAGTTTTGTTGCGACAAATTTAGCAACAAACTTTGTCATGACAAAACTAGATTTTGTCGTGACAAAGCCAGTGACAAAGCTTTGTCAAGAAAAAACCCAGATTTTGTCGCAACAAAGTTAGCAACAAACTCTGTCACGACAAAACCATAATTTGCACAGAGCTGCAAGACAAAATGCTTGACCTTTTTTTTAAGCTCTGAAAAATGCTGTTTTGGACTGTTTTCAAGCCCATTTCACCCTAGGACTATAAATACTTGTTATTTTTTTAGGTTTTTAGGGCAACGGGGAGGTAGGAGAACACCTCTCATGGGGTTTCTCTCTCTAAACTGCCCATTTTCTTAGTTTTGTTGTAGATTTTGATTTTTAATAGATCTTAGAGTAGTTTTAGAGTAGATTTTATTTCTATTGAAGAGAGATTTCTCGTGTTGTATAAATGTGATTCATATTTCATTACTGTTCATACAAAGATTGAAACAAAATCTGGATTTTTCTCTCACTCCTTGTCTCTTGATTTCTCTCTTCATTTTCTTACTTTTTGTTTGATTGGTGATGATTGGAATCCAGTAATGGAACAATAAACACCCTCAGGGGTGGGGATTAATGTTGAACATTTAGATTTGCAAATTCTCAGTTATTTTGTGGGTTTGAATACTGAATTTATATAATTGGTACTGTTCATATAAGTAGCTGTTCGGAATATTAGTAGCTTATACCTAGAAAAGAGTTGTATCTTTGCTCTGATTTTCAGGAGGCCCTTTGAGTGACATAAAGATGGAGATTCCTGAGAGTAAAGAGCAGTAACTTAGGGGTATGTTAGACTAATATTATGGAACTAATGAACTCTAAAAGATTACTTTGATTGATCACTAATTTACTCATGGTGTGAGAGGATTAAATTAGATGATGTGTCGCTAATGTTTAGAGGTCTCAATTTCAAATTGATAGAATGACCTAGATCTCGTGTTAGCCTAGATGTAATCAAGGAGAGAGAAATTTATTAGATTTGATGACTGAGGTATCAATTACATTGGATAAGGCTTGCATTATCTTGTCTATAGGGGCAAAAATTCTTCAATCCTAAGATTTGGGTGTGAAGTACTGAAAAGGAAAAATATCCAAATCTTAGAAAGAGGATTATATTCTACAAGTAGCTATTTAGAACCATTTGTCCTGAAAAGGAATATGGTGTGTTAATTAGTGAAATGTATAGTGTATGGAGAAATCCAAGCTATACTACATTGCTCTTAGACAAATCCAACATTCAACTCACAAATGTTGCACTTTCAAGAAAATTCAAATAGTTTTGTAAATAATTATCCACATCCCTAGTGGCTCTCTTCATACCTTTTAGAATTAAGTAGTTGTTTATTTGGTAGATTTTAGGATTAGTTTTAAATCTTTTTATTTTATTTCAATTAAATTGATTTTATTCCACATCCTATTTGGTCACCCAAACAGCGTAAGAGCCTTGTAATCAAGGATCACCACTAGAGAGAACCTCCAATCAGTACGATATCTCGCATTTTTAAAGTCCACTTTTATTATTTGTGGGCGACCCGTGCACTTATGAAAGCGGATGAAAGGGGCGGTAATACTTTTCATTTTAGTTTTTGAGTACGCTACTACTTTTTTGTTTCTCGAATAAGTTTTTTTTAGTATTTAACATATCTACTCCTCACATATTTTATATATATATGGTATATATATATATATATATATATATATATATATATATATATATATATATATATATATATATATATACATCATTTGGTTTCAATAAGTTTTTGGCGCCGTTGCCGGGGACTTTAGTTAGTCTTTGCAGCCGTGTTGGAAATTTGGTCACAATACTCTATTGTTGTATTTTTCTTGACCACACTCAGGCTATAAACTCTCTTCCTCATCTTAGAAGCTTTTTCACTTTCATTTTTTATCATATATGTTTCGATTAGTGCAATGTTTTTGCCTTTTTAAGCTTTCTACCACCCTTGAATCTTAACTTTAATAACAACTCTATTAACAGCTGACATTAGGAGTACCAGGGTGCTGAAATACACCTAAGGACTTAATTGTTCAAGGGAGTGAAGGCTACAAGGCCAAAACTCATTCCACCTTGGATATTTTTCTTTTATAGCCTTCTTCATTAGCTTTGATCTTTCCTCATCTCTCAATTCAGATTTTCCCCCTTCTTCTCTCAACCCCTTCCTTATCCTTCCTTTTGCACTTGAAACAAATATTCCCCAAACTTGTTCTCTCTTCTATCATTGATGTCTTTGTCATGTAATTTGGGGAAAATAAGGGTTCTTATCAGAGGGAATATGTTAAAGAAGACTTAGGCTTTCATTTGCAAGTTAATGATGAAACTTCTGGCTATTGACTCAAATAAGGAACTAATGTGTATGTTTCATGAATATTATAAGGTAGGGTTTGAAAGGTTGGAACTTCCAATAATGGCCTATCATTTCTCTGTTAGTGGTAATGTTTTAGATTTTGCCTTTATCTAAATAATCTAACAAGTTCTAAACATTTGGAGATTTAACTGGGATGATACCCTTAAGATGTTCCTAATCAACACAATTTTTTTTTTCAGAGAGACTTTTGACCATAAAAAGTGCTGTTTATCGTGATTCATAATAACCCAAACTGCTTACAAAATAGAATCATAGGTCTTATTTTGTTCCATCAATTGTTACAAATTTTCCTTATTCTCAGAAGTTCAACACATTATGTAATATCCTTACAACTTTTTATTTTTAGTTCATTTCATCCTATCCTAATAGATTCACTATCAAATTTTGTTTGGTTCGATATGTTGCTATGCTATTCTACAAATTATAAAGCTCATTCAAATCAATTCAGAAAAGTTTAACACAACCACTCTTCTATTTCATCAACACCAATCAAAACACCACGATATTTAGCAATACAAACTGCAAACCCGTTTCTCCTTTATCAACAAAGCCATACACTGTGTGCCATCAATTTCTACTTATTTATCATTAAAGAAAACAAGATAAAATAGGTAGACACACAAAAGAAGTGCAAAATGAAAATGGACACCAGTTTGTAAGTGTATATATATATATATATATATATATATATATATATATATATATATATATATATATATATATATATATATATATTATTTTTTTTTATTTAATATTTAAGATGAAGAGCTTATTACAAGAGGGAAGATTTAGAATATATCAATAGGCAAGTTATTTCCTTCTTCTATCATGCCTATGGGAATGGTGCAGATTCACTGGTTCAAACTTGCAGAACTACCGTAGAAGGAGAGCTCAGGGATCCGGACTTTGCAGCTACTTAGCCTTTGCTTCTTTCCTCAGCTGCTACTTGAATGGAGATCACCTACTGAAAAGAGCCATTTGTTTGATGAGATCATTTTGTCTCTGCTCAATAGAGACCAAGGTTCCCTCAAACTCACCCTAGGCAGAGTACATTTTTATCAAATTGATGTTGATCATATCTAAACTTTATGTCTAACATTTCTTCCTATAGTTTAGGGTAGCTTCCATTTCCACCCCTTTGTTCAATGAGGAGCTTTATTTTTCTTATGCTCTTTACAGTACTGCTGCATCTCGCTTCGCAACATGTTTTGCTCCATGGCATCCTCTCTCTTTCAATATTTTTAATAACTCACTTTCTCCCTGAGTCATATGATGTGAAGGCATCTTTCCTTTCCCCGAGCTCTTCACTCACCCCTTTCTCCCATATGCTCTTCCACTCTTCATCTCTCACCGAAAAGCTTCTCCTGGGATTCCCGGGTCTCTTATTTTCAGCCAAAGATCCATACCCATCCCTTACTTGGAGTTAGATTTTTAGCTGGTTGTCCCTTTCTTTCATTTCCAGATAATCTTAAGCATCTCCATTAATTATGTGTTGTTGCTATGATGCCCAAAGCTTTTAGCTGCTCTCATGGATCTCGTTCTGGATCCGGGGAAATTGTCAAATGGGGCTCAAACACTTGCCTATGTGGGATGCCTCGGAGTTGCACTATCAAACCATAGTTACTCTACTTCTCGTTATCTCCCTTCACCTTTACAATTTCTATTTCCCTTTCTCTCGCCTCTGCTCTAAGCCCTTGATTACCTCACAATGTTAGGGTGAGGTCTTAGGGTAGGTTTCTTCTTCCTCCCACTCTCCTTCTACACCACTCAAAATACAGAGCCTCATGATCAGTGTTGAATGAGGTACTAGTCACTTGTAGCCTCGTATTAACCGAAAAATCGAAGCTTTTTTTTTATGATTTTCCAACACCGACCAGAATCCGCCAGATGGCATACAACAAGATCGCCCCTTCTCCATGATAGTACTCAAATGCTTGGAAGGTAAAATGACCAAACAGAGGAAATAACACTAGACCTTTGCTTGTTCAGTTAGTGAACCTCTCGTAATGGACTCATGTGGATTCTTTCATCGCATTCCACTCCTCGCCATCACTAAACAAATCCACGATTTTACGGGAGTCCGTCTTTTACTAATTTCAACTTCGAACTATTCTTCATCTCGCTCGCATTGTAGGTTCCTGGCTAATCTTTCGCTGAACGATATCCATTTGTTCCCCACATATATTGTCTTTGCCTTTTATTCCCATCATGCTCAAGGTAGACTCTTTCACCACATCTACAAAACCAGGAGCCTTATGCTCACAGAAAAGGTGCCATCCTTTGCTCTCAACTATTTCCAAGAGCAGAGAGATCAACTTGTTGAAGCCTCTTTTGCCAATAAAGTCTCTATGCTGCAACTTGTCCCTTTAGGCAAAATAAGCACTCTCTGAGACCAAATTGCTTGCTTTTTCTTCCTTTCGCTCCAAATTTCTCTAGCTTCTTCCGCCCTCTCCTCCTTTTCGGGTTTCCACTGTTGCTCCGCCCCGCTCTAGCTTCTTCAAATTCTTCTCCTTCCCGTACTATTTTGCCCGAGTCGCTTGACTGCTTTCTCTTCCTCCATCTCATTATACTCCTTCATTTCATTCAGATTAGAACTGTGAGAGGGCCTAAACATGGTAAGAGTCGTGCTTTTTTTAATCTAGTGGTTTCGAAAGGAGAAAGGCGGTGAAGAAAGTCGAGTGGGTTTATGGTTTGTGATGCAGGGCCTTCGTGTTTAAAATTTATCTATTTATAAAGCCAAATGTTTGTTGTGCCTTCATTATGTCACGACAAAAACTAACTTAAGGTTTAATTCTTCTTTTAATTTTATGTCGCGACATAGAGAAATACGTTGCTACATATTTTTTTATTAACTTAAAAGCTAGCTAGCCCTTCTGCTAAGAGTATAGAGCAAGAATGTCAGACATAGAAATTCGATTTGCAATTACACTTCATATGTTGCGACAAACATCCTTTTGCATGATTAGAGTTTAGAGTCAATTTTTTTTTTTCGCGACATAGAGAAATAATATCGTGACCTAGTTCAGTCATCTCTCCTGATCTAATGTCGCGACATAAAGAAATATGTCGCGACATACCTCTTCCCATGACTTAAAAATAGGCTACTTGCCCTTGTTGTAACAAAGAGAACCACTGTCGCAACAGTAGACTAGTCAATGTCATGCAAGAAAGATTGTCTCATAGCCTTATGAATTTCCTCAAAATTTCACAATCAACACCCAAATATCAATATGCAATATTTCCATCCCACTCAATTCATACTTGTGAAAACAAATCTAATCATCAAAGAATTTCAATTCAAGTATGAGCAATCATATTTCATTTCTTTACCTAATATAACTCAACATGATCATCATTAAGATATTCAAGGAATAAGGACAACAAAGGTTATTTAAAATTTTATGTTCTAAAACAGTTACATTCCCCTCAAAACTCAACCATGCATTCTCATTAAGGACAATTAGGAAAGAGATAATTCCTCTTTGTTACATTGTTTGCCATATAATCTTAGAAGGAATGATTTCAACATATCCACTGCATAACTTCATCATCTGAAAAATGAACACAATTCACAAAATAAAATTTCAAAAATTAAAACTAAACTTCAAACACACAAAATTTAACAAAACAAACAACTAACTATGAAAATTAAACTTTGATTGGGTTGCCTCCTAAGAAGTCGCCACTTTAATGCATCTAAATAGATTACCGCAAAATATTTTCCTTTCAAGCAAATTCTTTTCTGGGCCTCTCAAAATATGGCATTAATCTTTCATTTATGTCTCCAAGATAATGCTTCAATCTTTTGACCATTCACTTTAAATTCACTTCTAGAATCGCCAATGTCATTGCTCCAAAGGATGTACCGCACACTGCAAGGACCACTCCATCTTGATTTCGGCTAAATAACTTTAGCTTGGAATTGTATAATATGACTTGTTCTCCTACTTTAAATTCCTTCCTCAAAATCTTCTCTCGACAGGTAACTTCTTTGTTTTATCTTTTATACATTTTGGCATTACCATGTTTCATTTTTAATTGTTCCAGCCATTCATTCGAGTAATCTTTTCTTCCTTTTTGGAAGCTTGAAAATCAAAATTCAGTTTCTTGATGGCCCACATAGCTTTATATTCGAGTTCTATAGGAAGATGACATGGTTTTCCAAACACAATTCTGTATGGGGACATTCCAATGGGAATTTTGTAAGCAGTTCTATAAGCCCAAAATGTATCATCTAATTTTATAGACCAGTCTTTTCTACTTGTATTCATTGTTTTCTCCAGAATTTTCTTTTTCTCCCTATTGGAAATTTTTGCTTGCCCATTTCACTAAGGGGTGATAATCTAATCTCATTATATGTTTGATTTCATATCTTCTCATGAGTTTTACAAAAACTTTGTTTGCAAAATGGCTTCCCTCATCACTAATGATTGTTTTGGGTGCTCCAAACCTGCTCACAATATTTTTCAGATAAACCCAGCTAATTATGTTGGCATCTTTTTTTTGACAAGCTATTGCTTCCACTCATTTTAATACATAATTCACAACTAGGAGAATTTATAGATTTCCAATGATGATGGAAAGGTCCTATAAAACTGCTCCCCACACATCAAAAAATCGCACCCACTCAGATTCCTCGTAGGGCATCTCATTTCTTCTCGCTTATGTTGCCCATTCCTCCGACATTTATCACAATGTTTCACCTAGTGCAAAACAAGCCTCCGCAAAATGTCCTCTTATATGATGATGCATGGCATTTATCAATACCTCACTCGTTTCTATTTCTGGTACACATCTTCTGATAATCATATCTGCTTCTCTTATGAAAAGTAGTGGATCATCCCAAATATAGAATATACTAAAAGTTATAAATTTTCTCTTCTACTGGTTGCTGAATTCATATGGCATAATTCCATAAGATAATCATTCACAATATCAGCATACCAGGGTGTTTTGACTGATAACAAAAACAACTGCTCATCAGAAAAGTTTTATGCTATTTCACTTAATTTTTCTTCTTCGCATTTTTTCCATTTCCAGCAAGTGATTAGCTATCACATCAAGTCACTACCCTTTTGTCTTTTGATTTCTAGATCAACCAGAGCGGGGCATTACCCATATGATCACCGCTGACATCTTCTTTGCCATCGTGATATCAAATTGGTAGCATGATCATGTGTATTATAAACATTGAGACCCCAATGTAAGGCTTGAATTTTTCATAAGAAACAACTATTACCAACATCTCTTTTTCGCCAGGTAGTGAAGTTCTCTATGTTTCATCAAGGGTTTCACTGCATAGTATACGGCCTTGAACATCTTCTTCTCGCTCTTTGTCCCAATGATAAGCCCCATAAGTATAGTCAACAAGATCACACTATAATTTTGAAATCCTTGTTCCAATAAGGTGTTACCATGATGCGAGTCGTGAATCAATCCGATTTAATTTCATCAAATGCAGCCAATACTTCATTAAAATCAAACTTTGCATCTTTTTCAAGCAACCGCGATAATGGTATATAGAGATTTTTGAGAAGTCCTTATGAACTCAGAAAAATCAGCACGCTCCTAAGAAACTTTTATCCCTTTCGACCGCCAGAGGCGTAAGAATTTTATGATGAAACCTTGTCGGGTTTGCTTCTCATCCAGCTGCAGAAATTTTGTCCTAAGACAATACCCTATATTACCATGAATGTGACGCCCCGATCCCGGGGTGTCTCATTGACCACCCGTCAACCTGCGGAATACCTGTGTCTCATATTATGAGACCTATACATGAGTAAAAATGACCACTAAGGCCCATACATCAATACTCATCATGAATACATCAACTATATAACAATAGTTCAAGAGTTATTACATTACTCTTAACCAAAACATATATCAAAATTTAGAGTTTTAATACATGTTATACAAAATGAATACCAAAGCCACAATCAGCTTTCTTTTAAAACGTGGCCTCTAGTGAGCGTCGTCCTCCTGTAAACTCCCTGTACTTGAAATAATGATCCATTGACAGGGTGAGCAATGCCCAATAGTGATAATTTCCTACATGGGTTACTCCCCACCAAAGTGCACATGTCATGGCGACCAAAAATACTCAAGCAAATACATGATCCTACTTGAATGTTTACATGCCTATTCCCATGTCTCGAGTCCTCATCGACTCCCTCACACATACCTAAGCCAAATCCGAGCAAAATACAGTTTTCAAAACAAAAGCTTTTTTTGTTCTCGAAACTACTCACCAGAGTTCGTTAATACATTGGACAACCCTACGAGGTGAATTCTTTGGTAATTCTCTCCGAGCTTGATCATGGAGTCGCCTCCGAGATGGTGTTGGACAACTCTCGAGCGATTCTTAGGAAAATCTTCCAGCAGAATTCCTTTCACAATCGTTTAATTTTTTTCTTTGTTTTCTTTCATGTCATGCACTCCTGCTTCCATCTAGGGTGCCTCGGTGCATGGAATGCATTATTCATTTCAAAATATTCATGCTAATATATTTTGTTATATAACAAAATGTAAATTCACATAATTAAGTATTCAACTCACAATCAATAACACCAAAATTAGCTCACATGGGCTAATAACAATCTAAGCAATTCATTTTGAATCACCCAATAATACAAAAATCACACAACATATCACGTGAACACAACAGGGATTTTCTCCACTCGGTTCAAAGATTTTGAGACAAAAAACACGGCCATATAGGCCTCAACAAATCCGCATCCATTAAAATGGCTCTTAGCCAAAGAATAAACCAAGTAGGAAAAGATCCCTACCTCTTGGAGTTGTCGGAACTCCACAAAATCGGTGCCAGCGTAGCTAGCTGCGATAAGAACAACTTTGCTTCTTGTTAAGAGCGAGGCAGAGCGAATTCGAGCAAAAATCTAGAGAGAAGTCACTATTTCTCTCTCTAAAACTGGTTCTCCACACCTACCGCACGTTTTTCCAGCAGCCCATTGGACAAGAAGATGTATTTTGTCCCATTTATTTTAAATATTTTCAATAATTCCATCCTTGTCCTTTCATTTAACTATTTGAGTTAAATGGCCTTTTTGATACTTGGCTTAATCTAAGCCATTCATCTCCATCCTCTCACTAATCATGCAACATGTGTCACATGGGTACATGTATTCGGTGACTTTTGTCACATCGCATGTCTCTCTCAAACCATCATACAGCACCCGACACCCGGTGCCTCGAAAAACATGAAATTTCGATTGTCTCGGAATTCGATGAAATTCGACTTGGTTGCTAGATTTCATTAGACGATTCCAACGGTGAAGTCCGTTTCATCATCCGAGATCTAGAAAAATTTCGGATTATGCCCAAAATTACCATTTTACCATTTTTCAAAAAATTCAAATTTTCTCGGGTTTTACAATGAAATGGCATTTTCCCCAATTTAAGGCTTGTTTGCCTTTTTCTATATAGACTAAAACCCCTCAAATTAACATAGTTGAGAGGAATTAACACACACTTCTCTTGCATCCATGTCACTTGGTTAAACTTATGATAAAATAAATCTTTATTGGTGTTCAAGATTTTAAAGTAGGTCTAATTAAACCCATACTTTGCAAGTGCACGGGTCATATAAGTAGTAAAATCTAAATGTAAGTCCAGGTATCATTCCCACGGAGATTGACAAGAATTTGAAATCAACTACCCCAACTACTGAAGTTCTATGCTATTTGGACTAAGATCTGATAGTGAAAATTTTATCTAGAAAAATAAAGATCCTAAACTATGAACTAAAAATATAAACTGAAATAACATGAAAACAAAAAAGAAATACAAAGACAAATACTTGGTGGAATGATTTCCTACATGAGAAGCGAAAACTATCAAGAATTACAGTAAATAGTCAATTCACACGAAAATACATTGCTATGTTTTATGTATGGATATGGATTTGTCCAAGATTGCCTAAATAATGCCGGTTAGTTCTCGCATATACCTTTAGAAGCCCTTGCTTTATCTCGAGTGAAGATCAAACCAGCTACCCAGCCATTTACGATTTTCTTGCAAGATTTGGGTATTTTTCTTTCTCAATACTTCACACCCATTTCTTGTTGACTGTAGATCTTTTGCTCTCTTTCTTAGGATTTTTGCAAAAGTTCTACCATTTAATTGGTGGCTTGTCCGTAAGATATATTGGTTCTTCCTTTCCCTTGATTAGATCTCAGCTAACACAAGGTTGGGAGCTTCCCTTTAGATTGAGGTGAACTCTCTGATTATTTATATTGTTAAATACTCCCCGCTAACTTCAATTATATGGCCAGATAGGGGTTATCAAAATGAACACAGAATCGACCAGTTCATCAATTGTAGTCTAACATACCCATAAGCGAATGCTCTCAAATCTTAGGAATCTCCAACTCTGTGTCACGTAGAGGGCATAGTGGAAATCAAAGCAAGATACACTCCTTAAGCAGTATTTTTGTGCTACCATTGAGGAACCCTTATAGATTCAAAAACAACACCAAATGAAAGATAAATCACAATCGAATAATTCTCTACAGATTTTGAGAAGGCGTAACTAACGGTAAAATCTAATCCCGGTGAGTTGGATTCTAAATATTGCATCACAATTAACAATGGGCATCGATCAAAGTACTCACGTAATCACAATTAAAACCGAGAATAAATGAATTCCAAAAATTTGTCTAGATTTCACAATTTTCAGTCAGTAATTTTAAGAAGAAAATAACAGAAATAAAAAATCCAGCATTCAATCGTTTCTGCATAGTTCGCCAATTCAGATCCAGAAAAGAAAGGAAAATAAAGAAAAGAAAATAAAGAAAGAAAATAAAATCTACTCTAAACTATACAATCCCTTCTTCTCTCCCAGTTCTCGGTGTCGAGAGTGAAAAAGTTAGAGGTTACTTTACTATTCTTACAGCATGTTATATCTGTCAAAGAAAATGGGACGAATGCACAAAGATCCGGGTAGAGAGATTCCCGGAAGAAAAGCCAGTTACTATCTCATGTCGACCTCGGGTTGATGTAGAGCACAGTTCCCTTTATCTGCTCTAGTTCAGTTGCGACCAGGTTTCTTTCAGTTTCGTTGATTAGTGGTCACGACCTCAATTGTGGTCGCGACCTTTTTGGTTCAGTTGTTCTCAAGAGTTGATGTCGCGACCTTAGTCTCACGTCGCAACCTCATTGTCATTCCCTTATGCAGAAATTTTGAGTCAGACTTCGGTGATTCCTTTGGCGCCTTTGCGTGGCGACCTCGGTTTTCGATTGCGACCACATTTCTATTTCTACTTGCTTCACGCCTCGGTCGTGACTTTCTTTTTAGGTTATGACCTCATTTTTAGTCTTAACGCCAGTATATTCAGGAATTTGGGATTACGACCTCAATAATTTCAATCTGGCCGCACTGATAGCCCTTGCCTTTAAATCTGTAAGTGACCTCAATATGACGTCGCGACCTCACGGTGCTCACTTTAAGTTTTGGAGGTTGTCTCGATTACTTTTAACATAATTGCTTGACCTTGATGTTGATGCTTTCGGTGTATATCTGGTCGCGACCTGGAGATTAAGTCACGACCTCCTTTGAGGTTCTTGACTGATTAAGTGGTCGTAACTCCCCTTTGCTTGGTAAACTCTTCGTTGGAGAGGTTTCACGTTACGATCTCAATATTAGGTTGTGACATGGCTTTGTAATGTTCAGTGTTTCTTTGGCGTGACCTCCATAGGGTCCTTGAATAACAAAGTGGTTGCGACTTGATTTCCCTTTGTTGTGACTCCCGGTGGTTCCATGTAAGTGACCTTCGAGATGATATCGCGACCTCGAGTTCCGAATCCTTCATTTAATAACTGGTTGCAACTTCAAATTTTATTCCAGAGACCTGTGCGCCTGGCTTTGCATCAGCGGATTAGCGTCGCGACCTCGGATTAGGCGTTGCGTCTCAGTTACTGCCCTTGAATAGTTTCTTTCATCTCAATGCATTTTCTTGGTCCCAACCTCATTAATTGGTCTTGGTGATGTTGTGACCTGGAAATAACTGAACAAAGAGCTCCTTGTCGCGACTTTCTATTTCTAGTTACGACCTCCTTGCTATCATTCTAAATTTGAATTCTTCCAGTTTTGCTTGGATTTTGCTTATACTGTATTTTTTGCAAAATTAAATGTGAGCAAATTACCCGGGTTCACGTATGTAGATCAGCAATTATCTTGTAATAAATTCAGAAAAAATGGATTAAAAATCAAATTTGTTTTTAGACTCATCAGGGCTGATTCTTGTCTTGACACCTCTGAAGAGCATTATTTCCAAAATTTAAGAACAATTCTCAAGCGGATCATATAGGAAATTAAATAAATGAAGATTTCCATACCCTCTTCCACCAAGTTTGAAAACATAAGACATCATACATCTTTGGAATGTGGCGGGAGCATTACATAATCAATGGCATCCTTACGAAAGCAAAGGTGCCATGGGACATCTTAAATGCTTAGTCTATAAGTCCTCATGGGCTATAGCAATCTGGTTATAGCCAGATATCCATCGAAGCGATAATGGGGGTGTCTTACTAACCTGCATCAGCATTTGGGCGCGAAGGGTGGGGATAATGGTCAATTCTAGTAACAGTGTTTGGTACTGTGGTCTATACCCTCCATCTTGTCCCAGCTCTTGTAGGAATCGATTTATTATTCTCATTTTTATCACAGTGAATCCACCCTTCTTGGGAACCACTTGAACTGGGCTCACCCAAGGGTTGTCTGAGATTTCATAAATGAAGTCTACATTAGTATCGAGTACTTCTTTCTGACTACATTTTACATCCAGCGTGGTTCCGGGTGATGGGAACTGTGTGTCTGATCCTGTCGGACTTTAATTTCAGCCGTTTCAGAAGCGTGTTAGCCGAAGGTGTCTTCCTTCTTCTCTCTGCAGAAGATAAGTTCTCCATTTTCACATCTATCAAAGGCGACTCAATTGGTTAGGAAAGGTCTTTGTGCGGGCTGAACTTGTGTGTCTTCTTCCATATCCATGTCAGGAATGATTTTTCCCACCTTCATTGACATCTTTAGACCATACAGATAATGCTTGCATTGTCTCATGCCATTTGAAAAGTCATAGGCGTGGGAGTAAAGCTCCCCCCAGGCGGAGATCTCTTAACCACTGACAAAGGCTTCAAGTTGATATTGGCTCCTGAGTCACACAAAGCTTTCTTGAATTCAAAATTCCAGTAGTAGGGGAATGGTGGGGCTGCCCGCGATCTGCATCTTCTGCTGGATCTTTACATTGCGTGTATGTCTGTCCAAATTCACCACTCATTTTCGCTTGAATTTATAACCTACTGAAATCTTCATTAAAAGTTGCTTATAATTGGCATCTGAGTCAATGCCTCTATAAAAGGTATGTTGATCTCTAACTTCTTTACAGATACATCACAAGAATCTAAGGAAGGCTGCACTTCTTCATTTTAGCTTTTGGGTCTACCAATGGAGGAACTTATCAGAACATCTTGTATCGTCGCTGCCCCAGTTGAACTAAAATAAAAAGCATCATGAGTTGTAGATCTACCATCGCACCATCTATAACAAGGAACAATAATCCAATTCTGATTACTGTCTCTAAAATTCCGTCATAACTTTTGATAAATCGCAGTTTACCTACATAATTTGTGAAACTTTTGTATGGCCACGAAAATCTTAAGAGTTCGTATTATTTTAGCTTTTTAGCTGGAAACATTATTGGTTCGGACTTCAAACAATAAATCATCGCTCTTAAAAAATTATAATCTATTACTCTTCAGACATATCCTTACTTAAATGCATTCATCCATACACATACACACACTTGCGCCAACCATACTATTAAAAATATGTATATATATGTATATCTATCATATATATATATCATATGTAACATATAACTCCTCTATATATATGAAATTGATTCTAAATTTATCAAACATTATGATCACAATTCAATTCAAGTACAAAAATGAACCATAATGCTCAAGCCAAAGAAAAAGAAATGTATATAAAAGCTAAGAAAATTCAGTTCAAATAACTAACCATGAGTAAAACTCAGATCCATTTAACTACCATCAGTTTTTCCCTAGTACAAAAATGGAAAAATATGGATTCAAATTATGATTTCGATAAATTTTAACAGTCACTTGTTGTAGAAAAACGATAATATACATAGAAAACTCAATATCAAGAAACAAAATATAAAAACAAGAGTTGTATTGGTACATTTAAAATCCTAAATGTCTGAACAAACCTTACAAAACTACTGTTCTTGAAAGGACAAAATTTTAAAAGACGATTTTTTATTCAAATCTCATATAACTCTCGCTCAGATACCCAATTAAACAAGAGAAATAAAAATACTTAAATTGTATGACTTGAGCACATGGATCAAATTAGTTTGCGATCATACAATGAGCATACACATGATAGACCAATTATTTAAAATTTCAAAGTGCTATGTCCTATACATATTCATGTCCCTTGAAATCAATGCATATTCGTAATTGTAAAAGAACAATTCACCAATCATTAATTTAGAGACCTAAAAGCTTGAACTAATTTTGCCCTTCAAAGCTTCTAGGCGATGATCCCAATCAATTTAGTTACCATTTGAAATTAAGAGCACCTTTTTAAGAAAAAAAACCCACTAGCATCGATTTGCATGATTAGGAAAAACCTCACATCCAACCTAAAACATAAATCACCATGAGACGTCGTGTAGACCAACATTTTGATAGCTAATTCCTTGATCAGCATAAGGTTCTGGGACAAATGTTTGGATCTCTGCAAGACTCATAGTAAACGGTAACGGCACATGAGATTTATAAAGTGCTAAAAAGGTGAAACGCAAGTTCATTTGGTTTGTGAAAAGATTTAGCCAATGGTATAGACAAGACTGAAAGGAGTCGGGTTCTGAAGATGATCCTAGCTACTTTCAGAATCCTTTTGGAACACAGTCATTTTTCTATGATGACAACTTCACTACTTGGCATGCACAAAACATAAATAATGTGGTCAAATTTCAACGATAGTGAGAATCGCACGCCCCGCACACCCATGGCGTGACGCATGAAATTAACAAATGCCAAAAAAAAAAAAGAATCTTTGTTATCGATGAGAGACTCTTGTATCGCCTTTACTTATGTTGAGCTAAAATTAAACTATGATAGTGCATGAATCTATATACCATCTATAATAAGGAACAATAATCAATTAAATTTTCAAAATATCTAATTATTCATGTTTTAAGAAATGCATGAGTTTTCTATCATTTGTAAGAAGCACATATAGACCACCTCAAAATCTTAAGTTATGTGTTTGAGCTTTTCATGGAAACATTAGTGGTTTACTCACTTTCAAACAGTAATCCTCAACTCATAAAAAGTGTCATCTATTACTAAAGACATATACATACTTCAGATCCATCCACACACATCGCGCACGCGCATGCACACATTAAATATATATATATATATATATATATATATATATATATATGAAATTGACTTAAATTTATCAAACATTATGATCATATCAATTCAAGCAACACAATGAACCATAATGCTCGTCAAAGAAAAAGAAATGATATAAAAGTTAAGAAAATTCAGCGTTCAAATAACTAAACTTGGAAAAAATCCAAGAATGCATTTAAACTACCATTGTCTTTCCTCAGTACAAAAAATGGAAAATATGGATTCAAATTTCTGAGGATTTGTATGGTACCAATATGCCGCTTGTTGTAGAAAAACGATAATATACATAGAAAACTCAATATCAAGAAACAAAATATATAAACAAGAGTTGTATTGGTAGATTTAAAATCCTAAATGCTTGAAAAAACCTTACAAAACTCTTGTTCTTGAAAGGACAAAATTTTAAAAAACGATTTTTTTATTCAAATCTCATATCGCTTTGGCTCAGAGTACCAATTAAATAAGAAAATACTAAATTGTATGACTTGAGCACATGGATCAAATTAGCTTGTCGATCATACAATGAGCATACACATGATAGACCAATTATTTAAAATTTCAAAGTGCTATGTCCTATACATATTCATGTCCCTTGAAATCAATGCATATTCGTAATTGTAAAAGAACAATTCACCAATCATTCATTTAGAGACCTAAAAGCTTGAACTAATTTTGCCCTTCAAAGCTTCAGCGATGATCCAATCAATTTAGTGTTACTATTTGAAATTAAGAGAATTTTTTAAGAAAAAAACCCACTAGCATCGACATGATTAGGAAAACCTCACATCCAACCTTGCAAACATAAATCAATAATGAGACGCTGTGGTGTAGATCTCTAACATTTTACAGCTAATTCCTTGATCAAGATAAGGTTTTAATAAATGTTTGGATCCGCAAGACTCATAGTAAACGTAACGTGCACATGAACATAAAGTGCTAAAAGTGAAATAAGTTCATTGCTCCAGAAAAGATTTAGCCAATGGTATAGACAAGATTGGAAAGGGGAAGGTTCTAAAGCATGATCCTAGCTACTGTAACTTTGGAACACAGGCCCCATTTTTCTATGATGACAACTTCCACTACTTGGCATGGCACAAAAACATAAATAATGTGGTCAAATTTCAACGATAGTGAGAATTGCACGGGCCCTTGGCACACCTATGGCGCACGCATGAAATTAACAAATGCCAAAAAAAGTTAATCTTGTTATCGATGAGACTCGTGATCAGCTTTACTTATGTTGAGCCAAAATTAAAACTTATGATAGTGCATGAATCTATAAGTACCATCTATAATAAGGAACAATAATCAATTAAATTTTCAAAATATCTAATTATTCATGTTTTAAGAAATGCATGAGTTTTCTATCATTTGTAAGAAGCACATATAGACCACCTCAAAATCTTAAGTTATGTGGTTTGAGCTTTTCATGGAAACATTAGTGGTTTACTTCCACTTTCAAACAAGAATCCCTTAACTCATAAAAGGTCATCTATTACTAAAGACATATATACATACTCTGCAATCCATCCATACATACACACACACGCCGCACGCATGCACACACACAATATATATATATATATATATATATATATATATATGGCATATATATATATATATATATATATATATGAAATTGACTTAATTTATCAAACATTAAGGATCATATCAATCAAGCAACACAATGAACCATAATGCTCACTAAAGAAAAGTAAGAAATGTATATAAAAGTTAAGAAAATTCAGTTCAAATAACTAAACTTGGAAAAAATCCTAAGAATGTATTTAAACTTACCATTGTCTTTCCTAGTACAAAAATGGAAAAAATATGGATTCAAATTGAGGATTTGTACAAATTAACATGTCGGGCTATTGTAGAAAAAAGATAATATACCTAGAAACTCAATATCAAGAAACAAAATATAAAAACAAGAGTTGTATTGGTACACGGTAATCCTAAATGTTCAACAAACCTTACAAAACCATCGTTTCTGAAAGGACAAATTCTAAAAGACGATTTTTATTCAAATCTCATATAACTCGCCTCGTATACCCACTAAACAATAAATAAAAAATACTAAATTGTATGACTTGAGCACATGGATCAAATTAGCTTGTCAATCATACAATGAGCATACACATGATAGACCAATTATTTAAAATTTCAAAGTGCTATGTCCAATACATATTCATGTCCCTTGTAATCAATGCATATTCATAATTGTAAAACCTCAATTCACCAATCATTAATTTAGAGACCTAAAAGCTTGAACTAATTTTGTCATTCAAAGCTTCTAGGCGATGATCCCAATCAATTTAGTTACCATTTGAACAAGAGCTCCTTAACAAAAGAAACCCACTAGCATCGATTTTGCATTGATTAGAAAACTCACATAAAACCTTGCAAAACAATTTGAATACCAAGAGAGGCCGTGTAGACCATCATTTTGATAGCTAATTCGATCGTAAGGTTTTTAGTAAATGTTTGATCCGTAAGAATCTTAGTAAACGTAACGTAATATGAGATTTATAAAGTGCTAAAAAAGTGGAATGCAAGTTCATTGTCGGCAAAAGATTTAGCCAATGGTATTGGACAAAATTGGAAAGGGGACCTGGGTTCTAAAGCATGATCCTAGCTACTTTTGTAATCCTTTTGGATCATAGGTCCCATTTTTCTATGATGACAACTTCCACTACTAAGTGCACAAAATATAACACGCGGCCACCCCAACGACATGGTGAGAACTCGCATGGGCCTCGTACACCTATGGCGCACCCAAGGAAATTAACAAATGCCAAAAAAAAAAAAAAAAAAAAAAGAATCTCATATCGATGAGAGACTTCATCGGGCCTTGGTTATGCTGAGCCAAAATAAAAACTTATGATAGTGCATGAATTTATAAGCACCATCTATTATAAGGAAAATTAATCAATTAAATTTTCAAAATATCTAATTAATCATCTTTTGATAAATGCATGAGTTTTCTATCATTTGTAAGAAGCACATATAGACCACCTCAAAATCTTAAATTATGTGTTTGAGCTTTGGAAACATTAATGGTTTATAGACTTTCAAACAGTAATCCTCAATTCATAAAAAGTGTCAGCTATTACTAAAGACATATATACATACTTGCATCCATCCATACATACACACACGCTGCGCACGTTATTTAAATATATATATATATATATATATATATATATATATATATATATATATATATATATATATATATATATATATATATATATATATGAAATTGACTTACCTTTATCAAACATAATGATCATACCAATTCAAGCAAATACAATGGAACCATAATGCTCACAAAGAAAAGAAATGTATATAAAAGATAAGAAAATTCAGTTCAAATAACTAAACTTGGAAAAAAAATCCAAGAATCCATTTAAACTTACCATTGTCTTTCCCTAGTACAAAAATGGAAAAAATATGGATTCAAATTTGAGGATTTGTATTAATTAACATGTCAGTTGTTGTAGAAAAACGATAATATACCTAGAAAACTCAATATCGAGAAACAAAATATATAAACAAGAGTTGTATTGGTAGATTTAAAATCCTAAATGCCTGAAAAAACTTTACAAAACTACTGTTCTTTAAAGGAAAAAATTTTAAAAGATGATTTTTTATTCAAATCTCATATCGCTTGGCATGTATACCCAATTAAACAGTAAAAAAAAAAATACTAAATTGTATGACTTTAGCACATGGATCAAATTAGCTTGTCGATCATGCAATGAGCATACACATGATAGACCAATTATTTAAAATTTAAAAGTGCTATGTCCAATACATATTCATGTCCCTTGTAAACAATGCATATTCGCAATTGTAAAAGAACAATTCACCAATCATTAATTTAGAGACCTAAAATATTGAACTAATTTTGTCATTCAAAGCTTTTGAAGCGCATTTATCCCAATCAATTTTGTTACCATTTGAAATTAAGATTCTTTTAAACAAAAGAAACCCACTAGCATCGACGGTATGATTAGGAAAAACCTCACATACAACCTTGCAAACATAATTTGAATACCATGAGACGCCTTGTGTAGACCATCATTTTGATAGCTAATTTTTTGGATCAGTGTAAGGTTCTTAGTAAATGTTTGGATCCGTGCAAGACTCTTAGTAAACGTGTAACGTGCACATGAGATTAATAAAGTGCTAAAAAAGTGAAATGCAAGTTAATTGTCAGAAAAAGATTTAGCCAATGGTATTGGACAAATCGAAAGGGGACTCGTGTTCAGCATGATCCTAGCTACTTTTGTAATCCTTTTGGATCATAGGTCCCATTTTCTATGATGACAACTTCCACTACTCATGCGGCCCAAAAACATAAACAATGCGGTCAAATTTTAATGATGGTGAGAACTGCACGGGCCCTTGGCACACCTATGGCGCACGCATGAAATTAACAAATGCCAAAAAAAATGAAAGAATCATGTTATCAGATGAGAGACTCTTGTATCAATTTTTCTTATGTTGAGCCAAAATAAAAACTTATGATAGTGCATGAATCTATAAGCACCATCTATAATAAGGAATAATAATTAATTAAATTTTCAAAATATCTACAACTATCTTTTGATAAAATGCATGAGTTTTCTATCATTTGTGTTAGCTTAATATATAGACCACCTCAAAATCTTGTTGTGTGTTCGAGCTTTCATGGGAAAACATTATCGGGTTTGCAGACTTTCAAAACAAGAATCCTCAACTCATATGTGCGTCATCTATTACTAAAGATATATATACATACTTGAATCCATCCATGCTACAAACACACGCACGATGCACACACACAAATATATATATATATATATATATATATATATATATATATATATATATATATATATATATATATATATATATGAAATTGACTTAAATTTCAAACATTATGATCATATCAATTCAAGCAACACAATGAACCATAATGCTCACAAAGAAAAAGAAATGTATATAAAAAGCTAAAAATTCAGTTCAAATAACTAAACTATGAGAAAAATTCCTGCATCCATTTAAACTTTACCATTGTCTTTCCTAGTACAAAAAATGGAAAAATATGATCTAAATTAGGATTTGTATAAATTAAAATGTCAGTTGTTGTAGAAAAATGATTAGATACATAGGAAACTCAATATCAAGAAACAAAATATATAAACAAGAGTTGTAATGGAAGATTTAAAATCCTAAATGCCAAAAAAAACTTTACGAAACTATTGTTCTTAATAGAACAAAATTTTAAAAGACGATTTTTTCTTCAAATCTCATATCACTTGGCATGTATACCCAATTAAACCGTAAAAAAAAAAATACAAAATTATATGACTTGAGCACATGGATCAAATTAGCTTGTCGATCATACAATGAGCATACACATGATAGACCAATTATTTAAAATTTCGAAGTGCTATGTCCAATACATATTCATGTCCCTTGTAATCAATGCATATTCATAATTGTAAAAGAACAATTCACCAATCATTAATTTAGAGACCTAAAAGCTTGAACTAATTTTATTGTCCAAAGCTTCTAGGCGATGATCCCAATCAATTTAGTTACCATTTGAAATTAAGAGCTCCTTTTTAACAAAAGAAACCCACTAGCATCGATTTGCATGATTAGGAAAAACCTAACATACAACCTTGCAACCATAATTTGAATACCAAGAGACGCCGTGTGTAGACCATCTTTTTGATAGCTAATTTCTTGGATCAGCGTAAGGTTCTTAGTAAATGTTTGGATCCGTGCAAGACTCTTAGTAAACGTAACGTGTACATGAGATTTATAAAGTGCTAAAAAGTGGAATGCAAGTTCATTGGTTTTTAAGAAAAAGATTTAGCCAATGGTATCGACAAAATTGGAAAGTGGACCCGAATTCTAAAGCATTATCCTAGCTACTTTGTAATCCTTGGATCATAGGTCCTATTTTTCTATGATGACAACTTCCACTACTTGGCGTGCCCAAAAACATAAATAATGCGGTCAAATCTCAACGATGGTGAGAACAAAGACGGCCCTGGCACAATCTATGGCGCACCCATGAAATTAACAAAATGCCAAAAAAAAAAAGAATCTTGTTATCGATGAGACTCTTCTTGTATCGCCTTGCTTATATTGAGCCAAAATAAAACTTATGATAGTGACACATGAATTTATAAGCACCATCTATATTAAGGAATTATTAATCAATTAAATTTCAAAATATCTAATTAAACATCTCATAAATGCACATGTGTTTTCTATCATCATGTAGGCAGAAGGTACAAAGGCGCTAATAAGGCACAAGAGACCACCTCAAACTTTTAATTTTTTCTTTTCTTTTTTCTTTTTTTTTTAAGGCTTCACAGTGTTTGAGCTTGAAACATTAATGGTTTATAGACTTTCAAACAGTAATCCTCAACTCATAAAAAGTGTCATCTATTACTAAAGACATATACATACTTGCATCCATCCATACATACACAAACGCGCACGCACGCACACACAAATATATTTATATATATATATATATATGAAATTGACTTAAATTTATCAAACATTATGATCATACTCACTCAAGCTCATTTATCAAACATTATGATCATACCATCTAAGTAACACAATTGTCTTTTTTTTTTTTTCTTTTTTTTTTAATTAAGCCAAAGAAAAGAAATGTATATAAAAGCTAAGAAAATTCAGATCAAATAACTAAACTTGGAAAAAAATCCAAGAATCCATTTAAACTTACCATTGTCTTTCCTTAGTAAAAAAAATGGAAAAAACATGGATTCAAATTTGAGGATTTGTATAAATTAACATGTCAGTTGTTGTAGAAAAACGATAATATACCTAGAAAACTCAATATCGAGAAACAAAATATATAAACAAGAGTTGTATTGGTAGATTTAAAATCCTAAATGCCTGAAAAAACCTTACAAAACTACTGTTCTTGAAAGGAAAAAATTTTAAAAGACGATTTTTTATTCAAATCTCATATAACTTGGCTTGTATACCTAATTAAACAGTAAAAAAAAATACTAATTTGTATGACATTAGCACATGGATCAAATTAGCTTGTCGATCATACAATGAGCATACACATGATAGAGCAATTAATTAAAATTTCAAAGTTCTATGTCCAATACATATTCATGTCTCGTAATCACGCATATTCTGTAATTGTAAAAAGAACAATTCACCACCATAATTAGAGACCTAAAAGATTGAACTAATTTTGTCATTCAAAGCTTCTAGGCGATGATCCCAATCAATTTTGTTACCATTTGAAATTAAGAGCTCCTTTTTAACAAAAGAAACCCACTAGCATCGATTTGCATGATTAGGAAAAACCTCACATAAAACCTTGCAAACATAATTTGAATACCATGAGACGCCTTGTGTAGACCATCATTTTGATAGCTAATTTTTTGGATCAGTGTAAGGTTCTTAGTAAATGTTTGGATCCGTGGCAAGATCATAGTAAACGTAACGTGCACATGAGATTTATAAGTGCTAAAAAAGTGAAATGCAAGTTAATTGCTCACAAAAAAGATTTAGCCAATGGTATTGACAAAATCGAAAAGGGGACTCGTTCCAAAGCAAGATCCTAGCTACTTTGTAATCCTTTTCGATCATAGGTCCCATTTTTCTATGCGATGACAACTTCCACTTTGTTCAAGTACCTAAAACATAAATAATGCGTCACCCTCAACGACAGAATCACGGCCCTTGGCACACCTATGGCGCACTCATGAAATTAACAAATGCCAAAAAAAAAAAAAGAATCTTGTTATCAGATAAGAGACTCTTGTATCAATTTTGCTTATGTTGAGCCAAAATAAAAACTTATGATAGTGCATGAATCTATAAGCACCGTCTATAATAAGGAATAATAATCAATTAAATTTTCAAAATATCTAATTAATCATCTTTTGATAAATGCACATAGTTTTCTATCATTTGTAGTAAGCACATATGTAATTCACCTCAAAATCTAAATGTGTGTTTGAGCTTTTCATGGAAAGACATATTAAAGACTTTCAAACAAGAATCCTCAACCTGGTAAAAAGTGTCATCTATTATTAAAGACATATATACATACTTGCATCCATCTATACATACACACGCGCATCGCATGCACACACAATAAATATATATATATATATAAAATTGACTTAAATTTATCAACATTATGATCATATGAATTCAAGCAACACAATGAACCATAATGCTCACAAAGAAAGAAATGTATATAAAAGCTTAAGAAAATTCAGTTCAAATAACTAAACTAGGAGAAAATCCCATAATCCATTTAAACTACCATTGTCTTTCCCTAGTTCGTAAAATGGAAAATAGGATTCAAATTGAGGATTCAGACAATTAAAATGTCAGTTGTTGTAGAAAAATGATTAGATACATAGGAAACTCAATATCAAGAAACAAAATATATAAACAAGAGTTGTAATGGAAGATTTAAAATCCTAAATGCCAGAAAAAACTTTACGAAACTATTGTTCTTAAAAGAACAAAATTTTAAAGACCCATTTTTTCTTCAAATCTCTATATCGCTGCATGTATACCAATTAAACCGTGAAAAAATAAATACAAAATTTGTGATGACTCGGTGCACATGGATCAAATTAGCTTGTCGATCATACAATGAGCATACACATGATAGACCAATTATTTAAAATTTCAAAATGCTATGTCCAATACATATTCATGTCCCTTATAATCAATGCTTATTCATAATTGTAAAAGAACAATTCACCAATCATTAATTTAGAGACCTCAAAGCTTGAACTAATTTTGTCATTCAAAGCTTCTAAAGATCCTAACTCAATTTATTACCATTTGAAATTAAGAGCTCCTTTAACAAAAGAAACACACTAGCATCGGGACATTTGCATGATTAGGAAACCTCACATACAACCTTGCAAATACAATTTGAATATCCAAGAGACGCCGTGGTAAAGTGCACTTACCATTTTGATAGAAGATAATTTCGGATCGTAAGGTTCTTAGTAAATGTTTGGATCCGCAAGACTCTGGCAAACGTGTAACGTGCACATTAGATTTATAAAGTGCTAAAAAGGAATGCAAGTTCATTGTCGCAAAGATTTAAATAATGGTATTTGGACAAAATCGAAAGGGGATCAATAAAGCATGATCCTAGCTACTTGTAATCCTTTTCGATCATAGGTCCCGTTTTTTCAAGATTACAACTCACTACCGGGCGTGGCCTAAAACATAAATAATGCTACAATTTAACGATGAGAATCAGACTGCCCTTGGCACACCTAATGGGCACTATGAACAATAAATGCCAAAAAAAAATATCATATCAAATGAGAGACTCTCAGATCGCCTTTATTATATCGGAGACAAAATAAAAACTATGATAGTGCGCTTAACTGATAAGCACCATCTATAATAAGGAACATTAATCAAATTAAATTTTCAAATATCTAATTAAATATCTTTGATAAATGCATGTGTTTTCTATCATTTGTAAGAAGCACATGGCAGACCACCTTAAAATCTTAAGTTATGTGTTCGAGTTTGGAAACATTAATGGGTTTATAGAGACTTCAAAACAAGATCCTCAATCCTTATAAAAAGTGTCATTTATTACTGCATATATACATACTTGCATCCATCCATACATACACACACGCGCACGCACGCACACACAAATATATTTATATATATATATATATATATATATGAAATTGACATAAATTTATCAAACATTATGATCATACCAATTCAAGCAACACAATGAACCATAATGCTCGTCAAAGAAAAAGAAATGTATATAAAAGCTAAGAAAATTCAGATCAAATAACTAAACTTGGAAAAAAAATCCAAGAATCCATTTAAACTTACCATTGTCTTTCCTAGTACAAAATGGAAAAACATGATTCAAATTTCCGAGGATTCAGAGCAAATCTCAAACACGTCAACGTTGCAAGGAATAACGCCAAAACCGAGAAATTTCCAAGAAATTCAAAAAAGGGTAAAAATGGTATTTCGTCAAAAAATGCATCACCGTTGAACGCCCTCCAAATCTTAGCTACTATGTCGATTTCACACCCCGAGATGGGCTGGGAATTGCACGATTTCGAGGGCAATTGACAAATGAGTAAATGATGTGTGGCATGAGGTCCCACACCACATGGATGCATGCAACAGGCTACGTGTCTAAGGAAAGTAGTCTTGCATGAGGGCAACAAGCAGCGGATGCTAGGTGTCTTGATAGCTTTGTACGAGGAATTTAGTGTGGGAAGGAATGGGTTAGGAGACAAGTGGAAAGGAAGGTGTCAAGAGGCTTAGAGGAACATGCTCTAAAAGAGAGGAAAGACTGATCCGGTGGGGGGGAGAAAAAGAGAGAGGATGCAGAGAGACTCCACCTCTCTCTAAATCTCCCCGATCGACCGACCTGCCCTGCCGAGCAAGAGGAAGAGTTCAACCTTGCGACAAGGCTTCTCGCATAGAAATCAAGCTGGGGAGTTTTGACAAAACTCCAAGAGGTAGGTCTTCCCTTACCTTGGTTCCTTTCTACCCTAAGGTTGTGTGGTGGTTGTGTATGTCTACAGTGGGAATGTTTGGCGTATTTTGTACCACAGCGAGGTCGCCACATCGAGGGTAGCATACATAAACCTGGAATTTAGAACCGATTGGGTAGGAAAGAAGTGAATGTGGTGGTGAGTCCTGATAATCAGAGCCTCATCAATGAAATTGATGCTAGGCTTTGAATTTCCGACTGGACCTCCTGTAGACTATGTTATAGTCCTTTTGATCGTTGTCACCAGCCTAAACTGCCCGTCACTACACCGTCAACTAAATGTGACCTTAAAATGGATTTTTGGGTCAGAAATAAACGAATCAGAAGTGAATCCTTCGATAAGTTGTGTAGCCCCATCAATGAACTTGATGTTAGGCTTTGAATTTCGATTCTGACTCTTGTATACCAAGTTATGGCCTTTTACTCCGAGCGCCAACAAGCAGGGTCAGCCCAAGAGGGTCACAACAAGGTCGCGAAATAAAGGTCGCTAGGAATGCTATCGCCACGAACAAGTGGTCGCCAAACAAGAGGGGTCAGCCCATGAACAAGTGGTCGCCAAACAGTTGAGGGGTCGCTCCATGAACAAAGGGTCGCCAACAATGAGGGGTCGCCCATGAACAAAGTGGGTCGTCCAACAGCGAGTGGTCGCCCGCGAACGCGGGTCGCCAAACAAGGGTCGCTAAACAAAGGTCGCGGGAAGCGCGGTCGCGAACAGCGGTCGCCCGCGGGCCGCCGCACAAGGTCGCTAAAATGCGGCCGCGAACGCGGGTCGTCACGAACAGCGGGTCGCCAAATGCGCTGGCGGGTCGCCCGCGAACGCTGGTCGCTAAACAAAGGAGGGGTCAGTCTATGAACAGCGTATTGCCAAAACAATGGCGGTCACACGAACAAAGGGTCGCCCAAGAGGGGTCGCTAATGAATGGTCGCCCAAGAGCGGGCGCCCATGAACAAAGGGTCGCCAAAATGCTGGCGGTGGCGCCCAACAGCCGTCGCCAAACAAAGTGAGGGTCGCTAATGAATGCTGGTCGTCTGAAGAGGGGTCGTCCATGAACATATTCGTCAAAAGTTGACTACTACGACCTCCAACTGAAGGTCATATCTCCTTCGTTGAACTCCGATTTGCGTTCTCGACTTCATGGAAGCCCATTGAGTAAACCTCCATTGGGACCTCTTGGAAGGGCAGGTGCCCGAGCCGGCCGGAAATGGCCAACCAGTCAAGTGGAGGTAGGCTGCCTGGGTGAGACAGTTTAGTCATGCATGACCCCCCAACTTCTAAGGCCATAACTTTCGGTCCGACCCGATTTGTGTTCTTTGACTCTATGGAAAGCCCATTGAGTCAAGATTGCAGCCATGTTCCTTTGGAGGACATTGTCCAATCAGGCATGTTAGTTCTGACCAGTTCAGTTGTGTGTTAGGGATTTAGTGGATAACATTCAAATTGGAAATTGACATGTTGATATGTGCCAGAGCATGGACGGAGTTGATAACATGCAGTGTGGAATAAGACATGTTGATATATGTCAGGTGATACTTTAACAGGCATGCTTTTAATCTTAAATATGAGGCATGGATAATATGCATGAATATGTGTGCATGGGTGATTATGTATATGCAACTAGCATAATAGCATCAGATGTGCACGGCGACATCGCATGACATGGGTGTGAGTGCATGGTACGGATCGCACCGTTAGGTGTCACGGGTACACGGTTATGGGGTCAAAAATTGTATGGTGCACCGATTGATGGATTCCTGGAAATGGGACAAGAGTCCAAATGAGTCAAACGGTTTTAAACTAATGGAAATAAATATAAGTGTGTTCAAGAAGATGGGGTAGACCTTCCAGGGTGAAAGACCCAAATGTTATTCACTAGACATGATTCCCGCGATGCAAGTTCAAAATGTTGAACGGCGTATACATCCACAAGGAAAACCCTAAAACTGCGGCCCACAATAACAAGTACACGTAATTTTACCAAGTCAAATGTGCATTGAGGTGTTTCCAATGGGTTACAAATTCTTAAAAGAAAACAAAAGTTCTTGTTTTGGAAAAAGGTCAATAGGAATAAAGGACGGTTGGTATTTCACACGCTCTAGGTAGGTGTGAGGAGTTTAAGTGAGGACCGATAAGGGGCAATGGCGACATTCATGCATTGACATTCATGTAGGCATCTTACTTGAATGTGTTTTTCTATGCAATCATTGCATGTGCACTTAGGTGGGGAGTAACACTTGTAGGAGATTACTACTACTGAGCTTTGCTCACCCTGGGCTGTGGGACCCTTTCGTGCACACGAGAAGATCTGCTCCATCGAGGCCGGTGAGTGTGCTAAGGCCTCTGCCGCGCTTGAGCAAAGATTTTGTAAAATATATTAGGAACAATATAGTTTCATATATTTTGGGTATGGAAGTGAGAAGTACATTGAACTCTCAGATGAAAAAATAAATAAATAACAAATAAATTCGAATCTCCGAAAAACTGGGCGCCGCTACCATCGAGCCAGATACCAATTACCTAGTATTCACAGTGGGGCATGGGTCTGTAACATGCTGTTATTGAGTAGGAACATCACAATCCTGGTATAGCCTGGTGTTGAGCTTGATGATAGTGACTTAGTGCTCGAAATTGGATGTCCGGTGATCATAGTTGGTGGTATCAAGGTCTAGGTAAGAGGTTACCTAGGAGTCCACTGACAGATTAGACTACGTAAAGATGCATTTTGTGTTTTCTGTGTATAAGCTGATTGTCTCAGGTGTGAATTATATATGTGGTAAATGTATGTGGAAAACAAAGAGCACTTGGGGTTTGGAAAACATAACAACATGGAATTTAATAACCTTTGCCATTTGACATGTGTAGATGGCAAGTCGAGGTCAGGGGCGTAGAGGTCGCCCACGGGGTGCCTGTCAAGCACCACCTGTTTTTGATCAGGAGGCCTTCATAGAGGCCATGGGTGTTGCGATAGCCACTGCCACACAGGCTGATGCAGCTAGAGGTCAAGGAGGTGCCAATAACCTCCGCAGGCCAAGGCACATCATCCTCCGACGCGCATAAAGAGGATGTGGACCTACAGGCCGACCATTGGTTCACGACGAGAGGATTCCCGGCAACCAGATCACCTCTGACACGGATTACGCTCGGCTTCATTCCAAATTGAGGTGAGTCCCGTATCCGTGGAGGGGTCACGACTTCCGTGGATCGGGAGACTATGTCATGGGATGATTTTCAGAGACTATTCATGGGGAAATATTTCTCCGGGCTCGCTAGACATGCGAAGGCCCGAGTTCCGAGCCGAGACAGGGACGCTGATACACAAAGGTATCGATGCACGAAATGGATTGGGATGTGGGGCGTTTTGATGCAGTCCGGGAGAGTAGTACCTTATGGTTCCCGCCAGCTAAAGAATCTGAGCGCACTACCCTACTCACGACATGGAGTCAAGTGCCCATAGTCTTCGCCTCAAGATTCGCGCCACTACTTATACGGCGAGGAGTTTCGAGGTGTACTGCACTCAAAATCACATTAATGCCAATGACCTCAATATGAGGCAACGCAGATGATGGAGTTCCTAGAGGATTATGACTTCACTTTGCATTACCATCCCGTGAAGGGCAAATGCCGCGGTCGATGCACTCACTAAGTCTGTGAGAGCTAGCTAGTATAGCTTCGAGGGCGAGGCCGAGGTCGTGGGACATTGGCTACAAAGATAAATGAAAGCACTCAGTGGTACCTTGGGGGAGTTTAGTGCTACACCGACTCATGAGTGCAGTGATTGAGTCCCAGCAAGGTGACGCGAGATAGTCCATCAAGGATAAAGTACGGGCCGCACGTGACGGTGGGTCGGACCGCTCACGTGTGAGATGGAAGTCTCCATATAGGACGTAGTGGTTCCCTGTGACCGATTTGAGAGAGGAGATTCTCGTGCGGAGTTTCACCGCTTTCCGATTCACAGATCCGTGTGGCACGGTAAGATGTACCAGATTCGCCGCCAAAGATATCGCGAGTGGGATGAAGAGAATGAGGGAGACTTGTTCAACGATGTCTCACATGTCGCTAGATAGGTCGAGCACTGCCAACAGGCTACTTCACCATCGGGTGGCTGAGCGGAAGGAGTGTCACAATGGATTTTATGACCCACTTGCCACCGACATCGCAGACATGACGCGCAGATGGGTGATAAGTGGTGATAGTGGACCGACTCAGTCGGCACATTTTGCGCCGTGCGGATGACCTTCACAGTGAGGGTCTGCGGTTGTATATTACGAAGATAGTCGGCTACATGAGTCTCACCGATATCACTAGTCTCGGATAGAACTTAGAGGTTCTGTTTTGGAAGAGCTCAAGGCTGTGATTCTGGTGACCATGAGTGCGGCGTTTCACCCTCGGGCGGATGGTGTCGGGTGGGAGAGGGACTATCACGACAGCGAGAGGGGACATCATCTGCAGAGCTTGATCTTTGGATCATGGGGTAGTTGGGAAGGCACTTGCCCTTGGTGGGGTGTGACCTACCATAATGGTTATGGTGGTATCACGGATTGGCACCTAAGGGCTTTGTCTACGGAGGCCATCACCCGAATCTGCCCAGATTTGCTGGTAAGTGGAGAGAGCTCATTGCGGCCCGGTTGATTAGAACACCTGCGAGAAGGTGGGTGATCACGGCGGCGTCTTCTCCGCGACCTGAGCCGGCGAAGGATTATGCGAGCCAGGCGACGTCGTATAGGTCGGAGTTGCGGTGATCACGTTTTTGTGGCGTGCCTAGAGAGAGAGTGGTCGATTCGACAGCGCGGGAAGCTATCGCAGGGTTTATTGGGCCCCTTTGAGATGGGTGGGCATTGCTATAGCGACGGATTTAGCTTTTAGCTGATGTATCAGTGTTCATGAAGTATTCACGTCTCATGCTCCGAAGGTACACTCTGATCCAGCTCATGTAGTGGATTGGGAAAAAGATTGAGATTGTTCGTGACACCGGATGGAATACGAGGGATGATGCATCATAGATAGCGGTCGGTTTGAGGCCTGTAGAACCAGTGAGGCTGTTGAAGAAAGTCGTGTGGCAATTATGTAGGTGGAGGAGGCAACATGGGGCGAGGACACTATCGCGGACACCTATCCCTTCTTGTTTAAGGATGAGTGCGCCGTGTAGTGATTTAATAACTAAATGATTTACATGCATGTACTAGTACATGTTGCATGCGCATGTGGTGTTGTGATTGAGTGGAATTTAGAATGAAATTCTTTAAGAAGGAAGGAGGAAATGTAAAACCGAAAAATTTAATTTTAGAAAAGATAAAATAGTATTTAGGTCAAAATCCAAATTTTCTAGGTCTCGGATAATGAAACTTGGACTGCAGATTGGAATCGTCCCAGAAATCTAGCTACATGTGAGTTTGTCTAAAATTAAAGCAGTTGGAACATTCTTTGCACGTATTTCGAGGCAATTGGACAAATGAGTAAATGACAGTGGCATATGAGGTCCCACACACATGGATGCATGCAAAATGACTACGTGTCTAAGGAAAGTAGTCTTGCCCATGAGGTAAATGCTAATGTGGATGCTAGGTGTCTTAGATAGGCTTTTCAGAAGGAATTTAGTGGGAAGGAATGTGGGTTGGGAACAAGTGGAAAGGAAGATTGTCAAGAGGCTTAGGAGGAACATGCTCTCTAAAGGAAAGACTGATCCGGTGGGGAGAAAAAGAGAGAGTGATAGAGAGAGAGACTCGCTCTCTGGGAATGTTCCAGACGATCGGACCGACGGTCTCAAGCGGAGCAAGAGGAAGAGTTCAACCTTACGACAAGGGCTTCGCATAGAAACCGGAGTTGGGGAGTTTTGACAAAAACTCCAAGAGGTAGGTCTTCTCCTACCTTGGTTCCTTTCTACCCTAAGGGTTGTGTGGTGGTTAATGTATGCCCTCAGTCTTTGGTTGTACATTTTTGTGCCATGAGTGCCACATTGAGGTAGCATACATAAAGCCGGAATTTAGAACCGATTTTGGGTAGGAAAGAAGTGGAATGTGGTGGTGAGTTCTTCCTGATAAATGTAGCCTCATTAATGAAATTGATGTAGACTTTTGAATTTCAAATTTGGACTATTAGACTAAGTTATAGTCCTTTTTACTGTTGTCGACCCGACTAAATACGATGGTCGGTTCTGTATTCGGGTCAACTAGCCGGACCTTAAAATGGATTTTGGGTCAGAAATAGAAATAAAGGTGAATCTGAAGTAAATCCTTCCTGATAAGTTAACTTAGCTAATCAATGAACTTGATGTTAGGCTTTTGAATTTCTCGGTCGGACTCTGGGCCAGTTGTAGTGCTTTTTCTCTGAAAGCGGTCAAATGGGCGAGGAATTAGGTCAAGAAGGGGTCGTCAAGCGTTATCCTGATGAAGCGGTGGTCGTCAATGAGCGGTGGTCGTCAACCCGATCGAAATTAGATCGCGAACGGTGGTCATCAAGCGGTGAGGTAGTCCATGAGCGGTGATAAATCAAGCGATGAGGTGATCGCGAAACGTTCAGTGATCCGCGGTGAGAGTGCGTCCATGAGCGGTGGTGATGCGTCAAACAAGGGGTAAATCAACGATTGTCCGATTGAAACGTTAATAATGGAGTGAGCTGATGTGATGCGTCCAAAGATGCCGTCAAACAAGGGTGCGTCAAGCGATTGTCGGTGACGGTGGCGTCAATGAAGCGTTAGTCGTCCAAAGCGATCGAGTCGTCCGCGAGCGCGATGGTAGATCAAGCGGTGAGGAATTACGTCCGTGAGCGATGATGGAAATCAAAGCGATGAGAAATTAGTCAATGAAACGATGCAATTAGTCAGAGGGGTCGTCAATGAGCGATGTAATTGCCGTCAAGAGGGTGAATCCATGAGCGTTGATTGAGTCAAAGCGTTGAGTGGTCGTCCATGAGCGGTGGTAGGTCGACGGTGAGGGTGGTCGATGAGCGGTGGTCGTCCGAGAAATTGGGTCGTAAGGCGGTGTTCGTCAAAGTTGACTCGCATGACCTCAACGGAAGGTCATATCTCATACGTTTGAACTCCGATTTGAAGGTGTTTTCTTGGACTTCATAGAAAGCCCATTGGGCTAAGCTCTCCATTGGGACCTCTTCGAAGGCAGTGGGTTCTTAGGCCGGCAGTAATCCCAGTCAAAGTGGTGAAGCTGCCCGGGTGACGGTTAGTCATACGTGACCCCAACCCGGAAGGCCATAACTTTCTGGATCCGAATTCCGTTGGGTGTTCTTGGACTCTATGGAAAGTCCATTGAGTCAAAATTGAAGCCATGTTCCTGTGGAGGACATTGTCCAATCAGGCATGTTGGATTCTGACCAGTTCAGTTGTGTGTTAGGGCTTTTAGTGGATATAAATTAGGTGGCATGTTGATATGTCTTTTGTATATGGTTTGAGTTGATAACATGCGGTGTGGAATATGACATGTTGATATATGCTGTGTGACATTTAACAGGCATGCTTAATCTTAAATAGAGCCAAATGTATGCATGAATATGTGTGCATGGGTGATTATGTATATGCAACTAGCATAATAGCATCGCATGTGCAGACATCGCATGACAGTGTATGTGTGATGCATGGTGCGGATCAGTACTTGCAGGGTTGGAATGTAATCACAGGTATGATTATGGGTCAAAAAATTGTGTATAGTCTTGATTGATGGACTCGGGAAATGGGGCAGGAGTCCAAATGAGTCAACGGTTTGAAACTAATGGAAATAAATATAGGTGTGTTTGGGCATATGAATGGGGTAGACCCCCAGGTGAAAGACCCAAATGTTATTCACAGTTGGAGCATGATTCAGCGATGCAAGTTCGTAAAAAATGTTAGAAGCAGCGTCGCGGCGTCGTGTGGGTAACCATCCAGTGGCCAATAAATAAATTACCTTGATTTTACCAAGTCGAATGTGCATTGGAGGTGTTTCCAATGGGTTACAAATTCTTAAAAGAAAAACACAAGTTCTTGTTTTGGAAAAAGGTCGTTGGTGGAATAAAAGGACGGTTGGTATTTCACACTCTCGCCCTAGGTAGGTGTGAAATTAGGTGAAGTAACTTCCGGGATATGAGCATATGAGACATTCTATGCATTGTGACATTCATGTAGGCATCTTACTTGAATGTGTTTTTCTATGCAATCATTGCACATGTGCACTTAGGTGGGAAGTAACCCTTGTAGGAGATTACTACTCTTCCGAGCTTTGCTCACCCAAGTCGTGGGACCCAGCACTGGTGAGAGAGCCAAATTGCTCCATCGAGGGAGGCCGTGAGTGTGAAGAAAGGCCGGGTTGTATGGCTTGACATTTTGTAAAAATATATTAGAAACGATATAGTTTCATATATTTTGGGTATGGAGTGAAAGTACATTGAACTCTCTATGTATTAAAAAAAAATGGCCCCAGAAATGCAGGGCGTCACAAATAACATACCTAGAAACTCAATATAGAAACAAAATATTATATAAAAAGTTGTATTGGTAGATTTAAAATCTAAATACTGGCAGCCTTACAAAACTCTGTTCTTGAAGGAAAAAAATTTTAAAGCGATTTTTTAACATCTCATATACCGCTTGGCATAAACGATTAACGGTAAAAAAAATACAAAATTGTATGACTTGAGCACATGGATCCACAGAGTGGCTTATCGATCATACAATGAGCATACACATGATAGACGATTATTTAAAATTTCAGAAAGTCTTTATGTCGATACATATTCATGTCCTTATGTCCAGTACATATTCATAATTGTAAAGAACAATTCATAATCATTAATTTAGTGACCTAAAAAAGGTCAGACTAATTTTGTCATTCAAACTTCTGGCGATGATCAATCAATTTAGTTACCATTTGAAATTAAGGCTCCTTTTTAACAAAACCCACTAGCATGATTTGCATAAGTTAGGAAAAAACCTAACCTCCCCAACCTGCAAACATAATTTGAATACCAAGAGACGCCGTGTGTAGACCATCTTTTTGATAGCTAATTTCTTGGATCAGCGTAAGGTTCTTAGTAAATGTTTGGATCCGTGCAAGACTCTTAGTAAACGTGTAACGTGCACATGAGATTTATAAAGTCTAAAAAGTAGAATCTGTTTGTTGATGAAAAATTTCATGATGGTGAAAGTATACGGGCCCTTGGCACCTGGCGCCTGTGAAATTAACCGACTCTGCCCAAAAAAAAAAAAAAAGAATCTTGTTATCGGATGAGGGCTCAGCGCCGACACATGTGGAGACAAAATAAAAGCATGATAGTGCACTGAATTGATAAGCACCATCTACTCTAATAAGGAATAGTAGTAATTAGATTTTCAAAATATCTAGTAAACATCTTTTGATAAACTATTTGTGTGTTTTCTATCATTGTAAACACATATATAGACCACATAAAATCTTAAGTTATATGTGTTTTTGAGCTTTGGAAACATTAATGGTTTATAGACTTTCAAGCAGGTAATCCTCGACTCATAAGAGTGTCATCATTTATTACTAAAAGAACATATCATTACTTACATCCATCCATCACATTACACAGCGCACTTACATACCCACAAATATATATTTATATATATATATATATATATATATATATATATATATATATATATATATATATATATATATATATATATATATATGTAAATTGACATAAATTTATCTCAAACATTATGATCATACCAATTCAAACATACATTGAGAACTCTATATTAACAAATTAAGAAAACTATTGTATAAAGCTAGAAAATTCGATCTTAAATAACTAAACTTGGAAAAAAATCCAGAATCAATTTAAACTTATTTCTTTCCCTAGTACAAAAATGGAAAAAACATAGTTCAAATTTGAAGAAGATTGTATAAATTAACAATATCGGTTGTTGTGAAAAACAATAATATGCCTAAAAGCTCCAATATCAGAAACAAAATATATAAGGATTGTATTGGTAGATTTAAAATCACAAATGCTGAAAAAACCTTTACAAAACTCACGTTCTTGAAGAAAGGAAAAAATTTTAAAACGATTTTTATCAAATCTCATATACAGCTTAGCATATATTAATTAAGCAGTAAAAAAAAGCTAAAATTAGCCCTTAGCTTGAGCACATGGATCAAATTGGCAGCCGATCATACAATGAACCACATGATAGACCAATTATTTAAAATTTCAAGAAGTGCTATGTCCAATACATTCAATATCCCTTAACTAATCAATGTATTCATAGTGCCAAAGAACAATTCACCAATCATTTAATTTAGAGACCTAAAGATTGAACTAATTTTGTCATTCAAAGCTTCTAGCGATGATCCCAATCAATTTAGTTACATTTTAAAAAATTAAGAGCTCTTTTTAACAAAAACCCACTAGCATTCGATTGCATGATTAGGAAAAAACCTAACATACAACCTTGCAAACATAATTTGAATACAAGAAGCAGGTATTGTAGACCATCTTTTGATAGCTAATTTCTTGGATCAAGTGGGTTCTTAGTAAATGTTGGATCATTTTGAACTCTTAGTAAGCGTATGATACATGAAGGATTTATAAAGTGCTAAAAAGTGAATTACATGAGTTCATGTCGTAAAGATTTATGTAATGGTATTGGACCATGCAGAAGTGGGAGAAAGGGACTGGGTTCTAAAGCATTATCTAACTTCTTTTGTAATCCTTTGGATCATAGTGGCACTCTATGATGACAACACCACTACTTGGCTGGCCCAAAAACATAAATAATGCGGTCAAATTTCTATGATGGTAGAGAACGGCCACCAGGGCCTTGGCACACATGGGCGCACTCATGAATTAACAAATGCCAAAAAAAAAAAAAAGAATCTTGTTATCAGATGAGAGACTCTTGTATCAGCTTTATATATTGGAAAAATAAAAACTTATGATAGTGTAGATTTGCACCATCTATAATAAGGAGCATTAATCAGGTCAAATTTTCAAAATATCTAATTAAACATCTTTTGATAAATGCATGTGTTTTCTATCATTTGTAAGAAGCACATATAGACCACCTCAAAATCTTAAGTTAAGTGTTTGAGCTTTGGAAACATTAATGGTTTATAGACTTTCTAAGCAGTGAAATCTCGGCTCCATAAAAAGTGTCATATTACTAAAGACATATACATGCCATCATCCATACATACACACACGCGCACATACACTTTACTAAATATATTTATATATCCTTAACCTTATATATATATATATATATATATATATATATATATATATATATATATATATATATATATGAAATTGACTTAAATTTATCAAACATTATGATCATACCAATTCAAGCAACACAATGAACCATAATGCTCGTCAAAGAAAAAGAAATGTATATAAAAGCTAAGAAAATTCAGATCAAATAACTAAACTTGGAAAAAAATCCAAGAATCCATTAAACCATTGTCTTTCCTAGTACAAAAATGGAAAAAACATAAGTTAAATTTGAGGATTTGTATAAATTAACATGTCGATTATTTGTAGAAAACAATACTATACCTAGAAAACTCAATGTAGAAATAACAAAATATATAAACAAGAGTTGTATTAGTGATTTCCAAATCCTAAATGCCTGAAAAAAACCTTACAAACTATTTATTCTTGAAAGGAAAAAATTTTAAAGCGATTTTTATTCAAATCTATTAATAAACGGCATATAAAGCCCGATTAAGCAGTAAAAAATAAATACTAAATTGTATGAAAGCATTAGCACATGGATCAAATTGAAAGCATCGATCCTTTAATAGAGCATACACATTATAGACCAATTATTTAAAATTTCAAGTGCTATGTCGAATACATATTCCCATGTCCTTATGTCCAAATGCATATTCGTAATTGTAAAGACAATTCCGCAATCATTAATTTAGAGACCTAAAAGATTGAACTAATTTTGTCATTCAAAGCTTCTAGGCGATGATCCCAATCAATTTTGTTACCATTTGAAATTAAGAGCTCCCTTTTAACAAAAACCCGCTGCTTGTCGATTTGCATGATTAGGAAAAAGCTCACTTCGCCTTGTAACCTCATTTGAATACCATGAGACGCCTTGTGTAGACCATCATTTTGATAGCTAATTTTTTGGATCAGTGTAAGGTTCTTAGTAAATGTTTGGATCCGTGCAAGACTCTTAGTAAACGTGTAACGTGCACATGAGATTTATAAAGTGCTAAAAAGAAGGTAAAGTGCAAGTTTATTATTAGAAGCCAAAAGATTTGCCAATGGTATTGGACAAAGTGGAGGAAGGGGACCTGGGGGATTTATAAAAAGCATGATCTAGCTACTTTTATCAATCTTTTGGATCATAGGTCCCATTTTCTATGATGACAACTTCCGCTCGTAGGCGTGGCCCGAAGTAAATAATAGATCATTTCCAACGATGGTGAGAAGCGCCGGGCCCTTGGCACACATGGGCGCACTCAATTAACAAATGCCAAAAAAAAAAAAGTCTTGTTATATCGGATAAGGACTCTTTGTATCAATTTTGCTTATGTTGAGCCAAAATAAAAACTTATGATAGTGCATGAATCTATAAGCACCATCTATGACAAAGATAATAATCAATTAAATTTCAAAATATCTAATTAATCATCTTTTGATAAATGCATGAGTTTCTATCATTTGTAAAAGCACATATAGACGACCTCAAAATCTAAAGTTTGTGTGTTTGACTTTCATAGGAAGCATTATTAAGTTTAAAGACTTTCAAGCATTAATCCTCAACATCATAAAAAGTGTCATCTATTACTAAAGACATATATATACATACTTGCATCATCAAACTTACTTTTGCAGCATACACCTTCACACCGCACTTTAAATATATACCTTATATATATATATATATATATATATATAATTGACTTAGAGTATCAAACATTATATGATCATATAATGAATTAGCTTACTCTGATGAACCATAATGCTTGTCGAAAAGAAATGTATATAAAAGCTAAGAAAATTAAGTTCAAAATACTTCGTGGGAAAAATCTAGAATGCATTTAAACTTACCATTGTCTTTCCCTAGTACAAAAATGGAAAAAATATGGATTCAAATTTGATTATTTAATATAAATTAACAATAACTCAGGTTGTTGTACAGAAAACGATAATATACCTAGAAAACTCAATATCGAAAACAAAATATATAAACAAGAGTTGTATTGGTAGATTTAAAATCCTAAATGCCTGAAAAAACCTTACAAAACTACTGTTGTTGAAAGGAAAAAATTTTAAAACGATTTTTATTCAAATCTCATATCTAGCACAACATGTATACCCAATTAAACAGTAAAAAAAAAATACTATATTGTATGACTTTAGCACATGGATCAAATAAGCTTGTCGATCATACAATGAGCATACACATGATATACCAATTATTTAAAATTTAAAAGTGCTATGTCCAATACATATTCATGTCCCCTGTAATCAATGCGTATTCGTCATTGTAAAAGAACAATTCACCAATCATTAATTTAGAGACCTAAAAGATTGAACTAATTTTGTCATTCAAAGCTTCAAGGCAATGATCCCAATCAATTTTATTTACCCAGTAGAAATTAAAGCTCCTTTTGCTGAAAAACCCACTAGCATCGATTTGCAGATTAGGAAAAAACCTCACAACCTTGAACATAATTTGAATACCATACACGAGGCGCCTTGTGTAGACCATCATTTGACTCGCTAATTTTTGGATCAGTGTAAAGGTTCTTGTACATGTTTGGATCAGGTAGAATCTCTTTGTGCTTGGTATATGATCTTGTAGAGATTATAAAGTGCTAAAAAATTGAAATACAAAAAGGATGGTGTTATGCGGCAAGATTTGTAATGGAGGTGGATTAAAGTGGAAAGGGACACAGGTTCTAAGCATAATCCCAACTACTTTTATGTCCTTTTGGATCATAGGTCCCATTTTCTATGATGACAACTTCCACTACTTGTGGCCAAAGCATAAATAATCGGTCAAATTTCAACGATGAGTAAGGAAGCCCCCTGGGCCCTTAGCACACCTATGGCGCACACATAAAATTAACAAATACAAAAAATGAAAAAGAATATTGTTATCGGATAGAGAGACTCTTGTGTCAATTTTGCTATATTTGAGACAAATAAAACTTATGATGATGCATGAATCTATAAGCACCATCTATAATAAGAATAATAATCAATTAAATTTTCAAAATATCTAATTAATCATCTTTTGATAAATGCACATGGAGTTTTTCTAACTATCATTTGTAGAGAAGCACATATAGAGCGACCTCAAAATCTAAAGTTGTGTGTTTGAGCTTTTCATGGAAACATTATTAACAGTTTTAAAGACTTTCAAGCGGTAATCCTCAACTCATAAAGTGTCATCTATTACTAAGACATATATACATACTTGCATCCATCAGAAACTATACACTGCAGCGCACGCATGCACACACACAAATATATATATATAGAGTGACTTAAATTTATCAAACATTATGATCATATGAATTCAAGCAACCTGATGAACCATAATGCTTTGTCAAAGAAAAATGTATATAAAAGCTATAAGAAAATTAAGTTCAAAAATAACTAAACTAGGAAAAATCCGAGTCCATTTAAACTTACCATTGTCTTTCCTAGTACAAAAATGGAAAAATATGGATTCAAATTTGATTCATTGTATAAATTACTTATGCTCTCGATTGTTGTGTAGAAAAACATTAATATACCTGAAAACTCAATATCGAAACAAAATATATAATAAGAGTTGTATTGGTAGATTTTAAATCCTAAATCACACAGAAAAACCTTACAAAACTACTATTCTTGAAAGGAAAAAATTTTAAAAGACGATTTTTTATTCAAATCTCATATCGCCTGGCATGTATACCCAATTAAACAGTAAAAAAAAAATACTATATTGTATGACTTTAGCACATGGATCAAATAAGCTTGTCGATCATACAATGAGCATACATGATAATATAATTATTTAAAATTCCCATATGTCAATACATATTCCTTATCCCTGTGTCAATGCGTGATAGTCATTGTAGACAATTCACAATCATTAATTTGAGACCTAAAGATTGAACTAATTTTGTCATTCCAAAGCTTGAGGCAATGATCCCAGTCAATTTTGTTACCATTTTGAAATTAAGAGCTCCTTTTAACAAAAGAACCACTATCGATTTTGCATGATTAGGAAAAACCTCACATACAACCTTGCAAACATAATTTGAATACCATGAGACGCCTTGTGTAGACCATCATTTTGATAGCTAATTTTTTGGATCAGTGTAAGGTTCTTAGTACATGTTTGGATCCGTGCAAGACTCTTATTAACGTCTTAGCATGCATGAGATTCTCAGAAGTGCTAAAAAAGTGAAATACAAGTTAATTGTCGGCAAAAGATTTAGCCAATGGTATTGGACAAAATTGGAAAGGGGACCTGGGTTCTAAAGCATGATCCTAGCTACTTTTGTAATCCTTTTGGATCATAGGTCCCATTTTTCTATGATGACAACTTCCACTACTTGGCGTAGCCCAAAAACATAAATAATGCGGTGAATTTCTTGATGGTGAAGCTGCACGGGCCCTTAGCACACCTGTTGCATGCTGAAATTAACAAATGCGAAAAAATGAAAAGAATCTTGTTATCAGATGAGAGCACCTCACTTGTCAATTTTATATGTTGAGACAAAAATAAAAACTTATGAGTGCATGGAATCTATAAGCACCATCTATAATAAGGAATAATAATCAATTAAATTATTTCAAAATGTCTAATTAATCATCTTTTGATAAATGCCTTAAGGTTTCTATTGTTTGTAAGAAAGCACATACCATAGACACCTCAAAATTTTAAGTTGTGTGTTTGAGCTTTTAATGGAAACATTGGTTCACAGGAGACTTTAAAAACGATAATCCTCAACTCATAAAAGTGTCATCTATTACTAAAGACATATATACATACTTGCATCCATCATACATACACACATGACCATGCACCTGCAATATATATATATATATATATATATATATATATATATATATATATATACACTACCATATATATATATATCTCTCTACTCTATATGAAATTGACTTAAATTTATTAAACATTATGATCATATGAATTTAAGCAACCCTGATAGACCATAATGCTCGTCAAAGAAAGAAATGTATATAAAAGCTAAGAAAATTCGGTTCAAATAACTATGAGGAAAAATCCAAGAATCCGTTTAAACTTATCATTGTCTTTCCATAGTACAAAAATGGAAAAAATATGGCTTCAAATTTGAGGATTTGTATAATTAACATGTCAGTTGTTGTAAGCTTGAGTGGATATATAGGAAACTCACTATCAAGAAACAAAATACATATAAACAAGTGTTGTATTTATTAGATTTAAAATCCTAAATAGCTACAAGAAAAAACTTTGAAACTTTGTTCTTGAAAAAAATTAAAGACGATTTTTTCTTCAAATCTCATATTGCTTGGCATGTATACCCAATTAAACCGTAAAAAAAAATACTAAATTGTATGACTTGAGCACATGGATCAAATTAAGCATCGATCCTTAATGACTATACATGATATAGACCAATTATTTAAAATTTCAAAGTGCTATGTCCAATACATATTCATGTCCCTGTAATCAATGCATATTCATAATGTAAAAGAACAATTCACCAATCATTAATTTAGAAGACCTAAAAAGCTTGAACTAATTTTGCCATTGAAAGCTTACAGGCGATGATCCCAATCGATTTAGTTACAGGCTTCAAGAAATTAAAGCTCCTTTTTAATAAAAGAAACTCACTGGCATCGATTTGCATGATTGAGAAAAACCTCACGCATAACCTTACAGAAACATAATAATTTGAATACCAGAGGCTGCCGTGTGCCAGACCATCATTTGATAGGCGATTTCTTGGATCGTGTAAGGTTCTTAGTAAATGTTTGGATCAAATTTTAAGACTCACCAAATACATGATGTAACGTGCATGAGATTTCACAAGTGCTAAAAGTGAAATGCAAGTTCATTGTCGTCAAAAGATTTAGCCAATGGTATTGGACAAGTGGGGACACAGGTTCTAAGCATGATCTAACTACTTTTGTAATCTTTTTGGATCATAGATTGATTTTCTATGATGACAACTTCCGCTACTTGGCGTGGCCAAAACAAATAATGCGGTCAAATTTCAGCGATGGTGAGTGGCTGATTTGTAAAACTTTTGACGCACTCATAGAGAGTGTATAAATGCCAAAAAAAAAAAAGAAAGAATCTTGTTATATGGGAGGCTTCTTGTATTCGGCTTTTGCTTATGTTGAGCAAAAATAAAAACTTATGATAGTGCATGAATTTATAAGCACCATCTATATTAAAGGAACGATGTCAATTAAATTTTCAAAATATCTAATTAATCATCTTTGATAAATGCATGAGTTTTGCTCCGACACATAATAGACCACCTCCAAAATGTTAGAAAGTTATGGGCTTTGGGCTTTGGAAACATTAATGGTTTATAGACTTTTAAAGCGATAAATCCCTCAGCCTAATAAAAAGTGTCATCTATTACTAAAGACATATATACATACTTGCATTTATCCCATACATACACACTGTATACTTGCCTCACACAAATATATATATATATATATATATATATATATATAGAAATTGACTTAAATTTATCAAACATTAAGATCATACCAATTTAAGCTTGCCAACACAATAATGAACCATATTCTAGTCAAGAAAAAAATGTATATAAAAGCTAAGAAAATTTAGTTCAAATAACTAAACTTGGAAAAAATCAAAAATCCATTTAAACTTACCTATTGTCTTTCCTAAATACAAAAATGAAAAATGGATTCAAATTTGAGGACTGTATAAATTAACATGTCGGTCAATTGTAGAAAACGATATACTTAGAAACTCAATAATAAACAAAATATATAAACAAGAGTTGTATTGGTAGATTTAAAATCCTAAATGCCTGAAAAAACCTTACAAAACTACTGTTCTTGAAAGGAAAAAATTTTAAAAGACGATTTTTTTATTCAAATCTCATATCGCTTGGCATGTATACCCAATTAAACAGTAAAAAAAAATACTATATTGTATGACTTTAGCACATGGATCTAAAATTAACATAGTCCATACAATGAGCATACACATAAATATACCAATTATTTAAAATTTAAAAAGTGCTATCTTCAATCATAATCACATGCTCCCTTGTAATGTTGATGCATTATTCGTGGTGTAAAGGAACACCACCAATCACACTCGAGACCTAAAAGATTGAACTAATTTTGTCATTCAAAGCTTCAAGGCAAATGATCCAATCAATTTTGTTACCATTTGAAATAAGTGTTCCTTTTAACAAAAGAAACCCACAGCATCGATTTGTGATTAGGAAAACTCTCACATAAAACCTTGCAAACATAATTTGAATACTATGAGACGCCTCAGGTAGACCATCATTTTGATAGCAATTTTTGATCAAGTAAGGTTCTAGTACATGCTTGATCCGTGCAAGACTCTTATTAAACGTAACGTGCAATAGCGAGATTTATAAAGCAAAAAGTGAACATAAGTTAATTGTCTAAGAAAAAGATTTAGCCAATGGTATTGACAAAATCAAAAGGGGACCTGGGTTCTAGCATGATCCTCTAGCTACTTTGTAATCCTTTTGGATCATAGGTCCCATTTCATGATGACAACTTCCACTACTTTGGCGTGGGCCTAAAACATAATAATGCGTCAAATTTCAACGATGGTGAATCAGACAAATTTGGCACACCTATGGCGCACACATGAAATTAACAAATGCCAAAAAAAATGAAAGAATCTTGTTATCAGATGAGAGACTCTTGTATCAATTTTGCTTATGTTGAGACAAAATAAAAACTTATGATAGTGCATGAATCTATAAGCACCATCTATAATAAGGAATAATAATCAATTAAATTTTCAAAATATCTAATTAATCATCTTTTGATAAATGCATGAGTTTTCTATCGTTTGTAAGAAGCACATGTACTCAATCTCAAAAATCTAAGTTGTGTGTTTGAGCTTTTCATGGAAACATTATTGGTTTACAGACTTTTAAACAGTAATCCTCAACTCATAAAAAGTGTCCTCTATTACTAAAGACATATATACATACTTGCATCCATCCATACATACACACACACGCAAGCATGCACACACACAAATATATATATATATATATATATATATATATATATATATATATATATATATATATATATGAAATTGACTTAAATTTATCAAACATTATGATCATATAATTCAAGCAACACAAATGAACCATAATCCCCGCCAAAGAAAAGAATGTATATAAAAGCTAAAAAAATTCAGTTCAAATAACTAAACTAGGAGAAAAATCCCAGAATCCGTTTAAACTTACCATTGTCTTTCCCTAGTACAAAAATGGAATAAATATGGATTCAAATTTGAGGATTTGTATAAATTAACATGTCAGTTGTTGTAGAAAAACGATTAGATATATAGGAAACTCACTATCAAGAAACAAAATATATAAACAAGTGTTGTATTGTAAGATTTAAAATCCTAAATGACTGAAAAAACTTTAAGAAACTATTGTTCTTAAAAGGAAAAAATTTTAAAAGACGATTTTTTCTTCAAATCTCATATTGCTTGGCATGTATACCCAATTAAACCGAAAAAAAAAAAAATACTAAATTGTATGACTTGAGCACATGGATCAAATTAGTCACGATCATACACGACTATACACACGATGTAATCAATTATTTGTACTCAAAGTGCTATGTCCAATACATATTCATGTCCCTTTGTAATTAATGCATATTCATAATTGTAAAAGAACACCACCAATACACTTGAGATCAAAAGCTGAAACTAATTTTGTCATTCAAAGCTTCTAGGCGATGATCCCAATCAATTTAGTTACCATTTGAAATTAAGAGCTCCTTTTTAATAAAAGAAACTCACTAGCATCGATTTGCATGATTAGGAAAAACCTCACATACAACCTTGCAAACATAATTTGAATACCAAGAGACGCCGTGTGTAGACCATCATTTTGATAGCTAATTTCTTGGATCATGCCCTAGTAAAATGCTCGATCCTCGCGCAAGACTCTTAGTAAACGTGTAACGTGCACATGAGATTTCTAAAGTGCTAAAAAAGTGAAATGCAAGTTCATTGTCGTCAAAAGATTTAGCCAATGGTATTGGACAAAATTGGAAAGGGGACCTGGGTTCTAAAGCATGATCCTAGCTACTTTTGTAATCCTTTTGGATCACAGGTCCCATTTTTCTATGATGACAACTTCCACTACTTGGCGTGGCCCAAAAACATAAATAATGCGGTCAAATTTCAACGATGGTGAGAACTGCACGAGCCCTTGGCACACATACGGCGCACTCATGAAATTAACAAATGCCAAAAAAAAAAGAAAGAATCTTGTTATCGTATGAGAGACTCTTGTATCAGCCTTGCTTATTTTGAGCAAAAATAAAAACTTATATCAGGTACAAAAACCCTGTAACTCCGATTGAATGTTATAATAGTAGTTTGAACCATTAGAGGTCCAATGATAGAAACAAGGTAGATTAGAATTTAGAATGCCCTGGGACGCCATTTCTAATATGAAGTGGAATTTTCAAAATTGTAAACCTAATGCCCTAAGGAATAATGAGTTTTCTTATTATATCCGGGAATGGAGGAGCTCAGAAGGAATTTGTAAGAAATTTCAGTTCCTATGACTTCTGAACTGAGGCTTAGAAGAGAATAGGAGACGTGAATAGTGATTTCCGGATCGAAAATTCCTGGGCTCGTGTTGAAATTTTTCGGAAATTAATGGTAACATTAAAAATGTCCGTAATATATCATAGTAGATCAATTAAACTAAATAAAGTGAAACTGAAATCCTGATAGTTTCTAGTGATCCAACTTAATTCGTAATACGCTATTGTCCGATTATTGATTTTAACATTTTAAATCCGATTCTGTGATTTCGTGAAGTCTCGAATTCACCGTGGAAGGATTTAGTTAGAATATTTTATGTTCAAATTTAAATTAGACAACATAGAATATTTTGACATATAATCGATATAAAACAAGAAAAGCATAAACGTAGATAAATTGCAGTAGTGATATTTAATTGTACTAGCCAATCAAAATCTTTCTTAATGACTTTAAGTTATGAATAAAATAATAAAGTTAATGGATTTGTGATTCATTAGAATGGACCCAATGAGCTTTGGTTCAAGGGAAATTTTGGCAGTGGAAAGGGCACTTTGTCAAGTGAAGCAAAATCTAAATTCTATGGTTAAGTTGGTCAAAAGAGGAGAAACCTGTAGGGAGAGAAAGGAGAGGGAAGAAAAGAGAGAAAAGAAAGGAGAGAAAGGAGAAGCAAGAAGAAAAAGGGAAGGGCAAAGGTATGAGATGTGATTTTTTCTCCTCATTCAAGCTTTCAAGTGATCTTCAAGTGGTAATCGAGGAGAGGAGCCAAAGAAACTCAAGAAACAAGTAAGTTTTCATGGTGGGAAAGTTAGGGTTTGATGTTTTCCTTGCGTTTAATGTTCAAATTGGGTATGGATGTTAAATTGATGGTATTTAAGGTTTAATGGTGCTGAATTTAATATCAATTGAGGAAAGCCATGGTTTAGGTTAGGTTTTGACAAAATCAAGTGAGTAAGGGTTAGGGTTTGATAGTGAATTGTGTGTGTTATGTTGAAATGGGTATAATGCATCAGGATTTAAGTGTTTAGAGGAGAAAAATGGAAGAGAAACACATTTTGGTCAATTTGGGGCAGCAGTCTCGGTACAGGAAATGTCCTGGCTTTCTGTTTTGACCAGTTTTGGTTTTTGGCCATAACTTGCTCAATTTTGATCCGATTTGATGGATTTAAGTATACGTGAAAGGAGACTTCAGAAGGAGAACAAAACTTAAGGCGAAGAAGGTATCGCTAAATTCTGGATCATACATGGCCCAAATATTCACTCAAAGTAGGACCATGTGCAAAGCCAAATTCTGGTTCAGTTTTTCAACATAGATTAGCCCGTTATTTGGACGTAAAGTGAGTTTCGGGTGTCTGAACTGGGTGATTCCAATTGAAATTAGAACCCTTAGCACCTTAGCTTTAAATGAGTATATGACATAGTGTCAAACATGAAGTCAAGACCTCGGAAAATGAGTAATACAAACTGTCACTAGAAAATCAATGACTACTGGCATGAAAATGCTATAACTTTTTAGTTTGATGATCCGATTGATTGATTCCACTCCCACAAAATAGATTCCTAGAGGAATAAGAATATAGGAATGAGTGTTTATGGTGGATTAAATGGAAATTATGGTTAATGTGTAATTGTGATTTTGAAAAGGTGAAAGTGACTATCGGACGGGAACGGAACTCAACGGGAAGCAAATGATCGAAGCTTAACCTGGAGGAAAATGATATTTTGAGAATTGAGTTTTTAAAAGTGAATGGTTTTAATGTTAAACTGAAAGTTTAATGTAAATTTTTATGTAAATGTTAAGGCATATGGAAATGTTTTATCTTGCATCAATGCCTATATTTATATGTGTATTAAATATGTATGCATATGTTAAGGTATTATGAAAGTTTAAAAATGTTTAAAGAATGCATATGTGTTTTAATGATAAAGTAAAGGATTTAAATGTATTTATAAATGTATTTTGAAGAAATGTTTTACTGATGGTTACCCTAAACCCCATATGACTGTTATGACTGATATCGGCCGAAGTACTTTAAGCGTGTAAGGATTTAGAGGGTAAAGTTATAGGTTACTAACTGGGGGGGAAATAGGTGTCTAGAGTAATATCCTTACACGTGATAAAGTGTTATGACTGAACCCTATGCAAAAGCGTGATCTGCAACAGAGTGGCAGACCGAATGTGATCGTCTCTCACCGCCGCATTCTAAACCGTTCGGTGTGTTTATCTCCGGGTTCCATCGTAAAGAAAGAAAAAGGAAAGAAAGAAAGAAAGAAAGAAAGAAAGAAAGAAATAAAGAAAGAAAGTTTACTGTGACAAATGTTTAAAGCATAAAATGATTTTAAAATGCATAAGTATTTATCAAAGAAAGTTTAAGGCATAAATGTTTAAGGTATAAATGGATTTTAATCAGATAAGTATGTATTACTTTGATATATACTGAAAATGTTATCTTAATGAAAATGTACACTCACTGGGCTCCTTTAGCTCATTCTTTTCCCTATGTTTCAAAAACATTTTCAGGACCCGAGATAGGTGCACAGGTAGAGCGTCCCCCGGTGCAGTGAGTCGAGCCATCAAGGAGACGACACCTGTGATTTCATTGTATATATAATTTTCCATAATTGTATATGTTGAACATTTTGCTACGGATATATGTATATGTATAAAGTTGAAAAGGAACTACGTGGGCTTTGATCCTCGCGACGAGGTATCGAGGCGTCTGGCCAAGTCCCACTAAGCCCAATCTTTTGATAAAAATAAATGCATGGATTTGGAAGAAGTTTCAAATGTTTCATGATTGAAATAAATAAATGTATATATGTATATATTGTGTTTGATTTGGTTGCGGACGAGGAGTCCTAAACGGAAGTTGGGAAGTTGAGGATGAAATATTAGAAGTGTTTTTAAATAAGCTGTGTTTTGTAAATTTGGGAAAGTCCGAAAACAGAGAAACTCGCCAATTTTTCTGAAAATCCATGTGTTTGAAAATAAAAAGAAAAGAAAGAAAAAAAAAAATTTATCACTTCGTCTCGCATTATTTTCTAAAGATATGTTAAGGATTGTAAAAGGGTTCACCATGGATTTTATTCGATCGTTTTAAGGAAAGTTTCTATATCTATTGGAGTGCCGGGAGGTCTCCTCTGGTTCATGAGGTTAATCCGGCCGGATCCTTCAAAGGTACAATCTCTCTTATAAGCACCATCTATATTAAGGAACATTAATCACTAAATTTCTAAATATCTAATTAATCATCTTTTGATGTTTACGAGTTTTCTATCATTTGTAAGAAGCACATATAGACCACCTCAAAATGTTAAGTTATGTGTTTGAGCTTTGGAAACATTAATGGTTTATAGACTTTCAAACAGTAATCCTCAACTCATAAAAAGTGTCATCTATTACTAAAGACATATATACATACTTGCATCCATCCATACATACACACACGCGCACAAAGACACACAAATAGAGAGTATATATATATATATATATATATATATATATATATATATATATATATATATATATATATATATATATGAAATTGACTTAATTTATCAAACATTATGATCATACCAATTTAAGCAACACAATGAACCATAATGCTCACAAAGAAAAAGAAATGCATATAAAAGCTAAGAAAAATTCAGCCTAAATAACTAAACTTGAAAACTAAGAATCCATTTAAACTTACCATTGTCTTTCCCTTGTACAAAAATGGAAAAAAATATATCCAAATTTGAGGATTTGTATAAATTAACATGTCATTGTTGTAGAAACGATAATATACTCTAGAAAACTCAATATCGAGAAACAAATATATAAACAAGAGTTGTATCAGATTTGAAACCTAAATGTCTGAAAACCTTACAAACTACTGTTCTTGAAAGGAAAAATTTTAAAAGACGATTTTTATTCAAATCTCATATCGCTTTGGGCATGTATACCTGAATGAAATATCAAAATAATACTATATTGTATGACTTTTTAGCATGGATCAAATTAGCTTGTCGATCATACAATGAGCATACACATGATATACCAATTATTTGGTACTTAAAGTGCTATGTCCACTACATATTCATGTCCCTTTGTAATCACGCGTATTCACTGTAAAAGAAAACAACAATCATTAATTTAGAGACCTAAAAGATTGAACTAATTTTGTCATTCAAAGCTTCTAGGCATTGATCCCAATCAATTTTGTTACCATTTGAAATTAAGAGCTCCTTTTTAACAAAAGAAACCCACTAGCATCGATTTGCATGATTAGGAAAAACCTCACATACAACCTTGCAAACATAATTTGAATACTCATGAGACGCCTTGTGTAGACCATCATTTTGATAGCTAATTTTTTGGATCAGTGTAAGGTTCTTAGTACATGTTTGGATCCGTGCAAGACTCTTATTAAACGTGTAACGTGCACATGAGATTTATAAAGTGCTAAAAAAGTGAAATACAAGTTAATTGTCGACAAAAGATTTAGCCAATGGTATTGGACAAAATTGGAAAGGGGACCTGGGTTCTAAAGCATGATCCTAGCTACTTTTGTAATCCTTTTGGATCATAGGTCCCATTTTTCTATGATGACAACTTCCACTACTTGGCGTGGCCCAAAAACATAAATAATGCGGTCAAATTTCAACGATGGTGAGAACTGCACGGGCCCTTGGCACACCTATGGCGCACACATGAAATTAACAAATGCCAAAAAAAATGAAAGAATCTTGTTATCAGATGAGAGACTCTTGTATCAATTTTGCTTATGTTGAGACAAAATAAACTTAAGTGATAGTGCACATGCACCCATAAGCACCATCTATAATAAGGAATAATAATCAATTAAAATTTCAAAATATCTAATTAATCATCTTTTGATAAATGTTGAGCTTTATCGCTTGTAAGAAGCACATATAGACCACCTCAAAATCTTAAGTTGTGTGTTTGAGCTTTTCATGGAAACATTATTGGTTTACAGACTTTCAAACAGTAATCCTCAACTCATAAAAGTGTCATCTATTACTAAAGACATATATACATACTTGCATCCATCCATACATACACACACGCGCACGCACAGACACATTATTAAATATATATATATATATATATATATATATATATATATATATATATATATATATATATATATATATATATATGAAATTGACTTAAATTTATCAAACATTATGATCGAGTATGAATTCAAGCAACACAATGAACCATAATGCTCAGCCAAAGAAAAAGAAATGTATATAAAAGCTAAGAAAATTCGGCCAAATAATCAAACTAGGGAGAAAAAATCCTGTAATCCATTTAAACTTACCATTGTCTTCCCTTAGTACAAAAATGGAAAAATATGGATTCAAATTCTGAGGATTTGTATAAATTAACATGTCGCTTGTTGTGTAAAACGATTAGATACATAGGAAACTCAATATCAAGAAACAAAATATATAAACAAGAGTTGTATTGGTAGATTTAAAATCCTAAATGCCTGAAAAAACCTTACGAAACTATTGTTCTTAAAAGGACAAAATTTTAAAAGACAATTTTTTCTTCAAATCTCATATCGCTTGGCATGTATAGCCAATTAAACCGTAAAAAAAAAAAATACTAAATTGTATGACTTTAGCACATGGATCAAATTTGCTTGTCGATCATACAATGAGCATACACATGATAGACCAATTATTTAAAATTGAAAAGTTCTATGTCTAATACATATTCATGTCCCTTGTAATCAATGCATATGTGAATCCCGGGAAAAGCATATTTTTTTTTGAAAATGAGCAATCGGTAATTCTTACCCGGAACGATACAAACAAAACCCTAGATCTTTCTCTAGACCTCGGATGACGAAACGGATCACGCCGTTAGAATCATCTCGCAAAAATCTGGGCTGAACCAAACGGAACTGATCAATTCTGAGACTGTCGATCACTATATTTCTGATCTTACCACAACTATGGGGTGCCATGTGGCACTTGCATGGGAGGCACTCGCACATGGTAGCTAAGTGTCATGCCCAGACTTATGAGTTTGCGGGGGCCAAATGTCAAGCCACCATGCATGAGCATGAAAGTAAATTAAATTGTAGGCGGAGAACACTTGGTCTTGAGTTCACCAAGTGTCAAACAAATTTGTGTGAGGTGTACTCCACCTAGGTTAAACCAACTTTGGAATTGGAGGAGAGATTCCAAACAATTCGTAGAGAAGAGGAGAAGTAAAGAAAAGAGAGAAAGAAAGAAAGAAAGAAAGAAAGGAAGAAAAGGAGGAAGCTTTTCACCCATTGTTTTCAGATTTGGGTGGATCAAGAACTGGTCCTACACACTTCAAGAGGTGAGGGATCTTTCCTCTTTGGTTATTTCCTTGCTCAGCTATGGAAATGGCATTTGGTTGAGTTTTCAGGATTACTTTGAATGAAAAACATGCAGAATTTTATATTTCCCCTCATGCATGACTAATATGCAGAATTTTTTCGGTTTCCATGCATGACTAATATGCAGAATGCTTTGGGTTTTAGATCAAGAAAACACAGTTTGGTGTGATATTGCATGCATGACGAAATATGCAGAATGTTCTTAGTTTTAGACTGAAGAAATTCAGTTTGTATTATTGTATGCATGAAAAACATGCCGACTTTCCCGGGCTTTCATGCATGACTAACATGTAGAATTCCTTGGGTTGTTGGGGATCAAAGAAAAATCAGTTTGTGTATCATTGCTTGCATGGTTAACATGCAGAATTTTTCAGGTTCTAGACCTAAAGAAAACTTCACTTGGCGTATCATTGTTTGTGAATGAGCAATATGCAGATTTTTCTAGGTTTTAAATTTCCGTTGTTTAGGCCATAACTTTTCCAGTCCGAACTCCGATTCAGGTGTTCTTGGACTCTATGGAAAGTTCATGGAGTCCAGAATCTAGCCATAAGCCATTCAGTTTTGAAATAGGTGCTCAAGCATCCGTGTCGAAACTGGAGTAATTGTTATCAATATGGTGTTTCCAAAACATTTGGTTGTAATGTCTCGTGCTTCTGAACATGGCCACGCATGTAACAGTTATATGGGATTGACATACTACGCTCCGGGCCTGGGGAATATGAAAAAGGTGCACCACTTGCCTAAGTAATGGTGGGAATTATGTTAATACATGCTTGAAGAGTTGTTGATATGAATGAACCTAATGATAGTAAAGATGTAGTGCATGCTTATGTGATGAACTGATTTGAATGTTTGGAATATTAACATGACTGCATGTTTGTTGATGTTTAACTGAATATATGAAATGTTGTATGTACTAGATATGAGTGTTCATAGCACACACATAGTAAAGGTGTAGAATGTCCATGTAGAGGTCTCACATTGGTCATGGCTCGGCGCTGACAAATTGCATCAGATTGGTGTGCTGTGAACACCACATTACATGAGAGCAAGGACATGGTACCGATTTGGCAATCATGCTTATGTTGAATCGTGTGGGCTTGGGAATGGGACAAAGTCCAATTGAGTTCCACAACTTTAAACGAAAATAAAAAAAAAATGAAATGTGACGGGCGTAGCAAGTAGGGGATAGATACTCTCGTGTGAAAAGCCCGAAAACTTGCTTAGACAAATGTGATCCACCCGTGAAACCTCGAAAATGCCTGAGGGTGTAAGAGACCGCTTAAGTGAGACTCGGTGTTCAAGTGCCCAAAAAGACACGAAACCATTAAATATATATCATATAGACTACAGTTGTGAGATGGAGTCAAACTCGACTCGCATCGATTTCCCATCGCACTTGTGATTGAAAGTGTATCAAGGTTGACCCTAAGATTTGGGGCATGTAGAGGTCGTCTCATACATGCATGTAGACGGCGATAGGCCAAATATGTATGCACGGATTGGTTGGTCGGGTCGACTGTGAAATGATCATTTGCATGTGCAATTCCAGCTGGAAACAATTTTATAGATTTATCCCCACCGGGCATTAGCTCACCCCATCGTGGACCCCTTCGTGTACATGATGTGTATAGTGCATCGACGCCCTTTAGAGGCCGATTATGAAGCGGGCTTCTGACCGTGGGGCCTTGATTCTTGTTTTTATTTATATATGAGAACAAACTAGTTTTAATATATGTTTTGGTCAAGAGTGATGTGAACAACTCGACCTATAGAAATGTATGGTCTCAGAGTGGATGATGGGCCCTATTGGGTTTCATTTGATTCATGTATGGGTCTCATGATATGAGACACACGGCAAGCCCCGCAGTTGACGTTATCAACGAGACCCCCAAGCCAGTGTCACAACATATTCGTAATTGTAAAAGAACAATTTACCAATCATTAATTTAGAGACCTAAAATCTTGAACTAAATTTATAATTCAAAGCTTCGAGGCGATGATCCTAATCAATTTAGTTACCATTTGAAATTAAGAGCTCCTTTTTAACAAAAGAAACCCAGTAGCATCGATTTGCATGATTAGGAAAACTTTTCACATACAACCTTGCAAAAATAATTTGAATACCATGAGACGCCGTGTGTAGACCATCATTTTGATAGCTATTTTCTTGGATCAGCGTAAGGTTCTTAGTAAACGTTTGGATCCGTGCAAGACTCTTAGTAAACGTGTCACGTGCACATGAGATTTATAAAGTGCTAAAAAAGTGAAATGCAAGTTCATTGTCGGCAAAAGATTTAGCCAATGGTATTGGACAAAATCGAAAGGGGAGCCGGGCTCTACAGCACGATCCTAGCCACTTTGGTAATCCTTTGATCACAGTGTAATATTCTGGATCACGGGTGTTCTTCAGTGGCTCAGGTAACACGGGGTGCTCTGAGTCCCACTCTCAGAACACATGCCCTTTCAGTATTCGCTTCCCGTAGACAACTCAGACTGTTCACCCAGCTTACCACCAACCGAGCAAGAGGTCGCCTGGTAGCAGATGCTCCCCATCGACCCAAGCCCCGGTCCCGGGTTCGAGTCTCTACGAGGCGAAAGAAAATGCCTGTGGGAGGGCATGATATTCCCGTGAGGACCCAATCTTCGAAGGGCACCTGGTTACGAAGGGTGGACCCCACAAGGCCACCTCGAAGGGCACCCCGTGGTCACGGTGGTGCGGACCCCTTGGCCAATAAAAGGCGCCTTTGGGAGACTCCTCACTGCGGATCATCTGTACCGTGGAAGTTTCATCATAGGGATAGCCCCATTCATCGAAAGCCGGCTCTTAGTCTGAATGGGAAGCATCTTCGGTACCAACCGGCTCACTACCAGCTGGTACCGTAGATGCTTCCCATTGACCAAAGACCTAGGTCCCGGGTTCGAATCTCCGGGGAGGCGAAAGGAACTCGGGAATGAGGATATCCTATGAGGAAGCTCAAACTGGCTGGTACCCATGAGGTGGTCACGAAGGGTGGTAGCTCACTTGGTACCAAAGATAAGCCCTTTATCGACTAAAGGCCCAGGGTCCGGGTTCGACCTCTAGGGAGGCAAAGGAACTGAACGGAACGTGATATCCTATGAGTGAGCTTCCACCGGCGTGGTACGCATGAGGTGGTCACTAAGGGTGGGGGTTCCACAACAGTCCCATTTTTCTATGATGACAACTCTCCACTACTGGGCGTGGCTCAAACATAAATAATGCGGTCAAATTTCAACGATAGTGAGAACTGATTCGCCCTTGCACACCTATGGTGACCATGAAATTAATAAACGCAAAAAAAGAAGAATCTGCTATCGACGAGACTCAGACGCTTGGCTATGTTGAGCCAAAATAAAACTTATGATAAGGCATGAATCTATAAGCACCATGTATAATAAGGAACAATAATCAATTAAATTTTCAAAATATCGAATTAATCATCTTTTGATAAATGCATGAGTTTTCTATCATTTGTAAGAAGCACATATAGACCACCTCAAAATCTTAAGTTGTATGTTTGAGCTTTTTATGGAAACATTATTGGTTTACAGACTTTCAAACAAGAATCAATTCATAAAAAGTGTCATTTATTACTAAAGAGAGGTATGGATACTGCATCCATCCATACATACACACACGCACACACGCACGCACACACACAAATATATATATATATATATATCTGAAATTGACATAAATTTATCAAATATTATGATCATACCAATTCAAGCAACACAATGAACCATAATGCCTACAAAGAAAAGAACGATACATAAAAGCTAAGAAAATTCAGCCTAAATAATCAACTAGAGAAAAACTGAATCCATTTAAACTTTACCATTACTTCCCTAGTACAAAATGAAAAATATGGATTCAAATTTGAGGATTTGTATAAATTAACATGTTAGTTGTTGTAGAAAAATGATAATATACCTAGAAAACTCAATATCAAGAAACAAAATATATAAACAAAAGTTGTATTGGTAGATTTAAAATCCTAAATGTCTGAAAAAACCTAACAAAACTATTGTTCTTGAAAGGAAAAAATTTTAAAAGACGATTTTTTATTCAAATCTCATAGAACTTGGCTCGTATACCCAATTAAACAGTAAAAAAAAAAAACTAAATTGTATGACTTGAGCACATGGATCAAATTAGCTTGTCGATCATACAAAGTGCATACACATGATAGACCAATTATTTAAAATTTCAAAGTGCTATGTGCAATACAGATTCATGTCCCTTGAAATCAATGCATATTCGTTTATTGTCAAAGAACAATTCACCAAATCATACTAGATACTTAAAGCTTGAACTAATTTCAACCTCAGACGTCAAACTGGGTCCTGACTACCCGTCAACTCGCTTAATAGCCGAACAAGGTGACCCACATTTTTCATTTAAAATCAAAAGTAGTCTCCTTTGTACGGAGTCACCAATAAAACTTGTATAAACCTGCATATACCTGTCCCAACAACCACTATATAATATATACCAAATATGGCCACTTGGGCCTCATAACAATACTCAATATACATGCCGAATTATGAATCCAAACTATATACCCAATAGTTACAAGAGTTAATATGTTTTACTTCACAACATATATTAAAATGAAAAGCATTCTAATACATGTATACATCAGAAGCCACATCCCGCTTCGGCGCCAAATTCTCTAGACTTAAGCCGTCCCTTTGCATGCTCCCACTTAAAATAAAGGGGGATCCCACGATCGCGAGCTAAAGCCTTAGGAGAATCACCTCTGGGTCTGCTTTACCTACCACCTAAGGTAAAATAAGAATGCTCCAATTTAAATAATATCTCAAGAATGACGATCCTACTTGATGTCTTTACATGACTAACTCCAGATCCCGAGCTCCTCACGATCACACTCGCCCTAAGCTCAGATGAGAATATTAGTTTTAATAGTGGACAACCCTCCGATGTATATATATCACCTGGGGCCGTCCGACGATCGGGATAAAGTATATTATTTGCTCTGCGGGACTACCCCTCCGATGAATAAATATCAACTGGGTCATCCACGCTGGATAAATTATTCGCTCGACTACCTCCGACTATTTAATATTGACTTACCAACCATTTTCTGTGATTCATGTCATGTAATTAACTCCTAAAGTCCTGTGGATAATAAAGGCATATGGAATGGCTAAAGCAACCCACAAATGGGGCCTGAATCACAAAATATATAAACATGCATATATTACAAACAACCAATTCACACAATCATATCATGTAAATTAATTAATTCAATACATCAAGATTAGCTCACTACTATTGATCATATACGAGCAATTTAATTTAAATCACTGCATTAACATGTGGCCACAAAAATACATTTTTTAGAACACTATTCGAATAGTGAAACCTCGCTTACTATTCTCGAAAATCACAAAAACAATCGGTTCACTTAGTGAACCCGCAATCCACGCCATTCCCAAGAAAGCATACCAAGCAAACGCTGTACACACAAATTAAACAGCACACCTAAATACCTATGATAGAAGTACCTACTACCGCACCTTGCTCAAAGAAACTCAGATCAATTCTGGTCCATATTCAGGACCGATCAGACGCCCATTCCTCAATTTTAAACCATTCAACACATGATTAACAAGAACACACAAATTCATACCCACATCCGCCATGGAGCGCCAATGACCGCCCATTCATTCTCAAATTTTTCTATTAATTGACCTAATGTTCGGGACCGATCAAACACCCCCAATGGCCTATATCAACCCAAACATTTGAAAGTACTAAAATGGGAATAAACCCAAGTAGGAAAATCCACCAAGGAGTTTGAAGAAACTCCCCTAAACTGCATTCAGCGTAGCCCTTCCGCAGAGCATTTCCTTCTTGTCCCGAAGCTCCGCGACCACGGATCGTCCGCATTTCTAGAGAGAAGGGAGACCTTCTCTCTCTACCACAAACCCCATTCGGCTACTGCATCCATTTTGTTTCAAAATCACGTTTTGCTCCTTTAGTTTAGGTGGAGAAGACAACCATGTTCACTAATTCGTCTTGTAGTGACTTAAACTTCTCTCTAAAATGGCGCTTATGTCCTCATTTCGTATTTGATATTCCCAGACTACCGGGCCGGGCCCATTTTCATAATTTCTACTCATACCAATTATGGTAATATGAGTACATGCTATCTCGTGCCTTTCGTCGATCGGGGAATCACGATTTAAGACTAAACGCGATGCCTCAAAAACGTGCCGACCGACCGTCCGTAAAATTACGAAATTTTACATGTCGACCAGATTTCATGAGACGATTCCAACTGCATGATCCGCTTCTATCCGAGATCTAGAGAATTAATTACTGATTTTTAACCCGTAATTACAAGGTCAGAATCAAAATTACGATTTTGTTCTATTTCTAAATTGAAATTTCTCGGGTCTTACATTCTCCTCTCCTTAAAAGGAATTTCGTCCCGAAATTCGAAACGATCTTTATCTAACACATGCATATGCAACATGCACTCTACCATGCATGTAAACTAGTCATTTAAATCTTAAATGACTAAACCACGTACCTTCATCCCTAAACAAGAAGGGATAGGTAGCCCGCATCGTGTCCTCGCTCCACGCTGACTCCCTCCACCACGTCGCCATAGCACTCTTTCACTAGCCTCACTCGCCTCAAGGCCGCAAAACCCGATCACGGCTACAAACAATGCACCCCGTCCCTTCTCAAAGGCCCCACTGTCAATCCTCAATCCGTCCCCAATCCACCACATGAGTTTGATCCGAGTATATATATCGAGCATGAGACGTGAAACACTGCGGACACCGACATGTCGGGCTGCACCTAACCGGCACGCACAAAGGCTCCATCCTCTCGAGTATCTCGAGAGGTCCAATGTCCCGCGATAGCTTCCCGGGTCGCGAACCCGACCACTCCTCCAGGTATCACCTTCCAAGAGGATGTGATCACCAACCCGAACTCTAAGGGTCGGACGTCGCACATCCATATAGCCTTCCGCAGCCCTGAAGCCGTGAGAAGACGCTATCAGATCAAGCTCACTCACCTGGAGGTGTCTCGAATCAAATCCGACCGTGATGGATCTCTCTCCCACCTCGGTCCATCCTAACGGTGACCTACACGGCCTCCCATACAATGCCTCATATGGTGCCATTCGTATACTCGCCTGATAACTATTGTTGTAGGCGACCCACCTGGGCGGTACTAATCCTACCCTTACGATCCAGACACATGTTCGCAACATGCCCTCTAACACCCGTATGTAATCCATACACACGTAACCCCACACAAATCTTTGCTTGTGTGTAACCGCAACTCTCCAAGGTCACAATCATCGACAACTAATGGACTGTCAACTCAATCCATGCCATGCATATCATCCATTTACCGAGCCCCGCTAAACTTCAACAAATATCCAATGAAATTTGGGGCAGTATTCAAACCTCGAGTCACCCCGAATTCTATCAATTAACTCTAAGTCTCAAGGCGATAACCATGTCCCGTGTTTTCATCTCGGGCACATAACTCGGCTTACACTTCGAGCCTCTTACATTTCCCGCTTCAATCCATGAGTCTCATCGACGTACCCTAAAGACAACTCAACCCACACTCACCATGCGAGGGTGAATGACCATACCGTGCACCCACTCCCAAGTCCACCATGAGCAGAATCCCAGAGATTTCTCACTCAAAATCCCGACTTATCAGGTCAACTCTCACCCTACATCCTAGGGAAGAACATCTATATTTGGCTTCTCTAAAGGCCTTAACCTCTAAGCCCAACCACTGCCGTGGTTTATGACAACCCTACTAGTTCCAAATTACTAACAACCCGATGGTTGGTCAACTTATCCATGCCAAACCCGAAGAACCAACAACCAATATGTCTACCAATTCAAGGTCCACTACTCATGCAACTCGATCTGTCCCGACTCGACCCACACTCCGCCCTTCGCCCATCCTGTATTGTCGAAGTGCTTCAGATAGCCCCCGAACCGAAACTAGTTCCTCCGAATCTCGCACTAGGGTGGAGGAAACGAACTGTATACTATCATGTTCTACTTCGCTTAACTGGATCGCATTGTCCCAAAGTCTGGGATCCCCGCCTCGGGAAATCCCATCACTCATGCTCAACTCGCCCTAAATTTCCGAAATCCGCGCGGCGAAGACCGCCTTCCCCTAACCAGAGAAAGTCGATCCTCTCTGCTACTCAACACTGTGATCCCGAGTGTTCCAAGTATCCTCGATTTCTCTCTCTATGGTCAGGGTCGTCCCAACCATGGAGTCCATCCCGTAGGCGAATCCTGGCTATCCCGCCTCCAACGGACAACTTCAGCCCATTCTCGCATCCCCTGTAATACCCAGCCAATCCCAAGAAACTACGTATCTCGAAGATTGACATTCGGTCTCTCCCAACGCATCACTGCCTTAACCTTCTCTAGGTTGACTGACACTCCTGGTGCTGACACCACGTGTCCTTAAAATCTCACCTCAGTAAGCCAAAACTCGAACTTACTGAACTTAGCGTACAACCGATGGTCTCTTAACAGCTGCAAAACAATCCTCAAGTGATACTCATGCTCCCACTCTGACTGGGAGTAGATCAAGGTGTCATCCACGAAGACTACGACAAACTGATCTAAATAGGGTTGGAACATCCTATGCATGAGATCCATGAATGTTGCTGGTGCATTCGTCAATCCAAAGGGCATCACCGTAAACTCAAAGTGCCCATATCAAGGCCCTAAACGCCGTCTTAGTGATATCTATCTCCTAACCCCCGCCTGATGGTAACCGCGAAGGTTCATCATGGAGTAGACTCACAGCCTTCCCAACTGGTCAAATAAATCATCAATCCCTGCACAGGCACCGAGCTCGATCATAACCCCGTTCAATTGTCTCAGAGCCAATGCAACCGTCAAGGGTCTCGCCTCTTCTTCGCACTAAACCGGTTACCCCACGGTGAAGTGCTCCTACCTAATGAACCCCTTGTCCAGTATTTTGTATCGACGCTGAGTTCCCCGCAGAATCTCAACCGGTGCCATCCTATGCGGAGTCATAGAGATGGGTGAAATACCAGGGTGTAACTCAATACCGAAGTCTACTACCCTCCGTGGAGATAGTCCAGGTAACTCATCTGGAAAACGTCCATAAACTCGCACACTACTCGAGGTAGATCTAAGTCTGACCTCTCCTCGTCCTTAGGGTGTCACAGCCAACCCGCCTAACTGCCCCGGGCATTGGACTCAGATACCGCCCGGGGGCAAAATGTCATGATTGTTCCCCCGAAATACCATAATGACATCGGGCCCCGCAGATAGCAGAACCTCCTTACGCCACAATCGATAACGATCATGTAAGCTATCAGCCAATCCATCCCTCGTGGATGACCTCGAACTCGACATCGCTCCATATCCTCAGTCCACCGAGCGGTCCCCGAGATCTCAACTCGCAACCTCGACGTATCGCTCCTATTCGCCCCCCTTAATCCCTAGTGTGAGAACCCTCACGTACAACCCGATCCCTCTAAGGTCTCTGCAGGTCCTCGCCCATTTCCACCATATAGTCCTCATTCTCTAGCTAGAACTAATGGTCTTAATCCGGTCGATCAAAGCAATCTCACCTCTAACACTTCCTCGATTCGTATGAACCAATGGTCGGCCACCCATCTGGATCTCCTTCCCGTGAATGCTCTGGAGGATGATCTCGTCCTAAACCTCTAGGGCTACTGTGGATCTCCCCGATCACCGCTATGTTAGCCTCGTGAAATAGCAAACCCACTACTACACCCCACGGCCTCTACAAAGGCCCGCCGACAACCTCATACCGGGTCAATTATCTGCGGGTACTGACCAGCGCTCCGTGGACGCCCTCTACGCCCCGTCCTCTATACTAGCCATTTATATACATACACATAACATGGTATGCAAGGAGAATCGCTTAGTTTCATTCAAATAGCTAGTAATGCAGAGGTTGACATTAATAGACTTTGACAACCATGAACTGACCCGTTCATTTCCTAAGTGGTGCTAAATTTCCATCCACTCAATTCATTTATTTCAATAAGGTTCTAAACTTTCTTGTTCACTTCAGTATTCAAATCCCTAAGGTCATCGATCATAACCTTAGCATTTACCCTTTTTCCTATACGCATTTCACCATGCATATAATTTTCTCCGCAACTACTGCGCAATCACGATTTCAATTGGTTGTTAACCTAATACAAAGATTCTCAAGGCATAACCACAACTCGAGACACTAATCATACACATAACCCGCAAGCAGATTCAAGAATTAGTTTTGCATTAAATGTTGCTTAACAAAATTTTTATTTTCAAAAATTTTATTTTTGAAAATTTTATTTTTCGAAAATTTTATCAAAATTTATTTGATTTTATTTGATTTTATTTGAATTTAATAATATTATTAATTTTTCGTATTTATTTACAATGAATACTATTTGGTGACTCAGAAAAAAACGAAGCCAAACGATCGGTCGGCCGGCATCGAGTGCATCGCCTAAGGTTCAGCGCTCTTCGTGCCAAGGCTGGCCAGCCGCTAAGTCATACTTCGCCATGCGACGCTTCGCTACCGCCGCTCTACTCGCCGAGCCTTCCGCGCCTGGGTCTTCACGCTTCACGCACGCCGCTTCAGCTGGCCGCCGCTGGGCCAAGCCGCCACGCGCTGCCGCTACCCGCTTCACATGCTTCACGCCCGTGCCGCCCAACAATTTAACACCATGCCGTCGCTACACACGCGCGCCCCAAGATGCCTCGTCACACGCCACTACCAGACGCCCAAAGACGCACGCCTCCCGGTCGCTCAATTAGGGCGCCTGGTACTTCACATCACCAAATTTCCAATCAACACTCTCACCCATTAATATTGAATTCTTTGTATTGCGTACCAAAATCCAAGATCTCACCACGATACAATTTGTATCGCGACACCGCTTCCCAAATTTACAATAATTCCTCTCACCTTGCAATACAAAACCTTCATGCACCCTACTGCTTGCAATAAAACTTTAATATTGCAATACAATTTTATCATTTTTCTCACAATACAATTTATGCAGTAGCTATGTCCAAATTTTCTGCTCAAATTTTTTTTTTTTTGTTTTTCATTATAAATGATTTTTTTTTTCATTTATTTTAAATTGGAAGAATTCTAAAAAATCACCAAAATCAAAATTTTTTTTTTTTCATACTTATTTACCAAATAAATTTATAAAATTTATTTAACCCCATTTTCTTAAATTTTACACCCCATAAACCTTAGAAAATTATTTTCTCACTTCATAACCAAATAAATTTATAAAATTTATTTTCCTTTTCCGCTTTCCACCGAAAAATTTTTTCACTCAAATAAATTTATAAAAAAAAATTTATTTTTCTTTCTATTTTCTTCAATTCCCATCCAATAAATTTATCAAAATTTATTTTTCTTTCAATTTTCCAACTTAGAAAATTATTTCTATCACTAATAGGCCAAATAAATTTATAAAATTCTATTCTTTCATTTTTCCGCTTTTGCACACTCGTGACAACTCCAAAACATTTTCTAAATATTTTCTACATCTCATGTGCTTGTCTACCAAGCACACACCACCATTCAGATACTTACTATGATACACACCATCATTCATGTTATGCATATATTTTTCACACAACATAATCAATTCATCACACCACATGGTAAGCATACCATCTACACAATTCATCAAATCACCAAAACACATCAACACCTCGTGATTTTCCTAGGTAATCCCATACCTAAACTCAATATCGAACCACACCCTAGTGGGCAGAGTGTTTTTACTCAACCAAGGCCCAAGCCCCAAATCCCTCAATCTATAGGTTTCATATACCTTGATACTCCACATCAAAACCACCTAGTGGTGATGGATACCTGTAACCCCGAGCTCCCTAGGTATTTCAGATACCTTAAGCTCTCGATACTGCTTCCGCGGACGCCCCAAAACCCGGGGTCCGCTGACCACCCGTCAACCCCGCGGATTTCGCGCGAAATGTCGGTGACCCGACATTTTTCACAAAATCTCATGAGTCTCCCTTGGTACTGGGAGCTCTACCCAAATACAAAACTTGTATAAACCTGCATATACCTGTCCCAAACAATCCAATATATGCAATATATACCGTATTATGTCCACTGGGCCTATACAGCACTCAATATACATGCCGACTATGAATCCAACTAGATACCCAATAGTTAAGCAAGAGTTATTATGTTTTACTTTCATACAACATATATTAAAATGAAAAGCATTCTAATACATGTGTATACATCAAAGCCACATCCCGGTTTTTTTCTAGCGCTCAGCCTCTAGGACGAGCCGCCTCCCTGCATGCCCCGTGACCGTAAAATAAAGGGGATCCCACGACTCCGGTGAGCCAGCCTGCAGAGACCACCTCAAATGGGCTACTTCCACCACCTAAGGTGAAGTAATGTTCCAATTTAAACACACATTCAAGCAAACGATGATCCTACTTGAATGTCTACATATGACTCCAACTCGCATCCCGAGTCCTCACCGCTCTCTCACACTCCTCGCCTAAGCCTCTATGAGAATATTATTTTAATAGTGGACAACCTCCGATGTATATATATATCAATCTGGGCCAAGCCTGACATTGATATATATTATTTTGTTTCGCTGGACTACCCTCCGATGAATAAATAACATCAACTCGGGCCACTGATCCGCTGATAAATTCATTTGGCTTGACTCACCCTCCGATCATTTAATATTTTTACCACCTCAACCATTTTTCCTGTGACTCGTCATGCACTAACCTCAAAGTCCTAGGATGTTCCAAAGGCATAGACATGGAATGCATGTGTGCCAATCCCACAACAATTTAATTCACATGTAAATATATAAACATGCATATATTTACAAAACAACCAATTCACACAATCATATCATGTAAATTAATTAATTCACACATCAAGATTAGCTCACTTGGGCTAATGATCATATACGAGTAATTTAATTTAAATCACTCGTCCAACATGTATTTTCACAAAAATATATATTTTTTAGAACACTATTCCGGGAATAGTGAAACCCTCGTTTACTATTCCGAAAATCATATTGAAAACACCTAAGCTCACTTATGAACCCGCAATCCACTCGCCATTCTCACGCAAAGCATACCAAGCAAACGTTTAACACACAAATTAAACAAAGCACACCCAAACAACCATGAGAGCAGCTACGGCTGCACCTTGGCTCAAAGAAAACCTTGCATCAATTCGGTCCCATATTTGGGACCGATCGTACGGCCCATTCCCCAATTCAGCATTCAACACATGATTAACACCAAGAACACAAATTCATACCCACATTCGGCATGGAGCCGACGCCCATTCATTCTCAAAATTTTCTATTAATTCGATCCCAATGTTTGACCGACCAAACACCCCCAACGGTGGCTCTATCAACTCAAACATTTGAAAAGTACTCAAAAAGTAGGGGAGTAACCCACCTCAAGGAGTTTGAAGAAACACCCTAAACGGCATCACTGTAGCCCTTCCGCGCAGAGCATTCTTCTTGTCCCGGCCCGACGGCCGGACGTCTTCGCATTTCTGCAGGCGGAGACCTTTCTCTCACCACAAACCCCATTCGCCATCAGATCCATTTTGTTTCAAAATCATGTTTTGCTCCTTTAGCTTAGTGGAGAAGACAAACTGTGTTCACTAATTGCCTTGTAAGACTTAAACTTCTAAAATGACCGCAGGTCCCTCATTTCCTGATTCGATATTCTAAGATCACCTCGCTGTCCATTTTCATAATTTCTCTAATTATACCAATTATGGCACATGCAGCGCCACGCATTCGCGCTCGTCAGATCGGTAAATCGATGACAAGACCAAACGTGATGCCTCGAAAAACGGCCGACTTCGACCGTCTCGTAAATTACTTAAATTTTACGTGCTGACCAGATTTCGCGAGACACCTAAACTGGGTGATGATCCATTTTGTCATCCGAGATCTAGAGAATTAATTACGGATTTTTAACCGTAATTACAAGGTTGTAATCGAAATTACGATTTTGCCCTTATTTCAGAAATTGAAATTTCTCGGGTCTTACACCTTCAAAGCTTCTAGGCGATGATCCCAATCAATTTAGTTACCATTTGAAATTAAGATTTTAACAAAAAACCTTAATTAGCATCGATTTGCATGATTAGGAAAAACCTCAGATACAACCTTGCAAACATAATTTGAATACCATGAGACGCCGTGTGTAGACCATCATTTTGATAGCCACTGGATCGTAAGGTTCTAGTAAATGTTTGATCCGCAAGACTCTTAGTAAACGTGTAACGTGCACATGAGATTTATAAAGTGCTAAAAAAGTGAAATGCAAGTTCATTGTCGGCAAAAGATTTAGCCAATGGTATTGGACAAAATTGGAAAGGGGAGTTGGGTTATAAAGCATGATCCTAGCTACTTTTGTAATCCTTTTGGATCACAGGTTCCATTTTTCTATGATGACAACTTCCACTACTTGCGTGGCCCAAAAACATAAATAATGCGGTCAAATTTCAACGATGGTGAGAACTGCACGGGCCCTTGGCACACCTATGGCGCACGCATTAAATTAACAATTTCCAAAAAAAAAAGAAAGATTCTTGTAATCAAATGAGAGACTCTTGTATCAGCTTTGCTTATGTTGAGCAAAAATAAAAACTTATGATAGTGCATGAATCTATAAGCACCATCTATAAGAAGGAACAATAATCAATTAAATTTTCAAAATATCTAATTAATCATCTTTTGATAAATGTACGAAGTTTTCTATCATTTGTAAGAAGCACATATAGACCACCTCAAAATCTTGGGTTGTGTGTTTGAGCTTTCATGGAAACATTATTGCTTCATGCTGCATTTCAAACAAAGAATCCTCAACTCATAAAAAGTGTCGTTTATTACTAAAGACATATATACATACTTGCATCCATCCATACATACACACACGCGCACGCACTGTTCGCCTTTTTCTATATAGACTTAAACCCCTCAAATTAACATAGTTAAAAGAGCCTTACAATTCTCTTATACCCATGTCACTTTGGAGAATTTTTCTTATTAAAATAAATTTCTCTTAATGTTCAGGATTAAAAACAAGGGCTCAGTCTATGACACTGCAAGTGCACAAGTCATACAAGTAGTAAATCTGAATGTAAGTCTAGGTATCATTCCCAATGATATCGATATAGCGACCACAGTCAAGTACCCCAACTACTAAAATTTCATACTATTTGACTCAAAACTCATAAAGGAAATCTGCTTTTATCAAACGACAAAATTAAATCTCCGTGTTATTGAATATGCTCAAATTAAACTAAAACAAAAATGAATGACTAAAAAATAAATTGTACATAAAGAATATCAATCAATAATAGAAACGAAATAAACCATCAATGAAATACAATGGAATACCACTCCGCAAGACTATGTCCGTTAATTCGCTCTATATATGGATCTTATTTTGTCCAAGATTTACATAACTATTGGAATTGATCTCTCCATTTTCTTACCACCACATCCTTGCTTTTTCAAGACAAGATTAAACCAATACCAGATTCTACATTACTGCAAGATCTCGGGGTATTTTTCGCTCTCACACTACACCCATTTCTTGGACAATAGAACTTTAATCTCACCTTCTCATGATTTTAGCTATAAGTTTGTACTACTTAAATTGGTGGCTCATCCTCCAGATTCTATGGGTTTATCCCTTCTCGATTATATCTATAGCTAACACGGATCAGGAAGTACCATGATTAAGGTGAACTTCTCTCGATTATTTATATTGTTAAACACACCCTCCAACTTCAATTATGAGTGAATGGGGGATTTATCAAAATGAACTCGTGAGCTCGCCAGTCACAATGGTAGTCGAACATACCCATAAAAGAATGCTCTCAACTCTCAGGAATCTCAGTCTCTGTGTCACGCAGAGGGCCTCCTGGATATCAGAGTAAGATACATTCCCTCAAATCGTACTAGGTACTACCATTGGGAACCATTTGACAAAACGAGCACCGATTAAGTGAAACCAAACCTAAATTAATTTTCATAATGTACAAGAAAGATCAGACCAACAAAATCAAATCCAAATGAGTCGCGACTTCCGACATCGGTGATCACAATCAAGAAATGGAGGCCGATCACGCACAACCACCGTAATTGCAATAACCTAAAACGAAATGGAATTTAGAAATTGAATCTTGATTTCATAAATTTCCGTGCAAGACATCAAGAAAATAACATAACTAATAATCCAAATTCTACTCTTCCATTAGCTCGTATATTTAAAACCAGAAAATAAAACTAAAAAATAAAACTAAAATAAAATCTACTCGATAATATACACTGAGTTCCTCTTCTTTTCCCTTTGCTTGGTAGTCACGAAGGAGAAAAACTACTTTACTATTCGAAAGCTCTCTATTTATAATCGGCCAAAAGAAAAGAAACTCGTGTCGAATCCCCAAAATACCTGTGGAAATCCAAATAAAAGCCTGTACTCCACTATTCTATGTCGCGCGACTCAAGTTGATGTCAATGGCTAGAATTCCTCTTGATGGCTCATGATCACGCGAATTCCTTCCTTCGTTGCAACCTATTTGTCTTTCAACAACTTTGAGTAGCAGAGTTCGCGACGCCGTTTTGGTCGCGACCTCATTTGCTCAAGTTCGCGTCATGAACGCGACCTCGCCATGTCGCGACATCATTTTTAGGTTGCGACCACCTTGCTGTTTGCATGATGTCTTCATGTTGCGACTTTGATTCCTTGTAGAAATTGTGTTGGTGGTCTCTTTGTCTTCATAACTTTAATTTCCATGTTATGACTCATGGTGACAAGTTCACGACATCACTTTCTTTCCGCTTCGCCTTTCTTCAAGTCACGACCCCGCCCACGCTGTAACCGATTTCTTTCTTTCCAACTATTTTCCGTGTCACATTCTTTTCTTCTTCTCGCCTATTCTAAGGTCATGACATCATTTTTCTTGTTAAGACTTCAATTCCTGTTTTCATGTTGCACTCGATATCATGTCGCTAATTTCCAATTTGACTTTAATTAAAAACTAGTTGCGACTTCTTCTACTTGCGAAGACCTATCTTGTAGCTTCATAGATAGATCCTTGTCGCGACCTAAGAGTTATGTCGCGACATCATTTATCTCCTTTTGGTGTCGTGACATCGAAATGATGTCGCGACACAAATTTCTTCATTTGATTGTTTCCTTGAGTCTTAACCACGTCTTCTTTGTCGCAACCTCCTTTTTCACGTCACGACTTCACTTGTTCAAGTTTCAGTTTCTTATTCAAAGCCAAATTTGTTGATGTCGCGGACTCGGACTCGCTCGGAAATTGACTTCCCCACGCGACCTCACCTCGTCAAGTAGTCGATTTCATAAGATTCTTGCTAAAATTTGATTTTCTGCTGTATTTTCCTGAAAAATGGAATTTGAGTCAATTATCACTTTTCTGCAAATAATTCAACATTATTCTCATAATAAACTTAGAAAAATGGATTAAAAATCTAGTGAGTTTAGGACTCATCAAGCACGCATTAAAAAACATATATATATATATATATATATATATATATATATATATATATATATATATATATATATATATATGAAATTGACTTAAATTTATCAAACATTATGATCATACCAATTCAAGCAACACAATGAACCATAATGCTCATCAAAGAAAGAGAAATGTAAATAAAAGCTAAGAAAATTCAGTTCAAATAACTAAACAAGGAGAAAAATCCCAGAATATATTTAAACTTACCATTGTCTTTCCCTAGCAATAGTAAATGGAAAATATGGGTTCAAATTTGAGGATTTGTATAAAATTAACATGCCAATTGTTGTAGAAAACAATAATATACCTAGAAACTCAATATCAAGAAACAAAATATATAAAAACAAGAGTTGTATTGTAGATTTAAAATCCTAAATGTTTGAAAACGTTACAAAAACTACTATTCTGACAGAAAAAATTTTAAAAGATGATTTTTATTCAAATCTCATCGTCAAGTATGTATACCAAATTAAACAAAAAAAAAATACTAAATTGTATCAATTTTTAGCGCATGATCAAATTAGCTTATCGATCAGTATATGGAGTATACATGATAGACCAATTATTTAAAATTCATAGTGCTTTGTCCACATATTCATGTCCCTTGCAATCACTTATTATTCGTGAATTGTAAAAGAACACCACCAATCGATTTAGAGACCTAGAAGCTTGAATCCACTTCATCTATTCAAAGCTTCTAGGCAATGATCCCAATCAATTTAGTTACCATTTGAAATTAAGAGCTCCTTTTTAAAAAAATAAACCAACTAGGATCGATTTGAATGATTAGGAAAAACCTCACATACAACCTTGCAAACATAATTTGAATACCAAGAGACGCCGTGTGTAGACCATCATTTTAATAGCTAATTTCGGATCACAGAAGGTTTTGACACAATGTTTGATCTCAGGCAAGACTCTAGTAAACGTAACGTGTAATAAGGAGATTTATGGGGCAGCAAAGTGAAATGCAAGTTCATTGTCGCCAAAAGATTTGAAGCCAATGGTATCACAAATGGGAAAGGGGACCTCGGGTTCTAAAGCATGATCCTAGCTACTTTGTAATCCTTTTGATCATAGGTCCCATTTTTCTATGATGACAACTTCCACCACTGGGCGCGGGCCTAAAAACATAAACACGTTGGCCAAATTTCAACGATGGTGAGAACCCAGACGGCCCCTCGCACACCATGGCGCACTCATGAAATTAAAAAATGCAAAAAAAAAAAAAAAAAAAGAATCTTGTTATCATATGAGAGACTCTTGTATCAGCTTTGCTTATGTTGAGCCAAAATAAAAACTTATGATAGTGCATGAATTTATAAGCACCATCTATAATAGGGAACAATAATCAATTAAAATTTCAAAATATCCAATTAATCATCTTTTTGATAAATGTACGAAGTTTTCTATCATTTATAAGAAGAACATATGTACTAATTCTGTAATCTTAAGTTGTGTGCCTGAAGCTTTTCATGGAAACATTATTGGTTTACAGACTCTCAAACAGTAATCCACAACACATAAAAAGTGTCATCTATTACTAAAGACATATATACATACTTGCATCCATCCATACATGCACAAACGCCATGCACGCACAATAATACAAATATATATATATATATATATATATATAAGGAAATTGACTTAAATTTATCAAACATTATGATCATACCAAATCAAGAAACACAAGGAACTATAATGCTCACAAAGAAAAAGAAATGTATATAAAAGCTAAGAAAATTCACCAAATAACTCAAACTAGGAGAAAATCCTGCATTATATTTAAACTTACCATTGTCTTTCCCTAGTACAAAAATGGAAAAAATATGGGTTCAAATTTGAGGATTTGTATAAATTAACTTGCCACTTGTTGTAGAAAAAAAAAATATACCTAGAAAACGCAATATCAAGAAACAAAATATATAAACAAGAGTTGTATTGGTAGATTTAAAATCTAATGCTCAAAACGCTACAAAATCATCAGTTTTGAAAGCAGTAATTTTGTTACCCATTTTTTATTCAAATCTCATATCGCTGGGTACAACAACAAAGAGTAAAAAAAAATACTAAATTGTATTTAGCACATGGATCAAATAGCTTATCGATCATATAAGGAGATACACATGATGTAATTCACTATTTAAAATTTCATAGTGCTTTGTCCAATACATATATATTCATGTCCCTTGTAATCAATCCATATTCTAATTGTAAAAGAATAATTCACCAATCATTAATTTAGAGACCTGTAGTTTAAACTAATTTTGTCATTCAAAGCTTCTAGGCGATGATCCCAATCAATTTAGTTATCATTTGAACTTAAGAGCTCCTTTTTAACAAAATAAACCAACTAGCATCGATTTGAATGATTAGGAAAAAGCTCACATACAACCTTGCAAACATAATTTGAATACCATGAGACGTCAAAAAGGGGACCATCATTTTGATAACTAATTTCTTGGATCAGCGTAAGGTTCTTAGTAAATGTTTGGATCCGTGCAAAACTCTTAATAAACGTGTAACGGGCACATGAGATTTATAAAGTTCTAAAAAAGTGAAATGCAAGTTCATTGTCGGCAAAAGATTTAGCCAACGGTATTGGACAAAATTGGAAAGGGGAGTTGGGTTCTAAAGCATGATCCTAACTACTTTTGTAATCATTTTGGATCACGGGTCCCATTTTTCTATGATGACAACTTCCACTACTTGGCATGGCCAAAAAACATAAATAATGCGGTCAAATTTCTACGATGGTGAGAACTGCACGGCCCTTCGCACACCTATGGCGCACGCATGAAATTAACAAATGCCAAAAAAAAAAAAAAGAATCTTGTTATTAGATGAGACTCAGATCAACTTTGCTTATGTCGGGAAATAAAATAAAACTTATGATAGTATGAATCTATAAGCACCATCTATAATAGGGAACAATAATCAATTAAAATTTCAAAATATCCAATTAATCATCTTTTGATAATGCATGAGTTTTCTATCATTTGTAAGAAGAACATATAGACCACCTCAAAATCTTAAGTTATGTGTTTGAGCTTTTCATGGAAACATTATTGGTTTACAGACTCTCAAACAATAATCCTCAACACATAAAAAGTGTCATCTATTACTAAAGACATATATACATACTTGCATCCATCCATACATGCACAAACGCGCACGCACGCACACACACAAATATATATATATATATATATATATATATATATATATATATATATATATATATATATATATATATATACAGGAGAGTATATATATATATATATATATATATATATATGAAATTGACTTAAATTTATCAAACATTATGATCTTTACCAATTCAAGAAACATGCTGGAACCATAATGCCTGTCAAAGAAAAAGAAATGTATATAAAAGCTAAGAAAATTCAGTTCAAATAACTAAACTAGGAGAAAAATCCCAGAATATATTTAAACTTACCATTGTCTTTCCCTAGTACAAAAATGGAAAAAATATGGGTTCAAATTTGAGGATTTGTATAAATTAACATGCCAGTTGTTGTAGAAAAAAATATACCTAGAAAACGCAATATCAAGAAACAAAATATATAAACAAGAGTTGTATCGTAGATTTAAATCCTAAATGCCTCGAAAAACGTTACAAAACTATCGTTTGAAAGGAAAAAATTTTAAAAGACGATTTTTTATTCAAATCTCATATCGCTTGGCATGTATACCAAATTAAAGAGTAAAAAAAAAATACTAAATTGTATCACTTTAGCACATGGATCAAATTAGCTTATCGATCATATAAGGAGCATACACATGATAGACCAATTATTTAAAATTTCATAGTGCTTTGTCCAATACATATTCATGTCCCTTGTAATCAATCCATATTCGTAATTGTAAAAGAATAATTCACCAATCATTAATTTAGAGACCTAGAAGCTTAAACTAATTTTGTCATTCAAAGCTTCTAGGCGATGATCCCAATCAATTTAGTTATCATTTGAACTGAAGAGCTCCTTTTTAACAAAATAAACCAACTAGCATCGATTTGAATGATTAGGAAAAAGCTCACATACAACCTTGCAAACATAATTTGAATACCATGAGACGCCGTGTGTAGACCATCATTTTGATAACTAATTTCTTGGATCAGCGTAAGGTTCTTAGTAAATGTTTGGATCCGCAAAACTCTGCACAAACGTGTAACTGCACATGATTTATAAAGTTCTAAAAAAGTGAAATGCAAGTTCATTGTCGGCAAAACGGTATTGGACAAAATTGGAAAGGGGAGTTGGGTTCTAAAGTATGATCCTAACTACTTTTGTAATCATTTTGGATCACAGGTCCCATTTTTCTATGATGACAACTTCCACTACTTGGCATGGCCAAAAAACATAAATAATGCTAGCCAAATTTCTAATGACATGGTGAGAACTCGCATCACTCTTCGCATACCCATGGCGCGCACGCGATGAACAACAAATGCCAAAAAAAAAAAAAAGAATCTGCTATTAGATGAGAGACTCTCAGACGCCTTGCTTATGTCGAGCCAAAATAAAACTTAAAGTGATAGTGCATGAATCTATAAGCACCATCTATAATAGGGAACAATAATCAATTAAAATTTCAAAATATCTAATTAATCATCTTTTGATAATGCATGAGTTTTCTATCATTTGTAAGAAGAACATATAGACCACCTCAAAATCTGCTATGTGTTCGAAAGCCATGGAAACATTATTGGCTTCCATGTACTCTCAAACAATAATCCTCAACACATAAAAAGTGTCATCTATTACTAAAGACATATATACATACTTGCATCCATCCATACATGCACACACGCGCACGCACGCACACACACAAATATATATATATATATATATATATATATATATATATATATATATGAAATTGACTTAAATTTATCAAACATTATGATCATACCAATTCAAGAAACACAAAGGAACCATAATGCCTGGGCTAAAGAAAAAAAGAACCGTATATAAAAGCTAAAATCTATCAAATAACTAAACTTGGAGAAAACTTAGAATATATTTTAAACCCTACTCATCGTTCCCTAGTACGTAAATTGAAAAATATGGGTTCAAATTCTATGATTTGTATAAATTAACATGCCAGTTGTTGTAGAAAAACAATAATATACCTAGAAAACTCAATATCAAGAAACAAAATATATAAACAAGAGTTGTATTGGTAGATTTAAAATCCTAAATGCCTGAAAAAACGTTACAAAACTACTGTTCTTGAAAGGAAAAAATTTTAAAAGACGATTTTTTATTCAAATCTCATATCGCTTGGCATGTATACCAAATTAAAGAGTAAAAAAAAACTATATTGTATCACTTTAGCACATGGATCAAATTAATATCATCATATATGAGCATACACATGATAGACCAATTATTAAAATTTCATAGTACTTTGTCCAATACATATTCATGTCCCTCAGAATCACATATCAGATTTGTAAAAGAACACCCACCAATCATTAATTTAGAGACCTAGAAGCTTGAACTAATTTTGTCATTCAAAGCTTCTAGGCGATGATCCCAATCAATTTAGTTACCATTTGAAATTAAGAGCTCCTTTTTAACAAAATAAACCAACTAGCATCGATTTGAATGATTAGGAAAAAGCTCACATACAACCTTGCAAACATAATTTGAATACCATGAGACGCCGTGTGTAGACCATCATTTTGATAACTAATTTCTTGGATCAGCGTAAGATTCTTAGTAAATGTTTAGATCCGTGCAAAACTCTTAATAAACGTGTAACGTGCACATGAGATTTATAAAGTTCTAAAAAAGTGAAATGCAAGTTCATTGTCTGAAAACTAAGATTGACAAAATTGAAAGGAGTTTGGTTCTAAAGTATGATCCTAACTACTTTGTAATCATTTCTGGGATCAAGGTGTCCCATTTTTTCATGATGACAACTTCCAATTACTGCATGGCTAAAAACATAAATAATGCGGTCAAATTTCAACAATGGTGAGAACTGCACGACCCTTCGCACACCTATGGCGCACGCATGAAATTAACAAATGCCAAAAAAAAAAAAAAAGAATCTTGTTATTAGATGAGAGACTCTTGTATCAGCTTTGCTTATGTTGAGCCAAAATAAAAACTTATGATAGTGCATGAATCTATAAGCACCATCTATAATAGGGAACAATAATCAATTAAAATTTCAAAATATCCAATTAATCATCTTTTGATAAATGCATGAGTTTTCTATCATTTGTAAGAAGAACATATAGACCACCTCAATATCTTGGGTTGTGTGGCCTGAGCTTTCATGGAAACATTATTGGCTGCACTCGAGTAATCCTCAACACATAAAAAGTGTCATCTATTACTAAAGACATATATACATACTTGCATCCATCCATACATGCACACACGAGCACGCACTCACACACAAATATATATATATATATATATATATATATATATATATATATATATATATGAAATTGACTTGAATTTATCAAACATTATGATCATACCAATTCAAGAAACACAAGGAACCATAATGCTCGGGCTGTAAAGAAAAGAAACAGAGGTAAAGCTAAGAAAATTCAGCTCAAATAACTAAACTAGGAGAAAAATCTAATCCATTTAAACTTACCACCTTCCTAGTACAAAAATGAAAAATATGGATTCAAATTTGAGGATTTGTATAATTAACATGTCGGGCTTGTTGTAGAAAAACGTATAATATATAGAAAACTCAATATCAAGAAACAATATTTATAAACAAGAGTTGTATTGGTAGATTTAAAATCCTGAATGCCTGAAAAAACCTTACAAAACTACTCTTCTTGAAAGGACAAAATTTTAAAAGACAATTTTTTATTCAAATCTCGTATCGCTTGGCATGTATACCCAATTAAACAGTAAAAAAAAAAAAAAAACTAAAATGTATGACTTTAGCACATGGATCAAATTAGCATGTCGATCATACAATGAGCATACACATGACAGACCAATTATTTAAAATTTCAAGGTTCTATGTCCAATACATATTCATATCCTTGTAATCAATGCATATTCATAATCAGAAAACAAATTCACCAATCATTAATTTAGACCTAAAAAGCTTGAACTAATTCTTTGATCACCGCATTTGCTCTAGGTAAATGCTTGGATCCGTAAGACTCTCTTAGTAAACGTGGTAACGGCACATGAGATTATAAAGTAAAGTTAAAAGTGGAATGCAAGTTCATTGTCGGCAAAGATTTAGCCAATGGTATTGGGCAAAATTGGAAAGGGGACCTGGGTTCTAAAGCATGATCCTAGCTACTTTTGTAATCCTTTTGGATCATAGGTCCCATTTTTCTATGATGACAACTTCCATTACTTGGCGTGGCGAAAAACATAAATAATGCGGTCAAATTTCAACGTTGGTGAGAGCTGCAAGGGCCCTTGGCACACCTATTATGCACGCATGAAATTAACAAATACCAAAAAAAAAAAAAAAAGATCTTGTTATTAGATGAGAGACTCTTGTATCAACTTTGCTTATGTTGAGCCAAAATAAAAACTTATGATAGTGCATGAATCTATAAGCACCATCTATAATATGAACAATAATTAAATTTAAAAAATCTAATTAATAATATTTTGATAAATGCATGAGTTTTCTAGCATTTGTAAGAAGCACATATAGACCGCCTCAAAATCTTAAGTTGTGTGTTTGAGCTTTTCATGGAAACATTATTGATTTAAAGACTTTCAACGCAACCCTCAACTCATAAAAGTGTCATCTATTACTAAAGACATATATACATACTGCATCCATTCGTATTGCACACACACGCGCACGCACGCACCCACACAAATATATATAGCAGTGATATATATATATATATATATATATATATATATATATATATATATATATATATATATATATATATATATATATATATATATATATGAAATTTCAATTTAAATTTATCAAACATTATGATCATACTCTCGTAACACCTGGGTCTTTAGAGAGTGTACAAAGAGGATGATACTGTAGGGGTGTATAAGAGTACCAAGTGTCACACTGAAATATCTTGGAGACTAAAGTAGGAAATGAAAGCTTATGGAACCCGAAAATTTTGGTATTAAACCAAGGGTACAATGGTCATTAAGCAAATGGATATGGAAATTAAAAATCAAAAATTAAGTGTAGAGATGAGCCATAGTAGGAATTTCAAAGGTTACAATTGCAATAATTAAAAGATGAGGGTTATTTGCAATTAAAGGAAATGCTAAAAATATAATAAAGGGGAAAAACAAAAGCAAAATTCATTTGGTCTCAAGTTTGCCCTAGCAAACCCGTAGGAGGAGAAGGAGGGAGCAAGAAGAGGAAGAGAGAAGGAAGAAGGAAGAGGAGAGGTTCAAAAATCAGGTATGCTTTTGTCTTAGAATCAAGTGTATTGGATTTCTGTGGCTTGCAAGGAGAATTGATGTTCCTTTGGTCTAGGTTTGTGTAAAGGTCTACAAACCTTGATTGTTGGGGGATTATGAGAGTAAACCCAATTGATGTAAAAGAAACTTTGGAATCATCAAATTACATGATGTTTAAAAAAGAATTGTGGACCTTAGGTAGTGTTCTTGGATTTTTCTCACCTAAGGCTTTGTATTTTGAGGTTCCAAACACCACCCACATGTCAGGAGTTGTTTTTAGATGATTTCAGTTAGTTTTTGAGGTATTATGAATTATAGAAGTTGTATGGAGGAATTGGCATCAAAAGTGCGGAGAAATAACAAAATATGGGCATTTCTCAGAATTATAAATCGGGTACAATTTGAACTTGTACCGGTACATTTTTTATTCTGGTCATGGTTGAATTTGTACCGTACAAGTTAGACATGTACCGGTACAACCCGTTCGCTTTCCGCTTTCGACCGCTTGTATTTTGGCTATAACTTCCTCATTTCTTATTCGATTTGAGTGATTCAAGTGGCTACGTAACATAGACTTCAAGGAGAACAAAACATAAGAAGTAGGCATTGTCAAATTCTGATCCTAAGTGGCCTAAAAATTCACTCAGAATGGGGCCATGTGCAAGAAAAATTCCTGCCTCAGCTTTGGACATAGAGTAGTCCGGTTGTTTTATCGTAACTTGAGTTTCTGTTCGAATTGGGTGATTCCAAAGTGGAATAACCCTTAGCACCTTAGCTTTAAAATAGTATGAAGAGTGTGACTAAGTTGAAGTACATTAAGTTATGCGACACTTGTCGTCAGATTCGCTTTGGAGCGTGAGGCTAAAGTAAAGGCGGGATAAGCTGTGGAACCGTGCCTGCTACAAGCAAAGATGTGAATGTTCTAAACTCATTTTTCCAAATACTAGTATTATTATTATTATTATAAATTGTTTACTGGTATTTCATGGTTTTGAATGCAAACCATTTTCAAGAAGCAAGCAATGAATTAGAAGCAAGCAAAATGGTTTTGAGTTAAACCATTTTTTTAAAGAGCATTGGTTTTAAATTGTAAAACCATAATTAAGGCAAGCAAGCAAGCAAATGGTTTTGAAAAGTTAAACCATTTTTCAAGGGGCAAATGGTTTTAAATTGTAAACCATTTTACAAAGAGCAAGCAAGGCAAGCAAAGAAAGTTTGTGAAAACAAGGCCTTCCCTAGTTTTAAGCAAGAAAACCGATCAGAGGTATCCCGTACGTACACGGTGGTGTTAGGATTTCATACATGCATTGTAGTTTGGCCTGGTTGGCTAACTTAGGACATACATCATGCATTTAAAGGAGACGGTGGCACGTACAGGGGTATATAAGGTTATGAGCTCTAACTAAGTATGGTGATGGCGACACGAGTCACTCCACCATATTCACCGAAAAATGAAAGGTGACGCGACAAAGGTCCTTCCACCCCAAGACGACAGCACAGGTTCCCGGTTCACTAGGGTATAGCAAGCAAAAATAGGCTCCATTGGTTGATGTTTACAAACATGATATACGCTTTGAAAAACAACCATTGGTTCCCTGGCCGCCAAGGCTTCCGGAGTTTTAAAGCAAACCCGCCGAGCCAAGGTCCCGCTTTAGATTTCAACACGATCGGCTGAGCCAAGCTCCTGACGGGTTTTATTTCAAAGTACGGGTCGAGCCTGCCCCATTTTTATGAAAGTTTTGAGAAACTTTTAAAGCAAAGGTTTGTGAAAGGTTTTAAGAAACTTTTCAAGCATAATAAAAGCAAGCAAGCAAGAAAGAAAATTATGAGAAGTTTTATAAAACCCCCTAAGCAAGAAATATGAGTTTACAAGCTTTTTAAAGAAAAGTAAATAAAGCAAGTACAAAAGCAAGCAAGCAAAGAAAAGTTTTGAAAACTTTTAAAGCAAGCAAAGCAAAGAAAAGCTTATGGAAAATAATTGTAAAAGAGAGTTTTACATTTTTGAGATGTTTTCCGGAAAGCAAAACCTTTTATAAAAGCATACACTCACTGAGCTCATTTAGCTCATTAGTTTCCATTTTAAAAACTATTTTCCAGGTACAGGTACGCAAGACACTGGAGCACAATAGGATTTGTCCTAAATATCAAGATAAGTGTCGTGGTATTAATTATATTTTGTAAGAAACATACTTAATATGTATAATGGGACATATGTATGTACATAGTTAGTTGTGAGAATAAGCAGGCGTGCTGCTGCGTTCGATATTCGATGTATACAGGATTTGGAATTATACTTATGTGCAAATTATGTTGCCGAAATTTTTCTCACGCTAAGATTTTACCAACCTAAGTTGAAAAATAAAAGAAAAATTTTATACAAGGTGTAAGCAAGCAATACGACTTCGTCAGAGTTTCTAATCGCGAGGTAACGTCGATTTATGTGGAGCGCCGCATACCCGCCGCTGGTAGGGGGTGGGGGTGTGTCAACATGGTATCAGAGCATAAGTAATGGCAACCATGCATGTTCAAACTTAGAGTACATACATATCAAGTGATTCAAAGTATTAAATGGTTGAATTTTTATTTTATTTCAGCACTATGTCAGGAAGAGGACGTAGAGGTCGTCCTAGAGAGTAGCTCAAAGAAGCTTCGAAAGGTCTCGATGTACCGCGAAGGACGAGCACGTAGTAGGTTCCACTAATCGACGGCGAATCAGCCTCCAATAGCGTGTCGCCGACCATCCGCGCCACCGTAAGATGCTCAAGTGCCGTGGATCAAGCACTTCGCAGAGCAAGTGGCAATGTGATTGCACATATAAGAGCAATAATGACCATTACATAGCCGCAACCTCCACCGCCTACCTAGAGAGGTTATGGAAGAACCAGGAGGTCAATAGAGAGTACAAAACTGGGCGCGCCATAAGGATGGCAAAGGGTGATCCATAAGCAAAATTGGTTAGGCTAGACCTAAACAAAGTTTATGGAGTTGGGCTGGTTGCACAGATGAGCAAAGAGTCTTGTTTTCCGCTCACGGAAGACGTGGCTAAAGATTGCTGATGCCGTTTGAGGAGGTATCCCGATGGTATAACATGGGTCCAATTCCAGCAAGAATTCACTGACAGATTCTTTCCTCAGAGTCATAAGGATGCAAAAATCGAGGAGTCTTTCAAGTTAGAACGTAAGAACATGTCGGGCCTCCGAGTATGAGAAGGCCAGTTCTCGAACTGGGCTAGGGTGATTCGTGCCACAAAGAGGGTCAGCTAAAATCAACAAAATTTATATACACTCCAGGCCTTACTACGCCGTGAAGTCAAGCTACCGCAAAGATAGGTAATGGGTCAACACGGGACGGGTTTTCGTCCTAGGAATGGCTTTGCATAAGTGCAAGCATGCAAGGCTTTCTATTCGACTTTTGATTTTTCAAAACAAATATGATGAGTTTGTGTCCGATTAACCGTAAAACCGAAAAATGAAGTGTGAAAGTTAACTTTGAAGATTTAGGTCACTAACTTGCAACTTAGGGGCAAAACAAGTGTCCTCTGCTTTATCCTCAAGTATGACAAGCAACCTATACCCAAGCCATAACCGGATCTATGTTTAACTGAAGAACCTCACCCTAAAAACAACTCCTATTCGAAAGTTAACACAGTAACATGCATCTATGGCCTCTCACAGTTTGAAACCCTAACATTAAACATCATTTGGCTCGTAAAGACCATCTGTTAAACCACAAAGCAGATCAGCAATAAGTATACACTATATCCCAGCTATTGAGAGTAATCGCCAAATCAATAACATTAAATTCACCCAACCTAATTTGAGAAGATGAGGGCCACATAAATACAAGACTGTGAGCTTTTAACACAAGAGGACAACATGCATATGCCCCACTACCAAGCTAGCTTCCTTCCTTCAAAGAAAGGAGGCTTAGCCAAGCATCTCGAGTTGTCATCCTCAAGAGGGGTGTTTCGCAAATAAGAAAATAAGTGGAAAGAGGAGAGAAGAGAGAAAACAAACCCTAACTAAAATACGAGACTTTATTTACAAAATGAAAACTTTTACAAAATTTCTCCCCCAAATTGTTGCTTAGGGTTACAAAGGAGGTACGAGAGTAGGCCACCTCAATACATTTAAAATACCATAAAGCCTAACAATTTGGCTAAGTTAAAGGACAAGAGAGTAATACACCAAATTTGAAGTCTGCTGGGCATTAATTACAAAAACATGACGAGGCAGCGACTCGCTTAGATCTAAGAATCGCTAGGTACGAAATCAACACGATTAGCTAGGTTAGAAAATTTCATAAGGCTCGCACTGCTACATAAATTTCTCGCAAGCTTATTAAATTTACGTGGAGTAGCGAAACATGAAATTTCGCTAGGAAATGCTTGCTTAGCGAAAAGCCCCAGTGTCTAGCGAAATTGGTAATTTCGCTTAAGGTTGCAAATTTCGCTAAGGTTGCGAATTTCGCAATCCTGAAATTTCGCACTAATAAATTCTTCGGAATTGGCCATCTTCACTCGCATGTTTCCCCGCCCTCTCTACCGCATCGATTTCCATCACTTCTCGCTTTCATTCTTTCTTTGATTTTTTGGGTCTGATCGATGGTTGACAATTGGATCAATCTTCAGGATTCATCATTTGACTCGATATTGAACTCCAAAGTGCGCAAAACCTCGCAGTGCCAACCAAAAATAACCTCTAACCGACATAAGTGATACTAAGAAGACTCAACACTTCAATCAAGTATAACGAGCATGATTAGCCGCACAAAGCACTCAAAACCTATCTAATATAGGGTTCAAAATAGCACTTTTTGGGTACTACTCAGTTAGATTGGTTCCATACATTCAAGCAGATGAAGTCCTAAAATGTAAGAGGTTTTTATCGTGACTACAAAGACTCGGATCGGTGCATTTATCTGGTTCCTCATAATAGATTTCGACTTAGTCAGGCCGCCCCGAGAGTTTACAAAGTACTACAACTATGTATCGAGTAGGCGGTGAGTAAGAGTAAGAGGAGGCACCAGCACATCCCAACAAAGCTCGTGACAAGACAAAATAAAGAAGAACAAGGGCAGAGGTTACAGAGGCCGAGGTGCAGGCCGAGGGAGCCATTCCTGGCCGGTGGATCGCTGAGGCTCCTGCTGCTAGCAAGGCACCCAGAGTATCCCTCCCGTTTGTCAAATGTGTCGGTTTACACCAAGGGGAGGCAGTGGAGATCTCGTGACAGGCCGACCGTGGGCCAAGAAGGCCATTTTATTAGGGAGGTCCTCAGCTTGATTGGGCGCGAGATTATCGTTGGCCGGGCCTAATACCCCAGCATTCCAGAGATGAAAGCACACAAAGTCGACGGAGAGGCTTCCCAGTGAGGGGCAAAGACAGCCGCAGTAGAGGTGGCCGTGGTAGAGGTAGAGGCAAGGCCCTGTGGATATAGAGATGGTATCCCCGCGACTCGTGCCAGAGTATATGTCAGGATCAAAGAAGATGCGATGCAAATCCTGGACGTGGTCACTGGTATTATTTCTGTCCTTGATCACGATGCTTATACATTAGTGGACCCAGGAGCTACGCATTCATTTGCATCCAAGCCATTCTAGATCGCTTTCCTGTGATAGAGACCCAACCACCTGAGGGTCGTATGAGAGTTTCCCCTTCCCAAATTGGATCCATTACTCGCATACAAAGTAGTCAGAGATAGTAGAGTTCGACGAGGGACAGGAGTTCCCGCCAATCTCAGAGCTTTAGGATATGAGGGACTTCGATGGTTCTCGCATGGATTGCCACATTTAGATTGTTATAAAAAGGAAGTAAAGTTACATAGGCCAGGAAAATTGGAAGTAAAGTTCGGGAGGATTACGAGGGTTATCTTTCCCTGTATGACTTCCACCATGATAGCACGTAAAATGTCACAGAAGGTTGTCGTGGTTATCTAGCGATGTGGTGGAGACAGGAAGGAGGGGACTATATTGATGAGATTTCGCGTTAGAGAGTTCCCGGATATTGTTCGGATGATATCGAGGGATTACCTCCAGAAATAGAAGTGGAGTTCACCATTGATTTGATCTCAGGGACTGAGCCCATTTCCATTCCTCCTTATAGGATGGCTCCTACAGAGTTGAGGGAGCTTAAGGCTCAGTTAGAAGAATTGTTAAGTAAGGGATTCATTCGATCGAGCATATCCCCATGGGAATAAGTTCTCTTAATGAAAACTAAGCTGTGGGTTTGCGTTTATGTGTGATTGGGCAGTGAACTGGAGTTGCATCAGCAGTGGGTATCAACCTAGAGATTGATTAGTTGTTTGATCGGCGCTCAAGGATCTCGAGTATACTCGAGATAGACTTGAGGGTGGGATATCATGAGTTGAGGATTGGGAAGGTTACCTAAAATGACATTTAGGTTGCGCTACGTATGAGTTTACGGGTGATGCCATTTGGTTTGACTAATGCTCAGGCGGCGTTTATGGATTTGATGAGCCAGAGTATTCCGGCCCTTATCTGGATGAGTTCGTGGTTTAATGATGATATCTTAGTGTATTGAGTATTCGGAGGAACGTCGAGCACTGAGGATTATTACAGGACCACACAGGGAGGCAGGTTATATGCCAAGTTGAGCAAGTGTCAGTTTTGGCTCGACCAGGTGGCGTTCCTTGGTCATGTAATTTCGGCGGAGGGTGAGTGTGGATCCCCCAAAAATAGACCGGTAAATTGGAAACCACGAAAGAATGTGTCGAGGTCGGGAGCTTCCTTGGTTTAGCCGAGTGCTATAGGAAGTTTGTTGGGGTTCTCGGGATAAGCATTGCCAGCCAGTGACGAAAAGATGTTAAGTATGATTGGAGTGATACACAGTAAGGAGTTCTAAAGTTGAAGGTAGATTGACTTCAGCTCCGAGTTTAGCTTGCTTGATAGGAGAGATGGATTTGTGGTTTATGTGCTTCGGGCAAGGCCTTGGTTGTGTTTGATCTGAATAGTAGGGTGATTGCATATGCCTCTAGACGACTAAAGAAGCATGGGGAGAATTGCAGGCGCACTGACTTAGAGCTTGCGCGATCGTGTTTACTAAATATGGAGACATTATTTATGGTTCATTGTAGGATCTTTACGAGGTCATAAAGTCTTGATATATTTTCACCCAAAGAGTTAAACCTAAGGCAAAGAAGATGAAACCTGAGTTGATTAAGGACTCTATTTGTACTATTGAGTACCATCCAGGGAAAGCTAATGTCGTAGCTAATGCCTTGAGTAGGCGACCAGAGAGTACTTTGTCTCACAGGAGATCAGGGTATCTTCCACTATTGGTAGATCTGAGAGCATTAGGGGTGATATTGGAGGTTGAGGATTCCGGAGCCTTGTTAGCCACGTTTCATGTTAGACCACTCCTAGTGGACCAGATTCTAGCAGGGCAGTCACATGATCCACAGATGATTGAGCTCAAGGAAGAGATAGAAAAAGGGAAGAAGCGAGTTCAGTTAGAGATGATGGCATTAGTGAAAGGGCCAGAGAATGTGTGCGGAGTATCGCGATCTTAAAGAGACATTATGGAACAAGCACATTCATGCAGTATGCTATGCATCGGGTAGTACCAAGATGTATAAAGGAACTTTGAAAAGACATTGCGGTGGAATGGGATGAAGAAAGAAATCAGCGAGTTTAAGTTTCAGTGCCTAACACGTGTCGGTGAAAGCGAGGCATCGAGCCGCCGAGAGAATACGACTTCTCCCTTTATTCCAGTGTGGAAATGGGAAAAGATCACTATGGATTTCGTAACAAGTCTTCCACGTACTCAGAGGCAACATGATGCAATATGGGTGATAGTTGATCGGTTGACGAAGTCTGCTCATTTCCTACCAGTTAATGTTGAGGATTCATTGGAAAAGTTGGCCAAGTTGTATGTAGATGAGATAGTGAGACCGTAGGGTTCCGATTTCGATAGTTTCAGATCGAGACGAGGTTCACATCTAGGTTTGGCCTAGTTCTGGCTTGGCGTTAAGGGACTTCGCCTACATTTTATACGACATTTCATCCTCGGAGCGGATGGCGGTCAGAGAGGACTATTCGGACGTTAGAGGATATCTTGAGGAAGCTTGTCTCAATGGAATTCGAGAAATCGGGACACTGCAGCCTTAATGGAGGTTGCTACAACAATAGCTATCAAGCCAGTATAGATATGGCTCCATTTGAGGCGTTGTATGGCAGGAAATGTAGGACTCGGTGTCTTTAGGATGGTTGAGTGAGAGAAGACTAGTGGAGCCTGAACTGGTACAAATCACTTATTTGAGAGAAAGTTAAAGTTGTTCGTGATAGCAGAATGGCAAGAGGCTGACCGAGAAAAGTTATGCGGACAACGAGTCATTAAGACTTACAGTTCGAGATAGGTGACCAAGTCTTTTGAAGATTTCACCTTGGAAAGGCGTGTTGAGATTTGGGAAACGAGGAAAGCTTAGTCCGAGGTATATTGGACCCTACGAGATTATGAGCAAAGTGGGACCAGTAGCTTACAAATTGAAGTTAACCCCAGAGTTGTCAAGGATTCATGATACTTTCCATGTATCAATGTTGAAGAAATATATCCCGGATCCTTCACATTCATTGAAGAGAACAACGATGCGGTTAAAGGAATTTGACATGAGGAGATACACAAATGCGGTTGTAGATCGCGAGGAACAGGTGTTGAGAAGCAAAGTGATTCCATTAGTTAAGGACTTATGGAAGAATCATGAGAGGGAGGCAGCTACTTGGGAGCCAGAGGCCCAGATGCGCCATCGGTACCCTCCTTATTCTCTCGGGATGAGGTATGTTCCTTCCCTTTGGTTTGGAGTCTTAGTTTTCATTTAGGGCCAATGTTCCTAAGGAGGAGGATTTTGTAACACCGAGTCGAGAGGTGTACGGTAGATGAATCTTTGTAGGGGTGTATAAGAGTACCAAGTGTCACACTAAAATATCTTGGAGACTAAAGTAGGAAATGAAAGATTATGGAACCCGGAAATTTTGGTATTAAACCAAGGGTACAATGGTCATTAAGCAAATGGATATGGAAATTAAAAATCAAAAATTAAGTGTAGAGATGGGTCATAGTAGGAATTTCAAAGGTTACAATTGCAATAATTAAAAGATGAGGGTTATTTGCAATTAGAAATCTTTAAAAGAATATAATAAGGAAAAACAAAGCAAAATTCATTTGGTCTCAAGTTTGCCAAACTAGCCGTAGGAGGAGAAGGAGGGAGCAAGAAGAGGAAGAGAGAAGGAAGAAGGAAGAGGAGAGGTTCAAAAATCAGGTATGCTTTTGTCTTAGAATCAAGTGTATTGGATTTCTAGGGCTTTGGTAAGGAGAATTGATGCTCCTTTGGTCTAGGTTTTGTGTAAGGTCTTCACCTGAGCCTTTGATTGTTAGAGATTATGAGAGTAAAACCCCAATTGATGTAAAAAGAAACTTGGAATCATCAAATTACATGATGTTTAAAAGAATTGGTGGACCTTAGGTAGTGTTCTTGGATTTTCACCTAGGTTTGTATTTTGGTAAAACGCGATTCACATGTTGTAGGAGTTGTTTTTAGATGATTTCAAGTTAGTTTTGAGGTATTATGAATTATAAGTTGTATGGAGTGAATTGGCATCAAAAGTGGGAGAAATAACAAAATATGGGCATTTCGGGTTGTCTTGTACGGTACAATTTGAACTTGTACCAGTACATTTTAATACGGTCATTTTGGCCAACATGCTAGTCTGAGTTAGACGTAACACCGAGTCTGACACATTCTGGTTTCTATTTGACCGAGTTTTGTATTTTGGCTTCTCTTCCTCATTTCTTATCAGGTTTGAGTGATTCAAGTGGCTACTTAAATAGACTTCAGGAGAACAAAACAAGAAGTAGAAATCGTCAAATTCTGATCCTAAGTGGCACAAATTCACTCAAAATGCGAGTAGTGTAGAAAAATTCCTGCATCAGCTTTGGACATAGAGTAGTCCGGGTTGTTTCGGACGTAACTTGAGTTTCGGTGCTCCGAATTGGGAGATTCCAGTTGGAATAGAACCCTTAGCACCTTAGCTTTAAAAGAGTATGAAGAGTGTGACTAAGTCTAGGAAGTACGTTAAGTTATCCGATTAAATTGTCGTCGTATTCGTTTGAGTGTAGGTTAAAAGTAAAGGCGGGATAAGTGTGGAACTGTGCTCAAGTTAAGCAAGCAAAGAGGTGAGTGTTCTAAACTCATTTTCCAAAAATACTAGTGTATTATTATTATTATTATAAATTGTTTTGCACTGGTATTTCATGGTTTTGATTGCAAACCATTTTCAAGAAGCAAGCGATGAATTAGAACGAGCAAATGGTTTTAGGTTAAACCATTTTTTTTTTTTAAAAGAAAGCATTGGTTTTAAATTGTAAAACCATAATTAAGAAAGCAAGCAAGTAAGAAAATGGTTTTGAAAAGTTAAACCATTTTTCAGCAAGCAAGCAAATGGTTTTAAATTGTAAAACCATTTTACAAAGAGCAAGCAAGCAAGCAAGCAAAGAAAGTTTGTGAAAACAAGGTCTTCCCTAGTTTTAAGCAAGCAAACCGATCGGAAGGTATCTGGAATGCGTGCGGTGTTAGGATTTCATACATGCATTGTAGTTTGGCCTGGTCGGCAAACTTAGAACATACATCATGCATTTAAAGGAGACCGTGGCACGATGTGGGTATATAAGGTTGCGAGTTTCAACTAAGTATGGTGATAGCCACACGAGGTCGAATCTCAATCGATATTCACCCCGAAACGAAAAGGTGACGCCGACGTCCTTCCACCCAAGACCCGCTGAAAGCACGTTCCTGTTCACTAGGCATAACAAGCAAAATAGGTTTCCATTGGATATGTTTACAAACATGATATAGTTTTGAAAATCAACTGATTGTTCCCTTACCGCTAAGGCTTCCGAGAGTTTAAAGAACTGGTCAGCCAAAGCTCCCGCTTAGATTTCAAATGACTTGGCTGAGCTAAAGCTCCTGTGGGTTTATTTTCTGAAGCATGTGGTCGAGCTCAAGCTCTATTTTTTATGAAAAAGTTTTGAGAAACTTTTTAAAGCAAAGGTTTGTGAAAGGTTTTAAGAAACTTTTTCAAGTTACTGATAAAGTACAGCAAGAAAATTGTTATGAGAAGTTTTATAAACTCAAGCAAGCAAGAAATAAGAGTTTTACGTTTTAAAGAAAAGTAAATAAAGCAAGCAAGTACAAAAGGTAAGGTGCTGTTTTGAAATCCTTTAAAGAAGCAGCAAGAAAGTTTGAAAATACTGTAAAAGTAGAGTTTGAAAGATTAGATGTTTTTCCTAGCAAACCTTATAGTGCATACACTCACTCGAAAGCCTGCTTTAGCTCATTAGTTTCCATTTTAAAACTACTTTTCCGTGTATTGTACGACGCCGTGAGCACATGATTTTGTCTCAACATCAAGATAAGTGTCGGGTATTATTATATTTTGTAAGAACATATACTCAATATGTATAATGGGACATATGTATACATGTTAGTTGCGGAGAAACGTGTCAGTATGTCGTTTCCATGTTTATATTTGGATGTATACAGGATTTGAATTATACTATGTGCAAAATTATGTCGCGAAATTTTTCCGCTGCTAAGATTTTACCAAATCCTAAGTTGAAAATAAAAGAAAAATTTTTATACAAGGTAGAAGCAAGCAATACGGCTTCGCTTCACAGGAGTTTCTAGTCGTTAGAGGTAACGGCTGGGGATTTCTGTGGAGTGGCCGGCATACCCTCCGCTGGTAGGGGGTGGGGGTGTGTCAATACCAATTCATGTAACACAATGAACCATAATGCTCGTCAAAGAAAAAGAAATGTATATAAAAGCTAAGAAAATTCAGTTCAAATAACTAACCTAGGAGAAAAATCCAAGAATCCATTTAAACTTACCATTGTCTTTCCCTAGTACAAAAATGGAAAAAATATGGATTCAAATTTGAGGATTTGTATAAATTAACACGACAGTTGTTTTGTGGTATAAAGGATAATGTTATACCAAGAAACTCAATATGAAGGGAAATAAATATATAAACAGAGTCAGACGTAGATTTAAAATCCTAAATGCTTAAAAAAACCATACAAAACTACTTCTCTTGAAAGGATAAAAATTTTAAAAAGACAATTTTTTATTCAAATGTCATGTCACTTGGCATGTATACCCAATTAAACATTAAAAAAATACTAAATTTTATGACTTGAACACATGGATCAAATTAGCTTGTCGATCATACAATGAGCATACACATGATAGACCAATTATCTAAAATTTCAAAGTGCTATGTCAAATACATATTCATGTCCCTTGAAATCAATGCATATTCGTAGTGTAAAACAATTATCAATTATTAATTTAGGATATAAAGATTGAACTAATTTGTCCTTGAGATTTCTATTGATGATCCCAATCAATTTAGTTACCATTTGAAATTGAGAGATATTTTATAACAAAAGAAACCCACTAGCATCGATTTGCAAGATTAGGAAAAACTTCAAATACAACCTTGCAAACATCATTTGAGTACCATGAGACGCCGTGTGCAGACCATCATTTTGATAGCTAATTTCTTGGATCAGCGTAAGGTTCTTAGTAAATGTTTGGATCCGTGCAAGGCTCTTAGTAAACGTGTAACGTGCACATGAGATTTATAAAGTGCTAAAAAAATGAAATGCAAGTTCATTGTCGGCAAAAGATCTAGCCAATGGTATTGGAAAAAATTGGGAAGGGTAAAGCATGATCCTAGCTACTTTTGTAATCCTTTTGGATCACAGGTCCCATTTTTCTATGATGACAACTTCCACTACTTGGCGTCGCCCTAAAACACAAATAATGCGGTCAAATTTCAACGATGGTGAGAACTGCACGGGCCCTTGGCACACCTATGGCGCACACATGAAATTAACAAATGCCAAAAAAAAAAAATGAAAGAATCTTGTTATCAGATGAGAGACTCTTGTATCAGCTTTGCTTATGTTTAGCCAAAATAAAAACTTATGATAGTGCATGAATCTATAAGCGGCATCTATAACAAGGAACAATAATCAATTAAAATTTCAAAATATCTAATTAATCATCTTTTGATAAATGCATGAGTTTTCTATCATTTGTAAGAAGCACATATAGACCACCTCAAAATCTTAAGTTGTGTGTTTGATCTTTTCATGGAAACAATTTTGGTTTACAAGCTTTCAAACAGTAATCCTCAACTCATAAAATGTGTCATCTATTACAATAGACATATATACATACATGCATCCATCCATACATACACTCACACGCACATGCACGCACATACACAAATATATATATATATATATATATATATATATATATATATATATATATATATATATATATATATATATATATATATATATATATATATAGGAAACTGACTTAAATTTATCAAACATAATGATCATACGAATTCAAGCTACAAAATGAACAATAATGCTCGTCAAAGAAAAAGAAATGTATATAAAAGCTAAGAAAATTCAGTTCAAATAACTAAACTAAAAGAAAAATCTCATATCCATTTACACTTACCATTGTCTTTCCCTAGTACAAAAATGGAAAAAAATATGGATTCAAATTTGAGGATTTTTTTAAATTAACATGTCATTTGTTGTAGAAAAATGATAATATACCTAGAAAACTCAATATCATGAAACAAAATATATAAACAAGAGTTGTATTGGTATTTTTAAACCCTAAATGCCTGAAAAAACGATAAAAACTACTGTTCTTGAAAGGAAAAAATTTTAAAAGACAATTTTTTATTCAAATGTCATGTCACTTGGCATGTATACCCAATTAAACATTAAAAAAATACTAAATTTTATGACTTGAACACATGGATCAAAATTAGCTTGTCGATCATACAATGAGCATACACATAGTGAACAAATTATCTAAAATTTCAAAGTGCTATGTCAAATACATATTCATGTCCCTTGAAATCAATGCATATTCGTAATTGTAAAAGCTCAATTCATCAATTATTAATTTAGAGACATAAAAGATTGAACTAATTTTGTCCTTCAAAGTTTCTACGTGATGATCCCAATCAATTTAGTTACCATTTGAAATTGAGAGATATTTTATAACAAAAGAAACCCACTAGCATCGATTTGCAAGATTAGGAAAAACTTCAAATACAACCTTGCAAACATCATTTGAGTACCATGAGGCGGGTGTGCGGAGACCATCATTTGATAGCTAATTTCTTGGATCGTAAGGTTCTTAGTAAATGTTTGGATCCAGTCTGAGGCTCTTAGTAAACGTGTAAGCATTTTTATAGAGATTTATAAAGTGCTAAAAAAATGAAATGCAAGTTCATTGTCGTGAAAGATCTAACCCGATGGTATTGGAAAAAATTGGGAAGGGTAAAGCATGATCCTAGCTACTTTTGTAATCCTTTTGGATCACAGGTCCCATTTTTCTATGATGACAACTTCCACTACTTGGCGTCGCCCTAAAACACAAATAATGCGGTCAAATTTCAACGATGGTGAGAACTGCACGGGCCCTTTGCACACCTATGGCGCACGCGTGAAATTAACAAATGCCAAAAAAAATTAAAAATTAAAGAATCTTGTTTTTAGATGAGAGACTCTTGTATCAGCTTTGCTTATGTTGAGCCAAAATAAAAACTTATGATAGGGCATGAATCTATAGCGACATCTATAACGAACGATAATCAATTAAAATTTCAAAATATCTAATTAATCATCTTTTGATAAATGCATGATTTTTCTATTATTTGTAAGAAGCACATATAGATCACCTCAAAATCTTAAGTTGTGTGTTTGAGCTTTTCATGGAAACATTATTGGTTTACAGACTTTCAAACAGTAATCCTCAACTCATAAAATGTGTCATCTATTACTATAGACATATATACATACATGCATCCATCCATCCATGCACACACACCCAGCCCTTATACATACGCACACACAAATATATATATATATATATATATATATATATATATATATATATATATATATATATATATATATATATATATATATATATATACCATACACACACTGCATACATACATACGCACACACACAAATATATATATATATATATATATATATACCACTACCTCGATTTCAATACGCTGGCGGAGTCGGTTTGAGAGCCATCACGTGCGGCGATGGTGTGCATCTTACCTCTTCCCACACTTTTGGAAATATTGAAAGAAACACCCATTTCCCTATTCTTCAAACACACAAGAAAGATAGAGAGAATGTGGAAGAAGATGCGTCGGAGTCTTTTAGAGTTTAAATTATTAGAGAGCTGCCCGAGTTTCAATTTGCTCTCGCGCCCTCCATTTATAGGCTGCGAACTTTGTCAATTACCATAAAAACCCAACACATAATGCTTATATCGTCACCCCTTCTAATCCATTTATTTACCAAAGGTGGCCCCCTCTTCTCTTTCCATTTTGGACACCTCCCCAAATTTGACGGTTTCTGCTTGGCCGTTTTGGCTCATTTTTTGCATGGAGGAAAAGTGTTCGAGCCGGCTTAGGCTCTCCCATATGAACTTATTCGATTTTCCGGGTTCTGCAGCTTTCTCGTGAGCTCACTCTAAATCCCGAATCCTGATCGATCATTTTAAGTCTACATATTGTCTCACATGCAATTTCCTTTTCCAATCTCTTTACACCTCCTCATGACTTGGCAATACCAAATTGTCCTTTTTATTTTTTTCTTTTTTCTTTTTTTCTTTTTTTATTTTTTGAACTAAATCTCAATCTATCCTCTCAGATTTTGAAATCCAAATTCATTTACCATTATGTAAGGGCACAAATGGATATAAATTCGCAAATGTCCAAGGAACAAATGTTAATTACATCTTAAATCTAATTACCTTTTTAATGCATTATTACTAAGTTGATAATAATAAAAGAAAAAACAAAATTAATTACTAAATTTGGTATGTAGCTATGAGATAGTGGATTAATTAATTTGCAAACCCAAAGAATAAAAATAAAAATGAAAAGGAAAAACATTTGTTCAAGAGTATGAGTGTGACTTGAGTGGATTTGTTAATGAATGACTTGATTGCTTCTGCAAATTCACTTTAGCTCTCATTCATTGTCTATCTTTTTCATTAACCGTTATTAACGAAAAATTATTACTAAATTTAGAAAATGAAAATGATAAGATATGAAAATTTTGGATCATTTCTATGCCATTACAGAAGGATTTACTAGATGATGATAAGTATATAAATATTTCAAATTTTACTATTTTTGAAAATGACACGTCAGTTGTTTACCAATACTTTTTTTTATAATTTGTTGCTTAATCTTTTAATTGCATTGGTGATTAGTTATGAGTATTTGGATAATAGTTTTTATACCATATATCGAATAGGCATTAAGAAGGTCTTAGTGAAATGGATTTATCAAGCATATTTGGCAAATTAGGTTCTTTATAGGAAATAATATCAATGAATTTCTTTTTATTGTAGTTGGAAAGAAATCAAGAAAATATGTTAAAATAAAAATTATATATATATATATTTTTTTACCTTAAGGCATGTTTGGATTTCTATTTTCCAAAACTATTATTAAACAAATTTATTCAAAAATAAAATAACTTACCCCTATTTTGGTACTTTTAAAAGCTATTTTTGTTAATAGAATTTAGTATTTTGTGTTTTCTGTGTCTTACGGAACAAAAAAATGGAAACGAAACTTATACTATGTTTTCCTTGTTCTTATTGTTTTTCAAAAGAATTTTTTTTTTTTTAAAACTGTAAATAAACAAACCCTTAGTTGTCATTATTATAAATTTATATATTTTAAAATTATTTAATCATTTTACACCTAATAATTTAAAAAAAAAAGTGAAATTACTTTTAAAAATAAAAATAATCTATCCACCTGTGTAACGAGCAACAATGTTGGTGACTCCCAACCAGTTAGTTTAGGGCACCGGGTTTTAAAGACTTTCGGTATATACCCCTCGGACCGTGCTTTGGTTTCAAAGCAAGTGTCACAATTTTGTTTTTTTTTTTTGAAAGACTCATTGGTCTTTTATTCCAGGAGATCCCAGACGTATTAAGGTGGTCAAAGTGCTGGGGTGAGCTGTAAGACCCAGAAATTCAATTTGGAATAAGGAGCAAATCGTAATTTTGATTCTGAAAATTGTAATTACGGTTAAAAATCCGTAAATAATTCTCTAGATCTCAGATGATGAAGCGGATCATACTGTTGAATCGATCTCACGAAATCCTAGTCAACACGTATTAAAATTTCGTAATTTTAAAGAGACGGTCGAATTAAAAGCTACGTTTTTCGAGCGTCCTTTGGTCTTAGTAAATCGAGTTACCGATGCGACGAAGGCACATAGCATGTACTCATGTACCCTTAAGTGGTATGAGTAGAAATGATGAAAATGGACTGGCAGAGATAGTGTAGAATATCAAATCGAGAAATGAGGACATAATGGTCATTTAAGTTTGATTTTGATCGGCTTAGAAGACATAAAGATCAAATAGTGTTCTTCTTCATTAAACCAAAAGACCAAAAAAGCGTGGGGGTCATTTCTTTGGGAACATTAGCTAATGGAGTTTTCTAGAGAGAAGGTCTTCTTCTCTCTAGAAATACTTAGCGATGGCGGGCAGGTTAGTTTGGCCAGACGAAGGAGAAAACGTTCTACGCGGGTGACTGCAGCGTGGACCACGAGTTTGCGGTTTTGACAACTCAAGAGGTAGGATTTTCTCCTACTTCGTTTTATTCCCATTTTAGGGTTTTTCCATGTTTCGGTTGGTTTGAGGCCTTGAGGGCCGTTTGATCGAATCCCAAAGAAACATGGGGCTTGGGGTGTTGGGAATTTTCTTGGGATTTTCTATTGTGGCGTATTGCCCAGAAAATTAGGGAGCTGTTTGGGATCTTTAATTCAGATTTTACTTTAAATCATGTATTTGTATGGAAAATCACAGGGGAATGGGAATTTGTTGATTAGTCCCCGGAACATGGGACCGAGATTATGGAAATATTTTTGGACATTTGGGATGTCGGTAGTGCCCGAAACTGATGTGGGCTGTTCTATGAGATTTATGCTTGAAATTCTATTTTGGTGAGTAGGAGACCGGAAATGGAGTAAGAAATTTAGTTCCAAAGGTGGCTTAGGGTTGGACATGTGGGGTACGCGTGGGTATTGCTTCTTTGGAGATTTCGGGACATTAAAAGCAGTCCGGGTTTGTGTGAAATGTGTAAAGGCCCATGTATTTTGGCATTGAAATTGTGTGAATTGAATGGCTTGAGTATGTGTAGGGAATTAATTGGAGAGTTGGTTGATCAAAGAATTATTATTAGGTTAATGCGAGGGTGTGTAATATGATTATAAATTTAAATTGTGTTGTAAGCCATTGGTGATGAGGATTATGATTTGCTCAAGTGAAATTTGGGTGGGAGATGATTGAAGTGTGGAATTACATGTGTGTAATTGTAGTTGATTGAAAATATGCATATTGACATATTGTGTAAATGGATGAAAATGGCGTAATCACGTTTCGTATCTGACTGGTAACCTAAATTGGGTGTGAGTGCGTGATAAGGTATTTTGTAAGCGGATATGGTTGCGAGAACACATGATATTCGGAGAAGTGGGTTGGGAGATGGGCGACGGATCATTTCGGATGAGGACCATGACTGTTTCGGAAAGCTCACCAATCAATTCACCTCGGAGGGTAGTCCCATACTTTTACCGAATACTTCGGTAGTAAATTTTCAAGAACAAAAGTTTTGTTTTGAAAATGATTATTTTCTCATACATGGCTTAGGCAAGTGTGAGTGAGTCGGTGAAGACTCGTGACATGGGGTAATCATGTAGACATTGAGTGGGGATCGTGTATTTAAACGGTGTGTGTTTTGCTAGACGTGCCTTGCACTTAGTGATGAAGTAGCCCACTTAGGATTCTCCCTGCAGGCTTTTAGCTCACCAGTAGTGGGACCCCCTTTATTTTTCGGTGCGGAGGCGCTCGAGGGACGGCTCATTTGAGGTTGATTTTGGAAGAGAGTCGGATTGTGGCTTGATGGTTTTGGACATAACATGTATTAGAATTGTAGATTTTAATATATGTTTGAGTTTTGTATAAAAGTGTAATCAGCTATTGAATTATTGGGAGATAGTGAAGAATAGTTATGATAATTGATTTTATGAGTATTGGTTTATGAGCCCGGGAGACGAGAATTTTACTCATGTTGGGATATATATTTGCATATATTGGATTGTTTTGGGACAGGTAAATGCGGGTGTATACATGTTTGTATTTGGGTGAAGGCTCCGGTGCAGGAGACTCTGCGGAATTTTCACGCAGTGGCGTCGGGTAACTTGGAGACATCCACTTGTATTCCGCAGTTGACGGGTGAGTCAACGGTTGGAGTTTTAGGCGTGGCGGCTTGGTATCGGAAGCCCAGGTTTATAAATACCTAGAGCTTAGTGTTGATAAGCTAGGTATACGATTACCTAGGGCTTGAGGGACTTGGGTAGAGGCCACGAGTCTTAGAATGTGGAACTTAGGTAGGTGGAAGCCTATGGATGGAGGATTTGGAGCTTAGGCCATAATCTTTAAGAGATAAGAACATCACCACTGCGATTGTGGTTCGAATATTGGGATTTAGGTATGGGATTACCTATGGAGACCCTTTGAGGAACAAAGCTAGGACACGGCATGTGCGTTTTTGTGTGTCATCGTAATGGATTGATGAATGGTTGTATGCATGTGTTTGGGTTGTTTTGAGTGATTTGATAAAATTGTATGTGAATTGGTGAATTGTGTGAAAATACTTGGTTGATAGCATATGATGAAGTGTATGGAAAATTTTAGGAGTTTTACAAAGTGTAAGCGGATGAAAAATAAATAAATTTTAGGAATTTATTGGTTTATTGGATAATGAAATAATTTTTTTTTTTAAATTTTTATTTGATAAATGTGAAACGAGGAGTTGAGAGATTTTTGGATAAAAATTATCTAGAATTAAAAAAAATATATACTAAAGAAAAGAATTTTTGGTCTGAACACGAGATGAGCTGCGCGTTTGAGTAGGCAGCGGTATTTGGGGGGCGCTGGGAGCGCCGGCAAGCGGGCGTGGGCGGGCGTGGGCGCGGGCGGGCGTGCGGGGGCCGGGCGCCCGGGGCGCGGCGCGCGTGGCCGCAGCGTGCGGACCAGAGGGCGCGCGGCGTAGCGGCGGCGTCGCGCGGCGCGCGTGCGGCAAGCGGTAGAAGCCTTGGCCTTCAAGCGCGCAAAAGCGGCAGCGCCATTAAGCCTTGAGCGAAGCGCCGCGGCGATTAGGCGCCTGAAGCGCGGCCTTGATAGCAGCGAAACGAATCTTGCGGCGTCTGGCGCGCCGGCTGCGACCGCAATGATCTTGCGGCTGCGACACGGCCCGGGGGCTCGGCGTACGACACGACGGGCCGCCTGACTCGGCCACGGCGCGCGGCTGTGCGCGCGGTAGACGGTGGGCCCGAGTTGGGGTTTTGTGCACTCTGACTCAGTTTTTGGACTCGGTTTGACTCGGTATTTTCCTGAGTCATTAAATGAACCTTTATTCATTATAAAAATAAATTTCGAAAATTTTTTTATTAAATTAAATTAAAATAAATAAATAAAAATAAATTTTTATAAAATTTTCGAAAAATAAAATTTTCAAATTAAATTTTGAAAATAAGAATTTTGTTGAAAACAATATTTTAAGCTATGAAATTGATTAGCATTATACCTTTGGGTTATGTGTATGATTAGTGTCTCGGGGCTGTGGTTATGCCTTAGAGACACTGTATTGGATTTAACTACCAATTGAAATCGTAATTGCGCGGTAGTTACGTAGGGAATTATATGCATGGTGAAATGCGTATAGGAAAAAGGTTAAATACTAAGGTTATGGGTTATGACCTTAGGAGTTTGGATGTAAGAATGAACAAGAGCCCTAGAACCTTATTGAAATAAAAGGAATCAGTGGTTGGAAATTTAGCACCATAAGAAATGGGCAGGTTAGTTCGAGGTTGTGATCTATTAGTAATTGGCGCCTGCATTCTTGGATTAGGCGAAATGAAAATTACATGAATCGTGTTGCCATTTGACCAATGTAGATGTCTAGTAGAGGGCGAGGACGTAGAGAACGTCCACGGGACCTTGTCCAGGGCACAAACGGTGTTTGATCCGGACTTTACACCAAAGGCTGTAGGTATTACGACCAAATCTTTATCATGAGGCTAGTATACCATGTAGACGGGGAAGATCTAGTAACCCCAGGAGGTTTTAGGGCGTATCATCCTCCAGAGCATTCCACGGAAAAGATTCGATGGTGGAAGACCATTGGTTCATGCAGATTGAGAAGGTGTTAGAGGCCATGGAGGTTACCTCTGACACGACCAGGATTAGACTAGCGGCGTTCTAGCTAGAGAATGAAGCCAAATAAGTGGAAATGGAGCGAGGACCTGCAGAGACCTTAGGAGCCATTGCATGTGAATTCTCCCACAGGGTTAGGGGGCAAGGCGGTACGATATGTCGAGGTTCTGAGTTAGAGATCTCGGGGACTCTACTCCCACGGTGGACACGAGGATTATGGAACATGTCGGAGTTCGATGTCATCCTTGGGATGGATTAGTGACAATTCTGAGGGTTGTTATCGATTGTGAGCGATGGGAGGTTACCGCTATGCGGAGCCGACACTCGTATGGTATTTCAGAGGGACAAGAATGATATTTTGCCCCAGACAGTATACGAGTCCAAGTGTCAGGGACAGTTAGCGGGTTGGCTAGTGAGCCTTACCCTAGAGGACGAGGTGAGACCAGACTTAGATCTACCTCGAGTAGTTTGCTAGTTTGTGGATGTTCTTCCCTAGGATGTAGGGTGAGAGTTGACCTGATAGGTCGGGATTATGAATGAGAGATCTCTCAGATTCTGCTCATGGTGGACCAGAGATTGGGTGTCACGGGTGTAGCGTGTGCTTCCGCGTGCAAGGTAACATCGGTCAGTCGGGTGTGGGTGCCTTTGTATGGTCATTCACCACTCTTGGTGACAGATGGTCATTCACCACTGGGTGAGTGTGGTTTGTGCCAGGCAGACTACGCTCCAATGAAGACTCAAGGTCGAACCGAAAAATGAAGAGAAATCAAAGTGTGTCAGCGTAGCGCAAAGGTCCCGCTAATCCCCTAAGGCAGAAGCCCGAAAGTTAAAGTGAAGAGAATCGCAGAGGTAACCCGAAAGGTCCCGTGGTTGGTGTAGCAGAACGGGAGAGATTCGACTTCGGTGGTGCAGAGACCGGAGAGATCCTGAATTTATGTGTGGGTGTAAGAGACCCGGGGAGAGATCCCTAATTTCTGTGTGGGTGTAAGAGACCCGGGGAGAGATCCTGAATTTCTGTGTGTGTGTAAGAGACCCTAAGAGATCCCACCGTGGTGTAAGAGACCCGGGAGATCCCGACTGTGGTGGGTGTAAGAGACCCGGGATATCTTGAATGGTGCAGAGACCGTGAAGAAATCCTAAATTCTCATAGGGTGTATCGAGACCCATAGAGTTATCCGAAATTTCCTCTGTGGTGGGTGTAAGAGACCCGTGGAGATATCCGAAATTTCCTCAGAACGTAAAGAGGCTCAAGTGTGAGCAAAGAGTTATGTTGCCCCGAGATGAAAACATACTGTCGATATCACGCTAATTTAGAGTCGAGCATAGAGCCGGAGAGACTCGAGATGAAAACACACCTGGCCGTTATCACGCAGACTTAGAGTCGGGTGATAAGAGCCTGAGTGACTCGAGAGGAAAACACACCCGACATGGTTATCACGCCAGACTTCAGAGTTGAGCCATAGGAGCTCTGGCACTGAGAGGTTTGTGATACCCCTTTCAAATACATCGGGTGTCAGCTGAATGGCGGCTCAGATATGGATGTCATTCACATTACGGACTAGATTGACTATCCATTGGATTGTCAAAGAATGTGACCTTTGAGAGGTCGTCGCCACACACCCAACGAGGGTCAGGTAGTGGATACGTGTTGTATGGATTACATACTACAAGCCAGAGGGACACAACGCGAGCATTTGTCCTCGACTGGCGGCAGCAGAGGATTAATTGCCCTTAGTGGAATTCGCCTACAACAATAGTTATCAGGCGAGTATACGAATGGCACCATGTGAGGCATTGTATGGGAGGCCATGTAGATCACCGTTATGTTGGACCGAGATGAAAGAGAGCCCACACGGCCCCGACTGACAGAAGACACCTCCGAGAAGGAGCTGATACGATAGTCACTTTCTCACGCCGTAGCCTAGAAAAGCTATGCCGATGCGACGGCCGACCTTTAGAGTCTCCCGAGGTCAGATCACGCCTTCAAGGTGATGCCTCAAGAGGGAGGGTCAGTCCCAAGCCGTGGAAGCTATCGCCAAGGTACATCGGGCCTTTTGAGATACTCGAGAGGATAGGCGCTTGTCGTATCTAAGCAGCGCTACTACCAACATGTCGTGTTCACCAGGTGTTTCACGCTCCATGCGTCTCTAAAACATACGTGATCCATCCCACGCGGGTGGATTAGGGACAGATCGTGGCTGACACCGACGGAATCTCGGCGCGCACTACCGCGCATTTCGTGGGATACCGCGATCAAGTTTTGCGACATAAGACCGTGAGTCTAGCGAGAGTGCTATAGCGGCACCGTGGAGTGAGGTGTCAACGTGGGAGCGAGACACGATGCGCCACCTATCCCCTTCTTGTTTAGGATGAAGTACTTAGCTTTTACCGCTTGGGCATTTAAACGACAGTTTACATGTACGGTAGAGCGCCGTGTTGCATATGCATGTGCGTGATTGTGATGGTCCTGAATTTCGACGAAATCTTTAAGCGCAGGGGAGAATAAGACCCAGAAATTCCAATTTCTGAATAAGGGCAAACGTAATTTTGATTACAAAATTGTAATTACTAAAATCGCGAATAATTCTCTAGATCTCGAAAGCAACAAACGGGATCATACCGCTGGAATCGCCTCGCCAAATCTAGTCAGCACGTAAAATTTCGTGAATTTTCTCGAGACAAATGCAGTCAACACGCGAGGCATCGCGCTTCTTCGTGTCAGAATCGACATGTGACGAAAGGCAATATAGCATGTACTCATGTACCATGGTAGCGAGTAGAGAAATGATGAAAATGGATAATGGGTTCGTTTACCATCAAATCGAGAACGAGGGCATAATGGTCATTTTAAGTTTGATTTTAAGTCAACAGAATATTTAAAACATCAATTAGTGTTCTTCTTCATTAAACCAAAAGACTCAAAAACGTGGTCATTTCTTTTGGGAACCGCAGTTTCAATGGAGTTTTCTGTAGTGCCAGGCGCCTTCCTTCTCTCTAGAAATACACGCGACGGACCGTCAGATTTCTAGTTTGAGCAAGAAGCGGAAACGTCGTACGCTTGAGCTGTGCCACGCGTGGACCCCAAGTTCAGGAGTTTTTGACAACCCAAGAGGTAGGATTTTCTCCTACTACGCTTTGTTCCTATTTTTGGTGGTTTCCATGTTTTGGTTTCGAGGCCTAGAGTTGCTTTCGACGGCCCCAAAACATGGGACCTAATCATGGAATTTTTCGATTTTCAGGCCGTGATCACGTAAAATTATTAGGTCGTTAGTATTTTAATTCCGCATTTTTTACTTTAAATCATGTATTTGTATGGAAAATGCCGGAATGAGTCATTGACGTCCTGCACGGGACCGAATTATGGAAATATTTTTCGGGACATTCGACCGCCCAGAATGCCTGTAAAACCGATGGGACGTTTCTATGGGAATTTATGCTTTAAATTCTATTTTGGTGAGTAGGAGACCGGAAAATGGTAAGAAATTTGGTTCCAAAAGGTGAAACCGAAATGGGATATGTGGTCGCCGTGGTCACCCACTGCTGGTTTCGGACTCGCAAAACATTCCTGCTCAGGTGAAATGGCCATGAAGGCCTATGTATTTTGGCATTGAAATTGTGTGAATTGGAATGGCTTGGTATGTAGGAATTAATTGAGAGTTGGTTGATCAAAGAATTATTAGGTTAATGCTGAGGTGTTAGACATAATGACAATTATATAGAATTAAAAATCAAGCCAGAAGTCATTAGTGATGATTATGATTTGCTCATGAGCTAGATTGGGGTATTTATTGTATGTGGAATTACATGTAGTAGTAATTGTAGTTGATTGAAATATGCATATTGACATATCGTAAATGGTTTGAAATGGCATAATGTATTTTCATATGCACTGTAACCTAGAATTGGGGTGAGTGCATGATAAGGTATTTTTGTAAAATTCGATATGGTTGCGAAAGGAATTTCATTGTGATGAGGGTATTTCAAGAATTGGGTTGGGAGACGGGCCAATGGGGACATTTCTTGACAGTGACCATGATCAAGCTGAAAAGCTCACCAACCAATTCACCCTGAGGGTAGTCCCATACTTTTACCGAATACTTTCTTAGTATATTTTCAAGAACAAAAGTTTTGTTTTGAAAATGATTATTTTCTCTATACATGGCTTAGGCAAGTGTGATTTAGCCTGAGAATCTGACATGGGTAAAGGTGTAAATCACAGACATTCAAGTAGGATCATGTATTTACTTCCTGAGTGTGTGTTTATTTCTTGGAGCATCGTGACGACTTAGTGGTGAGTAATTCTCCACTTGGGCATTCCTCCTACTCGGAGCCTTTAACATCCCCCGTAGTGGGACCCCTTTATTTTCAGCATGAGAGCGCCGAGAGACAGCCATTTGAGTTGATTTGAAGAAGTTTTATTGGTTTGATGGTTTTTGGACATAACATGTATTAGAATCTGTAGATTTTAATATATGTTTGGGTTTGTATAAAAGTGTAATCAACTATTGAATTATTGGGAGATAATTGAAGAATAGTTATGATAATTGATTTTATGAGTATTGGTTTATGAGCCCAAGAGGCAATTTTACTCATGTTGGGATATATGTTGCATATATTGGATTGTTTGTGATAGGTAAATGCAGGTGTATACATGTTTGTACTGCAGCTCCCCATACAAAGAGAGACTCTACCCGACAAGTGGCGCTTCTGCACCCGACATCCACTTGTATTCCACGAAGTTGATGGTAGTCAACTGACCCTGCTTCGGCTACATGAACTTTTGCAAGGATTAGAGGCAAGACAAAGCCACTATAATTGAAACCTAATGTACATATTGTGTGGTTAGTTCAAAGTGGAAGAAATAAGGTTGAAGACAAGAAGAATTTCAATAGTTCATCAACTCAACTAAGCATAACACCATTCTAACATCAACAACATTGGGACAAGACTTCAATTTCTCATATAGTAAGTTGAGCATTTACAAAAAAAAAAATAAAAATTATGTAAATGAGAAATTATAGACAATAACTAAAATATGTGTTGAAAACTAAAAACATATACTTGTACTGTAAAAGAAGAAAAAAACTAACTAGCAAGGCATTAAATTAAACAAAACCGACTTACTCAAAATATAAACGACACTTCCTTCATTAACTCCCCCCCAACTGAATTTGTCATTATCCTGACGGTACGGAGCTGAAACGTAAGGGGAAGTGATATCTCCTCGCGTAGTCATGGAGCGGTGAAACTTTAACTCATCCTAGGATTGAAGGCAGAGTGGAAGGATGAGCGCTAGTGGAGTCAAGTGAAGTTGCCGCTATAATGGCCACCGGGTCGCGCCGGAGCTTATGATCTCGTGGCCGCTGGGCCACTGGAGCGAGAGGGATAGGTGGTAAGCCTAGGTGTTGTTGAACCTGATCAAGGATGGAGGTATTTTGAGCAAGGACAACTTCAAGCAGGAGCCATCCACTCGCCTAAGCAGAGTTTCTACAACAACAAAGGCCCTGATGTAACCGCAAAATTGTCGAAATGCCATGACGGCAAGAAAAATTCTCGCAAATGGCGGAAGACGCCAACGGGTGATGAAGATGAGCTGGGGCTAGCTGGAGTAATAGGAGCTAGAGGTGAAGAGTGTACCATGCATTAATGTGGTAGGTACCAGTCGTATAGTGGGCCGGCTGAATGGTGTGATACGAGGCTCCTAAGTAAGGGTCACTGACCCGTGGGGACGTATTTGGCATCAACTCAAATAGGAGGATACGCGGAAGACGAGGGTCCCTAGGCACAAACTGCTACTTTTTAAAGGTAAATGTGGTTCAGACCCGACGGCCCTCGACAGTGGCTCGGGCCGAAACCGTGTGCTCCAATACATGAGAGAGTTAAACTCGAAAAATAGTGCTGAATGGCCCCTGCCCTACGAGGTGCTTTTATTAATTTTATCCTAGAAGAAAGAGGGATGACATATACGGTTTGAGGCTAAACCAAAAGCCCTGGGAATGCGGAGATAAAGTTCTCTCTAGATGGCGCCCGCTTATGCACAACATGTTGAAAAGGAAATGATTGATCACAAGACGTGGTACATAAAGCATCCTTTGTTTCGAAGCCACCTCTGAACAAAAATAGACTACCGAGGTGTCTCAGGAGAGGATCCGGACCATTTCCCAAGGTGAAGGATGTGGCCACTGCCTATAATCCTCTAAATTGGCCAAGGCCAGTGGAAGGTGAAAAGCAGCAGCTATATTGGCTACTCGAAGGACGCCATGACGGCCATCAATGGTGAAGTAAATAGTAGTGGGGTGGCGCTCACCTCGGGTAGTCATGGTCTGGTAAAATTCAATCACTACTCTTGGATGGAAAAATCGGCGTGGAGTCAAAAACGATCGCCGAGTAGCGCCAATGAGCCTCATCGAATCCCAAAGTTCGGCAGATCGGGCAAAAGCCGATGTCGCAGAAGTGTTCGCTGCGGGAAATCTCGTTATTAAAGTCGCGTTTCTTCCTATTGGTGGACAGGAAAAGCGTCCTCATCATGCCAGGTGAGTATAGAGTTAGATGACGCGGATGCCGGCCGAGGCTCCGAGGTGGCGCGGAAACCGTAGAGGTACCGCGACCGTGACTTTGAAGACTCTCCAGGCCGAGGTCCCGCCCGTCGCGAGTGATCGCGTGATTGGTCGCGGTGAGAAGGATCTCCGAGCATGGGCCCGCTCTATGTCATACCTACGCCACGCTGAGAGGTGTGGGCAAAGCACTGCGCCGGCACGGCCCGTAGGATCTGCAGAGGCCAGAGGCACCTACGACACCGCGCTCCCGCCGTGAGGAGCAGTGGCTCTTCAGACGTGGTTTTATTCTAAGAGTTGCGGGCCTCCTCGTTCCTTTTCCATGAGCCCTAACTCTGCAGAAGAGGGTTTCGTAGGGGATTTAAGTTTCGTTGGGGAGGGCTTAGGTTTTCAGAGGAAGAATGATCTTTGTGAGGGCTAGCCTTCTCTATTTAATGAAGGATGAGGATGTAAAGGGTTTGAAGAGACATGGAATATGAAGGGTCGAGGAGATGGAGGATAAAAACAATTGGAATGTGAAGGGTCGGGCGCACGTAAAATCAAGTAAGGTTGCACTCACAACCTCGCAAAACCTACTTTAAATTATTCATCCTGAAATTTCCCCGCAGCAGCTTAAAATTTTTGGCCCGCAAACTCACCGTGAGCCACCGGACCCCTCGCTTTAGAAAACTAACACAACCCTGCAAAACAAACACAAGAAAATTTTTTAAAAAAGTAGGAAATGAAATAGAGCTATAAATAAAGATTAACTTGAAATTAGAGAAAATATAAAGAGAAAAAAAATGAATAAATCAAATGAAAAATAAAATAAAATAAAACCAAAAAAAAAAAAAAGGAGTGGACTCTACAATCTCAGGAGAGACTAAATCCACTCAACCCATTTTTTCAAGCCTTGTCTGGTGGTGCTGGAGGAGTGACTGGGGAAAATAATTCTTCATCAAACTCCTCTATACTTCATCGCCTCCTTTCAGCTGAGCACAATGGTCTCTAACTTGTGCCACCGTGCAAACTCTGGTTCTTGCTCCTCCGTGGTTCGTGGTTGCTTCTTAAGTGAAAATGTCAGCCCGAAGGTCGTGTTGCCAAACGTAAGTTGCATGACTCCATTCTGGCAATTGATGATGGCATTTGAGGTAGCTAAGAATGGCCTCCCAAGTATGATGGGCACATAATTGGCTCTTTTAGCCACTGGCTTGGTATCGAGAACAACGAAGTCCATTGGATAATAGAACTTATCCACCTTCACCAAAAAATCTTCGACTATCCCTTTTGGAAGTTTTACTGATTTGTCCGCCAAAGACAAGGTGATGGTAGTGGGCTTCAACTCTCCCGCAAAATTTCTAACTCGGCCAGACCGAGTGTAAGGCAACAAATTGACACCGGCCCCTAAATCTAATATCGGGCCTTTATACACAAGTCTCCCCGTTCACTCGAAACTTAGGAGATCCTGGATCTTTATATTTCATCGGGTTCTATCGATGATGGAGATCACCCGCTTTGTTAAGAAAGTTGTTTTATTCACATTCACCCTTTCGACAGCATACGTGCCCAGAAATTGCATATGCCGACCCCGCTTGATCATGTCTAGAAGAGGGATATTAACATTCACCCTTCTGCACTTCAAAATTTCACTAATGTCACCCCCTCTCTTTGCCTCTAAGTGCTTGAGGAAAAGCGTGGAGGCAAAGGCCTTTTTCATCATATCTTCTTTCGCATCAAATATTATTTCTAGCTTTATTTTCTGTTCTTCGCTGCATCCGTGGCTTGTATTGGCCGATAAACTTACCACTCTCTCGAAAATGTAATGGCTTTTCACCTCATCCATCTGGGAGTAGCTTCACCCGACTCTTGCTACCTAGTGGATTCCTCGGGATTCGCATTGGTTTGTGAAGGAAATCTTCCTTGCACTCACGGGCTGGACAAGTAGCCTTGAGATGGAGTACCGCAGTTGTCTATTTTCGAAAGCAATGTCATTCTTGCCATCTATTCTTTTGTTTAGTGGTGCTATCCATGCGATCAATTCTTTGATTTAACCGCACATTGATTAAGCTTTTTCCACAAAATTACCCACCACACCTCGCTTTCAAATGTAGAATGGCCTGCCTAACTGAGAAGTTAACTCGTGGCCGTGATGGCATGTGGTCAAGCATACCGCGGGAGGAGCAGGAGGTGCATACTATGGAGGTTTTGGCTTCCAGGAGAGATTTGGGTGATTTCTCTAGCTAGGGTTGTAAGTGTTTCCATATAGTGCATTAGTTGATGGTTTGAATTGACCAACAACATTAGCTTGTTCCACTAACATCTCCCTCATCACAACATTGAACATCGTTTCCTCCTAGATGCTCTGGACCCGACAAATGAAACATGGGCTTTGTTTGGCACAGAATCTCGCCACTACCCGCACCTCATGTCGGTTTCATTTAAAGTTCTTCCAACCTTCAGCCAAGGTCAAACTAAGCTTTCTCATGTCCATGTCCTCCGAAATATAAGCATGCCACCCCTCACTAGATCGAGGTCTCATTCTTTCCATCTCCCCGTTATGATCATCCCAACCTTTTGAAGCTTCAACTACATAACCCACGAAATCCAAGGCTTCCTCTGAATGTTTGCTCAATAAGTATCAAGCAATTGCTTCATGGCAGAGAAATCTATCATAAAAGTAGTCGACTAGTGCTCATGTGTCAAATCCAGGTGAGTACAAGCATTGAGTGCTTCCACATATCTTTTCCCAAGATGTATAGAATTTTCATTCTCAATAGCCGAGAAGGTGAAATTTGGCTCTTCAAACTCGGTGAGGTTCGAATGCGTGGAGAAGAATTTCTTAAAAATTCAAATTTCGCATCTCGCCCACTTCGTATGCCTTCGCCTCAAGGAGTTGCCAAATTTTTGCTTTGTCCTTCAATGTGAAAGGAAAAAGCTTTAGCCTCATTAAGTCCACAGTGGTAGTCTACTCCTTGAAGGTGTTGCAGACCTCTTCAAACTCTCTCATGAGCGACATGGCGTTCCCTACCTCTATGCCATGAAAGGTGGGAAGAAGTGGCATAAGGTAAGGCTTTATAACCATTTGCTCAGTTGGAGGCACTATGCAAGAGGGTGCACTCATTCGTGGAGGGTGTATGTGGTCCCTCATGGATCTAAATTATCGAGATTCCTTTCCACCCGTCGACTTGTTCCTCATGTGGAGGTTCATTCGTCCAAATTTAGTAATAACCTGCAATCCAATTCCTCGTGGGACACCATTTTTACCAATATGCCTTCTGAATTCCTAAACCACTGGAACATAAACTCCTAAATGAAACACAGGACAACACCAAAAAGAAACAAAAACAATTCTACCAGAAAGGTTCAATGTTAGCTAAGAAAAAAAAATGAACAATGAAATGAATTTAGGTAACCTAGTAGTAAACTGCTAGAAACAATGATAAGAGAAAAGAATACCAGTTGCGGATGAGGATCGGCGTTGAGAATGAATATTGAAATTTAAATTCAATCGTAGCGGAAGTTTTAAGTTACTCGATTCGCATGCAGTTCGGAGTGGTATTCTAATCCGCGCACACCGGTAGTCTCCATGACTTCAGACATGAGCGGAAAGTCATACTATAGTGAGAAACATTTATGAAGATCGTTCATTAGTAGATGAGTTTTGTTCATGTAGATGACTGACAATGAAGTTTACAATGGTGAATTCATTTTGGATTTTGGGGTTGGATAAAAAGAGTGGGTTTTGATGGTTGAAATCTTTAGCAAAATGAAGTAAAAATATAGAAATAATTCCCTTGAAATATCAAGTCACTAGACTTGGGTTCCTTTGGTAAATAAGGGGTTCTCGGGGTCTTTTCCTCGCATTGGGGATAGTAACATATAGTTACTTCCCGAATCAAACTGGTTTAGCTTATAAACTCTAACCATCAAAAGAACTATCCTTTGAAAATGGCATTCACTATCCATTAATGCTCTCAATTGGTTAAAAACATGTCTCCTTAAGTCACCTTCCAATGGCTAATAAATGATAACTAATGAACATCCAATGAGCCTTAAAAGCTTACCAAATACTAATCATTCAAGGTGACTCGAAGGGATCGAATCCTAGAGTTGGAGGAAAACATCACGAAAGTAAATACTCCATACTGAAAACATTAGAATCTCTGTTTTACCACAGGTTCCCTTGCTCAGTGCCTTCTACTTCAAGGAAGGAGGGGTTTTAGCCGCTTATCCTCTGAGAACACATCCTCAAAGTGTGTTTGGCTAGAGAGAAAAGAAAAGAAAATGAAAGAAAATGAAAAGAAATGGGAGCTTGTTCACAAACTTCCCCTAAAATTGAATAATCAAAAGTTGGGTTCTTTACAAAGTGTTGTTTGGGCATTATCTACCACCCAAAACAATGAAAATTACCAAAATATATAAACTAAACACTATTACATAGGGATAATTTGGGGAGGAATCACAAAAATGAGAGACAAAGTCAACAAAAAGGCAAGAGGCAAAATTTCTCAAGTAGGTTACGAAATTTCAACCCTTTCAAAATTAATTCTCTACTCGATACCTTCAAGTTCTACACCGAAGTTCCACTCGATTTCTTCATGCTCGAGTCGTATCCCTATCTTCACTATATATAGCCTATGAAAACTACAAAAAATAAGTATAAAATCATTTAGGAAGCATCTGTGTCCTTAACGCTCAAACTCAACGTTGATTACTACTCAAAAGTGCTCAAAACTCAAGTGTTAAGAGTATGGAACAACACGCTATTCGGGTAGTAATCTATACATGTTTGATTTCACGAGACGATGTTTACTTCTCAAAATTTCTAGGCCGTTATGTAGATTGTTGGAAAAAGATGTAAAATTTGATTTTGATAAATCATGTAGATCAGCATTTGAAGAAATTAAGTCCAGATTGGTTACAACTCCCATCATGGAAACACCTGACTGGAACAGAGAGTTTGAAATCATATGTGATGCCAGTGACTATGCAATGGGAGCAGTATTAGGACAAAGAACTGAAAAGATATTCAGGGCCATATACTATGCTAGCAAAACCTTCAATGAGGCATCAGAAACCACTACCATAGAAAGTGAGACGCCTGCAATGGTGTTTGGCAGAAAATTCCTGTGCCTTTACATATTGGGGTCCCATGCTATCATACAAACTGTTCAGAATTAAATATCTGATGGCAAGGAAAAATACCAAACTAAGACTGATGAGATGGGTATTACGCTGCAAGAGTTTGATTTAGAAATAAATCATGTTGCAATTAAATATTTGATGGTAAGGAAAGATGCCAAACTAGGAATGACTACGGGTATTACATCGCAAGAGTTTGACGAAATCATGACAAAAGTGTAGTGACAATGTGATAGTTGATTAGAAAGGCCTGTATCAAGAAGAAAAGGGAAATGAAATTATAGAAAATTTTCTTGATTACAACTTTTCACTATCAATCCAAGTACCCTATAGTATGCGACATATTGTGAATTACGAAGGAAGGGAAAATTATGCCACCCGAGTTCATTCACTGCATAAAAGAAAGGAAAACCTATAGCATATTTTATAAGCATGGGATGTCTCTCTCTACTGCTTAGGTGCTGGAGGAGTCGATCTTGATTAGTCGAGAGATGTATGTACTAAAAACATAATAAGGTAAAATTCTTTTTATGAACTGTCATGCATCACTACTCATCACCTACTCACAAATCAGCGCTTCAAATAATTGAATTTGTTTATACTATGAAGAATTATTTGTGGTTGTTGAAAGTTTAACTTATTTGAAAATCTTCTCGCTCGATTGAAACTGCTCAAGTAATAATTTTACAACTAGCCTATTGGAACTAAATTGCGATTCAAGAGAAAATATGTCTAGCGCAGAACAAAAAAAAATGTCCTTAAAATAAAAGTCAATTGTTCGAGGACAAAACAAATGGTCTGCCGACAAGCAAACTTTTATGTTGGGGAATTTGATTTAGCCTTAAACTCATGTATTTTAGTCTATTTCTACATTTTTCAAAAGTTGATGATTCATTTGAATGCATGTAATTAAGTGAAATGATCACCAACTTTGTGTTTTGTAGTTTTTGAATGCAAAATAAGCAAATCCAGCAAGAAAAGAAGAGAAAAATTGGCTAAGGAAAAAATGTCGCTACATAATTTCAGAATGTTGAGACAAAATATCATAATGTCGCAACAAATGCCATAAAATCTTGGGTTAGATATGTTGCAACAAACAATGATATGTTGCAATAAGAGAAAGTTGAGCTCAAGATGGAAGTAAAGATTATCATGACATTTCACAACTTTGTCGCGACATAATAGGAGAAGGATTGAATGATAAATGTTGCAACAAAGAGGCGTGACGTATGGAATTTTATGTTGTGACATTGTCTAAGAAGTTCCTGAAAAAGAATGTCGCAACACAACAAAACTATATCGCGGCATAAAATGGCTAACTAAAGGGACAAGACAAAACAAGTTGGTTGCGACAAAGGTTCTTATGTTGCGAAAAATGTTTCAGAGAATGACAAGAGTAAAGCAAGAAATATGTCGCTACATTTTCAAAAGCATGTCGCAACATAAAGTTCAGAAGTTAGCATAACAAGGCAAGAAAGAATGTCATGACAATCATAACACAATGCTGAGAAGGAACTCCTTTCAGAAGTAATAAACTTAAAATCATTCATTTTAAAGGTCTATTTTTCTAACCATTTCAGAGATTTATGATTCATTTTAATGCAGAATTATGGAAAAATCACTAACTTTGTGTTTTGCAGGATTTGAATGAAAAAGAAACAATTTCAGCAAGAAAATCATAAAAATTGGCTAAGGTAGAAATGTCACGACATAATTTCATAATGTCGTGACATAATTTCAAGGGAACCAGTAGGTACTATGTTGCAACAAAGATAAAGCTAAACTCAAGTTAGAAGTGAAGAATGTCGTGACATTTTACAACTTTGTCGCAACACAAAATGAGAGGGATTGAATGATAAATGTTGCAACAAAGAAGTGAATGTTGCGACATAATGGTAATCAGAAGACATAACTTTGTCACGACAATGGATTTTTATGTTAAAATATATTGATTGTTCTTGAAGAAGAAATGTCGCAATATTATTTGTTCCCATTGCATAAAGACCGCTAAATGGCATCTATGCTCTTGTCACGATAATCAAATATATGTCATGACACAAGGAGCTGAAAAGGGAAGAAAGAATGCTGCGCATGAGTTGCGTTTTCAAGTGTCTTGATAGAAAATGGTAGAGCAAATTTCCAGACAAGTCAAGACAAGTTGGTCAGGATAGTTGTTTATTATGTCGTTTTTACAAAATGCTTCATTGAATAACAAAGTTCAAGGAAGGTAATATGTTGCAACATTTTCAAAGTATGTCGTGACATAAAGTTCAGAGTCAGCATTGCAAGGCAACAAGAGTATGTCGCAACATAAAAGTTTTATGTCCAGACAACAACAACATAATACGACAGAGAAACTCGTCGTGACATGGAAATTATCATCATGACAAAGGTTGAGAAGAACCAAAAAATAATATTGCGACATAGTAATATAAGTACGGTACAATTAAGGAGTTGAAAGTAAAAATATTTGTCGCTACAACAAGAAGCTATATCGTGACATAAGTTGAAGAGAAGGGCCTAGAAGAGAACAAAAGACTGTCGCGACATAGTATGAGCAAAAGAGTAATTTATGTCGCGGCGTTTGAAAATTATGTCACAACATAAAACAAAGCTGAAGGGTGAGAAACTCTGTCGCAACAAAGAAATTTTATCTCACAACACAATCAAGACCAGTAAGAAGAAAACTTTGTTGCAACAGCCATGTCACATGGACTACCATTCAAGTATCAAGCTCTAAGGCACTAAAGTATGTCACTATGTAATTACAAGACAAAATTAGTAGAACTCGTCATGGCATTTTCAAAGTATGTCTCAACATAAATTCAATGTAAAAGGTATAAAACTATGTCGTGGATAAAACATCATGTGGAGCTACAACAAGGATGGAGTATTGGAAGATGGCAACTATGTCGTAACATAATTTTTCAATGTCGTGACAAAGCTACCTACTGTGCCAATTTTTTTGGGATCCACAATTCCAACCTCAAAGTGCGGCCCATCACTTGAAAATCTATAAATAAAAGTGCTCTAGTAAGTAATCGTGCGTAGCTTCCGTCGTACCTAGAATTCTCGTAGTCAAGATTCCTTTGTATATTATTTTATTTTATTTTCTTTATTTCTTTTCCATCAATTTAGATATAGTTTATCTCTTTAGTTACTTTTTCTTGGAATTGAGTAGTGATCTGGTTGGAGTTTTGAGCTGAGTTCATTATAAAATTTTAGTTGTCATTATTGTCTGATTTTAATGGAATTTGAAAATTTTTTGGAATTCATTTATTTCAACGATTGTACTCAATGAATTTTCCTAATCAATTACCTTATGTAAGGCCCTAATCGATTTTGAAAGAGTGAGCTCCTCCGAATGGATCGATTTTTCTTATTATTTTCCACAATTTGAAAGAATGTCATAGTTGGAAATCTTGAATTTATTTAATCGTTGTGGTTGTTCGAATTTAATTGTTTCAAATATTAAAGTAAATGCGGTACCTAGAAAAATGATCAGATTCTCTTTTGATTTCTAAGAGGCCCTTTCGAGGACACAAAGATGGAGATTTCCAGAGTATGGAGCAAATATCAAAGACAAGTACTAATATTATTGAACTAATGAATCCTCAAAGACTATTTTGATAGATCACTACAATTTACTCATGGTGAGGATTAGTTGGATGATGTATCAATTTAGTTGATAAGAGGTTTCTCCTCTTTCTGATGAAAGGATCTTGATCCCGTGTTAGCAAAGATCTAATGAAGGAGTTAGAGAATTTTATCAGATTTGAAGGATGAGATACTAATTTGATTGGAGGAGGCTTGCATTATCCTATCTATAGGGATAAGAATTCTTCAGTCCTAAGACTTGGGTGTGAAGTACTAGAAAGGAAAAATACCCAGTTCTTAGAAAGAGGATTATATCATACAAGTAACTAATTAGCCTCATGTATTTGGAAGGAACATTGATCTCTAACCAGCGAAATGTATGGTGTATGGAGGAATCCAAACTATACTACCATGCACCTTTGACAAGTTCAGATTTCAAACTAATGGCTAAACCATGTTATAAAATGATACAGAAATTGATATTTGTACAATTTATCGGCTTCTCAAAGAGCACATTTCATTAAACTTTTCAATCCCATTTTCTTTGAATTCTTTCTGTATAGTTATTGAATTTTAAGTAGTTTTACTTTCCTTTAGTTTAATCAAATCATTTTTAAGCTTTGAAGTTTAAATAGCAAGGATCTTGATTAGACGGTAATCGATCTTTAGATATTTCATAAATCCCCAGGGAATGTGACATTCGGGACTTAGATCCACTTTTATTACTCAGATGACTTTGAAAATTTTGCAAAGGATCTGCATCAAAACACATTTTCAAAACAGCTTCGCCAGTACAAGGCAACAACATATTTTATGTCTTAAGACACAAGCTTCATGCCGTTGTCGTGGACTAATAGTCTTGCAAATGTGTTGAAGATTCGTCAATACATATTTTGTCTTAACAAGTTTTTGAAGGCCATTGCTTGGATTTGAAAGCAAGGAGAATTTAAATATCAATATTTCAACCAAATAGAGAATCATGAAGTAATTTGACATTTTTCTTTATAAAAATTCAAAATGTACAAAAATAAGTTTTAACCGCAGTAGGTCGAAAGAGGTTACCTAAAATATTTTGGTGAACTTAAATTGATATACCATTTTCAAGCATATTTCATTGATTTTAAAGGTGTTTCATTTCGTGAAGAACTCGTATGCATAGAAAACTGTATGTAATCACGCTCGACACAAAACTCGAAAGAACACCGAGAAATCTGAGGAAAGTAAAAAGTGCTAAATCAACAACTATGACAAAGTGGAGAGAGCTACTGCAACCTATTCCAAAAGAAGCAGTAGCAGAGAGACTTCAGAGACAAATGCCCATCTATGGATTACTCTCGAGGCTAGTTATCAAGATGAATACTCTACCGTGAGACAACCCCCGCTATAGAGAGCAACACTCAAAGTAAGCCACTTGATCACAATGGTAACATCAATACACCAGCCATCCTAGCTGAAGATCCTCTAATTAGCATGGGAAGATTTCGAGACTCGTGAAATACAAGAAAGCCAAAATTGTGGTGAGACTCGATGTAATAAAGTCACAACTCTTCCTTTTTCACCCAGAGATGAGCTACTTGGTTTGGAATCATCATTTATTGGATCAGTTGAACAATTGGGAAGAATTATAGCTGAGGCTTACATGAGCGTATTCTTCCTCATAAATTTCACTTTTTGTAAAGGAGAAGGGAAATCATAGTGTTTAAATAAGGAAAGGATTAAAGTCTCTATAATGCATGGGAAAGATAAAAGAAATTTTTGAAAAGATAGCCAATGCATGGAATAGATTTGACCACCTAGATGGACATCTTTTATCACTCTATGAACTACACCTCCAAATGTATAGTTGACAACCTCCCGTGGAGCTGCCTAAGAGGAAGAGTGCTAAAAGAGGCAAAACAAATGATCAAGATCGCATAAAATGCAACTATAGTCTCCATCCGAGACTCTGTGAACAGCAAACACTAAAGGAAGTAAGTGGATAAATATGTGAATAAAATGATTACTATAGAAGCAAAACTTGAGATAAATGATGGAAACCAAGATAGAAGAAATACTCAACACATGACAGGGAATAGTTGAAAGAAAATGAGTAAAAAAGAGAGGGTGTCGATGAGAGACTATCCCATGAGGATCCTTATCAAGTTGAGGAGGTGCAGTTTCTCAATGCTAATAGAAGCTACAACTTTAAGCCAAACCTCAACTTGCTAACTCACTACACACCAGCACTCAGGAACCATGAGAATTTCTCATATGGAGGTGGAGCATAGCAAGGTCTAAGACCAATGCAGAATTTTCAACAACAGTATACTCCACATGGGTTCCAAGGACAACAACAACAAGGGAGCTAGAGAGCATAAAATCAGGTACAAAGGAGATCTCAATCCTTTAAAGATCAGATGCTGAAATTCATGGGAGAAAATAAGAGGTTATTGAATATTCATAAGCAGAAATTTACTGAGATAGCAGCATTTCAGGCAAACACAAATGTGTTTCAGGCTAACACAAATGCCTCTCTTAAAAATTTGGAAACACAAGTAGGGCAACTGACCCTAGCAATACAAAATTAGTCCAAGGATGCCTTCCCAAGTGATACAAAGAAGAAACCTAAGATTGTATGGTGGTGACTCTTAGGAGTGGCAGAGAGATAGAAAGTTGAAAAGAAGAGGAGATTACGATAATGCCTGAATCTACAAGGATAAGACAAAGAAGTGGCATGATCAGAAAATTCGTAGGGGAGAATTCGGAAAGCAGAGAGCTCGGTCTTACCGCATAATTCCAAGCTCAAGCTACTTATAGGAAAATCTGGTCAAGATGAATGGTTCAAGCACAATAGTAGCAAGCACACCTTGAGAGCAGAATACTGAAAATCGATTCGAAATGAGTTTGGCGCGGATGGTTAGAGATTAAAGCATTATCTTAGAGGGAACATTAATGAAGATTAGTTTCAGATTGAAGAATTTTGTTGAAAGAAATATTTGGCAAAGAAATGCTTACTAAAGACATTAAATCGATGTGCCTTCTAGAGGAAACCTAAGAAATTTTAAATTTTCAGGCTAACTTGATTTTGTTAAATTTTGTGTGATTGAAATTTAGTTTTAATTTTTGTTTGAACTTTTATTCTGTGATTTTTTTAATTTTTCAAGACATTGAAGCTATATTAGAGATGGATTTTATCTGGAAGCATTCTTTCTCAAATTCATTATGCAGAAAGTGCTACAAGGGGGAGTTCTTCTGTTTCCCTAACTTGTTCTTTAAGAATAATGCATAGTCAAGCTCAAAGTTCGTATTTTATAGAACAAAAATGAAAAGTAGCTTTGACAGCGCCCATTCTTACATTGTGATTTTCATCATGTCAATTATACTATTTAAGAGATGAGATGTTGTTCATACTCGAATTGAGATTCTTTGATGTTAGGTGTGTCTTCACAAGTATGTTTCGTATCGCATATTGTTTCACAGGTGTTAATTGATGGAAATGTTAATTGTGCAATTTTGAGGAAAACTCATTGGATTGTCACAACATACTTTCTTTTGATGCGACATTATTTCTACTTTGTCATGAAAAAGATTGGTTTAGCCGTTTTGAAGTTGCAAGAAATTCTATCGCGACATTATTTTACTTGAGCTGACTTAACTATGTCGCAACATTATTCTTCTTTGTCGAGACATAAGTTCCAAAAACCCTAGGTTAATGGTTCGTCACAATAATTACTTTTACGTCGCAACATAACTTAAGCCTAAAAACCTAAAAAAACATAAAATTTTAATGTTATAAGATTAGAAAACATAAACAATCATTTGGCCCGCAAAATAGAGAATTTTGAATTGAAAGTACCCCTCCTCATAAACTATCAAACCACTCATCTGCCTTCACCAAATCTCTCTCATCTTCCTTCGAAAACCTTAGATCCCCAAACCCTATTTCGACCATGTCTGAACCATCAAATATGATTCCAAACCTGAATGAAATAATGGAAGAATACATAGAGATTGAGGAAGAAGTTGCTCAGGAGGCTCAATTAGGAGCAGTGCAGGAGGATGAAAGACCAGAAGCAAGAATGGAGACTGAGTAACTAACTGAAGAAACAAGAAAAAGAAAAAGGGGAGTTGAGGAAGCTGAAACTGAGCAGATGAATGAAAAAGTAAGAGATTTTGTTTCAGATAAAGCCTTCTTTTTATGGGAAAAGAATCTAAAGGATAGGGGTTTCATTGTCAAAGAGGGTTTAACAAGTTCATCTCACCCTTTATTGAAATGATTGAGAAGAGAGAATGGAAATTACTCAAGCAGCACAAGGCACTGCTTGCGGGCATCGTCAAGGAGTTTTATTCCAACATGGTGGGAGTAAGAGGGAAGACGGTGTGTGTTAAAGGAAAATGGATATCTTTCAATAGAGAAAAGATAAATGAAACTTTTAATCTAAATGAGAAAAAAGGTGGGTCTAAGTTCAAGAAACTGTTAAAGGAAACAAAGTATCATAAATTTGTAGACTTGATAATGTATGAAAAGGAAATGGAAGGCAATGAGGAAACCTCAAATGAACTACCTTCCAGAGGCCTTTGACAGAGGAAGCTAAGGTATGGTTTTACTTTGTCAGTTCAGTCCTCTTGCCATCAAAGCATCTCAGTGCAATGAGAAAGAATGAAGCAACACTCTTATATGCCTTATTGAAGGGGTATAAAATCAATGTGGGCAAGATAATTGAAAATTCCATTATGAGCTACTACAGAAGTAGATACAGGGGTTTGACCCGACACCTAGCAACAATCACCAGACTCTACATCTTAGGAGGTGTATATGGAGATTGGGAAGAAGAAGAAACATGTCCTAGAGTGTCTCCTCTGACATTGATGGGAATAACAAAGGGACCAAAGAACAAAAGCAAGGAGACAAAAATAGAAACCGCAGAAGAAGAATGGGACAATAGAGAAAACAAGAAAGTACTGTTGGAGAGCATAACTCAAGAGCAAAGTAAAGATGCGCAGAAATCGAGCCCTATCCGGAATGCATTCTGGGATAAGAGAAACTCATCGAGATAGTCGAGAGCTCGTGTGGACAATAAGAGCAATAATGCAGAATTGAAGGAGATTTTGAAACAAATGAGGCAAGAAATGCAAGAAAGGGATAGACAACTAAAATTGAAACTGCAGTTAAGAGACGAATATCTAGACAAGGAATTAAGAAGGAAAGATTAGTACTGTGGAGAAGAAATAGAGAAAAGGGATTTAGAATGGAGGGTAGAATTGGAAAAGAGAGAGACATAATGGAAAAAAGTGATAAGAGATAGAGAAGCAGCCTTCTGGACAAAAACAGGCATACATGAGGCCAATTTATTGAAAATGTTAGAGGATAGAGACAATGTCATGAAGGCATACTTGGAATCATGGGACAGGGATTGGTTGAATAGTCTTGAGCATTGCAAAGAATGCTTTAGACTAATGAAAAATGAGTGTGTCAACAATGTGATAATTTATGGAATCAATGGCTAAGAGGCAGCGTGAACTTACAAAGAACAACGCTAAGATCTTGGATTGGGCTATGAACATAGTCTCAAGAAAAAAAGAAAGTGTCACTTCCATAAATTAGAATATGGTGGAGCGCATTATGGAAGTTTATATGGATGATATCAAATTAAGAATGCGCTTTACTTTGAGAAGCGCTTAGCCAACTCCTTGAAATCAAATGTGGCCGCATAGATGCATTGAAAAGAACTTCAGAAGCCAATTGGGAGAAATGCTATTTATGGCAGAATCATGAATTGTGTCCTAGGCAAGGTATTCCAAAAGGGAATCTTGAAAGCCATAAGGCCACCAGCTTATCTCCAAACTATCACCCCCACAAATTTCCAGTCATATAAGATAGCGTTCCTTTCGCTATGCTTGCTTCTATAGAAGGTTCATAAAGATTTCATAAAATTGTAAAACCCCCTTATAATACGCTGGAAAGGATACTAAATTCCTCGCATGAGATAAAACTTCGTCAAAGATCTTCACAGTCGAATCAAAAAAAACTACCATCACCGTGACCTATAAGTGAGAGTGCACAACCTGCAAAGTGTCCTTTGAAGTCATGTGTGGTGCCGTTGATTCACGTGATAGCGGGTCTATGCCTTAGACAAATTCTAAGCATACTGGGTAATGCTACTGTTATTTCAGACCACTCGCTTCAAGTTCCTCCTAATCCTTAAGTAAGATGACAAGGCAAGGTTTATCGATGGGTTCTCTACTCCTGTGACTTAACTCGATCAAAGACAAGAAAGGGTAGAGAGAATGTAGTGGCAAATCACCTCCATACTGATCATAGCCTACAAACACACATATAGTCCTCCACCAATGATGAATTCCTCGAGAATCACTACTACTTGTAGAAAGTGCTCCATGGTATGCTCATATTGCTAATTTCTTAGTGACAGAGGAGGTCCCAGCTGAATGGAAGGCACAAGATAAGAAATACTTCTTCTCCAAAATTCATTCCTATTATTAGGAGGAACTATTTTTGTTTAAATACTATGTAGACCAAATCATTAGGAGGTGTGTGCCTTAAGGAGAACAACAAGTTGCATCCCCTGGCCACCATACAAAAAAATGCCTCTCTGAGGTCATTCATCATAAGATAATTATGAAGGTGGTCCAACTGGGTTCCACTAGCCTCCTCCTTTTGGTTAAGGATGCTCACAAGATGTCGAGTAGGTTACGATTGATGCCAAAGACTCAAGAAGCTTCTTGCCATCATACATGCCCTTAAACCCAATCTTAGTAGTCACTTCATTTTGATGTTTAGGGCATTGATATCATGGGACCATTTCGTACGTCTTTTGGATATTCGTACATCTTGGTGAGGGTTGATTACGTGCCCAAATGGGTTGATGCAATTCCTTGCAAAGAAAACAACTGCCAAAGGTGGTAACGTTTTGAAAGAGAATATCTTCTCCGTGATTGGGTGCCTACGACCATATAAATTAGTGTGATTGGGGTTCACATTTTCGTTAGAATAAACCCTTTGAAACCCTCCTAGCTAAATATGGAGTGAAACATAAAGTGGCCACCCCTTACCATCCTTAGACCAGTGGACAAGTTGAGCTTTTTAACAAGGAAATCAAGACTATCCTAATAAAGGTAGTGAATTCCAACAGGAAGGACTGGTCCCTTAAGCAACTGGATTCATTATGGGCATATAGAACAACTCCTGGCACAATTCCTGATGTCCCCTTATCACATGTATGGTAAAGCATGCCACCTCCCAATGGAAATAGATTACAAGGCATGAAGGTAAGATCAAGAAGATAAATTTTGGATTTAGAAAGAGCTCGAAGACGTTCTCGACCTCAATGAGTTAGAGGAATTGCGAAATGATGCCTACCTAAATTCAAAAATTGCAAAAGAGAGATCGAAGAAATTTCCATAAAGGAGGTCAAGTGTTGCTCTACGATTCCAAGCTTCACGGTTTTCCAGGAAAACTCAAGTCGAGGTGGATTGGTCCCTTCATTATCCATCATGTCTACCCTAATGGAGTGCGCAATTGCTCACTAAAAAGACAACTAACCTATTCAAAGGAACGCGGCTGTTATCTAATCCATATGCAATTCCTTCACACTAGACAAGGAGGAACTTTCCTCCAGAGCCTCTAAATGTTTATATAAAGAAGGCATTGACTTTCAGATCTCCGACCGCAAAGTCCACTGCTTTTTTATATATTTTTATTCTATTTGTTTATTTTTATTTATTTCCCGTCTTTTTCTCTCTTAATTTTTAATCTTAAAAATGTAGATTGATTTTTCATTTTCCGCCTTTACTTGATACTGTTGTGTTTCTTTTGCAGGAATTGCTCAATTACTTAAGTAGGGTGGTGTAGTAGAAATTTTGTAAGGTGTGTTTATGTAAAATGCACAAGCATATAAATTTTCAACCCATGCAAGATTTGCAACCTCGTTTTGTTCAATGAAGTGAAAAACACCCTCAATCAAGCTCAATGTTGCATTTTCGTGAAAAATTTATTTTAAGGAGGGGTGACAACTTTGTGCCACCCCAAAAACAACACCAAACACTCTTGTAAATAATATCAAGGCAGAAATAAATAAACATATTTTCGCCAATGTCCAAAACCAAACATGTCTCCATGAAGTTATGAGGTAATGGCTTATAATAATAATAGATCAGGTCGAATGAAAAAGAACGAACGGTGGTGCCGAGATGGCACCAGAGGAAAGTCAGTCTTAAACAAAGGCATGAGAAGTTTATCACTCAGGAATCAACATGATTTATCAATGGATGTGTAAACTATACTGGTCTGAATTATAAACCATATTTTTAGGAAGATTGCGACTCACATCAGGTAGTGGTGAGACTCGGCGATTTCCCGCCATCGATCGTGTGAGAAAGCAGAAGAGTGGGTGGTGATTGGTGATTCTGAGTGGGTAATCATGTCCCTTAACCCCTCTTTTTCAGGCTCAGTCAGGAAAACCCTGTATTTGGTTTAAAAAAGTGTTTAGCTTGGTTGCTCCCAAGTTTCTTTTTTTCGGTTGTTTGATTGGTTGTGGTCCCCAAAACAGAGGAGAGTTTAGATAAAGGAAATGTTTGGTTTTTTAGGGAGATGCTGTCAAATTTTCCTAAACCACTGTTATTGGCCATCACTTCTATCGAATTGAGTGATTCAAATTTCTGCAAACTCAGACGAGAAGAACAAATATTAATGAAATAAGTGTATTCAAAGTTTGGACCCCATCGACCTAGAGTATTCACAAAAGGAGCTCTGCCGTCACTCGGTTCGGGCCCGATACGCTCTTTGTGTTTGGAGCGCCACGAGGTCATAACTCGCTAATACCCCATCCGACCCAGTGATTCAAATTTTCTCATTGAACCAGACTCTATTAGAACAAATATTCATAGAAATAATTGTATCCAAAATTTCGAATTATATCAGAACTCCAAAATTCATCAAAATCCAGGCATATCGATTCCTAAAAAGAACGACATAAGAATGCCTAAGGATGAGGAAATGGGAAGAAAAAAATGAAAAGGGAACAATGTACTAGAAGGGAGTTAGGTAAGGAGTAAAGATCAAAATAGGAAACCTTTAGAATACCAACCAATATATGATTGTTATTTGTGATGGAATAGGCAAGAGGAGAAAAAGCCCGAGTTATGGCCGAGGACGCTGCATCTGGCATAGGAACTGGCACGCGCACCCGGTTTGTTCCTCCACTTCTATCTCTAATTCCAAAGTGTTTGAATGGATTGCAAAATGATTTGAATTGATGAAATGATTTATAAGAAAAATATATTAATTGAGTTTAATTGATTTCAAGGTGCAATTATCAGAAATGATTTGGTATAAAGGAAAATCAGATGAGTATTGAAAAATGAATTGTGTGTATAAATGTACATACTATACTAGATTTTGCTATGAAATGATTTGGTTTTTATTAGAATGTTAACAAATTTGAGTTGAGGATAGATTGATATACCAATAAGAGTCAAATTAGTAGTACTGCAAACGAACGTAATGATGTGTCACTCCGATCCGTAGCCTAGCGGGACAGTATCAGTAGTGTTCACGAATTGATTTTTAATAACCAATCAGCAACCTGTAAATGACCATACCGTGTTATAAAAGAAAAATGTTTTATACCGACCGCAAATTCTCAGCGAGACGTTTCGTATTCCATTATCCTATGCACCGAAATCATAGGTTAAATTCTTTTAAGGGCAAATTGAAATGATAAGAATATTGTGAAATGCATGATTTGTGTTTTAATGATTTATTGATACAAAGTGCATATTTGGAAATGATTAATAAATTGTAAATGAATGGTTATGAAAAATGAATATATGTATTGTATTGCATTGATCATTCAAAAGGTTAAAAGCATCATAGAAAAATCGCATTGATTATCCCTTATTAAATCTGATATCGATAAAGGCATAAAATATCCCATCCAATGGGAAAGAATCCTTACTACCCTCCAATTGGGAATAACATATACTATAAATACCAGGCCACCCCATCGGTGAAAGGTACGCAAAAACATTCGCCCTCTAAGCAGTCTATCTTTTCTCTCGAGAACCCGACTTAGGCATTGATTGGCCACGATGCCCTCGCAACCCTTTCTCTTTCTCACCGAGAGGGAGTGCCATATCCGTAGCTCGCATCACGGCACACATCCAGAGCTCGTAGACTACTCTAACAAGAGTTTCAAATTCGCCTAAATGCCCTCAACATGCTCCGCACCATTTCTGGCTGAAAAAGCATCATCACATAGCCGTCTACGGAACAACAGCCTTTGTATGCAAACAAAGACCGACTTCGCCATTGATGGTATCAACTCTAAATACAAGTAGGACAACGCCTAATCCACCAAGGATGCGCATCCGCCAGTACAGACACGCATGTTAGAATTCCAATCGCGCGCGATGCTTCACTGACGAACGCGAGGCGGAGGCTTCCCGCCTCACCAACCACCATTGACATGAGAGTTGTGCAGCAACTCACTGTGCAGATACAATGCCCGCGTAAGGCGCGACAAACTCAAGAAGGTCATGCACCCTCACCCTCATGAAGGGCACACATTCTCAGACTAAGGTCGTAAATATAGAGTCCAACCGAGCCAAGGGGCATTTAATTGGCTACTAGCCCCCGTATAAGAGGGCACCAAGCAACGCCTGGGCATGTCGAACGAGGAACTACACCATCCTCAACAAGGGCGAGAGCTTATCATGGCAAGAGGTCTAAGAGCCTCGCCAGAACTCACCATCCGCGCAGCGTGAATTTAGAACGGATAAGCTCCGACACTATGGACACCTCGCGCAAATGTACTGTCACCGCTCACGGCCGAGGTGCTCCACTTCCTCTTCCGTACCAAGTCTAATGCCACGTGGAAGCTGCCTGATGGTGCCGTAGATCCCAGCCGATCATCTCAACACTTACAAGAATCAAATGGAGCTGCATGGGTCTCAAGACCCTGTGAGATGCCGAGCTTTCGCTTATCACACTGGGTGCTGCCCGCCTGCTTCCGGTCTGCAATGCAGCTCCCACCCTCACCAATTTCCCTCACAAGAGAGCATCCATCGCGCTCGCCTCTCACTTCATTGGAGCCGTAACATACGTGGCTCAAGTTCATCCCGCTAATCCATCACAGCCTCAAGAGAGCCCCGAGGTCCTAAGCACGCAGAGGCGCCCACGCCGAGTCTCTCGAGGTAGACAAGATAATCTTTAATCGTGCCTGTATCACCGCCCTCCATCACAAGAGTGCCTCATCTTTGGGATATTTTCCACTCCCAAAAACTCAAGTGTTACGGACAGTGCTCACAAAGCTTTTGGGGAAGTGCACAATGGCGCAGCTTCCCTGAGTCCAAGAAAGGAAGCTCCTCAACCCATAAAGAGAAAAGCGGGAATGATAAGAGATAGGGACGGCTTCCAAGGAAGACAAATGACTCCTGTGGTAAGAGTCCCAAAGAAAGATGGGGAACTACCCTCGAAGACGCTAAGTCTTAGAGACCGCTTTAGGTCCCGCCTCACCTAACGACAACAACATTACTCACCTGGCCAAGCACTTCTCGATAAACAAGTAGTTGTCGCAAGTCTATGCCAAGTGCAAAACGATCAGCTCTCCGAGGTGGCCATCCCATAAAGCCGATCCCGCTACAAGAGAGATGCACAATAACCCATAAAGGTGAGACTAGGGAAAAACAAACTCCCACAGTAAAGGCCCAACGGCCGACCGTAATCCCAGCGATCCCGCGAAGACGATCAAGGCTCTCACGTCATTCTGGGCATGACTTAATCGTACTCGTAAAGAAAATGTACGATTCACATGGGCCCAAGTAACAATGGAGTCGTCATTTATAAGAAGGCTAAAGCAAACGGAAACTCGGGCAATCGTTTCCGATTCTCCATAAACTAGCATTAAAGATACTCGCGTCTTTCCAAGAATCGAAAAGTCGAATCGCAGCCAACCACCTCGCCTTGAAGATTATTCCAACCCATAAGGCCCCGCCACAGGAGCCCAAAGAAATTCACTGACGAGCTTAATTACTCCGTCTCAGCCATGCACTAAGAGTCACATTTCGTCACAGCTATTCAAATTTACACCGCCCGCCCAAGCCTAAAGAGCCTGGTCACTGATCGAGCGTCTACTACTTCCGCTAGGTCATCCACCCTTAAGAGCGTCGTATCACCAAAGCCGCCAAAACAAGGCGTCCCGCACTGTGGCTTCAAAGAACTTAGTATGACGAGCTCGACCATTTCTGGCCGTGCCATGCAAAATTCCTAAGAGTCAAATCACTAGGCGTCAAATTTGCGATAAGGCCTTAGCTGCTTCCGTGAGCTCCAAGAGCTCGGCTGACAGCTCAACTACTTTTCAAATATAGTTTAGTCGACACCGTGCTATACCAGCCTATAAGGCCTCAACGCCCCGAGCTCAAGAACTTAGTTCGACAGCGCTCGATTATTTACTTCAAAGTTATAAAAATTTGGCAGTCAAATTAGCTCAAGATATTCAAACCCATAAGGTCTCAACGCCTCCTAGAGCCTAGCACTCGCTTTGATGAGCTTCGACCACCCTCTCAGCCATGCACTAAGAGTCGACGGGCCGGGTTATTCAAATTTATAAGGCCTGCACACAAGAGGCTCGGCTGACGCGAGCTTGGATCATTTCTCGTCAAGGTGCCATGCATCCTAAGAGTTGATCACCAGTTATTCACCCCATAAGGCCTCAACGCCCAAAGCCCAAACAACTCCACTTTGACGAGTCTCTGACTACTCGCAAGGCCATGGTTGTACCTCAAGAGTCGATCACCGAGGCTATTCGGCACCCCATAAGGCTCCGCCGCAGCCCGCCGGCCAGAAATTTCATTTGACGAGCCCCACTACTCCCAGCCGTGCCATAGCATAAGAGTCACATATGAGCTAGGTTATCTCACCCATAAGGCCTCAAAGGCTCCAGTTTTCCGGGCAAACTCGCCTTGACGGCAGCTCAATCCACTGGCCAGCACGCACCCTAAGAGTCGATCGCCCGAGCTATTCACCACAAAGGCCTGGGGCGCCAGAAGCCTAGTAGCCGCCCTGACTCAGCCCAACCACTCCGGCCAAGCCGCACCAAGAGTCGATCAGCCCATGCCATTCAGCCCTCATAGCGGCCCTCAAATGCTGAGCCCAAAGAGCCTTAGTCTGACGAGCTCAACTACCCCCGTCAGCCATAACCTAAGAGTCCATCAAAGTTAGGCTATTCACCCCACAAGGTCTCAAACGCCGTGAGCCCAACAAATCACTAATAAGCTCGGGATTGATTTACTTAGGGCCATGCAAATCTTCTAAGAGGCCGCATCACCACACTATTCAATCTCCCATGTGGCTCCACGCCGGAGCCCAAAGAGTTAGTTCGACGAGCCTCGACTACCTACCTAAGCCATGCACCCTAAGAGTTGGGATCTACCTCAGCTATTCATAAATTCCTGCTAAGGTCTCAACGCCCGAGCCGGAAAGTAAATTAGTTTGGATTTGTGCCTCGACTACCCACTCACGCCAAAAATTTTAAAAGTCGATCAATCAGTTATTCAACCCATAAGGCCTTAGCGCCAAGAGCCTTAACTAAAGCTGACGAGCCTACTTACTCAATTTAGACTACATTCCGTGTCGATCTCGTATCGCGTAACAGCGCGAAAAGCACAAGTAGAGGCGAAAGATGTAAAATGAAAATTGAGTATTCATTAAGAAAAAGGCTGCATATGTACTAGGTCCCAAGCCCAAAAAAAAAAAAAAAAAAAACGATGACAAGCAAGCAAAGATATACGCGGGAAATCAGGCATCAAAGGAAGGAGCAGAGGACGAAGAAGGAGTGGCCTTAACGGAAAACCCGCTTCCTCCATAATAGTTCGCAAGAGGGACTCCTCTCGCTCTCGCGCTAGGGACAACAAGTCAAGTTAGTCCGTGCCGGTAGACATTAGCACCCTTCCTTTGAAAGGCAAGCCACCCAGAAGCCCATTGAGTACAAGCCTCGTCCCTCAGTCTCCCTATAACTTCGTCCCTCTGAGTAACGAGAGTAGCTTGTTGATGAAGGTCCCCACGTAGCCCACGACACTCCTCCGCCGCGCCTCAGCTATAAATTTAAGCCTCTCGCGACGAGTCTGGCTTCAAGAAGTTGTTGTCTTTATCGCGCAGCCTGCCTCTACCGTGACGCAGCCCCTCTCGAGACCCCAGCCTCGCCTTCCGAGACATATGAAGCTCATCCCCCCGAATTATCCAAGCCCGGGACGGCACCGCAGCCTCATTCCTTGGTTTCCAGCCAAGAAGTCATTTTGTACAGCTTGTGCTCTCATCCCGAACCCTCCCAAGTTCGACTTCGCCGCCTCGTTGTTTTTGGCCCGTTTTCTACTTCCCGCCGAGCGCCGACGCGGTATGCTTCAAATCGGGACGGTTTTATCGCTTCCTCGTTCATACCGCACCCAAACCCATAATCCCAGCCCACCAAAGTAAGGGAAGCCACTCCTCGCCCTCAGAACGCCGCAGCCTTTCTGCACGGCCTTCGCTTATATCGGGCTTCTACAAACTCTTCAAATGAGTAGTCACCTCGCCCACATCCAATGCAAGATTAGTACCCAACGCAAGATCAACACCCAACCCAAAGCTGAAACTCGACACGACAAGATATGGAACTTGCGCAGGCTACCCTCGGAGGGATAGCCCAAAGCCTCAATGGCAAATACACCGACCTCGAGGTCAAAACTTTAAGAATGTACGTGATCGCGCCCCGCCGCAAGCTCGCATTGAGTAGCAAGGAGTCGCATCTCCATCGCCTCCCAGCCCTTCCTCTTAACTCTCCGCCCCTCGAGGAAGGTGGCTTAACACTGCGCAGTGGGGATTCCGCATGCTAATGGCATGACCTAACTACCGCTCAACAACCCTTCCCGAGGAGACGCTTTGCACAGTAGTCACCCGGTTACAACTCAAAAACTTTAGAGCTCCTGCAAATCAAGGCATAACAAGCTTTTGCCCTAATATTCTAACATGGGTAGATAAAGAGGAAGACGCCCCCAATTTTGAACTCGCCCTAAGCTGATTTCCGCTTCTTCTCAAAGGAGTCCAGCATTTTTCCGTTTACGCTCCGGACTCTTCGAGACGCCCACTGAGTCAAAAGCTCTCCCTTACGGGCTTGGCAATAAGGCCCATGGGAGAGACTTTCATAGCGGAAGAAGTAAGGCCCAAAGTAGCGTGAGCGGTAGACTCTCGAGCTCTAGGGCCCTAATATCCGACGGATCACCCGCGCAGGGGCTCTGTGAACACGCACCAATTCCTACGCCTATAACGTTATCTCTGGTCGAGATCGTCGAAAGTAATCTGAGAAACACACGAACAATGCCGAATTAGAGATACCCAATGACTTCACAAAGACTATACCAAAAACAAAGCAATACTCACGATTCCTGTGTGGTCCGGAAGCACCGTAACGCCTAAAGGTATCATCCTTGTCAAGAGGATCATACTCCCACTATGTCATGATCGAAGAGGTAACGCTCCTTCCAAAGCCTATGGGAGGATGTGGAAGATCGAAATTACTCGGAGAACTGTTCATTTTAGAAAATAGCAGGAAGCCTCTGCCGCTTCTTCACGCCTCTAAAAAAATAAGAACAGAGCTACACTAGGAATACTCAAGGCCCTGGTCTCCAAAGAACCAATATTAATCAAAATACCCCAGCAATTGGGCGAGAGTTGAGAAGGATAAACATTGAAGTTCCGTGAAAACTCCTTTGTGTGCGTGAGAAGCAAGAATCGCTATCAGCGCCACTTCAAGAAGCACACATCTAGGTAATCGTAATGACAGGTCAAAAACTGGGACCGTACTCGAACGCCACAGGAGGTCGGCACGCCCGGATAAAGTGGCCACAGCAGGTCCGACCTTGCCAGCACCTACGTACCCGCAGCATCTCCGCACGCGCACCTTAGGCATTCTCCACCTCCCGCATTTGATCCACACCTCCCTACCCCGCCCACAACAGTCGGGCGTCTCAAGATCATCCGCCGAACTGGTTGAGGTGCCACTGGCCCGCCTGCAGAACGCAACACCAAGAGTCACCTTCCACATGCAGAAGAAGAGCAATCGACCTGATATTTATAGCAAGAGCAGAACAACCCCAGCCAACCGAACCCTAGCGCCTCGTTGTATTGCTCGAAAAGACACCAAGAAAGAAAGACACAGTGTCCTAGGAATAAAACGAAATAAGCTATCTCAAGAAAGACGCCAGAAAAGGACTCTGCACAGAAGGTTCAGACACTAAGGAAAAGGGAAGTCCGAACTTGCTAAAGAGCAAAGAAAAGCCTGTGGATCAAAAGGCCACGGAAAAGAACGGCAGGATTCAGCTGCATGAAACTGAAAGAAGTGGGAGAAATGATCTCAAAAACCAAAAAGTCATCATTATCACAAGACATAAGATCTAAGGATAAAGCCCTAACTAACCAAAGACCAAGGCATACGTGGCAACAAAGAGATCCGATACAAGAAGTGCTGCTACAGCCCTTGCCCACGCATATCGTACATAAGGGCTGGGGGGCAACTGATGGGGTTTGAAAAATGGGCTTGCAGGCCCACTCACCAAGCCCAAAGAAGAGGCGCGCCCAGTAAAACACTTGGGCGCCCGAACCCAGCCCAAAACGAAGGCCCAGCCATCGCCCAAAGGCCGGTCATGGACAATTTAGAAGGCTCACAATTTCAAATCACTAAATCTCTATAAAGGGAAGTAAGATAACTTATGGCTGATCGCACTCTATAAACTGAACTAATCTCTCCACCTAAATCTCATCAAAGAAAGAAAATAGGATAATTCACAAGAACAGCCTTATCTCGCATATCAAACCGACCCTCACTCTACGGCGGGCGGAGGATACCTCACGAAACTTACTCCTCCAACATCCTTACAATCCCAACATAGGCGGAAAATATTCTATCCAATGGGTGAATCCACGCCTCCCAATTAGAACAATGATACTATAATACCAGCACCTGATTTGTGAAGGCACGAAAACATTCGCCCTCAAGGCCTATCTTTTTCTCACGAGGAACCGACTTTAGGCATTGAGCGGCCACGCGGCCCCCGCCTCAACTCTTCTTCTTCTTGTCTTTATAGAGGAGCACATATCCAGAGTCTGTGATTCGCTGCTGGCGCATCCCGGTGAGCCCTGCACACCCCAAATTCCTCGTTCAACGTCTCAACACGCTCCACTCCCGGGTCCTGAAAAGCATCAATAATTTTTTGTTTGCTTTTATTAAAATAAAGAGGTGAAAATAGTATTTCGGTTTTTTTTCTTCCATTACAACTTTGAAGATAGAAAAAGATGGAAGTTATGTAATTGCATTAACATCACTACTTTCTAGATTTTCAAATCGTAGGTGAATAATCCAAAAAGTCAATGCTAAAATAATACCATGACCAATGTTTTAAAATTCGGACCGATCAATCAACTAGAAAAATTATCGGTTCAAAGTTGACTAGTTCAATCGATGGTCGAACTATAGCCTAATTCACACATTGATAAATAAATCATTATATTTTACCAAATTAAAATAAATAATTTTTTTAAATTCAAGTAAATACTACTGACAATTTTTTAAATTATATTGTTTAGATAGTTTTCAACGTGAATTAGATCTAGAGTATATATATATAGATATATATATATGTATATATATGGTATATATATAGGTAAAATCTAATCAACATTGAAAACCTAATATATAATATTTGTATCCAAATACCTTCCTCGTGAATACGTGCAAAGAAAAAGAAGTGACTAAGGAACATAAATTTAGCTACTAGTTTTTTTGTTTGGGATTTAGGAACATTTGTAGCTGTCCTTTACTCTATAAAGTCTATCCCACATCGAAAACCTACGATTGGTTGAAGATGGGCTTACAAGAGCTATATTCGAATAACACTACTTTGAAATGGGCCATTTAGTCTTAAGTGTCGAGCCTTGAGTGAATTCATTGCCCACAAAGATATTTACTGTGGGCTTCAACTGTGGTCTCCACAAACTACTGTTTGATGATTTAACTAATGCCTGGAAAATCACTACGCTCAAAGCAAGGCATCCTGAGAAATGGCCCACCAATTGATCAATATAGTTCGATTTTTAAAATATTGATCATGACCTAAAGATGTTTTACTATCTACAATCAATATTATATTTTACCTCATTCAAGTAAATAAATAAATAAAATAGCGTCTGATTGACGCGAACAAATTACAAACCTACCCCACAATTTGAATATGGTCCCATCCCAACCCATTCAAAACCTATAGCCAAAGCTAGCGTGGTAGCCCAACCTAGTGGTTCCTTTACTTATCTTTTGACGAGGTCTAGAGTTTAACACTCCTGAGTGAAAGATGTTTTCTTCATTTTGGTACACCCAAAGGAATCCCACCACGTATAGTCATAAGAAAACCAAGGACCTTAAAATCAAAATTCACTCAAATAAGCAAACACAAGATTGGATCTAGTTAGGCCTTGGTTCGTGTCTTGTCGGTGGTTAGATTGGAAACAAGAGGAAAGCAACAAAAATTTATAAACCTAAAACCAACCCTGGCATAGCCTGCAGCTACTATAGGTATAGTGATTCTAAGGTCATCCATTGGGATGAGTTTTCCTCTTTTAGTTTTGTAATCCTTAGTCCTACTTACTAAGTTAATTGCTTTATGAAATTGAAATTAAAACCAGATTTTTAAATGTTGATATTTGAGTGCTTTGAAGAAAATTATTGCTAATTTTTAGAGAAACTAATGTAAAAAGGTTCCGAGCTTTGGATTCCCTAAATTAGACCTCACCATGATAAGTCAAAAGGGGGTTATATAAATCTTGATCCTCTGCCTAAGAAACAAGCCTATAGTTGATCCCCTAAACTTCGCCTAGGTTCCTCTTGCAAGATTTAGATGAAACATATATTCTAGGTGTAGAGTACGTGATTTGCATTGATTTAGCAGAAGATAAATTCTGACTCGACTCTAGGTTTCCTATAAAATTTAGTGCTTCCTCTGAAGATAGAATAGAGCGCCACTTGTTCTTTCTTGGCCTTCCACTGAGGTGGGACCTAAAAGCTGATTTCCATCAGATCATTCAAAGGATTTTCAGCTTCCTTTGGTGCTTCCAATCCTTTTCCTAATTTGTAAGAGATACTAAGTAACGTTTTTTCCATACACCTCCTTAGTTAACTCTTGCTGGCTAGGCAATTAACCTGGTTGCCTCTCATTCATCATGCTAGCCATTTGTCCCAACTGTACTTCTATATTTATGATTTGCGTTTATTGATTATTAAGAGTGGTCTCAATGCCATTCATAAATTAACTATGAGATTTGGTTAATTCAGCTTAAGATCTAGCTAAATCAACCATGGTTTCTTATAAACCCGACGTTCGCTCTTGATGAGAATGAGGTAGGGGCTTCGCTAGGTCAAGGTGCATCACATTCAGCATCAGACTGAGCCACCCTCCATGAGAGCCTTCCAGGGTCCTTCTCTAATCTAATTGGAGTATTATAATACGCTGGATCAATGTTAGCCTGGCCATCATTCGGGCTAAATGATTCTCGGGTTTGGCACTCTTGGCTTTGTGGTGCCTCACAAAGGGGTCGAGGACTAGACCCTGGCGATCATACCAAAAACATGTTTTCGCAAAGTCATAAGACCATGTGCCGGGGGCTGACAGTGGTGAATGCCACAGCTAAGACCTTGATAAGAGGAGCTGAAGATCAAAGCCCTGGTGAACGGCAGTCGTAACTATAACGATCATAAGGTAGCGAAATTCCTTGTCAGGTAAGTTCTGACCCGTACGAAAGGCGTAACGATCTGAACACTATCTCAGAGAGAGGCTCGCTGAAATAGACATGTCTGTGAAGATGCCAGGATCATCTAGCACTGGACATAAAGACCCCATGAAGCTTCACTATTCTCTGGGATTGGCTTTGGGCCTTTCCTCAAGCAAGAATCCTAGGTGGACGGCGACAAGGCCTCTTCCTGGCTCGAGCCATTAATGAGATACTACTCTCGAAGAGCTAGAATTCTAATCCTTGTCGATCACGCCATGACAAATGCGTGGACGCTGCGGGTCGAGTTTCTTGCAGGCGTAACGGAGGCATGCAAAGGTTTCCCCGGGCCGGACGGAGATTGGCCCTTGAGTGCAAAGGTAGAAGGGAGCTTGATTGCAAGACCCACCCGTTGAGCAGGGATGAAAGTCAGCCTTAGTGATCCGACTGCCGAGGAAGCGGCCACATTAATCCGATAAAATTTTACTTCTAGGGATAAATATGCCTATCTCCAAGATCACATCAACGAGAAGGTTTGGCACCTCGATATCAGCTCTTCGCCACTTGGGCCTGTAGTATGTTCCATGGTTGGGTCATTTACCCACATCGCGGCACGTGAGCCGAGCTTAAACGCCATGAGACAAGCTCGGTCCATATCTCACAGAGGTTATTATTGAGATATCCTTCCCCTAGCATATGAGACGTGGAAGGACGCACCTCCATGTACTAGTTATCGTGTCTAATCGTGAAATGCTGGCAGCCAAGCGTAGACGATTAATCGCCGGTAAAGCATCTAAGTAATATGCCCACCCCAAGATGAGTGCTCTCCTATTCTGACTTCCCCAGAGCCCCCGATAGCACAACCGAGACAACGACGGGTTCTCTGCCCTCGAGATGGTCACAGTCATAATCAAGAGAACAAGGATCAGACAGCCGCTTATCATTACGATAGGTGTCAAGTGGGAAGTGCAAGGATGTATGCAATTTCGAGGCATCCTAATGCACTTTATAGACTCAACCTGTTCCTACATGACTGATCAATCTCGACGCACTCAACATCTATTTTCATTATTAAACTCTTTGACAACATGAAAAAACCAAAAGCTCGAATTCTCTCTATCGGATGGAAGAGCTCCAGTGTCCTTCCACCAGATAGAACAAACAAGGCACGACTAGCCAATATGCTTTTCTCATGCCTTTCTTCGCTCATGGTCTGATATTTTGGTGTCCTAAGCATAGAGGAACCACACCAATCCATCCCGAACTTGGTGGTTAAACTCTACTGCGGTGATGATATTGTAGGGGAGGTCTTGCGGAAAAATAGCTCGACGCCAAGATGATAAAAAGCTTAACACCTCTCATTGTTATTACTTTTTAAATATGAAAAAGAAAAAAATGAAAATCGAAAAGAAAGGTCATCTTATTCAAAACCCCAATTATGACATCCTTTCTCTCCTACTTCACACCTCAGAACGCACCCTTCTTATATATAGTTATAGAGAGAAACACGCTTTCACATCTTCTTAACCCGAAATGTTTAGGGAGAGGAAAGGTTCTTTTTTTTTTTTTTTTTTTTTTTTTTTGTGGAACAAATCTAGCGGAGATAAAGGTGGGTCTATCTGGCTGACTGAGACACCTACAATGTATGGGCAAGCGTAGAATCAGACAGCTATAGCTTGAGCATTTTGGAGTTAGGTAGCTTGTAGTTTCTTAGTGAGCAAAGAAAGCTAAGCTACTAAGTTCGAGAACACATCAATATCATACATCCCGCCCGGTTTCTAAATGGTAACTCTCTCACTTGGCCATTGGCTATTATTTATGGTCATATTTTCAAGCATTTGATAAGCTTCATCTTCACTTTGCTCATTAATCCTCCTCCTGCCGATGCATCCAACAAATTTCTTATTGTTCCAGTCAATCCATTATAAAAATAGTGAAACTACATCCATTTTGGAAAACTATAATAAGGACACTTAGAAGTTCCTTGTAATGGTCCCATGCCTTGTAGAATGTTTCTCCTCATATTGGGTGGAATTATTGATTTCGATCCTTATCTTTGCTGTATTAGCCGGTGGGAAAATTTTGGCTAAGAAATTTTGGACCAAGTCGGGCCATGTAGTAATAGAGTCTGGAGGTTCCGAATTTAACCAATGCTTTGCCTTGTCTTGAAGTAAGAAAGGGAACAACTAAAGGTGAATGACATCATCACTAACCCCATTGTATTTGATAGTGTAACATACTTCCAAAAAGTGGGAAATGTGGGCGTTAGGATCCTCATGTGGAAACCACATAAATCGAATACTTTGAATCAACTATAGAGTAATAGGCTTTATCTCAAAATTATTTGCTTGGATTGCATGCCTTCTTATAACCAATGGGATGCCAGTTGGTGGTAAAGTATAATCTCTTAAAGCTCTTAGTGATTGTGCCATTGGAAGGGTACTCGAGTGTGAACTCCCCTCAATTCCAGATTCAACATTCTTCTCATTCCCAAATCCTTGAATATTTTCCATATGTCTACGCTCCAACTTGACAACTTCTCTTTTTCTCTTCTGATTCTTCTCAAAGTCCTTTCTAATTTTGTATCAAGAGAGATAATTGTATCATTCCCCAATCTTTGCATAAACAAGAATCAATACCTAGTCATAGGGAATGAAGAAAGACAAGATGTCAGAAACTATAATAACTAAGAAAACAAAGTATCCAAAGTAAAGAAGGGCTAATTTGGTATCAATATTAGTAAAAGCACTAATCCCTGACAACAACAACAACAACAAAAACTTGTTGGGCACAAGAAGTGTCTCAAAATTTGTGCCTATGTGCGCAAGTGCACGCGTTGTTGTTGACTGATTTTTAACACATACCAAAATTGATTGATTGTTGACACTACCACTAGAGATTATTTAATCCCTAGTAGTTATACCAAAAACTTGTTTGACTCAATATATAAAATATGTTTTCTATTGTGTAGGTAATAATTTACAATTAAAATTGGTTTTGGTCTAAATCACTATAAGTGCACAGGTCATACAAGTAATAAAGTGGTCTCTACAAGTTCGAAAATCATTCCCACGAGGATTGATATGAAAATCTAAAGATCAACTACACTAACTGCTCAAGAACTTCACTATTAATTTGAAAATTTTAATTGTGAAATGAATCAAAGAATTTCTTTCTAAGTTTTTCAAAATAATACAACTCTAATCTACTGGAATCTAAGATCTCTCTGAGCATAAATAACAATGTGATAGAATTGGTGTTATGAAAACCAATTTGCAATGAGGTTCAAAAGAAAAAGATACTGTTAATTTGTCCAAGAGCAAGGAAGTATAGCCCTGGAACCCTCCTCACACTACACGTTTCACTATCTAGAACGCCATATGCTTAACCAGGTCAATGGGTCTAAGTAGTTACTTTTACAACTTCACTCTCTTTAAGATGTGGTTATTTTTTCTTTTCAGTATTTCACAACCATTTCTTAGGACTGGAAAATGCTTACCCCATAGACAGTATAATGCAAGCCTTCTCCAAAGCGATTGGTACCTTAATTAACAATTCATTAGAATGCTCTTTCTCCTTGATAATAATTTAGCTAACACGGGATCCAGATTATTTTCCTAAATTGAGATGGAACCTCTAAAGATTAAGTTGATAAATTAGGAGATGGATCATGTTCCTCAGGAATACACTCATGTTATCACCTAAGAGGGAACCTTGAAGTTGGAGGATAGAACTTCATCAGTAATTTATCTGACTTATTTTTAGAGTGCATTAGTTCAATGATTATCAGTCTAGTTTACCCCCAAGTAACTGCTCTTTGCTCTTAGGTCATCCATTCCCATGTCACTCAAGAGGATCATGAAAATCATAGCATAGAAACAATTGTTTTTGGGTAAAAGAAACTGATATACAAAACAACTCATTACAAGAGCAATACCAATCAAATCAATCCAATTTTCTTACCTAAACAACAGTTAAATCTACAAACGAAAATTCAATCAACCAATTTCGTCATAGAGGGATCTTATCTCTTTCAAATCTGGATTGCAATTGACAATGACCAGTTGATCAAACACATTCATTGAAATCGAAATCAAACTAAATAAAACATGGATTCTAGAAAATTTTCCAAACTCCATTTAAGTTCAGACATAAATGAAAACTCAATTTACAATAATCTTAGCTCTACAGTTAAGCTCAAATCGACTATTTTAATGCTAAAAATAAAATAAAATCAAACCAGAAAATAAGACGAAAAAAATAAAATAAAATAAACGAAAAATAAAAATATATATAATGAGAAATCAGCTTTTCCCAAAAGTTCTAACACTGCTGAGAGCGGCTGAAACCTGCCGCTCTATTCCCAAAAAGTTCTTATTTATAGGCTCTTGTATTGGGCAATGAAAACAAGGCAAGAATTGCGTCTTTCGAAAAGCCCAGAAAAATTTAGGCCCTAGCGCTAATGTCGTGGAGATGTCGTGGTGATGTTGCGACATCACAATTGCAATGTTGTGGTTGAGATTCTGATGTCATGACATTGCCTTTAGGTTTGAAGATGTTGATTTCTTCATGTTCATATAATGTCGTGGAGATGTCGTGACATTGAATGTCAGATGTCTCAACTTTGGCTGCTCTTGTCTGATGTCGCGACATTAATGACTAATGTTTTTTCTCTTACAACCTTGCCCTAATGACGCGACATTGCTTGTAAGTCATTTGTTGATGTCGCGACACTCTTCGGTTGATATCTTCAATGTTGAGGCTTTATTCTGATGTCGCAATGATGTCGTGACAATGTCTCAATCTTTTATATTTTTCAAAATTTTACTCCCCCAAACTTGTCTTTTTTTATTTTTTATTTTTGCTGCACTTACTTTTGTAGTTTTTTTTTTTCCAGCAAATCCATGGTTCTTTTCTGCAAGTTAAAATCTAAGGAAGGGTTAAGGTTTTTCATTGTGCCTTTGATGATAAAAATGGAATTTAGGCTCAACAATGTACTAAGGTGTATGCTTGTATGCATATCAAAATGTATACTTTTAAAGGCTCAAACTGTTCAAGGATGGACTAAATCATTTCCTACTGGTTGTAATGCCTAGGATTTTTCCTTGATCAATAATACAACAAGTTCTAGGACCTTTTGAGATTGACTAATAATAAGTCCAATAAAGTATTCATAACCCAAGCATAATTGATCTTCAAGGTACTTATGACCAACGTGTCAGTTTAGTCATTTCTTGAAATGTAATGTTCATTCTAAATAGAATTACAAGCTTAATTAACATTAATCTCTATTTTAGTCTTTTAGACCCTAAAAGTTTACCTTATTTATCCTTGACATCATAACTAAAAATATGTTCCAATCATTAAGCTCAATTCCATTTACAGATTTTAGTTTTGTTTGGTCTAAAAAAATTTGATTTGTTATTATAACATTTAATGGTTTATTCTGATACAGCACTTCAGTTCATTTCTTCAACAACAATGACATCAGCAATTCAACAATTTCTCCTAATATAACCAAACAAGCACTTACAACTTTTATTATAATGCAACAAAAAAAAATCTTCAACCAAAGCTCAAATTTTGAATAGTGTTCAGAATTTCAGTTTTTGTTATTTTCAGGCTCTAGACTTTCTGTTTTAGCATTTTCAAAGTGATTTCATTGGCTATTTTAAATTTTCTTATATTTTCATCTTAGCACTGAGAGGTTCAAGTAGAAAACTCGAAATCTCATTTATTCAACAAAGCAACACAAAATTTTCCAACGAATTCTTCTTGACTTATTGCATAGTTTAAAATTGAAATGAAAGTCATAGAAGAAGAAGAAAAAAAGAAGGGACACTTGTACACAATTTTTCAAATTCATATTCATTCATGACATGAAGTACCTTTACAAAACACTGAATTATAGAGATTTAGATTCAAAAAGAGAGAGAGAGAGAGAGAGAGAGAGAGAGAGAGAGAGAGAGAGAGAGAGAGAGAGAGAATGAAGTTCATTTCCTTTTCCTATAGGACAGAAGATTTGAGATTTACAGGTTCATATTTATCACTAGTATTGGAGGGAGTGAAGTCAGGAATTGGGGGTTGTGATGGTATAGTTAAGTTATCTCCTTTATTGAGGAAATACCACTCTTGCATGAGAGCAGTTTGTTTTATTAGCTCATTCCTCTGCCTTGACCTTAAACTGGAATTTAGGCTCCTTCAAACTCACTTGAAAACAGAGCATCTTGATCAGCTGCATTAACCATATCCAGCTTTTGTCCACATGTACCTTCTCCTTGAAGTTCACAGAAGCCTGAGTTCTCGTCTCTACTTTTGGATGGTTGCCTTGATATCCTTTTGATGCTCCTTGTACAAATATCCAAAAGAATCTGGTTTTTGGAGAATATTTTGCTCCATCTCCTTCTCCTTGACATTTAGAATTTTCAACAATTCATGGTGCCTCTTCAACTGATCATTGATGAGTGCCTTCTCTCTCTCTCTCTCTTAATCCAACTCTAAGAGCTCTGCCCCTCTATGCTAACTCCACTTTCCACTCTCCGTCTTTTTGCTAGAGGAGTGTTGCTAAGTCACTTTGTCTATTCTTGCCTTCGACAGCTTGGTTGTTGTCCCTCCACCTTAGCTCTTCCCTGATATGTTCATCTCTTTGTTTCATCTCTTCTCTCATCTCCTTTAGTAGAGAGAGTAACTCAATATGGAGGTTCTTTTTCTCTTCAGCTCTTTTCTTCCCTCTTTCTTCAACTTTAATTGGAGTTGATGCTACTTCTTCAGTGGTGGGGGAAAGCACTGGTTGCTCTGTATAATCTTCAAAACCCCCCCTTTCTTCATTTTCAAACTTCCTCAGCCTCTACTACAGGGACTATTTCCCTAGGCTCTTCTTTCTCCACCCTTTTCCTCTTTCCGATTCTCTCTACCTCTTCACCCTTTACTAGAGTTCTGAGGACTCCAGTGAGAGTGAGGGGAGAGGATTTTAGGCATTTCTCCTATGTTTCATTGAATGTAACACCCCCTTTGATACACAAGAGAGTCATCAAGGCAGGGTGGGGGATGTTTCATGAGAAATTATTCTCAGCATAGTCCATGATGGATTGCTCCATAATTTTCTCCACATTCAAAGAATATGTAAGGTCCCGAGAGCCATCAGATTCGCCCCGACCCGACATGATCCGAACTGTGTATACGGGGAACGAGGTCCTCACTTTCATTCCCAATCCAAATACAAAAAAAAAAAAAAAAATCATCATTAAATGAATACATTTCACTACCAAACGCATTTCAAATACTCATTGGGTATATGTAAAAATATACATTAAACATTTTTATTTAAACTAAACATTTTGCGAAATGCCCATAATTTCGGGATAACTTTACATTTGTACTCCAGAATATTTACAAAATTTATCAGGAGTTTTCAATATAAAAACATTTACAAAAAAATAATTAGGAGTTTAACTTTCACAAGATACTTTATACAAAAGAGTAAATTCAATTTCATGCATGCATGTCAGCGCAGTTTCGCTCTCCTCCCAATTGCCTTCTGACGTTGGCTCGCTTGTGTGGTCTTCACTCTCAGACCATTCACTGCACCTGAACGTTGATAAAAACAACATCGCCAACATTTTCTATGCTTTGAAGGTTCCATACAGTTCTATTCTCTTCATTTCATTTTAAATTCGAATATGTAATATTTAGAAAACAATGCTTTTGCATACCCCAATGACCAATGCAAGATAATACGTATCTATATATTTATTCATAAATAAATTACAATTCATTGGTCATCTCTGCTTATGCATTTTCATGAAGGGTGTTAAAGAAAAAATAATTCAAAGTACAAATTGTGCACTTTTCAATCTCATTATCATTTTGCCCTTTATCGAATTTAATTTATGCTTTTTGCATAGGATAATGAATCACTCTAAGACTGCCCCACTGGTCGTAGGTTTGAGATAAATATATATATATATATATATATATATATATATATATATATATATATAATATGTAATGTGGTTGGTGTACCGAGTTACTATCCTGTGGGGATAATGACTGGTATGCAATAGTACGCTTGTTCGACTTTATTTATATATCAATTTATCCCCTTAACTCAAACTCTAATTTTAACATTCTTTTACAAGTATAAAAATCATTCAATATAATTTACAATAGTATATATATATTTTATGCAAATAGAATATTTTCACATTCATGCAATTTTTCTTTATGCAAATTCTGCTTTACGCTAAATTATCTCAAATCACTTAAAACAAATCCTCATTTCAAACACAAATCAATATGCACTTTCTAATCATTTCCAAAATTCAAATCATTTCATAATTATTCAAATATTTTAGAACTAGAGAGAGAGTTTGAGAACAAACAAAAAATCGTCGCTTTTAATTCCAATCTTTGGAATCTCAACTTCAATGCGACCTTTCCTCTTTGTCATCCTGTATTCAAATACGATGACAATCACATATTAGTCAGTTATTCTAGGAGTTTTTTGTTAGGGTTAATGTCTACCCAATACTCCTTCACTTGCAAACTTTTCTGGGACACATGAGCCATATTTTGCTCATTCTTCCTTCATGACAATTATAGCTATATGAGTTTGTTTTTAGTACGAATTGGAATCATCTCATTTGGATCACTAAACTAAGTTGCAAAGATTTTAATACTAAACTAGCCTGTGATGTCTAGCCTCACTTGCACTCATCAAGTATTCTAAATTTCAGTGGTCTTAACTCCATAAATTGGTAATTATTCATTCTACTCATTTTAATATATGGTTCTAAGGTTTCTTCTACAATTTGAATCATCCGATTTGGATCACCAAAACTCAAGTTATTTCATTTTACATCCAAACTACTCCAATTTGCAAAGTAGAATCAGACTGTTCTTACACATAGCTTCACTTTGACATATTTCGTGGAACTTGGGTAACACCTGTGTTCCCTTCCTTTGCTAAATTATTCCCCTATAATTCTATTGTATCCAGAACTTTGAATCACTCAATTGGGATGAGTGAAACTCAACTTATGGTCAAAACACCATAACAAAACCCAAAACAGAGCATACTCGTGAGCTACCCGAACTCACCTTTAAGCCCATATTCAGGAGACTTAGAGCTACAATTAGCTCATGGTTCCTTCTATACATTTGTAGCTCTATCTCTTATGGTTCTTTACCAATTTAAAGTACTTCATTTGGATGATTATAACTTAACCTATATCCAAAAAAAGAATAGGAGTTTTGACAACATTTCCTTTGAAAACCCAACATTCTCCTTTTTACAAACATTCCTCAAAACCAATCCAAACCAATCAAAACAATGCAAAACAACCTCAAACTGAACTAAAACCATCCAAGAACACTTTTATACCACATTTGGGGCTTTATTAAACCCAAAAACAAGTAGAAAGGGGGTTAGGGTTTGGTTTTTCATACCTAAAATCTTGATTCTCTTTCTTTTCTTCTTCCTCCTTCTTCTTGATCAACTTGTCCCTTGATTACATAAAGAAGAAATCACAAATCCCTTTCCTTTCTCCTAAAATGGATGTGCCTCAGCCTTTCTCCCTCTTTTCCCTTTTTTGCTAATGTGAGAAATGACATTTTACAAGACCAAATCTGGTCTTAAGTCTTAATTATTCATAAGGCCTTGTTTGGCCTTCTCATTAAATCCACTTTTCTCATTTTTTTCCATTTTAACACTTCATTATCATTTCATTTCACTTCATTTACATTTTGGTAATTACATTCTTCATTTATGACCCTTAGCTCCCCATTTGACATTTTTACCAAATTTGTTTGCCTTCCTATAAATTTTCCAGGTTGTATATTTTTTTCGTTCTTAGGATTTAAATTCCAGAAAATTTTCATTTACTTTGTTTTATACCCTAAACATGTTCTGAAACTATTAGGGTATTTTTAGGGCGTTACAAAATGCCCCTTTACCAATGCATACAATAGTAATGCATGGTCTTGTCTCATAGTTTAGACATGTTTGAAGGGTGTGAAAACATAATTAATAAAATAGAACCACACCTTGTTTGCTTCAATCAAATCCCCCTTGTCGATGTAGGCGTTTCGGATGGTATTGGTCCTTTGCCATTATCCTAGACCATTAGTCAGCTCCCAGGCGATTTCTTCGAACCTCTGGGGCTCTATAACTCCGCTCATACCCATGCGGGCCACCTACCGGGTCTAAGCTTCAAGAGAGTCGAGACGGCCCTTTCCCCAAAAGGAATCCACCTCCCTAAGATATGAAGGGGTGTCGCCCTTCCTCTCGCCCAAGTTGGCATAAAACTCCTTGACTATCTCCCTCCCTCCTAATTCCATGTGCTAGCTCCCTATCTCCCAGCCCCTTCGTTCGACTTCCTCCTTGAATGGCAACATGAGACCCCTTCTTGGCAAGATGACTCTTGAAAGCATTTGCCTTTTTTTCGGAATAGAAGGATCTAGCCTCTCCAGCATCAACTTCGATCTCTATCTCCTCATCTTCCCGCCTAAACTCTTTTGTATGAGCATTCTCCTGGTTCTCTAGTTTTGCCCTCTCTCTGAAAATCCCCTCTACAACGTTTTCTATTACCTTGTCTACGGTGGGAGCATTGGAATTCGACAATGCTTGGTTTAGAAGTGAGATTTGGAAGCTTAAGGCTAGAAAGATTTAAGGATATGAATTGAAATTGAAATTTTCACTAAGTGTTCCTTTAAATAGAGAGCTTGCCTTAAGTTCGATGTCATGGCGATGTCGTGACATTTGAAGAAAAATTTGAAGTGACTTCACTTAATTTTGTAGCGATGTTGCGACATTGGTCATGATTCCTAATTTACTAAACTTAATGCGACATTAGGATTGTAATGTCACGTCATTGATCTAATGTCTTGACATCAAGTTTTGATGTTGCGACATTGTCTCAATGATAATTTCGGTGTCGCTCTTCTACAATTGCGATGTTGCGACATTGATATGTCAATGTCACGACATTGATATGCCAATGTCGCGACATTGGGGGCAATGTCGTGACATTGGGGGCGGGGCAATGTCGCGACATTGGAGAAAATAGTTCAACCGATGTCGCGACATTAGAGAAAATAGTTCAACCGATGTCTCGACATTGCCATCAATGTGGTGACATTGAGAAGGTGTATTCCTCTTCAATTTCTGCATACTCTTTTCCCGCTTGTGACTTTAAATCTAACCAAAACTAAGCATCTCAATTCAATCATGGAAACTAAAGCTCATGTTCTTAACTAATCAATATTTATTAACTATTCTTTGTACTGTAGAAATTATTAAAATTGAAAATTATCATTCTAACTAAAAAATTTCAACAGATGAACAATGAAGTTAACATTCAAATTCCAAATCAAAAAAATTTACACTCCCCTAAACTTAACATGTGCACTATTCTCCAAGAACAAGTTAGGGAAGAAGACTCCCCTGTGTAACACATGCTGCATAATTCAAGTTTGGATTGAAGTGCTTTCCATTGAGCTTCATAGAAGTTTGTAGCTCCTTTGTTCTGAAATTAAGCAGAATCTATCTAACATGAGTTTCAAATAAATCAAACGGATGTACTCTGCTAACTAAAATATCAAAAGCATGCTAATTGAAACAAAATCAAACTATAAAATATTAAAAATTTCTTGGGTTGCCTCCCAAGTAGCTACTCAATTTTATGTCTATAGTTAGACATTGCTCTAATGTGTTCTATTTTTAGCAATTCTATCATTTTCTTTACATCTGGAATTGTTCTTCATTTATGATTCCTCCAAGATAATGCTTCAATATCTGACCATTCAATTTAAACTCATTTCCATAATTAGTTTTCAAAGTATCATCAGCCTAAAGGGTGGCCAGTAATCCACCGGCTTCCATGACCACTCCACCTTGATTTTAGTTTTCTTGAAGAAAGTCTTAGATTGGAATTGTATAGTAGGACTAGCTCTCCGAACCCCTTCCTTAGAATCTTGTAATCATGCCACTTCTTGGTCTTATCTTTATTGATCCCGATAATGTCATGTTTAAATTTCACACTTCTAGCCATTCCACTGGAGTAATTCCTCTTTAAATTACCTGAAAATCATAGTTCAGTTTCTTGATTAAGCCTATATAGCCTTATGTTCCAAGCCTCACTAGTGAGATGACAAGGTTCTTCAACACGCCCGTATGGTGACATTCCAATGGGAGACTTATAAGCAGTCTTATAAGCCCACAATGCATCATCTAGCTTTATTGACCAGTCTTTCCTTCTTGTGCTTACTATATTTTCCAATATTTTCTTTATCTCCTTATTAGATATTTTTGCTTGCCCATTTGATTGAGGGTGACAAGCCAATCCCATAACAGGTCTGACTCCATATATGTTCATGAGTTTGGCGAACAACTTGTTTGCAAAATGGCTTCCCTTGTCACTAATGATTGTCCTTGGGGCTCGAAATCTACTCAAGATATTTCTTTGAATAAACCCCACAACTCTATTGGCATCATTTCTAGGACAATCTATGGCTTCTACCCATTTGGATACATAATCCACAGCAAGAAGAATGTATAGATTACACAATGAAGGGGCGGAAAGGCCTGAGAAGCTCTATTCCCATCTATAAAAATCTGCACCACTGTGGATTCCTCAGAGGCATCTCATTTCTTCTATTTATATTGCCCATTATCTGACATCTATCACAATGTTTTACCTATTCGTAATACTCGAATAAAGTAGACAATAAAACTTGATCGGAGAATTTTCAGTTGTTTTCATTTCGCAAAGTGTCCTCCATATGGTGATGCATGATATTTATAAAGAATTTCACCTTGTTCTGTTTTTGGTACACATCTCCTAATAATCTGATATGCTCCTTTTCTAAATAGCAGTGGGTAATCCCAAATATAAAATATGGTTTCAGTCCTCAATTTTATTTTCTGATGGTAGCTGAATTCAAGTGGCATAATTCCACAAGCTAAGTAATTCACAATATTAGCATACTAGGATAATTGGACTGACAACTGAAAAAGCTACTCATCAAGAAATTTTCTTCTATTTCAGTCCCTCTTTCTTCTTTAATAGGCTTTCTAATCTCGATGCTTAATTTCAACTATCACATCAGTTACCCTTCGTCTCTAATTTATAAACAAGTTTCTACAAAGAGTAATACCCACCCCAATCACCTTTTAGTTTGGCATCTTTCTTTGCCATTAGATATTTAATTGTTGTATGATCAGTGTGTATGATGACATGGGACCCCAATATATGGCCTAAATTTTTCACAAGCAAATAATCACAGCTAGCATCTCATTTTTTTATAGTTGAGTAATCTTCAGGTTTCATCAAGGTTTTAATATATATATATTGCTGAAAATTTTATCTGTTATTTGTCCCAACACTGCTCCCATTGCATAATCATTAGCATCACACATGATTTCAAAGTTTTTGGTCCAGTCTGGTGTTGCCATTATGGGAGCTATTACCAATCTGGATTTTATTTCTTCAAATACAGAACAACGGGAATCATCAAATTCAAATTTAGCATCCTTTTCCAGCATTTTACATAATGATCTGGAAATTTTTGAGAAGTCTTTTATAAATCTTGTATAAAACCCATCATGTCTCAAAAAACTTCTAATCCCTTTGGCTGTAGTAGGTGGAATCAGAGTTTCAATGATAGAAGCATTTTCTTGGTCAACTTCAAGTCCAAATTAAGTAGATATTTTGCTACCAGGACAATGCTCTTCATTTACCATAAAAATTCATTCTTCCCCACTTAAAGCCTAAATTCTTGCCTTGCACCTCCGGCTACGCCTAAGCTGTGCGTAGTGCTCAAAACTGGAATCCATACACTGAAAAGTCATCAATGAAGATCTCCATAGCTTCGTCAATCAAATCTAAAAAGATAGACATCATACACCTTTCAAAAGTTGCAGGAGCATTACACAGTCCAAATGGAATCCTTCTAAAAGAAAAGGTTCCATAAGGATATGTGAAGGTGGTTTTCTCCTGGTCCTCATAAGCTATGAAAATCTGATTGTATCTTGAATATCCATTAAGAAAACATAAATGGGAGTGTCCTACTGATGAGTCTAAAACTCATCTATTTTTATGCCCATTTTCAAGTATGTTTCAAGCTTAAAAGTTCATTTTAATGCAAAAGTATGGAGCTTTCACCCAGATTTATGTTTTGCATGAACTTAAGGAAATGAAGCAGAATTCAACATAAAAGGGAGCAGAAATCAGCATTGTACAAAGAAAGGGCCAATGTCGTGACATCAAATTTCTAGTGTCGCAACATTATATGACGAAAGTTTTTACAATGCTGCAATGTAGCGACATAGCTGCGACATCATCTAAAGAGAGGAAGGAAAATATATGCCAACGCCGCAACATCATTACGAAATTGATCCAACATCAAGTTAATGTCACGACAATACTACTCAATGTCACGACATCTAAAGCAGCCCTAGCAGTTAAACTATAGCAGCCATCCAATGTCGTGACATCGTCCCTACATGGCTACGACATTACCTGTAGTGGAAAAACTAAATTGTTTAAATGTCGTGACATCGCCACGACATCGTGGTGACATTAGAATAAGCCTCACCCAGTGAAGACATCAACTGAACGTTGTCGCTACATCGGATGAAAGCAACTTGAAGAGAAGTTTAGCAGACCAATGTAAGGACATTGACAGCATGACTAACAGGCATTTTTGTGACAATAGCCAAGGCTTGAACACTGGAGATCTAAACATCCAATGTCGCAAAATCAGATCAGTGATTTTGCGACATCAGATCAAGGCATCCTAGGTGGTAAGACCAGTCCAATGTCATGACATCGAATAAATATCATGACATCAGCTATGACTTTGGTATAGGGCTTTAGAACAACAAGATTCAATGTCGCAACATTAACCTAAGGTGGTCAAAATAAACTTAACCAATTAATGTCGCGACATCAGATCAGCAATGTTGCGACATCAGATGAAAATATCATAGCTGTAGAGGTAATGTCGCGACATTAGAATAGAGAACTACAACAATGTCACAACATCAGACCTGAGCATCCAAGTTGAAACACTACAGACTAGTGTCACAACATCAATTCAATGTCGCAACATCAACTCAATTTCACAACACAAAAAAGGCAATGTCACGACATTGGAATTAATCTACAACACTGCATCTCAATGTCGCGACATCATCACGATATTGACTTATCACTAAAAATTGAGAATTTCCCAGCAAACTTCCAATGTCGTGACATCAAATTCGATCCACGACATTGACAACTTTGATGTCGCGACATCACCACAACATCAGCAGTTTAGGGTAGAATTTTTGGCTTTTCGAAATACATGATTCTCACCTCATTTTAGGGCCTAAGACTTGAGCTTATAAATAGAAGCTCCTAGGGAATAGTGCGTAGCTTTTTAGTGAACCTTAAGAAGTCTTGGGAAGAAGTGAAGTCTACTGTATATATTTTTATTTTTATTTTATTTTATTTTTATTTTAAGGAGTTTGATCTAAGTTGAATTATGAAGTTGAGATTATTGCAGATATGGTTTTCAATTCTTTCTTAACTTCATTGGATTTAGAAACTTTTCCTGAATTCATTTCTTATTCAATTGATCATAGTTTCAATGAATTTGTTTGACAAACTAGTCATTGTGATTTGTGGTTCAGATTTGAAAGACTAAGCTTCCTCTGGGAAGGAATTGGTTGATCTGATCATTAATTGTAGAAATATTATTGAAGTTGTGGATATAAGATATGGGTTTATCTAATTGATATTGTTCGTGTATGGAGTTGTTCTAAATACCAATGATCTATAACCTAAAGGAATTGTATCTTTGTTATGATTTCTAAGATCCCTTGTGTGACACAGAGATGGAATACTTGAGAACAGAGAATGGTCACCTGGGGGTATATTTCATTGATATTTGATGAACTAATGCACTCTAAGTTTAGTTTTGATTCTTCAAGAAAATTGTTCTTACTAGTGTTAGGACAATTTGTTGATAGATAATTTCTCACTCGTAGAGGTGTCATCTCAATTTGGCATAATAATCTTGATCCCGTGTTAGCTTAGATTCTAATGAAGGAGATGGAGCATTATAATGAATTGTAGATTGAGGTATCAATTGAATTGGGAAAGGATTGTATTATCCTGTCTATGGGTAGAAGCAATTCCCAATCATTAGAAATGGTTGTGAAGTACTAGAAAGGAAAAATAACCAGATCTGCAAGATGATCAATTCAAAAGTAGCTAATTATTATCTAATTGGTGAATTGTATAGTGTCAGGAGGTTTTCTAGGGCTATACATTTCACCAATTAGATAACCACATTCCTAAACTAGGTCAATGGGTCAAATTAGCTACTTTTGAATTGATCATTTCTGGATCATTTCATTTTTCCTTTCGGCCTTCACAACCATTTCTATTGGTAGACTAGCATACCTATAGTGGGACTAACAAAGCCTTTCCCAAATTCCTCAATCTACAATTCATTAGAATGCTTGCTCTACTTCAGATAAAATCTAAGCTATACGGATCACCAAACAATGCTTCTAAGAGTGAAAAGTATGTCGGCAAATTGTCAACACTAGTATGAATAATTTTCTTGAAGATTCAAAACTACACTTAGAGTGCATCGGTTCATGAAATATCAATGAAACATACCCCTAGATGACCATTCTCTGTTTTCAGGTATTACATCTTTGTGTCACTCAAAGGATCTAAATCAGAACAAGGCTCACAATTCACCGGTCGTCGGTATTCAAAAGCACTGCACGAGACAGTATCAGTTAAACAGACCCGGATCTCATATCTGGCTTCCAGCAATGTTCACAGTGATAGTCAGCCGATTCCTTTCAGGAAAGGAAAGCAGTCTTTCAAGCTCGAATCACGAAAATCCTGATGACTAACTTGTCAAACAAAATTCATTAACTTGTGATCAATGAATGAAATATTCAAGAGCTCTAAAATCAATCAAGTTAGAACAAGGTAGCAAACAAGATACGTAATAATGTCTCGGCTTCATGAATTCAATATATCAAACTTCACAAAGAAAGAAAATAAAATCAAAATAAATATATCTTATGAAACTTCAATTCTCTTTAAGATTCGACATTCGTTGAAAACTGCGGCTACATTCCACAGGCTTTGTTACCCTTAGGCTCAGAAATGATAGGCAAAAAACGAAGAATGAGGACAACATAAGTATACCTAAATGTATTGTGGTGTCGATATTGATGTCACGACATCAAAGTTGTCAATGTAGGTGGATCGAATGATCTGACGATGAGGCTCTGGCAATTCTCGATTTTTAATGATAATCAATGTCATGATGATGTCACAACATTGAAATGCAGTAGTGTAGATTAATTCCGATGTTGCGACATTGCCTTTCTTGTGTTGCGAACATTGAGTTTATGTTGTGACATTGAATTGATATCTGTTTCTTACTCTGGCAGGTATAACTTATTTTAAAAATCTTAGAATTTTATAATAATTTTATTATATATTCCGTATATGAATTGAGCCAAACTTGGGTTTTTCCGAGAAAACTGATAAATTGGGAAATGTGAAATGAATATGTGAGCATATGATTCAATGTTATATGCTAAAATGAGAAATTTATTGAACCCGAAAATAAACCCAAGTGTAAAACTGGCAAATTTGGAATTGGTAAAATAAGGACCTAATGGTCAATAATAGAATAAGCTTAAATGCTAAAGTGAATTAAGTGGTAAATGAAAGTGAAATGAAGACCAAAAAGGAGAAAAATGAACAATGGAATTTGTGTGTAAGCCAAACATGGCCTTACACTTAAAATGAGAAATAAGACCAAATGTGGTCTTAGAAGAGCACATTTGTGCATTTTGAGAAAAAACGTTTTTAAGAGAGAGGGAGTGGAGAAAAGCTAGGGTTTTTAGGGGAGAAGAGGGATTCTTGTGTAAATCCTTCCATTTGTTTAAGATCTTGCAAGAAGGAGGAAGGAAAAAGGCTAGGGCTTGAAGTGCAAAGGGATTTAAGGTAAGAGCCAAACCCTAGAATTTCTTTGAAGATGTTTGGGTTAGAAAAACCCCAAACCATCCATAGGTTTTTCTCATGGTTGGTTTAGGATGTTATTGGGAGTGATTCCCATGTTTTGTTTTGGGATTTTGGGGTGATTTTGGAGAAAAATCGCAACAGTGGAAAAGCTATAAAATCGGGGCATTATTGGGCTCCTACGTCTCAGCGTAGGGAACCCACGCCACGGGGTAGACCTAAGCTAAGGTGTGAGATACCCTCTCTGCCGCGAGGCCGAGGTGCCAAAATGTCACCCCTTAGGTACGTTGAGGCGTAGCAAAGCTACGCCGCGGCGAAGACTTACGTTGTAGTGTAGTACTACTACGTCGCGGCGAAGGCCTACACCGTAGCGTAGTAGTGCAACACCGCGGCGTAGCTACTCTTCACAACGAGAAATTTTTTGGATTTTTTTTTCCAAAAACCTCGTATTTGTACACCGATAGTATAAAAAACATAATAAATGACTAATGAGAGTTCAAATAAGAATGAAACTAAATGGAAAACGTACCGTACCTCGCCTCCTTAGCGAAGCGAAAAGTGGCAGACTTAGTGTCTTAACCTTAAACCGTTAACGAAGATCAATTGTCATCCACTAAAAATGTATAATAATTGTTTATCCACTAAGAGTGGCATAATTTTTATTGACTATGGATGAGTGAGGATCACCTAACTTATGACCGAGATCGAAGAAAGAGAAACAAGAGCCGACAGCTTCGGTTAGTTTTTCGGACCTCTATTTCGATTAAAGTATTGTTAGTTCTTTGTTCACCGAAATTATATTCATATTTCAAGTGTTTGGTAATTACTAAATAAACCTAAAATGAGTATATCCTTGAAATTATATTACGAAAGTGCATATGGATTTGAAAATGTGATATTTGAAATGTTTGACAATTAATTGCTTGTGAGTGATTAATCGAATTGTAAACGAATTGGTCAATTCTTGACATCTTGAATTGAATCGATATATTGAATGACAAACATGGCGGGATGCACTACTCGACATCCGTTATGAAGGAAAACTGAAATTGTTCAACGTCCCACATGGCGGGATGCACCAATCGGCATTTGTCATGATGGTATATGACATTGTTAAAATGTCCCACTTGGTGGGATGCACCAATCGACATCCGTCATGATGGCATATGCCATTTTTAAATGATCACATGGCAGGGTGTATCAAACGGCATTCGTCATGATGGGAAATCGAAATTGTTAAATGTTACAACTTTTATTCTACAAAATAATAAAGATGGGATTCATCGAATGGAATCCACCGTTATGGAATCTCAGGTATAGACAAAATAAAATAACAAACTTTGATGAGTGAAAATGAGATTTTTAAACTAAATACGTTCTTAAGAGTATGTGTTTGAATCTCATTATTTGAGTTAAATGATTTGTTGCATATGAAAATGCATATTTTGATATGATCAATGATTTGTAAAGTGAAAGCATGTGTAAATAAATAACCATGAGTATAGTTTGATATAAAAGGCATGGTTTTATGATAAATGCATGTCGTGTTAAGCCCGAAAGTGGAATAGAGGCGCCTTAAGAACCACTAAGCATGAAAATTCTTGGCGTGTAGTTTTATCTATGCAGGGTTTAGTATGAGGAAATAAAGCTGAATCCCGAAGCCTTGAGTCCTGAGAAAGTTGCGGTATACCTAGTCATATACATACCATTCTTTTAACGTGTCACATTTGTGAATAAAGTTAATCTTTAATTCTTGTTTTTTTGTATATAATTTTGTAAAAGGCATGATACATTGTTGTAAGCGTATTGTATAAAACTAAATGTTTATGGGCTACCGTTTGAAATGCTTCCGCGCCATTCAACTTCACAAAATGAAATGACATAAATAAAATGTTTTTGATAAGATAAGTATAAGCGGTCGAGTAAACGGGCTCCGGTTCGAGATCCGCCATTCGAATTCGGATGGAAAGTGTTACATGTAGTGTTTCAACTTGTATGCTTAAGTCTTATGTTGTAACATTGTTGTAGTTCTCTGTTATGATGTCGTCACATTGTTTGTGCAGTTATGATCTTTTCAGCTGATGTCACGACATTGATCAGTTAAGTTTATTTTGACCAACTTGGGCTGTTGTCGCGACATTGTTGTGATGTTGCGACATTTAATGTTGTTGTTCTGAAGCCCTTACAAATGTAGTAGCTAATTTCGTGATATTTTTTTGATGTCACGACATTAGACTGGTCTCACCACTTAAGCTGTTTGATCTTATGTCATGACATCAATAATTCGATGTCATGACATTGGATGTTTGAATCTCTAGTGTTCAAGCCTTGGCTAATGTCGCGACATTGCCTGTTAGTCATGCTGTCGATGTCTTTTCATTGGTCTGCTAAACTTCTCTTCAGGCTGCTTTCGTCTTATGTAGCGACATTGTCTTGATGTCGCGACAGCGTTCAACTGATGTCTTCACTATGTGAGGCTTGTTCTGATGTTGCAACGATGTTATGGCGATGTCGCGACATTTAAACAATTAATTTCTTCCACTACAGGCAATGTTGTAGTCATGTAGGGACGATGTTGCAACATTGGATGGCTAGTATAGTTTGAGTTCTGGGGCTGTTTTGATGTCTTGAAATTGAGTTGTGCTGTCGCGACATTAACTTGATGTCGGCTCAATGTCGTAATGATGTCGCTGCATTGGCATATCTTTGCTTTCCCCTCTTTAGCTGATTTCGTAGCTATGTCGCAACATTGCAGTAGTGTCAAGACTTTCTTCATATAATGTCACGACACAAGAAATTTAACGTCGAGACATTGGCCCTTTCTTTGCATAGTGCTGATTTATGCTCTTTTCTATGATGAATTCTACTTCTTTTCCTTAAGTTCCTGTAAAACGCCATCATTTGCAGCTCCATACTTTACATTAAAAATGACTTTTAGGCTGAAATATATAACAGGCTTAAAATGATGATTTTTAGACTCATCACCTGCCAACCTATCTAACATTTGATCAATAAAAGGCAAATGATAATGATCATTTCTAGTGGCAATATTTAATTTTCTGTAACTTATGCAGACCCTCCATCATGTATGGTTCTTGTTGGAATCAATTAATTATTCTCATTTATAATGTAGATCCTATCTGGAACCACATAGACTATGGCTCACACGAGTGTTGTATGAAGTTATAAATAAATCTACATTTAGCCATTTTTAGTGCTTCTTTTAAATGACATGCTTTCATAAGCTAGTTCAATATTATTTGATGTTTTATTGATGTTTTTAATTTTCCTCGAAGAGGTTTTATGCATCTCAAATAGAAAAGGACTTATTGCTTTGAGTCTTGCAGCGAAGCCCTCTTGCTTGTATACTTTATGAGAATCTCTAGCAGTGTTTATTCTTTATGCTTTGTCAAGTCGGTTGATATGATCACTAGTTTGATTTTTCAGCTTATAAAAAGGCATATTTCAAATGATTGGGCAATTCTTTAAATTAACCCTGAGAGCTTACTCTCTCTTCTTATGCCTTCACATTGAACTACTTGATTTTTACGCATTCATTGCTCATGGAAGTATTATTCTTTACAATTCAAATGATTATGATTCAACGTTAAGATCCTCGGTATGCTAGAAATTCATCTCATTCTCTTATTGAACTTTGAATCTTACGATCATATTCGGTTCAAAGCAGGTATGAACCATTGTTTCTCTTGTTTCTGATAGGCATTATTAAATTTAGAGCATTTCAAACTCGATTTAGATAGAAGTGTACTGCTTCATCTCCCACCTTGAGAGTGATATCTCCCTTCTTGACATCTATCAAGGCTGCTCCAGTGGGACTTGTTTATCTTCTCCTATGTCAATTACCACAAAGTCCATAAGGAAAATAAATTTTCCCACCTTGATCAGTACATCTTCAAGGATTCCCTCTAGTTAATTTCTGAATTTATCCATATATACAGAGTCTGGATTTGTAGGATTCGCTCCCCAAACTAAGTCTATTCACTACATATAGTGGCTTCAGGTTAATGCTTGCTTCGAAATCACATAATGCTTTACCCATTTCCAAGTTTCCTATGCTACAAGGAATGGTGAAGCTGTCTGGATCTTGCATCTTCAATGGCAAACTCCTCTAAATCACTACACTACATGTTGCTGTCAGGCTCACCACTCCTTCTTCAGAAAATCTCGTATTCTTTTTTAGTATATCCTTCATGAACTTGGCATAGTGACGCATCTGAGCCAATGCCTAAAAAAAAGGGATATTTATCTCTATCTTCTTGAACATATTCAAGAATTTAGAGAATTGCTCCTCCATCTTTTCTTTCTACAATTCTCTGCCACTCATAAGAGTAATTGTCATATAGTCTTTGGGATTCTTCTTAGTGTCATTAGGGAAAGAATCCCTAGACTAATTTTCATAATGTGGGACTACTTCTCTTACATAGACCTCAGTCTTCAGATCACATTAAATGTACTTTGAAACATAGTTGTGTTTGCCTAGAATGCTGCTAGCTTAGCAAGCTTCTACTCATGTATGTTCAACAGTCTTTTGTTCTCACTTAGGAAGCTCAACATCTGTTCCTCAAAAGTCTGAGACAACCTTTGGCCTTGGTTTCTAGCTCTTTGGATGCCATGCTACTACTATTAGAAACCTTATGGAGCATACTGCTGCTAGAAATTCTGCACTAGTCTTTGACCTTGTTGCACTCCACTTCCATATGAGAAGTTCTCATGGTTTCTCAATGTTGGTGTGTAGTGGGTTGAAAGGTTTGTGTTGGGCTTAAAGTTTTAGCTTCTATTGCCATTGACAAATTGAGCTTCCTCCACTTAATAGGGACCCTCATGACGAAGTCCCTCATCAGCCATGCATTTCTGTTCACCTCCTTTCTCTATTCCCACTGCTGATTACGACCTAAATAGTGTTGTTTCATACCCTTAACACTCAAAGTTTCAAGCACTTTTTATGTAGTTATCAACCTAATTAACCCAATTGGCATGTTAAGGACTTAGCAAGACTACTAATCAAATTTTGTGGCAAGTTTGGTTGTTTTTAGGGACTATATATCTTGAGGACAGGGATTCAAGTCAAGGCATAAAGAATCCAATTGCAATTCAAAACACACAAGCTAGAAGAAAGTATTAGCAGTGATGCAGTAGCTGCCTTGTGAAATTCGCAAGGGTTGCAAATTTTCACAACCCTTGTGAAATTTCGCAGCGTTGCGAATTTTCCCAACCCCTGCGAAAACTCCTACAAACTTTGACTTTTTTTATTTTTTATTTTTTATTCTTACCAGTTTATCCTCGTGTAATAGTGTCATGAGTTGTATATTTTGGTAATTTGTAATGGGTTTTGTGGTATGAAACACCCAAGAGAAGACTTTGTAGACATTCAGTTCATATTCAGTAAAATAGATTTTAGGAATCTTACACAGGAAGCTACCGTTTTTCTTTCATTTTCTCATTCTTTTTCTCGACAGCCAAACAAACTCTTAGAATAGGAGGAGAGGCTAAACCCTTCGTTTCCTTGGATCAAAGGAAACTAGGTGAAGGTACCGAATGAAAAGGTGGGGGTTTCCATGTTTTAACGGAGGTATTTTCCACCATTAATGGTTTCTCTTCAAATATTGGTTTTAATCCCTTCGGGTTACCTTGAATGATTCGTACTTGATAAGATTTTAGGGTTCAATGGATGCTTATTGCTAGATCCATTGACATTCGTTAGTTATCATTTATGGGTTATTGGAAGGTGATTCAAGGTGACGTTTTTATTTCCATCAAATCATAGGTTCGATCCCTTCGAGTCACCTTGAATGGCTAGTATTTTGTAAGCTCTCAAGGCTCATTGGATACTTATTGCTAGATCCAATGATGTTCGTCAGTTATCATTTATGGACCATTGGAAGGTGAGTCAAGGAGATGTTCTTCACTGTCCGAGACCATTAATGGGAAGCAAATACCATTTTTCAAGGATATTTATTTAGGGTCAGTTATTGGAGCTAAACCAATAACCGATTTGGGAGATAACTATATGTTATCCTCCCCAATGCGAGGAAAAGACCTGGGAAAATCCCTCATTTGCCTAAGGAACCTAAAACCTAGTGACTTGGAACTCCAAGGAATTTCTTCTTTTTAAATTTTATCATGATTTTACATTCTATTTTTATTTTTATTTTCTCTCTAAAATCCACTCTTTTTATCACAACCCAAACATCCAAAATGAAATCACCAGTATAAGCTTTATTTTCAATCATTTTCAAAAATAAAACCCTTCTTTGTGGAAAATCATAGAACCACTATACTATAGTAGCTATGTTACGCTAGTATGAGGTATTAGGTTATAAATTTTGTTAATTAATACCCCCTACGGGCGATGAATGAAATGGCAGCATTCTTGGGATGAATTACCTTAATACTGTGACTATCTTTAGTGGATACTTGTGATCCTCATCACAAGGCGGTGATTTTCTCCCTTCGTTTTTTAGCATTTACTTTTAGCGTTTTGTAGCTATCTTTTTCATTTTTTTGTAATTCTCGGCTATGATGGGAGAAATTGAAAATGTGCTTCAATGCTCTTGATTTTAGAGTTGTTTTATGCTTATAAAATTTGATGAATTGTTGAAACTCTTCTTTTCTTCAACCTTACTTCTTCCAATTTGAACTAACCACACTGTGCACATTAGTTTTCAATTAGAAGCTGAAAAACTGCCTTGTCTCCCGAGCCTTTAAAAAATTTGGCCTAGTACTTTTGACCAACTTTAATAGGTTTGGATCCTAAAAGACTGATAGGTCTTAAAAAAAAAAAAAAAAAAAAAAAAAAGGTAAAAGAAAAAAACTATTGGCACTTACGCAGAGCGAGCACGGTCAGGGGTATATGGAGGGAGATACTTTAAAGCTCGGTGCCCTAAGCCAACTAGTTAGGAGTCACCGACTTTGTTTCTTGTCACATGGGTGAATAGGTAGAGTTTAGCAATTTGTAGGTGCTAGAGTATCGAACTTATTAAAAGTCCAGGGTGAAATCTAAAGAGCTAGTGGTTGAAAGATCCTTATGACTTGATGCCCTAAACCTTGATTGGTTGGGAGTCATCCATGGACCCCCGTTACATGGACAATTGCGAATTCGATACCCTTAGCATTGCACCCCTAAAAAAAAAAAAAAAAAAAAAAGTTGTGAGATAAATGAGGCTTAGATCTGACAGGCTTAGTCTGGGTGTAGAAAGAGCCAGGTTGGGGGAGAGGATAGTTTGGCCGACTATTTTGAAAATAATCAAGTTAACACTTAGGTTTTGTTGAAGGTTTCGGGTTGGTTCTCTAGGAGTTTAAATTCTTTTGGTACTTGAATTTGCATAGCACATACTCCTCTTGAGATAGTCTTTGGGCAGGATTTTGATGACTTTTGTTTAAGGTTGGGTTTTATCACATCATTGCTTTTGGAAAACCATTTTTTTTATATATATAGTTCGTCTTGCCTTTGATTGCTTTATTCTTTCTTCATTGCTAAGGGACTAGCAATGTGTCTATTAGGGGGAGTGATTACTACCAAAATAGTGTTGTTTCATACTCTTAACACTCCAAGTTTTAAGCACTTTTTGTTTATTAATTAGCCTAATTAACCCAGTTGGCAAGTTAAGGACCTAGCAACACTACTAATCAAATTTTGTGGGAAGTTTGGTTGTTTTTAAGGACTGTATATCTTGAGGACAAGGATTCAAGTCAAGGCATGAAGAATCCAGTTGCAGTTTAGAGCACCCAAGCTAGAAGAAAGTAGAAGCAATGATGCAGCAAAGATGCAGTAGCAGCCTTGTGAAATTCGCAAGGGTTGTGAATTTTCACAACCCCTATGAAATTTTACAGGGTTGAGAATTTTCGCAGCCACTACGAAATTTCACAAGGGCTACAAAACTTCGTAGCCCTTGCAAAAACTCTTGCAAACTTTGACTTTTTGTATTTTTTTTTCTTATTCTTACCAGTTTATCCTCGTGTAATAGGGCCATGAGTTGTATATTTTGGTACTTTGTAATGGGTTTGGTGGTATGAAACACCGGAGAGAAGAATTTGTAGACATTCAGTTCATATTCAGTAAAATAGATTTTGGGAACCTTACACAGGAAGCTTCCATTTTTCTCTCATTTTCTCATTCTTTTTCTCGACAGCCAAACAACCTCTGAGAATAGGAGGAGAGGCTAAACCCTTCGTTTCCTTGGAGTAAAGGAAACTAGGTGAAGGTACCGAATGAAAAGGTGGGGGTTTCCATGTTTTAATGGAGGTATTTTCCACCATTAATGGTTTCTCTTCAAATACTGGTTTTAATCCCTTAAGGTTGCCTTGAATTACCCGTACTTGATAAGAATTTAGGGTTCAATGGAAGTTTATGGCTAGATTGATTGACATACGTTAGATATCATTTATGGTTTATTGGAAGGCGATTCAAGGTGACGTTTTTATTTCCTTCAAATCCTAGGTTCAATCCCTTCGAGTCACCTTGAATGGTTAGTATTTGGTAAGCTTTCAGGGCTCATTGGATACTTATTGTTAGATCCAGTGATGTTTGTCAATTATCATTTATGGGCCATGGGAAGGTGAGTTAAGGAGATGTTCTTCACTATCCGAGACCATTAATGGGAAGCAAATACCATTTTTCAAGGATATTTATTTAGGGTCAGTTATTATAGCTAAATCAAGAACCGATTCGGGAGATAACAATATGTTATCCTCCCCAATGTGAGGAAAAGACTCGGGAAAACCCCTCCTTTGCCTAAGGAACCTGAAACTTAGTGACCTGGAACTCCAAGGAATTTCTTCTTTGTACATTTTTTCTTTATTTTACTTTATGGTTTATTTTCATTTTATTTTCTCTCTAAAATCCACCATGTTTATCACAACCCAAATATCCAAAATGAAATCACAAGTATAGGCTTTATATTCAGTCATTTTCAAAAAGAAAACCCATCTCTGTGGAAGATCCTAGAACCACTATACTATAGTAGCTATGCTACGCTAGTATGAGGTATTATGTTATAAATTTTTTTAATTAATACCCCCTACGGGCGACAAATCAACTACATTGGCTAAATGGCTTCTTCTTTCCTGGTTGTTCATTTTACTCATTACTACATCCATATTTGCTTTTATTGCTGACATCATGTTCAACTATATGATACGACCTCCTCTCAGTCTATTGTTGCTCCCTGAAGTCTTAGATGGAGCTCTATAATTTCTCTTGGCCAAATCCTTAATAAGATGGTTATCTTCTTCAGCACTCTTCCTCTTAAATGCTCCATAGCAGACTGCGTCAATTATACCCTTCAAAGAGTAGTTCATTACATGATAGAAGATATCCATTTGGGTTATCTGATCAATCCCATGCATAGGACATCTCTTTAGCAATTTCTTATACCTCTCTAAACAATACAGTGACTTTCTTCTTCTCATTGCTTGAAGGTTATTATCTCTCTTCTTCTTTCAGATGTGAGGGCTGGTGGGAAAAACCTCTCTAAGAAAGCTTCAACCAGCTCTTCCCAGTTGTTGATTGATCCATATGGCAAAGACTCAAACCAACTTGCTGCTATATCCCTTAATGAGAATGGGAATAGTTGTAGCTTGATAACATCTAGACTAACCCCATTCAACTTCACTATGTTAGACATCCTTAAGAACCTTCCCAGATGTTCATTGGAATCCTCATTGGGATGCCCTGTGAATTGATGTTGTTGCACCATGGTGATCAAAGTAGGCTTAAACTCAAAGTTGTTGGCCTCAATGGGTGGTTTCCTTACAGCTAAGTATTCATTTATGATGCTTGGCCTCTAGAAATCTTCCATTGTTCTCTATCTCGAGTCTTTACGCTCTCTTAAGTTTTCTTTGGTACATGTTGTGGCCTTAGCTTCGAGAGTCCGTTAACCGCAGAGTCGACTGCGGAAACACGTGTGTCTCATATCATGAGACCCATACATGAAGTAAAATGACCCAATAGGGTTGGCATCATCCCGTACTGGGTCATACGGTAACAAGACCATACATTTACATGCAGATCGAGTTTATTACATACTCGCTCCCTAATCTGAAACATATATTAAAACTAGTTCATTAATATCTGAAAAACAAGAATCAAGGCCGATTCCGGCCGCTTCATAATCAGCTCTGGGGGCTTGTGCTCTCACATGTGTTTCCACGAAGAGGGGTCCACGAGGCTTGCTTGATGAGATGTGAATCATGGGGATGTTGCCGGTGTAGGTAGTCAGTTGGATCAAGACGACAACTTGATCGATGCGCCATGTTGTCCTATCATGGAAAAATCCCCTTACCATGACATTACTCTATATTTAAATACCAGATAACTTCGGGACACAATGCAGTGCCCGATGGAAATCAATACAGAAGTCATTCAGACTCCCATCTCACATCAGTAGTCTATGTGATATTTATTTAATTGTTTCATGTCTTTTTGGGCAACAGAACTTAGGTCTCACAGCGGGTCTCTTACACCCTCGGGCATTTTCGGGCTTTCAGGTGGATGCATTTGTCTAACCGGGTTTCGGGCTTTCACTTGAGGAGTGTTTGTCCCTTTTATATGGAGACTAAGGCCCCTCAAATTCACATGGTTGTAAGAGCCTTACATTTCTCTTACATCCATGTCACTTTAGTTGAAATTTGCTTAATAAAATATTTCTTTCGAAGGTTCATGATTTAAAAATAAGGGTTTCATCTATGACCTTTGCAAATTCTACAGGTCATACAAGTAACAAGCTCTACGAATGTAAGTCCGGACATCATTCACGAGAGATTGAGTGAAATAAGATCAACTACCTAATAACTACTAAAATTCCATGCTATTTGAATTTAAAGCTGAAAATGGAAGTTGTATCTAGAAGAAATAAAGATTCTGAATATTAACTACCGTTTAATATTTCACAAAACAAATTAAATGACTAAAAATAAATTGTAACTAAAATCTTTGGACTAAGCTCGGTTTCTGTGAAAGCGAAAACTATCGAGTGAATTACAATGAAGCGAGTCAATTCCTACACTAAATACATTGCTACGTTACATTGTATGGATGCGGATTTGTCGGGAATTTCCTAAATTTTGGAATTAGTTTCTCCATATTCTTGGTTGGATACCCTTGCTTCTTTGAGGCAAGAAAGATCAAACCTGACTACACATATTCCCAACTCTCTTGCAAGATCTGGGCACTTTTCTTTCTCAATACTTCACACCCATTTTGTGATGACAACATATCTTTTGCATTTCCTTCTCAGGATTTTTGCAAAGTTTCTACCACTTAAAAGGTGGCTCAACCTCCAGATCTATTGGGTCGTTCTTTTCCCTTGATTAGACCTCAGCTAACACGGGGTTAAGAACTTGCCTTTAGATTAAGGTGAACTCTCTGATCATTTATATTTGTTAAATGCTCTCCTCCCGACTTCAATTATGAAATGATAGGATTTATCAAAATGAACTCTCAAAGCTCAGCAGTTCATCAATGGTAGTCTAGCATACCCAGAAAAGAATGCTCTCACCTCTCAGGAATCTCCATCTCTATGTCACGTAGAGGGCATCTTAGATATCAGAGCAAGATACATTCCCTCAACTGGTATTCGGTACTACTATTGGGAACTTATCAATTCAAAAATGACACCAAATATTCATCAGACTACAAATAAGTTTCTCAAATTTATCTGCGGGAAAAGAGCGTAACTAAATGTAAATCAAATCCAGTGAAATTGCGCTCAATTGCATTCTTGAATTAATAAATGAATGCCGTCACGTACAACCACTGTAATTGCAATAAAGCGAGAAGAAATGAATTCGAGAGAAATTTGTCTAGATTTCATAAATTTTGAACGATAATTTTAAGGAAGAAAATAACGAAATAAAACATGACTCCCTTTCGTTTACGCAGGTTTAGATTTAAATCCAGAAAAGAAATAAACTAAAAATAAAAAAATTAAAATCTACTCTAAACCATACAATGAGTTCCTCTCCTTTGCCCTTTTTCTGGGTAGTGAAGACGGAAGCTACTTTACTATTCTAACAACGTCATTATCTTGTCGAACTGTCAAAAGGAATTTAATGAATCCTCTAAAAGCCCCAGGTGGAATCCTAAAAGAAAGCCCAGTTTACTATTCTATACAGACTCGCTGATGTCGACATGGATTTCCTTGATTGCTCATGTTCAGTCGCCACCTTGTTGCTTCTATTGTGACCCGATTCCTGCAATTTATTTAATATTTGTCGCTGACATTTATGGTCGCAACCTTGGTAGCCCTGGCTCCTCAAAGTTGACGGTATCGACCACGACTTCACGCCGCGACATCATTGTCTTTCTCTTCCTGGGCTCGAGTCACTTAATTCCCGCTTCCGAGTCAAGAATCTTTCCTTGTTGTGTCGCATGTCGCGACTTCACTTTAAGTCGCGACCTTGTTGTTGTTCTACCGATTACTTCGTGTCATGACTTTGTTTTTGGTCGCGAATTTTATCAGGGTCTTATGCCTCATTGTGTTTCAATTTAAGTAGCGACTTCCAAGGTGATGTCATGACTCTTTTTGATGTTCATTTATCATCTTCTGGTCGCAACCTCAATTCTTTGTTGCAACCAATTTCCTTCTTTAAACCTCTATTCCAGGTCGCGACCTCATTCTTATGTCGCGACCATGTGTTACTCTTATTCAGTCGCTTGTAGTCCTAACTACTCAAGTAAAGGCACCTGATTTTCCGCCCAAATTCTTCAGTCGCAAATTAATGAGTGGTCGCTGAGTATCGCTTGTGTCCTTGCTTAATAAATGGTCGCAACTTCCAATCTTTTGTCGAGACTTCCGCCTAGCTTCGTCATGTCGCATCTCATCAAAGATGTCGCAACTTCAAATGATGCTCTTCATTTAAAACTAGTCAGAACTTCTTTTCTTCGGCAGACTTCTTTTGTGGCTTTATTGATTCTAATCCACGCTGCGGACATCGAGTGACGCCGCGACCCCGCCTATATTCACTGGCGCCACGACATCATTCCCGTGTCGCTAATTCCTTGACATTGGTTGCCCCACACATGGTCGCAAGCTCATTCTCAAGTCACGATCATGAAGATTTTGCCTTCATTTCTTCCCCAAACCCGATCTTGGTGATGTCTGACTTGGAAATGATTGAAAACTAAGCCTTTCGCGACCCGACTCTCGGGCCATGACTTCCATTTCGGGCCAGAGGGTCGGGCTCCTCGTTTTTGTCGATTTTTGTTTCTCAATGTATTTTCCAAAGAAAATTAAATTTGAGTAAAATATCCACATTTTTGCATATGAATCAATATTTATCTTGCAATATGCTCAGAAAAATAGATTAAAAATCAGATGAGTTTTTGTACTCATCAAATTCCCCCAAACTTAAAATTTTGCTTGTCCCCAAGCAAAGAAAAGAAAGAATTGTTTGTCCTCAAACAAATAAGCTTAAAATTTTTAAGGACATTTTTCTGATTCATACCACAATCTTTCTCATTCCAATTCCTTCTAATCCTGGAACAGAGATACCAAAGATCATTTTAAATTTCGTCATTCAAGATTAAGAAATGGTACACTTCTATCACAAATTTCTTAATGAAATAATGTATTTAAACAGTTTATTCAACGAGTCTTGTTTTGTGTGTGTGCAGGTCATCAATCCTTTTCATCTTCATGTTGGCTTTAGTTAATCTTCTGGGAGTTTCCTTGGACTGTTTGTCAAAGTCCCATATGCTTGTTTTTCATATTGATCTCCACTAATGTAGGTAAATTCAACCTTCGAGACTGATACACAAGGTCTTTCGTAGTTTGTAAATGTCGGGTTTAGGTAATTGGGTAGATAACGGGTACCAAAGTTGCAAATCCCAGTTTCCACCTTTCTTGTACTTGTTGCCTCACCTTCAATTACAGGTTTCTTTATATTTGTTGATTCTCCTCAATCTGCCTGATTAATCTTTTGAATTCTTTTATGGAATTTTTACTTCTATATGCACTTTATTCAGCGCTTTTCTTGTTCTAGAACTCTTTTGCTTTCTGTTTTTCTAAGGTTAGAATAGCACGTTTTGTCTTTGTGGCTTTCTATCACTCTAGAGAACTTGGGCTAGCACTCCCATACCACTGGTATTAGGGTACTAGGTGTTAAACACCCTACGAGCTTAATGTTCAAGGGAAATAGGCCAAGACAAAACTTATTCCTTTTCTATTAATTTTTGGGCTTCTTTACTTCTTCACCTCCTTCAATAAACATTTGGAAATATTTTTTCCCCTGCACTTGTTTTTTCCTTACTGTGAGACTCTTATGTAATGAAACTGGATAATTTGGGCTTTTTGCTGCAGGATTATTACAAGGAAGGGAATTTAGGTTTTCAGTTGCTATTTATTGAAGAAATAAGTCTTGTTTGGCTCAAATCATGGAACTAGAGGGTATGCCTTAGCATATATTGAGGGTAGGCTTGGAAAAGCTCAAACTGCCAAGGATGGCCTAAATCACTTCTCATTACGTTTTAATTTAAGATTTCGCCCTCAATCAATAATCTAACAAGTTCTAGGACTATGGACTCTTAATCCCGAATTTCCTAAGATGTCTTAATTCCTCTCAAAGTTTCATGAGTTTTGTTGACCAAGTGTATTATTTCTTCAAGACTTGTACTTATTCACTGTCTATTTATACTATTTCAACCAAGTTATTTGTTCCATCAGCAATAACCATTTTTCAAATTTTTGCAATATAAACCGAATTTAAACATGCAGGCTGTAACTCCTAATTTCCATTTTACTACTCTAAGCCCTTTTTTTTTTTTTTTTTCGTTTTTGTTCTTAGGAAAGAACTGAATTGTTTATTTGATCCTTGCATAGACAAGGCACTTATTCTTTTCATGCTAAACAGGAAATGACACAAACACAAAATTCAGTATATCTCTTCATGAACTCAGAAACAACTAATTTGTAAGTCAACAAGAATTTTATTCAAATATCTAAAACATTTCGATATTGTACAATCCGGGCTTTACAACAAGACTATAACTATGTTAGAGAAAAACTCTCTTATTTCTTGGATCTAAAATCTCATACTTCCTCCTGAGGTCGTGATTCTACTTTATTATTTGCCTTCCGTACCTGAACTCGGCCTCCTAAGGATTCAATCAAGTAACAAGGTTGTTCAACAAATTGGGGCCCTTCCTTCCTTTTCTTTTGGAGCTCCTCTGGATGATGGGTTCTAATAAACCCTTCTTCCACCCCTTCCCATCAACCACTCTCTGACATTACACAAATATGGGAATAATGAATTGAATCGGGTTTGCTTTACTCCATTAATTCCATAAGCCTGCAGGTTTGCCTTAGAACCCTTCTTTTCCCTATTACTCTGTTGTTGTCACTTCACTCCCACTGAATTGCCAGTACAGCTTTTGATTCTTTTTTTTCAGTGTCACTAGGGAATGTACCCTTGTTCGATTGGGTATATTTAGTGGTCACCATTCTACATGTGTCTCCAAGTTTTCAATGAGTCACTAGATTTTAAATACTTGGAGTGTCAAACTTGAAAGTCAAGTCGACAATTTGCTCATGGAAGTGTATAAGCCTCCTTTTGTTGTCCCTCATGAACCGCAAAGATTGTTCTTCCAAATGGTCAGTCCTCCTATGACTCGATAGTCATTCCCGCCTTCACTCCCTTTGATGTCACAGAACCTGGTGGCCGTCGATATCCCCGCGGAGGCTTCTGGCTCCATGCCTTGGCCTTGTAATGCCTTCCACCATATGAGAAATTCTCATGGTTCCTCAGTGCTGGACTGTAATGTGTGGGCAGGTTAGGATTTGGCTTGAAATGGTAATTTCTTGGTTCCTTCATGTACTTAACCTCCTCATCACCATAAGATTCTCTCCTGCTGTACTTCAACACTCTTCCTCATATGTTCTCTTTCCACCGCTTCCTATTTCATGATAAAGCAAAAATTTTTCTTTCCCGTTTGTCCATCCCGTGCATGATGGCATCTAACTTGCTCTCCATGGTCACATTTTACCTACAATTTCAATGACCCTTTCTCTATTTATTACTTCCTGAAACTGATGGTTTCTATATTGCATTTTGGCTGCCTTCATCGACTGTAGCCTCTTCAACACTTTTCTTTGAATGCCTCACAGCATGAAGCATTGATAATGCCTTTACGTATCATTTAAGGCATGATACACTCAGATCCGACCGGGGTTTTTAAATCAATTCCATGACATAGGGTACCTCTTCAAAGAACCTCTGAATCTCTCCAGTGTGCTATATAGGCTCTCATCTTCCCCTTGTTGGAACACTATTATCTCTCTTCTTCTCTCCGAGGTGAGGCTATGGGAAAGAACTGCCCAAGTTTGCTTCTAATGCTTCTTCCTGCATCATCCAACCATATGGTAAATGATTCATACCATGTGGTCGCTTATGCATTCGTATGAGAAATGGAAGAGATGCGCCTTATCACCTTCCGCCCTCATACCATTCAAATACCACCGATTTGCCATCTTGAGAAATCACCCAGTTCCCGTTTGTCTTCGTGGATGACTAAACGAATCGATATCAAGTAATTTAATGCATAAGTAATGTTTAGTTCAAAGTTATTTGCATCCATGAGGCATCCTCGATCATAATATTCTTCCAAATGATAGGCCTCCAACCTCCACTGAAGTCAATAATAGAGGCCTAATGCTGTCCTGCCTCTGGCCGTCACATATGTCTCTATCCGCCATACGCAAGCCGCTTAAATTTTCTTGCTTATAGTTTTCTTAATTTGTCTCACTGAAATGTGTCAGAATCTGCTTATGCATTAAATGATTTCCAATCAAAACATCGCATTAATAGATTAGTCAAAACTAAACAAAATATTTTCAACATGGCTTGTTAAAGATCGTTGGTTGATGTACCCACGTTTGAAAAGCTATTTTTGTTCTTTTCTTTATAAATGTTCAATGTTAGTATTTCAAATAGAATATGATTTATTTAATTTTTTCAAACTCCTCAAAGAATCATTTATAAAGCTTTTGTTTGGTCTTTATATGAGATTTAAAACTCTCAAATTCACATAGTTGTAAGAGCCTTACATTTCTCTTACATCCATGTCACTTTGGATAAATTTGTTTGATAAAATATTTCTTTAAGGTTCATGATTTAAAAATTATGTTGGTGTCTAGAGAATCGCAAGGGCAATGTGTCATACAAGTAGAAAACTAAATGTAAGTCCAGATATCATTCTACGAGATTGGTATAGAATTGAAGATCAATCACCCAACTTACTAAAATTCCATCCTATTTGACTAAAAGATGTAATAAAGTTCTATCAGAAAAATAAAAAGATTCTAGACTATTAACTATCATTTAACTATGCTAAACAAATTAAATGACTAAAAATAAATTGTAACTAAATACTGGATCGAATGAGTTTTCCCGTGAGAACAAACATTTGAATATAATGAAATAACACCCTACACTAGAATACATTGCTCTATTCAGTATGGATTCGATTTGTCCAAGAGTTCCTAAATTTTGGAATTGGATTTCCATATTCACTATTGATATCTTTCTTTCTAAATACAAGATCAAACCAATAATCCAGATTCCCAATCCTCTTAAAAGATCTAGATCGCTTTTCTAATACTTCACACCCATTTCGTGATGACAAATGGTATCTTTGTATTTCCTCTTCAGATTTCAGAAAGTTTCTACCACTTAAAAGGTGGCTCAACCTCCAGATCTATTAGGTCGTTTCTTTCCCTTGATTAGATCTCACCACGGGTTAAGAACCCACTTTAGATTAAGGTGAACTCTTCCGATAATTTATATCATAAATACTCCCTCCAACTTCAATTATGAGCGAATGGGGGATTTATCAAAATGAACTCTCAAGTTCATGAACATCAGTCAGTACACCAAAAAAGAATGCTCTCACCTTCCTCAGAATCTCCCGTCAGATCACTGTAAGGCACCCTAGATATCGCAGTAGACATTCTCACTGGTATTCTGGGATTTAATATGTGTGGAACTTATCAATTCAAAAACTACATCATAAGTAAATCCTCGAACCCAAATAAGTTCTCCAAATTTATGCGTGAAGATTTGTAATCTCAAAATAAATTTTAACTGCAGAGAGTCAAAGGCCCGATTATCGTATCGAATTAAGAAATGGAGTACCGATCACGTATAAATCCACCGTAATTGCAATAAATCCCGAGAAGAAATGAAATCCAGCACTGTGGATTTCTATAAATTTTCGTGTAGTAATTTTAAGAAGAAAAATAATGTAAATAAAACAACCGCCTCCACTGCTTCTCCACGCCTGAGATTCAACTAAGAAATAAACTAAAAATAAAAAAATAAAAATCTACCTAAACTAAGAACTGAAGCCCTTCCTTTTCCCCCTTTTTCTTGGTGGGTAAGATTTGAAGCTACTACTAGTTCTGAACACTCACTGATTATATCACCAAAAGGAATTAGGACCGGGACCAAAAATGCTCCTGTGGAATCCAAAAAGAAAGGCCATGATAACTCTATGTCGCGACTCTCTGCCACGCGTCGCACACGACTTCTCGATTGCTCATGTTCGGCCGCACCTTGTTGCTTCGTCACACCGACTTTGTAGCTGTCGATTAATGGCTGCGACATCATTTATGGTCGCGACCTTGGTAGCTCACTGTTCCTCAAAAGTTGATGTCGCTGGAACGATTTTACGTCGCGACATCATTGTCTTTCTTCCGCTTCTCGAGTCACGACCTCGCCCGAGTCGTGAATCTTTCCTTAAAGAGTAGCCAGCATGTCGCTAATTTCGCTTTAAGCTTTAATCTTGTTGTCACTTCTATCGTGACATTTTAGGTCGACTTTGTTTTTCTGGTCGCTAATTCGTTGGTGGTCTTCTCGCTTTCACAGTTTCGAAATTTCGTCGCAGAATCTCAAGGTGATGTCGCGACTTTTGATGTTCATTTCATCTCCTCGTCGCAACTCAATTCTTTGTCAACCAATTTCCTTTCTTTAAACCTTCATTCCGTGTCGCGACCATGCTTATGTCATGACTCATTGTTACTTTGCTCACATTAGAGTCCTTAACTCCGCTTCAAAAGTAGTTACGACCTTGATTTCTTCTGCCTAGCTCTTCTTCAGGTCGTGACCTGAATGAGTGGTCGCGACATCATTTGTGGTTCTTGCTTAATAAATGGTCGCAGCTTCAATCTTTATAAGCCAGACTTCGCCATTGTCATGTCGCGACCTCAATCTGCATGTCATACTTCAAATGATGCCTTTCTATTTATAAACTAGTTGCAACTTCTTTTCTTTGAAGACTTATTTGTGGCTTTATCGATGAATCCATGTCGCGACATCGTGAGTGATCGCCGCGACCTCAATATATTCACCACATACATGACATCAGTGCAGGTCGCTGACCTCTTTCATTTGTCGCTTCAAGTCATTCCTCGTCGCAGTTTATCTTCAAGTCACGACTCGCTTGTTACGCCTTCATTTCTTCCCAAAATCGAGATTCGTGATGTCATGACTCTGCATGATCAAAATCCGCTTCATGTCGCTGATCTCGACTTTCACTGCTAATTCATTTCACTTGTAGTCAGGTCTCTTAGCTTTGTCGGGATTTTTGTTTCACAGATTTTCCAGCAAAATTAAATTTTAGTAAAATATCCACATTTCTGCATATGAATCAACATTTATCTTGTAATATGCTTAGAAAAATAAATTAAAAATCAGATGAGTTTTTTTACTCATTAGGGAGGTATCTATCCCTTACTTGCTACGCCTGACACATTTCATTTTCCATTTTCGTTTAACACTGTAGAACTCAATTGGACTTCGTCCCATTTCCAAGCCCACACGATTCTGCACCAAACGCAATGCCAAACCACATTCATGTACACAACCATGTAATTACTTGAGTCGCACACCAATGCAATGCAATTTAAAGCACGGCACTCAATCCCATGACCAATGTATGAAGACCTCTACATGGACATTCTACACCATACACTATGTGTGTGCTATGAACACTCATGTCCAATGCACACAACATTTCATATATTCAGTTTAACATCAGTGATTAGTGCCCAAAAAGTGTTATTTTGAACCCTCTTTTTAATAGGTTTTCAGCGCTTTTTGTGTACTAATTGTTATAATTAACCCAATTGACATTTTCGGGTCCCTATTGTACTGCTGATCGTATTTTGTGGCTAATTTTACAGTTTTTGCAAGCTAATCGTACCAAAATTGTTGAGTCGATCAAAGCATGAAGAATTCGAGTCAAACTCAACATCGTAGATCAGAGACCAAGAGGAAAGAAGAGCAAAAAACAGAAGAAAAAGAAGCACATCAAATTTTGGTCATAACCTGCGAAATTGCTCTTGCCCGCCACTATTCATCCTGCCACTGTTCACATTTCAACACTGTTCACCTGCATTTCACACTTTTGTTGTTTTTGTTACAATTTCTTGTTTCTTCCCATTTTATCCATGTAATAGCTTTTGGTTTTGTTTTTTTTTTTTGCTAATTTCCTATACACTGAGCACCTATATAAGCCTCAGTCTATATAAACTATCAATGAATTGACTTCTATGAATACAGATGGGTCAGCAGCTTCCCCCGCTGCCTTTTTCTCCATTTTCTTTCATTTTCTTCTCTTTCTTGGTTTTCAAACACCCTCCAAGGATGACAACTCTGAGGATGAGCCGCTAAACCCTTTTCCTTGGAGCAGCGGCCACTCAGGCGTGGACTCAAGGCAACTCCGAGGGTTTTTCTATGTTTTAATCTGAGGCATTTTCTACCATTTGGCGGTTTCAATAAACGTAGCTTTAATCCCTTCGGTTGCTTTGAATGATTAGCATTTGATAAGCTTTCGGGGTTCATTGGATGCTTATCGGGTAGATCCACGACATCCAAGGCTTATCATCTACGTGGTTATCAGGCCAATATTCAAGGATATTTTTATTTTCCCAAATTTTAGGTTTGATCCCTTCTAAGCCAATCGTAAAGAGCCAATACTTGCAAGCTTTAGGGTCTATCAGATGCTTATTGTTAGATACAAGGACATTCATTAGTTATCATTTATTAGCTATCGACCTGGGTGAATCAAGGTGATGCTATCTACCATCCGAGGCCATCAGTGGAGGCAAATGCCTATTTTTCAAAGATAATTATTTAGGGTCAGCTTTTATAGTTAAATGAAGAACCGGTTTGGGAGATGACTATAGGTCATCCTCCCCAATGCGAGGAAAGGACCTTGGAGAACCTCAGTTGCCCTAGGACCCTAGCCCTAATGACCTAACACTGCAAGGAATTCTATTTTACAAGTTTCTTTACTTATTTTATTTTTAATCTGCAACATCCAACTCCCCTGTTTTTACCAAGCCTTGAAATCCAAGCTTGAAATTCACCATTTTGGAATCATCAGGAATCATTTGTAACAAGAAAACCCATCCATGTGTTCGAATCTTGATTACCTATACTCATAGTGAGAGTTTTTGCTATGGCAAGAGGAGGAATTTTTAGGTTATAATATTTTCATTTCGCATTGACCTACCGTGGCACGACTAAATGGCGTCGTTGCCTGGGATGGTGCCTAAGTGCATTTGACGAGCATGAAACACTCTAGATCCTCATCACAAGCACTGTGAATTTTTATTTTTCATTAGCTTCCGGCGCTTGCCAATTTTGCTTCTCCTGCTTATTTTTTAATTTTAATTTTTAGTCTACATTACCCCTTGGGGTAGAATTGTTTGTCTTCTTTTCCTTGCTTTGTGTTTTCTGTTCAGGGTGTGGGTTCGTGTTCTGGATAGAGTTTCTAATCAAGGTTGCACTGGAACTCAATGGAAGAGGGTCACTGGGCCAAAGATGTATGTGGGTAAACTTAGTGCATATATGTCTATGAGGACTATAGAAACCAATGGATGAGTTCACCATATGGTGTACTTACACCATAGTTGGGGAATCACACACCCTCATGGGGACCAGAACCTTACAAAAGTGATGCACCTCCTCCGCTTCTCCATCTTATGCTTTAACTCCTCGCCACACCACCACGCTTAATTTCTCCACAGCAAGCAATACTAAACCTTACCAAGTCATGCGTGACGTTGTGAAGAAACGTAAGAAATTCAATGCTCAATCGAGTAAAAATCTCATATCGTGGAGAACTCTCTAACCAAAATTGATGGACTTCAAAGTGAAATGGAGACAAATTTGATAACCCAGCATCTATCAAGGCTCGCTAATCAACATGTTCATTGCCAGAAAAGAGAGTCAAGAGGAAGAATGCCTAAGTGACATCATGGTAGAGGTATAAAGTCACCGCTAGCCTATTATCGAATCTTAAGGCATTGGTGCTGTCATTTCACCCATGGAGAAGAAGGAAGCAGCCTCCTCATATAATCAGGAAGCAAGGAAGAAATTGTACTAATTTACTCCTTCCCTAACTCACCCACATATCAGCTTCACTGCATCACAATCCCAACCTAAAACCCTTGAAGCACCCACCATAAAGGCCACCCCATCACTGTCTATGCTGAAAAACTTCAAGAAATTAGTGGCCACTGTACAAACTTTTGCCACTACCTCAAAGAAGATGGCAATAAGCCATATCGTGATGACATAAGGATGGTTCGTGTTTCAATGATTGGAGCACCCGAACCTCGGCATTTCTAAGCTCCAACAGCCTCCAAAGGCTTAAGGAATTGGTTTGGGGGGGAGCATAGTCTCCCCCACTTTTTGTTTTCATCTTCTCTTATTTTTTCTTATTTTATTTTGTTTTATTTTAGTTTATTTTGATTTCTTTAATTTTTATTTTTAGATTTTCACTAATTTTTAAGTTAATTTTTGTTCTAGCTTGTTTTTCACTTTTCTGCAATTTTTCTTAATTTTTCTTGTATTAATTTTTGCAGTTTGAGTGAAAATTTTGAAGCATGAATGAAGATCAGTGAAGCAGGAAGTAGGAAAAACAAGAAGCGACGAAAATTTCGCTACTCTCCCCTATTTTGTCTCCTAATTTTGTTTTAAGCATAACTTTTTCATCCGAACTCCGTTTTATGTGTTTTTGGTACCATTGGAAAGCTTAGAGAGTCTAGAATACAAATATATCCATAAATAATACTTTTGAAATTATTATGAAGGTGTAATTTTCAAAATGCTCCAACTGGTCACTTTTTTTCTCTATTTTCTTCTCCTAACTTGTTTATTTGAAGCCCAAACGGAGTGAATAAGGTGTCGATAGAAAGCTTCTGAAGTCTCCTATCCAAAAACGAGCACATCTCATCAGTGAAAAGCACTTCCTTTCCTAACTTTCCAATTCGAGCCCCATTGCGACAACAGAGATATTTGGTCTGGGGAGAGTTGAACACAAGGAAGTGGCTTTTGCATTTATGTCTTTGTTATTATTTTGAGCAAGCCCATTTTGTGATGTTCAGTGGCTTGCTGGTTTTCCTTTTTGTGATGCTGTTATACTATACAACTTACTTTTTCAAAAATTGGACCCATTTTGCACCCAATATATTTTTTTTGTGTTCTTCTTAACCTGTGGTTTGAAAAATTCAAACTTTGTCCAATTCTATTGATGTTAGATTGGTTCCATGCCTGGCTGAGTGGATAATAAGTTGAACTCTTGTTGCTTTCGACCATTTTTCTTCCACCTTTATATAACCACACACTATGCACATCAGGTTTCTTCAATAACCTGAAAAACTACCTAGCCTCCTAAGCCTTGCAATAACCTACCCTAGTTTCGTTGACCACCTTTAATAGGTTAAGGACCCCCATGAATAGAAGGCCAACATGTCTTCCAAAATAAAAAGAAGTGAAAAAGAAAAAGCAAAAGAAAGAAAAGAAAAAGAAGAAATTTGCAACGTCATTTTGAAACCCGAAAGCACTATCTAGGGGTATATGACGAAGCTCTTGAAGCCCGATGCCCTGCCAACAGTTGAGCCACCGACTTAGTGCTTCGTTACACGGTGACGGGTGGAGTTTAGCAAGTTGTGGTGCCGAGTTTCAAATCATTCGCAGTCCGGTGAAACTCGAAGAGTTAGTGGTCGAAGATTCTTATGACTCGGGTGCCCTAAGCTCCACCTGCTCGGGAGTCACTTCCAGAGATCCTCACACGGACTTCGTGAGGTCGACTCTCAAGATTGCACGCCTATAACACAAAAAGAGCTGTGGAATAAAGAGCGAGTCCCGATCTATTTAGGTTGGTTAGTGTCCTAGGCGGAGGCAAAGAGTCATTGGGGAGAGGCCATTTATTTGCTGAGAACCGATTAACAAACATTTAGATTTTGGTGGAAGTTTCTGGTTGATTCATCGAGATGGAAGCTCTTTTGATACTCAATTTTGTATGGTATTCATTATCTCAAGATAGTTATTGGGTAAGGCTTTAATGATTCTTACTTTGGGTTAGGCATATTCACAACCCTTTTTGAACTGCAACCTTGTAACATAATTTTGTTATAGTTTTATATGTTTTTCTATTTTCTTCTTGCATTGCTAAGGGACTAGCAATGTGTCGGTTGGGGGTGTGCATAGTGCCCAAAAAGTGCTATTTTGAACCCTATTTTTACTAGGTTTTGAGCTTTTGTGTACTAATTGTTATAATTAACCCACTGGATATGTTCGGGGTCTATCAGACCATCGATCAGATTATGGCTAATTTTGCGCTTTATGAGCTAATCGTACAAAATTGTTGAGTCGATCCAAGCATGAAGATTTCGAGTCAAACTCCACATCGTAGATCAGAGACCAAGAGGAAAGAAGAGCAGAAAACATAAGAAAATGAAGCACAACAAATTTTGGTCACAACCTGTGAAATTGCTCCTGCCCGCCACTATTCATCATGCCACTGTTCACATTTCAGCACTGTTCACCTGCATTTCATGCTTTTGTTGTTTTTGTTACAATTTCTTGTTTCTTCCCATTTTATCCTTGTAATAGCTTTTGGTTTTGTTTTCTTTGGTAATTTACTATACACTGAGCACCTATATAAGCCTCCCGCCTCCAGACAAACTATCATCAATGACTCGACTTCTACACAGAGTGGGCAGCTTCCCCGTTCTTCCTTTCCATTTTCTTACATTTTCTTTCCTCTTTCTTGGTTGCCAAACACCCTCCAAGGATGACAACTTGGAGGATGAGCGGTTAAAACCCTTTTTCCTTGGAGTGAAACAAGTGTGGGATCAGCAATCGAGAGGGTTTTTCTATGTTTTAATCCAGGTATTTTCTACCATTTATGGTTTTTCCTGGCCAAACGTAGGCTTTAATCCCTTCTATTGATTTGAATGATTAGTATTTGATAAGCTGGGGTTCATTGGATGCTTATTGGTAGATCCATCGACATCCGTTAGTTATCATCTATGGGCACAAAGGCGATTCAAGGATATTTTTATTTTTCCCAATTTTAGGTTTGATCCCTTCGGTTCACTGTAAATAGCCAATACTTGGTAAGCTTTTAGGGTTCATTGTATGCTTATTGTTAGATACAGTGACATTCATTAGTTATCATTTATTAAATTTGTTAATTGTGAATCAATTGATATTATTCATGTGAGACCATGGTGGGAGAGCAAATGCCGATTTTCGAATATTCTTTGGTCGGCTTTCTGATTTAAATGAGGCGGTTTGGGGAGATGACTATAGGTCATCTTCCCTCCCCAATGCGAGGAAAGGACCTTGGAACCTCAGTGCGGGACTGACCCAATGACCCTAACTGCTTTACAAGGAATTCTATTTTACAATTTTCTTTACATATTTTGTGCAATACGCAACGTTGACTCCCTGTTTTTACTAAGCCTTGAAATCGAACTTGAAATTCACCATTTTGAATCTTGTAAATCATTTGTCTGAAGAAAACCCATCCACATTGTTCGACCACACAGAGCCCGCTATCTTTGCGATGCTTTGCTACGGCAGTAGGAGGAATTCTAGGTTATAAATATTGTTGATTTCGGTACACCTACTGTGGCACGAATCAATCAGCATACATGCAATCATGTTAATATTCCATACATTCAAATAAGTACATCCATTAGCGCACACCACATCTTTTCTATCATTTGATTCATTTTATGTCAAATCATTCAAGATGTATTAACATAATTCAACCATTACATAGAGCGAGTAATGCTATAATTCGCATATTCAGTGAGACATGGTGTGTCGATCATAATTAATGCATATAATTATTTCCATCTTCATCCACATATGTCACATAATTTCACATATTCAATATGTCATTGGTTATGGCAATAACACACATTAGCATTCAGAGCTAATAAATCCGTCGTACTTGGCCTAAGGAAATATCGGACTTAATTACAGAAAGTCCAGTTTTTGTAAATACCACACAAAACATCCAACACACAATTCCTTGCTCATGCCATAAGTAGTCCCAAGCATTTCGGTTACAAACCGGTTCCGAAAATAGAAGTTCCGGAAACCAGAATGGACTATTCCTCAACTGTCCGTGACCCAGCCCAATGTTCAGCCTACATTTTGGCTGAGCACTTTATCTTATTAAATTCTAGACTCGACGAGCTTTACGTAGAGTCAGAACAGCAAAATAGGAGTTCCGGACGAGAAAGTTATGATCCATCGAGTTGACACGGTAGGATTCCGCAGAGGTGTCTGCGGAAATTTGGCCCACACCTAGTTTGCCATTATGTAGCCGAGATTTCGCGTCGAAACACAATGTTCTATTTTGGACGGTGAAAACCACTATCAAAAACCATTATTTGAGCCATCCACCTGATCACAAACAAACCACACAACATACAAATTCTCCCAGGCGGGGCGCTTGTGACCATTGCGGGAGCTGGCGTAAATAACCAGTGAGAGGCTTTGCCTCTTGTAGCGCGATTCGGTTCTTTGCTGTCGGGTTTGCTCTCGCATAACACTCAGCCGTGAAGACTACGGCTGCCAACTCCATGTCATGTGTGGGGTAATTCTGCTCGTGATTCTTCAACTATCGAGAACCATAAGCCATAACTTTCCCAAACTGCATTAGAACACATCCCAGTCCGTCCTTCGAAGCATCATAGTACATTGTGTACCTCTGTCCCCTTTCCGGGACTATTAGAATAGGAGTTGAAGTAAGCCTCCTTTTCAATTCCCGGAACGCTTACTCACATGAGTCATCCCACACAAACTTGACCTCCTTCTGGGTTAATCTCTTCATAGGCGCTGCTAGCTAGGACAAATCCTCTATAAACCTCTTGTAATTCCCGGCCAATCCAAGAAACTACGAATCTCGAAGACTGACTTCGACCTCTCCCAACTCATCACAACCTCAACCTTCCCAGGGTCTATTGACATGCATGAAGCTGACACCACGTGTCCTAAGAAACCCACCTCAGTGAGCGGCTTCGCCTGGCTGACTTGGCATACAATTGATGATCCCTCAAAAGCTGTAGTACGATTCTCGAGTGATCCTCATGCTCCACCTCAGTGGGATGATCGAGGATGTCATCGACAAGACCACCACAAATTGATCTAAATAGGGTTGGAACACCATATTCTTGAGGTCCATGAATGCTGCCGATGCATTCGTCAATCCAAAGGGCATCCATGAAGTAAGCTGAAGTCTTGTCGCGTCTGAATCTTTGTTTTAGGGATGTTTGCCTCCCCTAACTCTCAAGCGATGGTAACTTAGATGAAAGATCTGTCTTGGAGTAGACTTGGCCCCTCAACTGATCAAACAAGTCATCAATCCTCGGTAATGGATATCGATTCTTGATTGTAACCCTATTCAACTATCTATAATCGATGCATATTCGAAGGGTTTTATCCTTCTTCTTCGTAAATAGAACCGGAGCGCCCCATGGTGAAGTGCTCGGTCTAATGAAACCCTTGCCCAGTAACTCCTGTATCTGGACCTAGAGCTCCAGCTCAATGGCGCCATCTGTGCGGAGTCCTATAGAAATGGCGACGTCTTGAATACGGCTTCAGTCACGGAAGTCTATCCTCGGTCTGGAAGTGGTGATTCGTGCCACAATAGGCGTATCAAATTCAAAAAAATTTGTATCCTAGGGTTCCTACTGCCGTAGCAGAGCTACTGCAGTATAGTGGTCTAGGGTCGAGCACGGGGATAGGTTTTCTTTGTGAGAGAAGAGTTGCAGTGGATTGAAAATGGTGTTTCCTCTTCGGATTTCAGGATTTTTGCAAAAACAGTGGAAGTGAATGTTTTGAAACTGGAAATAAATTGAGATAAAATTTAAAAGAGAACTACTTGAAGTCTCGGGCCACTAGGCTTAGGTTTCTAAGTCAACCGACATGTCCTCGGGTCTTTTTCCTCGCGTTGGGGAGGATGACTGTGGTGTTCCCAGAGACGGATCTTCATTTAGCTTTAAACTAAAACCACATAATATTTCCTCTTGAACAGTGGCATTTAATGAGCATAAATGCTCCCGGACGATGAGAACCCACCTCTAAGCCTACCTGGTAACTATTAGAATGACTAGCTGGGTATCCGGTGGGTGCAGTGATAAATATCACTTGAACCCCGAAAGAAACTGCAATACGAGGTTGGTGAGGGCATGTTTTGAAGATTTAAACCTATTGTGAAAAGCAAGAACGTAAACACCCATAAATACTCACATGAAACGCAAGAGAACAATTAGTTTACCTCAAAACTGGCACCCAGTGGCCTTCCCCTTCAAGGATGAGGGGGTTTTAGCCGAACATCCCTTGATTTGTCATCATCAAAGGGTGTTTGGCTGGTGAGAAAATGCAAGAAAGTGAAGGAAAGGGAGAGAAAATCACACGCAGCTAGGAGGAGAGGAAACTTAGCGCCCAATTTTATTGAGTGACCGATGGACTGATCGTTGATTGATGTTACAAGCTTGACTGAGCTCATATAGGTTCTTAGTACCAAGGAAATTACAAAAATGTATAAAGGAACCAAAATTACATCAAGGGAAAATTTATGCAAGCCCAGCAGATTAGCGGTCAGGTAGGGAGGCCGGTGTTGCGAATTTTACTTAACCTTCCTTAAATTCCATAGTCCTTCTTCTCTTCTCCATTTTATCAATTTGTCTTTGAAATGATCATTGCATCATGGGTTTGATAAGTTCGTCGTGTTTGGATCGGCTAGAAAGAAAATGACATTTAGCTACAAAACTTACAAAAATAGCCATAAAATGTGATCGGTAGCAAGCGGGACCTCAGTATATCAATTGGGTTATTTAAGTTGATTAGTACATAAAAGTGCCAAAACACGCCTCATGAGGCTAAATAGCACTATTTTGGTACTAGTACTCTGACCACATTTACTTTAGTCCTTAGCAATGATAAAAGAAGGAAGATCATGCGAGGTTATGTGTATGCAAAGGGATTGTCTATTCCAAAAAGTGTGTGTATAAGTAATGCACCTACCCTCGGTGTGAAAAAATTGGGACCTTGCGTAAAAACGACTTGGGAGAATAAATACCATACGAAACAAGTTTTGAAGCGTGTCCATTCAAGGAAATCAACACTAGCTTCACGAAAATCTAAGTGTTTATGTGATAAGTTTTACCCGATAAGGCGCTAATTCATCTCCCCTACGACCAATTCTTGATACTTTGGAAGTATTGAACGATCTAAATAGATCCGGTTCCTCTTGTTTCACGCACTCTTACGTATTGTAGGATGCAATCATGAGAACTCGGCTTCACGAGAGTCGTGGCGAAGGATCCTATGACTCGACTAAGGTTTAGGGCATCAAGTCGAAAGGATCTTCCGACCACTAACTCTGGGTTTCACCACTGGACTCAGATGATTTGAGAATTCAACACCTAGACTCGCTAAACTACCCATCTACCCATGTAGCGAGCACTAGGTGATGGATCGACCAGTTGGTTTGGGGCTGGGCTTTAAAGGCTTTGCGAAGTAGACCCCGGACCGTGCTCGGGACTTTCGAAATGAAACCTTGTGACTTTTCTATTCTCTTTTCTTTTTCTTTTTCTTTTTCTTTTTCTTTTCTTTTTCTTTTGGAAGACACATTGGCCTTCTTTTCATGGAGTCCTTAACCTATTAAAGGTAGTCAACGAAGCTAAGGCCGGTTTTGCAAAGTAAGGGAGGAGTATGCGACTACGGCCTAATGAGAGAAAACTAAAGTGCCTTTGTGTTTAGTTAGCTAATGGTGGAAAACGGGTTGGAATACCGGGGTCTTAAGGCGACCAATAACTCAATCATGTGCATGGAACTAGTGTATGATGGTATTATCACGGTATTTAGGTTTAGGCTACAGGATGGCCAGGCCATCTACAAAAAAATGGGGCCCGAAAAATTGGTTGCAAAAGAGTAGAAACATGGAGTTGTATGATACATATAACAATGTATTTCACTAAATTTTACGCTTTTTTAAAATGGAGTAAAAAGAAAGCCACTAAACATACAAAAATGGGCTTTGCTTAGCAGGTAGTATAAAAATAACTGAAATCAGTAGTATGAACATCACTTCCGACACTTGACTCTCTCCCTACCTATCATGCCATTGTCATGATAGGTGTGGATGGAAAGTTAGTGGAGGAAGTGGTACCTCCACCTCAGTCGGTGGCTAATGAAGAATCGTCCTCGGCTGGACGGGCTGAGTGCCCGCCGATGGAGTTCAGACTCTGGCCCATTGCGGTAAAATAAAAAACTAATGATTAAATTAAACTAGTGACTCGAGATGCGCAAAGCCACTCCCGTGTACTTTGAGGGTTTCATAAGTCCGAGAGGAGAATCTCACTCCTGTTTGTAATTAATGCTCCTGACATAGAGCTTCACTCTGCCGGTGACCTTGAGCACCTCTGTTATCATTTGGATTGGCGAGATCTACTGAACCATTGGGGTATGCTTGATGAATGATGAATGGTCCAATCCATCTTGATTTGAGCTTGCCCGGAAAAAGGTGGAGTTTGGAGTTGTAGAGTAGGACTTGGTCCCCCTGTTTGAAGTTCTTCCAGGCTATGAGCTGATCATGCCACTTCTTTAATTTGTCCTTTGCAATTTTCGAATTGAAGTAGGTGTCATTCCTAAGCTCTTCTAACTCATTGAGATCAAGGAGTCTTTTAAGGCCAGCTCTTCCCATGTCTAGATTCAATTTTTTTATTACCCACCACGCCTTATATTCAATTTCCAATTGGGTGGCATGCCTTGCCATAAAGCCCAGGCGATGGGGACATTCAAGGATGGTCTTGTATCTTGTTCTATATGCCACGGCAAGGAATCCGGAAGCGAAGACCAGTCCTTCTGTTTGAGTTCACCACTTTCATTAATATAGTCTTGATTTCCCTTTGTTGGCTAGCTCTGCTTGTGCCAGTGCGAGGGATGATAAAGGGATTTGGCCACCTTGTGCTTGACACCGTACTTGGATAGGAGATTCTCAAAAGGTTTGTTGCAGAAATGTGAACCTCCATGAATTACTGGCTTTAGGGACTGAATATGGAGAAAAATGTTTCTCCTTTAAGAATTTCAATACGGTCTTGTGGTCCTCTTGCTCTACGGCCTTTGCTTATTACGCCGACACATAGTCAGCTCCACGAGAGATGTAAGTATATCAGAAGGAAGTAGGAGTAGTCCCATGAAGTCGATGCCCCCGAATGTCGAATAACTCGACAACGAAATAGGGTTGGTGGCATCGTATGTAGCGATGAAATTTTTCTAACCTTTGGCATTTGTCGCGTGTTGCACATGGTATAGGCATCCTTAAGCAAGAGGCGATAAACACACTGTAGCACCTTCATTGTTGTTTTACAACGACGAAATGACCTCCTGACCTTTGTCGGGATGAGTGGTGAGTATCCTTCTTATTCTCTCCTTCCGGCACACACTTTACGATTGTTTGATCGACTACAATATTTGAACAAATAGGTTCTTCCCAATAGTAGGGTGAACCTTTGCATGGAAGAACTTCTTGTCTGTGCTTTCCATTTATGTTGGAAACTCACAGTACAAAAAAGTTAACAGAAAATGTGCAGAGCGACAAGGGAGCCTTGTCAGCGGTGGTGAGACTCTGACAGGAATTCGGTCACTTAGGCGGGAGGGTTGTGAGTGTTAGTGATGCTATGGTCGATCTGGAAAGATGATAAACAACAACATTTTCCACACCCTTCTTATCCAGAATGCGGGTTGAACTCCTGTATTAAGGGACCCAATCGATAAACTCACTTGGCATTTTCTTGAAGTGGCGAATATTCATTGGATGATCGTAAAAGATGGTGTATTTACTCTCTATCAAATACGCGGGGCTTGTCCGGGCATATCTACGCCCCATTGTTCTTTCTCGGTGGTAGTGTAATTCCTGCGCTCTCTTTGTCCAGAAGCAGCTCGGCAGTCACTTACATCGCACATAACCTCGAAAGGCAACTGCCAGTTAGGGGCCCTCACTATTAGTGCAGTGGTCAAGTAAGCCTTGAGCTCTTCAAACCTTGTTTGACATTCAAACATCACGCTCAAACTTGGTATCTTTTTCTAGAAGCTTATAAAGTGGCAGCAATTTTGAGAAGTCTATGAACCTCTGTAGAATCCTGCATGCCTTAATAATTGCAGGGAGGGGGGTGGGGTGCGATTTGGAAATCAAATCAATTTTTGATTTATCAACTTCAATTCCTTTCTCCGAAATAATATGCCTCAATACATTGCCACAGTACGACCATAAAATAACATTTCTCTAGTTATTGTACTAGGTTTTTCTCTATACCTCGACCAGTTTCGAGGAGTTGATTAGGCACTCCTCGAAACTCCATCATAGGCGTAATATCGTCCATGTAAACCTCCATAATGCACTCTACCAAATTACCGAAAATGTTGAGCATACATCGTTTAGATGTAGGGGCATTCTGAAGGCGAAGAGGCGTCCTCTGTTGCATAAATTGAATGGACTGTGTGGGGTTGTCTTTTCCTAGTCATGCCACATGAATCTGATTTGGAAATATCACGAATAGCCATCCGGGGAAACAATAGAAGGGGTAGCCAAAAATCCTCTCGAGCAGTTGATCCATGAATGGTAGGGAGAAGTGATCCTTAGGTATTTACTTCATTTAGCCCAGCCCGATAATCGATACATACCCTCGGCAGTGGTAAGCGGTGGGTATCTCCTCTCCCTTTCTCATTGTGCCGTGGTTACCCCAGATTTCTTAGGCTTCCACAGGTCGGACTACCAGGTCTTGCTCTGATATGGGCTATATGATGCCGGCTTGCGAGTGGCACCAGACTTTTGCTCACAACCACTTCTTGCGTAGCTGTGGGTTAGACGCTACTCTGTGGCTGCCTCCGCCGACTGCCTCCCTTCTCTAAGTAGATGTGGTGGGTGCACACTACTGGGCTAATGCCCTTCAAATCAGTAATATTCTACACCAGGGCTTGCTTGTTCTCTGCGGGACGTGCGTATTTACCATACGTGCGGTGTTGAGCAAGGATGAAATGACCCTTGGACCTTTTATGCACTTTTCCAAATAAGCATACTTCAGCTCCACAGGCAAGGGTTTGAGCTCCATTTTCTGGGGCTCATTGATTTCTTCTTCGATTACCAACGACAAGATTTCATGTTTTCTTCTCGATATTCTGCTTGCCGAGATTTCATGTCGGCTCCTGCTTGCTCTTTTTGCACCTCGGCCGACTCTTGATTAACATATCCCCTCGTCCCACATTGATCAGCTTTTTCCTCCAAGATGGTGTCAATGATGCATACTTCTTATGGGACATCTTCCACTGGTTGCATGTGCTTTTTAGTTAGGTGGAAGATGTTGAGTTCTAGGGTTATGTTTCCGAAGGTGAGTTGCATGACACCATTTCTACAATTGATAATTACATTGGAGTTGGCCAAGAATGGTCTCCCCAAGATGATAGGTACATAATTGGCCCCTGCTGCTGCTGGTTCTCTGTCAAGTACAACAAAATCTACTAGATAGTAGAATTTGTCCACTTAATATCGGACATCTTCACTTGTCCCCGCCGGTATTTTTGATGGACTGTGGTAAGAGGCGATTGTGATGGAGGTGGGCTTTGCTTTCTCCTTACATTTGCTTGTACATCGAATAGGAGAGATTCACACTTTTGAATCTAACGGTGCTTTCTGCCTTGAAGTGCCTCATATTAGCAGGATGATCGGACTGACCGGATCTTTATATTTCACTTTAGTCTTGAATTGGATAATGGCACTGACTTGTTCGAGTCGGGAAGGCTTTCTTGTCGGCGTTTAGCCACTCTTTTCCTCTGCCTGAGTCCTTGCAAAAATTTTTTTGCATAGGTGGGAACTTGCTTGATAATGTCAAGTAGGGGGATGTTGACCTTGACTTGCCTCAACACTTCTAACATTTCAGCCTGATTAATAGCCTTCTTTTTAGCTTTTAATGCTTGAGGGAAAGGTGGGGATGTCTGATTTTTCTCAGCAGTCTTCTTGATCACCACCTCCTCTGGTCCAGTCTTTATAGCTTCCTACCCTGGGTTTATTGCCTTGGGTGCTGGCTGTGTAAGCTCTTTGCCACTCCTCAGTGTGATGATTGCCTTGACCTCATTCATTCTGGAATTCGGGTCACTGGAGGAGCTCACTTCATGCAATCCCCTGGGGTTTGGTTGTGTCTGAGAGGGGAATTTTCCCTTTTCTTTTCTTCTTTGGTTAGTCGACATGGAAACTAAATCTTTATGAGGTGTATTTTTTTGTTGAAGTGTAGATGTTTCGATTTTATGAGTGGTCTGAGCATTAATTGTCTTATGTTCTTCCACAAAGTTACCCTGACATAAATTCACAATGGCTTGCTCTCTGAGGGGATGAGGGTGGGGGTTGCTCTCTTTAATGAACACAGCCAGAGCATAAGAATTTGGGAGGTTTTAGCTTCCATGATAGATTATGATGAGTTCTCAATTTGGAATGCTAGGTGTTTCCATATGGTGTTTGTTGGTGGCTTACTTTGACCCTATGTTTGCACATCTTTGCATCAAATCACCTGCGAGAAGCGAGTTGGATGATGATGTCTTGCTTGGTGACTAGTGGATTAGCAATTAAAATGGGGGTGGAAGTCTGAGTGTTTTGGCTCTTTGCATGGTACCTCATCTTGATTTGTTTCAAGCTCTTAAATCTTCTAGTCCAAGAAGATGGCTTGACTTTCATTTCCCACATCCTCTGACAGTTGATATATACCTCCTTTGGTTTTGTGTGCTTCATTCTCTCTGCCTCCCTTGGGTTCGGCTCATCCATCCCTTGGGTTTCAGCCACATAGTTGAAATCCATGGCTTCATCGGATTCTTGCTGGAGTCCCCACACATGGTTTTTAACATTGCTTCATAGCGGGGACATCCATCATAAAGTGATTCACTTTAGCATCCGATTATCAAATCCATGGTGAGAGCGAGCAACGATCAGTCTCAATATACGCACCACGACCTTGATAAAAATTTTCATTGTCATGGTACGCAAAGGTGTAGATTAGCCTCTTCAAATTGTTTGATCTTGTGGGCGAACTTCTTCAAAAAATTACACTTTCCATGACTACGCCGGTTCTGATGGTCCTTCGCGCTTAGTAGATTAAGCGAATTTTGCTGTCTTTGAGGAGGTGAAGAGCTCTTTCTTGACTCCATATCGGTTGCACCCTCTTTGAAAGTTGTACAAACCCTCCCAAGTCCCGAATGTGTGTATGGATTTTCATTTTCCATACCATGAAAAGAAGTTGGGGAGAAGGGACGAATAAGGTCTCTTTGCACATGTCGGCGGGGGTATAATCGTGAGGGTGCACTCACCCTTGTGGTGGTGTGATCCCGGCTGACACAGCAAGGCATTGGGCTCCCTTTGAACCCCTGTTGGCTCTGCTTTGTATAACTAAGTGGGGGCTCCATTTGGTTGTTGGTGCAAATTGATTTCACCTTGTTCGTAGAACTAAGCCTTTCAAATCACCTTCACCCGAGTGTTTACATCCCATTTGCAAGCTCACATGAACACACATAAGCAAAGAAGAAACAAAGGCAAAAAGCGGTATTTACCAGAAATGTTGATGTTAGTTAAAATAAAAGCGAGGAAAAATCTATGAGCGATCTGAAATTCCAAATTCCACTGCGGTGAGCGTAAATGGGGAAAAATGGTAAAATAAAAAGAAATGAGAGTTCCGCAAATATGTGATGTGGATCACAAGTTCCACGACTCTCATTCTCACTAGGGCACCATCCGTACTTGGCATGCATTTTGATTCGTGCCACAGTAGGCGTATTGAATTCAACAAAATTTGTATCGTAGGGTTCCTATTGCCGTAGTAGAGCTACTGTAGTATAGTGGTCTAGGGTCGAACACGGGGATGGGTTTTCTTCATGAGAGAAGAGTTGCAGTGGATTGAAAATGGTGTTTCCTCTTTGGATTTCAGAATTTTTGCAAAGCGTGGCGGAGTGAATGTTTTGAGCGGAAATAAATTGAGACAAGGTAAGAGAACTCCTTGGGGGTCTGAGGTGCCCGGAAGCAGGTTCTAAAGTCAGCGACATAATCCTTGATTATTTTTCCTCGCGCGTTGGGGAGGATGACACGTAGTCATTTCCAGGAACAGTCTTCATTTAACTTTAAACTAAACCTATATCTTTCTCTTGACAGTGGCATTTGTGGGCATAAATGTAGGACGGTGAGAACCTCCTAAGCCACATATAGTAACTAACAGGAGGCAATGGCGGGTATACGGTGGGTGCAGTGATAAGTAGCCACTTTGAACCCCGAAAACTTGCCAAATACAGGTTGGTGAGGGCATGTTTTGAAGATTTAAACTATTATGAAAAGTCTGACGTAAACACCCTTAAATGCTCACATTAAGGCAGCGAGAAAACGATTAGTTTACCTCGAAAGCGCACCGTGGCCTTCCTTCAAGGATGAGGGGTTTAATGAACATCCTTGATTTTGTCATCACGAAAGGGGTGTTTGGTTGGTGAAAAATACAAAAGAAGGAAAGGGAGAAAATCACCTTATTTGGAGGAGAAACAGCTTGATTTATTGAGTGATTGATGGGCGATCGTTGATTAGTGTTTAAGCTTGGCGAGCTTATATAGGTGCTCAGTACTAAGGAAATTACTAAAATGTATAAAGTAACCAAAATTACATCAAGGTCAGATTTGTGCGATTCAAGCGGGTTAAGCGATCCAAGCGGCAAGGAAGCGGTGTTGCGAGAAATTTCACAACACAAAATTTGGAGTGCAATTTCTTGGCCTTGCCAAATTCCATAGTCCACTTCCTCCTCTTACGCATTTTGCTCCGGTAATCTTACGAAATGATCATGCTTCTTCGAGTTCGGCTCGGGTTCATCGTGTTTGAATCGGCTTGAAGAAAATGACTTATTTGGCCTACAAAACTTACAAAAATAGCCATAAAATGTGATCAGTAGCAAAGTCGGGACCTCAATGTATCAATCGGGTTATTTAAGTTGATTAGTACACAAAAAGTGCTTAAAACCGGCTATAAACAGGGCTCAAAATAGCATTATTTGGGTACTAATAAGTAATCCCGATAGCTCTTTCGGAAAAACATTCGTCTTTCATGAGCCACCCGAGGTAGACTTATATCTGTCTCGCCCCTCATCCACGAGGTAAGTCCCAGGCTTTGTGGCAATCATTGCAGGTACTTCGCCAGCGAATCGTACACGGTATGGGGTGAAACATCGTGCTATTCCCCTTGAAACACAACCTGAAGTACCATACGGTGTGAGGCGGTAACTCATCACGGTCCACGATCTGCGGTGCTTTGATGTCTTTGTCAGCCCGGTCCATCGAGGATGAGCTCGAACTTCCCAACATGTCCATGACAGGAGTCCAGTGAGAAGAATCCGGGAGATCTCTTATACATCCAGGCCTTATCGATCAATTCGCCTTAGTCCACACAGCGGAGAACTCACATGCGATGGCTCTCGTCCTGAGGTCTCAACCTCTAAACTGACTTACTCTCTCATAAGATCACGACAATGAATTTAATGCACCTTTGTCGAATAACACCCTTGCCCGCGAGGTGAAAGAGTGAAACATACCGGATCTTGGCCAGTCTAAGCCTCGGCTGCGGGTAATGGCGTAGACACGCCTGAGCCCTCGAAGTCCGGCTGTATACTGCCCTCGGCCTCGACCTCGAGCCCGTACTGCGGCCCGTTTGGTGCGTGCGCGAAACACTTGATGCTCGTGTGCCACCCCAAGGTAATACTTGTTCCCACGGCTCGTGTTGGGGTGGGAGGAACCTCTTGAGTCTACTACGTATCCCACGATGATCGGGATGTGGTGTCCCTTGATCCACAGGAGCCTGTATCCCGAGGACAACTGCGCCTTATGTGTCTGGCTGATGGTATGGAAACATGTCATCTTCCCGACTGGCCCGGTAACCGGACAGCCTTGGCCACAGTGGGCTAGCGGCCCATACGAGCAACCATTGGAGCAGTCCTCTGCCTTTCCAGAGCACGAAGAAAAGCTTGGCTCCCCTCTTCTTATCACTAGCACGCATCTCCCGGATCACTACGAGTGTAAATCTACCTCTCGCTCGATGATCGGGTTGTCTTGATCATCGAGTCGGTCTGATGCTCTGATGGGGGTGTCGGAATCAACAATATTTATATCTAAATCCCTCTTGTCTGCTCAAAGCTACTTTGCGTATAGTGGTCTAGGGTCTAACTCAGGGATGGGTTTTTTTTTGCACAAATGACTAACAGTGAAGCTTAAAATGATGAATTAAATTTGGATTTTTAGGTTTGGTAAAAACAGTGAGAGGTATTGTTTGGAAAACTGAAATTAAAACAAAATAAACTAAAATAAAGTGTAAAAAGAAATCCTTGAAGTGTTGGGCTGCTAGGTTGGGTTGATAGGGTTACAAAGAGGTCCTCGGGTTCATTTCCTCGCATTAGGGCAAATGACATATAGTCATTTCCCGAACCGAATCTTCATTTAACTTTAAAAACTAAACCCTAATAATTTTCCTTTTGATAGAAAGCATTTATTTAGCATTTATGGTTCCTACAGTGAAAATCTATAACCTTGACCCATCTGATGATTCGTAAAGGGGCAACTAATGAATCTCAGTGGATCTAATAATAAGCATCCAGACCCCTACAGAGATTACCAAGTATTGATCAATGAGGATAAATCTACAGTGAAATATAACGCCTACCTCCGGTGGCTCGTAAATAGAAACTAATGGATATCGGTGTATCTAAAAATTAGAATACTGCTTTGAACCTAAAAACTTTCAAGTATTTGCCAAAGAAAGTAGATCAAAAAGCTTTAAACATAGAGTTGTAGGTTTAGGAACCAAAATGTCAAAACATTGCTGTGAAAAAGCGGGAACAAAATAAAAACTTACTTTGAGTACAAAGCCCTCTTCTTTAAGGATACGAGACCTTAGACAAACATCCTTTGAGTTGTAAGTACTCCAGGGTGTGTTCAGTTACTAGAAGTGAGAGAAGAGGAGAGAAGAAGAACGTGAAGAAGGGCAACGAGGGCCGTATTTGCTTCCTTTAAAAATCAAACTTAGGTGATAGTGTATTACAATGGCTTATATGGCCTTGCCTGATAAAGTGAATTACCAAAAGCTAACCTAACTAAAACTATTCTGATGAGGGTAGAAAGGAGAAAAACCAAAAGCGGGGTCATTTAAACCGCAAAGCAGTTTATTCACGGTGGTGAATTTATTTATATAGCGAAAATTTAGGCTGGCGAAATTTCAATTATGTGAGATTTTCACTTTATTGCTTTGTTCATCGATGTTGTATTTGTTCCATTGCTCCCTGTGTACGCTACTATTCACCTTTGCACTATTCCATTTCTTCTTGCTTTGATATTCTTCATTCTAGGCTTCTTGAAATTGATAGAAAACCATATGAAATTGTAAATCTACCCGACTTTGTTATGATTGGATTGACACAACGATTTGGCTTTGAATTCCTGAAAACTCTGAAAACAGCCCGCAATCACGTCGGTAGAATAGTAGGGACCTTAATGTGCAAATCGGGTTAATTAGAATGATTGAATGCAAAAGCACTCAAAACCTATATAATAAATAGGGTTAAAAATAGCGCACGAGCACTAATCGAGTCCATATCTTGTAGGTTATGTCCCTATAATCTTGCGGATGGACAACTTCCAGCCCATCCTCGAACTTCGGCATGAGTCGCGTCGGTGGCCACGTAATCATCAAGCGTGCCAGCTACGTGAATCGCTCATTTTCCGGGCGTATAATCATCGTCCCCTATCTCAGCTCAAGGAACTCTCGGACCTTCGCATGTCTAGTGTTTGCCTTTGATTATATAGACTAAAACCCCTCAAAATTAACATAATTACAAGAGCCTTACACTCATCTTGCATCTATGTTAAAATTAGATAGACTTGCTTGAATGGAATAAAAGTTCCTTTGTGTAAGGATATAAAATTTTGGGTTTAGTCTATGACACTGCAAGTGCACAGGTCATACAAGTAGTAAAAATTGGATGTAAGTCCAGATATCATTCCCACAAATATTGACAAGACTTGGAAATCAACTACCCAATGCCAAGGTCCTTACTATTTGAACTTAAAATGGATAGTGAGAGTTTAATCTAGAAACTAATAATCATCGACTGTAAACAATTATGTAAACTATAAGTAAATGGTAACGACTAAAAATAAGAACAAAATTACTAGACTGAATCAGTTTCTTGTGAGAAATGAACATTATCAAAGAAATACTGTGAAACAACCATTTCCTGCATTAAAATGCATTGCTATGTTCTACTGATGGGTTTTGATTTGTCCAAGATTGCCAAAAAATGCAATTGGATTTCTTCATGTTCCTTTGGTGAAAACCTACACTTTTCTCAAAGACAAGGATTTAACCCGACTACTTGTATTTTTGAGCTTCTTATGAGATCTGCGTATTTTTCTTTCTCAATACTTCATACCCATTTCCTGAGACTGCAGATCTTTTGCTTCCCTACTCAGGGTTATTGCAAAACTTCTACCATCTAATTGATGACTCATCCTTTAAATCTAATGGTTCTTCCCTTCCCTTTATCAGATCTCATCTAACACGAGGTTGGGAATTCCCCTTTAGATTAAGGTGAAATCTCTTATTATTTATATTGATAAATACTTCCCTCCAACATCAATTATGAGTGAAAAGGAAATTTATCAAAATGAACCCTCAGAGCTTAGTAGTTCATCAATGGTAGTCTAACATACCCACAAGTGAATGCTCAAAGCCCTCAGGAATCTCCAACTCTGTGTCACGGAGGGTCTAGAAATCGAAGGCGAGAAACACTCCTTGTAGGCTGGTATTGATCTTATCATTGGGAACTTATCGGTTTAAGAACAACATCCCACTCAAATAAATCCCCCGATCAGAGTATTTCTCTCTAATTACGCGAGAAAATCTGTAATAACGACCAAATCCGATCTCGCAGTGCATTCTAAATCTTTGCATTACAACCAATAATAGATCATTGATCAGATACACTCACTGTAATTGCAATAGACTGAGAAAAACGAATTCCATAAATTTGTCTAGAATCCATTAGTTTCAGGCTGCATTTGTATAAAGAAAATCAGAAATTAAATCTAGCTTGACATTTCTACGGTTATTTGGTTCGGATCAGAAAAAGAAAAGAAAATAAAAGAAAATAAAAATCTACTCTAAAATATACAATGAGTCCTTCTCCTCTCCCAGTTTTGGGTATCGAAGATGGAAGCTACTTTACTATTCTCAAAAAGTCTATTTATAACTGTCAAAAGAAAATGGTCCTAATTCCAAAAAAAAAAAAAACTCGGGATTAGTTCACTAAAGAAAAAAGCGATCTTACGTCTCGTATTTGCGACCTCGAGCTGATGTCGCGACCTGGACCTTCTCTCATTGCACACCAGTTAGTTGCAGCACGATAACCGTTCGTGACTTGGTTCCTTGCATCTGCTTTGAGTAGTAGTCGCGACATCAATTATAGTCACAACCTTGTTGGCTTAGTTATTTTCAAAAATTGATGTCACGACCATGGTTCCATGTCGCGACCTCGTTCCTCCTTCCTTTCTACTTCATTCTGTGTCACAACCTCAGTTGTAGGTTGCCACCCTGTTTTTGTTGTCACCACTTCAGTTCTGAGTTAGGACTTCTTTTCCTTGTTGCATTGTACGTCGCGACGTCAGTTTTAGGTCGCGACCACATTTATGTTTCTACTACCTTAACTCTAGGTCGTGACTTCCTTTTTCTGGTTGCGACCTGGATTTTTGACAGCTCAGTACTTCTTCAGGTCGCGACCTCCTTTATTAGTTTTCTTCCTTCACATGTTCCGAATTTAAGTTGCGACCTTAATAATTTGTCGCAGCGCACCGATATTCGCCGCGCTCTTACGGTGCAACCTCGATACTTAGTTGCAACCAATTTCTTCATTCCACCCTCTATTTCAGGTCACGGCCATAAGATGATGTCGCGACCTCATTGTTACTCTGTTTCTAGTTGCATTTGGTCCCAGTTGAGCAAACGTAGTTATGACCTGGATTTTTACTTCACAGTGTTTCTTCAGGTCACGACCCCTTTTAAGGTCATTGACCAATAAAGTGGTCGCAACTTCAATTTTCTTTCAGGGACCTCATTTGTGGCTTCATCAACGGATCAACGTCGCGACCTCAGATTGGCGTCACCTCAGTTGTCTTAAATTGGTGTCGTGACCTCAGTGTGGTGTCGCAACCTTAGATTCTACCTTGAATTTTTTTGTCGTCTCAACCACTATTTCTTGGTCGCAACTTCTATTACTGGCTACCTTGGTACTTCTGGTCGTAACCTCAATTTCCAGTCACAACTAGTTTGATAAAGCCTTCTATTTCTCTCTGAGACTAGTGCTTGAGTGATGTCGTGACACAAATAAGCCCAAAGGCCCAGCGAGCTTCTTGTCGCGACTCCAATTCTCAGTTGTGACCTCATTTATGCTTTGAGGCTGCTTTCTTCTGGTTTTGCTAGGACCTTGATTACTGCTTTGTAATTTTTATGAGAATTGAATTTGAGTAAGATATCCATGTTTCGAATAGATCAATACTTATCTTTTAAAATACTTTGAAAAATGGATTAAAAAATCAAATGAGTTTTGGACTAATCAAATTCCCTCAAACTTAAGAATTTTGCTTGTCTGACGAGAAAAAAATTGTTTTGTCCTCGAACAATTGGGCACTATTTTAAGGACATTTTTCTGATTCAAACCACAACTTTATTCCACCTTGTAACTTGAAAAAGGAGATATCCGCATCATTTTAAACTTCAGTTTCAATTGAGGAAAAAGGAATGGTTTCAACTTCTATTACAAATACAATGATGAATTCTGCATTTAAACAGTTCGATCAACAAATCTTGTTCTGTGAGTGTGTGCAGGTCTTCAATCCTTTTCATCTTCTTGTTGAATTAGTTAATCTTCTGGGAATTTCATTAGAAAACTAGTCAATCTCCCACAGGCTTGTTTTTCATATTGATCTCCACTAATGTAGGTAAATTCAACCTTTAAGATCAAAGAAGTCTTTCAGGCTTGTAATGTTAGGCTTAGGTAATTAGGTAGATAATTGGAAAATTTTGGTTGCGAATTACTCAGATTCCACTCTTCCTTTCTATCTAATTGCCTTCAGCTTTCATCATTTTCCTTCCTTGTAATATAGATTCTCCACAATCTTGGTGGTACATCTTTTTAATGGCATTTTTTGATTTGCCACACTTTTATATCGGGACCGTTCCTTTTACGGGACTCTTTTTTTGTTTTTTTCTTTCTAGGAATGGGAATAGTGCAATGTTTTGTCTTCTTAGGCTTTATATCACTCTTAGAGAACTTTGGGCTAGCAACTCCCATTCCAGTTGGCATTAGGGTACTAGGTGTTGAAACACCCCTATCAGCTTAATTATTCAAGGGAGATAGGCCACAAGACAACTTATTCCTCTTTTCAATCTCTGCTTATTTTTCTCTAGTTCTTCAAATTGTTTCTTCTCCTCCTTCCTTGTAATATAGGAAATATATTCCCCTAAACTTGTTTCTTTCTTTCTGACAAACCTTTTGTTGGAGCTGGATAATTTTGGGTTCTTTTATTGCAAAGATTACTTCCAAGGAGGACTCGGGTTTCTAATTGTTGCTAATTGAAGAAATAAGGCTTGTTTAGCTCAAATCGGGGACTAGAGTGTATGCCTTAGCATATAGTGAGGTAGAGCTTGGAAATGTTCGAACTTCCAAAGATGGCTCTATCACTTCTTATCATTTGTTTTACTGGGATTTCGCCTAAACCCCGATAATCTCACAGGATTAAGGACCTGTATCCTCAATTGTGAATCCCAGTGTTACTAATAATCCTTTTCAAGGTTTAAAGAATTTACGGACCATGTCAATGCTTTGTTCTTTCAAGACTTGTATTAACTCACTGTTTATATACAACTTGATCATTTTTATTTGTTCCTTGGTAATATACCTCTTCTATTTCTACAATTTAAACTTGATTTCAAATTAATGCTACAACTCTAAACTCATTTGCGATAATACGCCCTTATTTTTCTTTCATTGTTGTTCTTGGGATAAAAACAGAATTGGTCATTTGGTCATTGTACAAACAAGTCTCGAAAATATAGCTAATTTCTTACGGACAAATAATGAATGACACAAACAACGCAATTCATCATATCAGTTCATTAACCCAAAACAAATCACTTTGTTAGGCAATTGGAATTTTATTTATTCAATAAATTCAAATATCAAACTCTCAATGCTGCACAATCTGATTTCTCTATCTATATAATGTCTGAAAAATTACAATAAAGGCGTAGCTCAAATCAGAGGAAAATTCTCTATTTCTTGATCTAAAACCCTATGCCTTCCTCCTAAAGGCTATAGCTCTTGCTTAATCAGTTCCCCTTATCACGAATGTGCGCAGGAATAAAGGGGTTGATAACGGAGCAATCCCAATAAGGTGGGCCTTTTCCTTGCCTCCTCTGTTTGAGTTCCTCTAGATGATGGGAGTTATTGTTAACCCTTCTTCCAATTCCCTTCCCATCATCCATTTTCTTAATGATAGAGCATCTTTTGGAATCATGCCTAGAATTTGTTTGTTTTCCGACTCCATTCATTCCAAACGCTCTGCATTTGCACCCTTGGAACTCATCTTTTTCCTCATCCTCTTTTTTCTTCATTTTCATTGTTCGTTCTATTTGTGTCTTCCCAATGAATGAATTAAGTAAAATTTTCCAGATCCGAGCGCCTTGGCTATTTCCAACAGTAGAGTTTTAAGAAAGAAGGGGGAAAACCTTAAGGAAGTTTGATCTTTTTTCTTTGAGAGGCATTGAATTTCTTTTGAATTCCTCTTTCGAAAATACGTGACCTAAACTGGTTCCTTCAATTCCGATTGGGTTTTTGGTTTTGTATTAATACTTGATTCTGGTCGGAGGTTCCCGAAATGAACACTTTTCCTTCCCTTCTGAACCTACTCACGCTGAATATCATTAATCATTTCATTAAGATAACAAGTCGCCTTGATTTCTTTGCCATGAGTGAATTTTGAGTCTTGGTTTGCTTTACGGTTTTTAGGGTTTAGAGATTCAAAGCGATGGGCGGAAGTGGAAAAGTTGGAATAGATTGAGGATAGATAGGTTGATGCATGAAGCTGGATTTAGATTTCACTCTTGTTTTGATGGGCTCTATGTCATGATTGCAAAATGGGGAGTCGCGACATTAAATTTCGAGTCTCCTAATTAATTAATTTCACTAAATGATGTCTTTAATGTTGCGACGCCCAAATGAAAGGTTTAAAACCTAATTTTATTAAGATTTGGACAATTTTCGTCGCAACCTAGTCAGTTTTTGTCGCGACCTAAGATGTGGTCACAACAGAGGAATTGATGTCACGACCTGTTCTTTTATTTCCTTAGTTATTTTTGTCACGAACTCAATTTCATTGTTGTGACCTGTTCCTCCAACTTGTTGCTTCAATGTCCAGCTTCTTGGTCACGACCTTTTAATTGATGTTGCGACCAGAGAATGCATCATAAGCTCCAATCTATGTTGCGACACGAAATTTTCTCATCATAATTTTATCCATTCTATCTGGTTGTGACTTAGAGCGATGCTGTTGTGACCCGAAAATTTCGGTCTCCTTGAGCAGATTCAATTTCGGCAAGTTCAATTCACCGATCAATCAAAACAAGTACAATTCAATTCATATTCATCATTCAAATATTCAACTATGCATCAGATTCAAAATTGAAGCAAAAATAAAAAATAAAAAATTCCCCCAAACTTTCAATCATGCTATATCGGAGACAAAATTCAATAAATCAGAGAAGAGTATATTGCCCCCTTTTGTTTCTTGTGTAGATTGGAAGTTTGAATGTAGAGATTCCTCTTTGTGTACACTCTTATTGTCCTGCAAGAAACATACGTAATTTAAAGCAATAGTAATAAAATCACACAAAACTAGTGAGCGACTCTAGTGCAAAATAAAAACTTAAAACAAACTATGATGTGGATTGCCTTCCACAAAGATGCTCAATTTTGATTCTTTAGCTGGACTTGCTGCTATGAGATTCTTATTTCTCCATATTTTTCTCATTCAGAACTAGGAGTTAGTTTGCAATCTAAATTCCTCCCAAGTAATGCTTCAATCTCTGACCATTGACTTTGAATTCCTCTTGATTACTGGTTTTCCTTTTTCTGGTTCTAAGAAAGCATATTTGATTCGTGCCACAGTAGGGTGATCCGGAATCAACAAAATTTATATCCTAAGTTCCTCCTACTGCCGTAGTCAAGCTACTGCAGTATAGTGGTCTAGAGTCGAACACGGGGATGGGTTTTCTTCGTACAAATGATTTAAGTGAAGTCAAAAATGGTGAATTTGGTTTGGATTTTAAGGTGGTGATAAAAACAGTGGGTTGGTGGTTTGCAAACTGAAAATAAAATGAAGAAAAATAAGAAAAGAACTCCTTGAAGTCTCAGGCCACTAGGTTAAGGTTTTTAGGGCAACCAACATGTCCTCGGGTCTTTTTCCTCGCGTTGGGGAGCATGACATATAGTCATTTCCCAAACCGGATCTTCATTTAGCTTTAAAAACTAAACCCTATGATTTTCCCTTTTGAAACATAGCATTTGAATGGGCATAAATGTTCCTAATAGTGAAAACACATCTCAAAAACCCTACTCCACGATAACTAGCAGGAGACGACTAAGCGAGCCTCGATGGATCTAATGAAAGTATCCATTGAACAACACCCGAATACACACATTAAAGAGAGCATGCTTAAGAGATTTTAACTAAGTGAGAAGCGGGAACTTAAGCAACCATAAATGGTGCGCGTTAAAAGCAGAGGCAGTCGTTGCCTCGAGCCACAGCCGGCGGCCTTCCTCTTCAAGGAGGAAGAGGCTAACCAACCATCTACGAGTTGTCATCCTCGAGAAGTGTTTGGTAATAGAAAGGGAGAGAAAATGAAAAAGGAAAAGCGGAGAATTTAATTTTATTTACAGCAAAAAAAACGTCTCTCTCCAACAGTGTATACCAATGGCTTATGTAGCCATCTGAACCAAGTGAAATACCATACAATCCAAACATAAAGTGATTACAACGAGGTAGAAAAGGAGAAAAACCAAAAATTGTAACAAAAGCTGAAGTGTGCGGGAATAAGCTCTTGGAGGAGCAGATTGCTCGGGATGCACAGTCTTGTATGAGGAAAACCTTATACAGTGGTCTGATTTCTTCTATTTTCCTCTTATTCTTTCCTTTGGTTTTGATTTGCAATGCTAAGTTTGACTTGAATTCTTCGGTGCTTGGATTGACTCAATAGTGCGGCATAATTGGCTATAGCGCAAAATTTGCCACAAAATGCGATCGATGGGAATAGCGGGGACAGCAATGTGCAAATGGGTTAATTAAAATGATTAGTATACAAAAAAGCACTCAAAACCTATAATAAATAGGGTTCAAAAATAGCACTTTTTGGGCACTAATCACACCCCCAACCTACATTGCTAGAAGTCCTTAGCAATGAAGGAAAAGAAAAGAAAAGAAAGAGCATACAAAATGATATTTCAAAATAGTTCCTGAAAATGGTATTTCAAAAGGTTGTGAATGATGATAATACAACCCTAAGTAAGAATCATCAAAGCGAATTGTCCAATAACTATCATGAAGAATGAATACCATACAAGATTGAGTGATAAATGAGCCTCCTTCTTGGTGAATCAACCGGAAACTTCCACCAAAATCTAAGTGTTTATTTTGATTGGCTCTCGGCGATAAGCGCTAAAACTGCACTCCCCCGAGCCTGGCGCTACTACCACGACTGGCATGCTAACCAACCTAAATAAATCAGGACCCACCTCTTATTCACAATTCTTTTTGCGTTGTAGAGATTGCAATGTGAGAATGAAACCTCACCAAAGTCCATATAGCGAGGGATCTCTGGAGTGACTCCCAACCAGTGGGCTTAGGGCACGAGTCATGAGGATCTTTCAACCGCTAACTCTTGACTTCACCCAGGACTTGAATGATTTGAGACTCCGGCACCTACAAGCTTGCTCAACTCCACCTATCCACCCATGTAGCGGCACTAAGTCGGTGGCTCCTGACAGTGAAGGTTTAGGAGCCTTAGGGCTTTAAAAACTTTCGCCACGCTATACCCCTCGAACCATGCTCGTGGGTTTCAAAATGGCTTATTCTGATATTTATCTTTCTTTCTTTTCTTTCTTTTCTTTTTCTTTTCTTTTTTTCTTTTCTATTTTTTTTAGAAGACGCATTGGCCTTCTTTCCACATGGGTCCTTAACTATAAAGGCGGTCCCGTGAAACTAGGGTAAGGTTATGCAAAGTAAAGGGGTTGGGTTTTTCAGCCTATCATTGAAACATAATATTGTGCTTTCGTATTGGTTAGCTAAAGGTGGAAGAAAAATGTCGAGTGTAGAATTCAACTAATCATTCACTTTCGACCAAGCATGGAACCAATCTAGCATCAATAGAATCGGACAAAGTTTAAATTTTCCAACTTGCAGGTTAGGCAAAACCAAAAAAAAAAATTTTGATTGCAAAATGGGTTCAAATTTTGAAAAAGTAAGTTGTTTAGTATAACAGCTTTATAGAAAGGGAACCCAACAAGCCACTGAACATCGCAAAATGGGCTTGCACAAAATAATAACAAAACATAAATACAAAAGCCACTTCCTTTGCTAACTCTCCCCAACCCAGGCTTATCTCGGTGTAGAAATGGGGCTGGATTGGAAAATTAGAGGAAGTTTTACCTCCCTTGATGAGATGTGATGATTTACGGATAGGAGACCATAAGCACTTATTGATATCTTGCCATTCCGGTTGAAGCCAATCAAACAGTTGAAGAAGAAAAGAGAGGAAAAAAGTGACAGTTAGACATTTTAAAATTACACTTTTATAATAATCTCAAAAAGTGTTCTTTCTGGCCATATTTAGTTCTACACTCTCTAAAGATTTCCAACGGTACCAGAGCTAAAACGGAGTTCGGATGAAAAGTTATGAATGAAACAAAATTGGAGGTCAAAGTGAATTGAAAATTTTTTCATTTAAATTTGTGAAATTTAGCTGGCTGTAAAAATTAATGTGCTAGCAAATTTTTTTTTTTTTTTTTGAAAAACAAAATAAAATAATTAATAAATAGAAATAAAAATAATAAAAATAAAAATAAAAACCTTTTTTTTTGAGAATAACAAAAATTTTCATATAAAATTAAATAAAAAAATAAAAATAAAAAAAATTTTAATAATTATTTTTTTTTAAAAATAAAAATAAAATAAAAAAAACAAACGTTTTTTTTTTTTTTCCACTACCTATTGTTGGTATTTTGTCTTCTTGTTGGCGATTACGAGGATTTTAGCTAGCTTAAAATTTTGCTAACAAGCGAAATTTCGCTGGCTAGCGAAAAAATTACTCTGTTCCTTCCCTTTGCGAAATTCGCAATAGTTGCGAGAATTTAAGCTATCATTACGAAAATTTCGCTATGCCATGTGAGAGTGCTCTTCTTCATAACTCTTTAAATTCAGGCACTTCAAAATCACTTAAAATGCAAAATTTAACACAAGAAAAATTAGGAAAAATTGCAGAAAAGCAAAAATTAATTTAAAAACATAAATTAACTAAAAATTAGAGAAAATCTATAAAGAAAAATAAAAATCAAAATAAAATACGATAAAATAAAAATAAAACAGAAAAATTAAAACAAAAGTTGGGGAGGGTTGTGCTCCCACAAACCAATTCTCACAAGCCTTGGGAGGCTCTGGAGCCGTAGACTCAGGAAATCTGCCCAGGGTTCGGTGCTTCAAATCAGAACCTTTTGAACCCGCCCCTTATTAACACCTTCTGCAATCTGGCGGCTACTCGTGTCTTTGATGTAGTGGCAAAATTTTGTACAATGGCCACTAATCTCTTGAAGTTTTTCAGCATAGGCAGTGATAGGGTGGCCTTCATGGTGGGTGTTTCACGGTTTGGTTGTGCTGCAGGCATGGGCAATATGAAGACTAAATGGGGTGCTCTTTGGAAATGGGTTGTTGGTGGCTTTATTTAGTGAACTGATGGGGCTCTTCATTTCTTCCTCTCCATTACCCTCCTCGATCGGCATTGGGGAAGTTTCTTCACTTCCTTTTCCATGGCCCATATTCTACATAATTGGCCGGGGCACACTGTGGTTCTCGGGGAGGATCTTCTGTTGGTTCCTCTTTCATTCCTCCACGAGGCTTCTGAGTCAGCCTATTCACCTAATAGTGTCAATCAAGCACTCTTCCTCCAGATTCTCCTCATCTTGATGAACAAACTGATTGGTGTGCTTTGAGATGGATTCCTGCAGGATGTCCAATTTTTGATCAATTTCGCTTTGGAACCCATCCAATTCCTTGTTCAGGGAGCCCTCCAACGTCTCGATTTCCCTATTAGCTGAACATTCCTTATACTGATCCTCATGAAATTGTCCACTTGTTTGCTCAAATTGGGATGGCTTGTTGAAGGGGATAAGGGTGGTGGTTATTTAATGGCAGGAAATGGGGGCATAATATGGAGGTTCGGGAGGTGCATCTTGTAGGGTCTTGGCTCCCATGAGGAATTTGTGTGATTCTCCCTGACTATGGTGGTAAGAACTACCATATGTTGAACTCATCCATTGGTTTCTATAGTCCCTGTGGACTATGTTTCATTTGGATTCCTCTCCCCGCGGGTTCTTGACTTTGCCATGGCGAGTTTCTGTAATCCTCATGCGCCTCTGCTACTTTCAGGGCTGCCCACAGCACGTCTTGTCCTTTTCCATTGGGTCCCGAATTCAATCTTGATTTACAATCTCTAACCCACTAGAATCTGAACCTGCAGCAAAACGGGGCAACCCCGAGGAAACTGACACGAAATAATCCTGCGACCTTTGTTTTTTTTTTTTTTGAAATGAAAATAAAATAAAAAATGACAATGAAATATAAAGAAATTCACCAAAAAACTTGTATTAAGGAATCTAGAGTGTTCCCATGGCTTCATCCAATGCATAGGCACCATCCTGACGGCGGCGCCATTTGATTCGTGCCACGGTAGGGTGATCGGGAATCAACAAAATTTATATCTAAGTTCACTCCTCTTTGTAGTAGTCAAGCTCTTTGCGATATAGTGGTCTAGGGTCGAACACGGGATGGGTTTTCTTCACGTCTAGATGATTTAAGTGAAGTTAAAAATAGTGAGATTTGGTTTTGGATTAAGAGTGGTGATAAAAGCGATGGGTTGGTGGTTTCTGAAACTGAAAATAAAATGATGAAAAATGAAAGAACTCATGAAGTCTCGAGGCCCACTAGGTTAAGGTTTTTAGGGCAACCAACATGTCCTCGGTCTTTTCCTCGCGTTAGGAGCATGACATATAGTCATTTCCCAAAAGCCCAGGATCTTCATTAGCTTTAAAAAACTAAACCACATGATTTTCCCTTTTGAAACATAGCATTTGAATGGGCATAAATGTTTAATAGTGAAAACACATCTCAAAAACCCTACTCCCGCGATAATAAGCGGGGAGGCAATGCTTCGAGCCTCGATGGATCTGGTAAATATATTGACTCTTTGCCAAATACATTAAAGAGAGCATGCTTAAGAGATTTTGCCTAAGTGAGACGGGAACTTAAGCGACCATAAATAGTGCGTTAAGCAGAGGACCGTGCGTTACCTCCAAATACAACCCGGCTGACCCTCCTCTTCAAGGAAGAAGAGGCTGGCGGCTCATCCTGCGAGTTGTCATCCTTGAAAGTGTTTGGTAGTAGAAAGGGAGAGAAAATGAGAGGAAAAAAGGAAAAAGCGGGAGGGCGAATTAATTTTATTTCTGACAAAAAAATGTCTCTCTCTAGCAGTGTATACCAATAGAAGCATGTAGCCTTACAGCCAAGTGAAATACCATACACTGTGAAATCGAACATAGTGATTACAGCCAAGGGTAGAAGGAGAAAACCAAAATTGTAACAAAAAGATGAAGCGTCAGCGGGGGAATAAGTTGCTGGAGGAACGATTACTTTCGAAGGATGCCGATCTTGCGGAAAGCCTTGCGGTGGTGCAATTATTCTGTTGCTATTCTTTCCTACGGTTTGATTTCTGATACTAAGTTTGGCTTGAATTCTTGATGCTTGGATTGACTCAATAGTCTGGCATAATTAGCTTGCAAAAGCTGAAAATTTGCCCTGTCAGTCGAGTAGAATCGTGGACCCTTAATATTAAATGGTTGAAATTAGAATGATTAGTATACAAAAGCACTCAAAACCTATAATAAATAGGGTTGAAATAGCACTTTGAGCCTTAATCAATATTTCAAATGGTTGGGCAATTCCTTCAATAAACTTGCATTAGTCTTTGTTCGAGTAGCTTTTGTTCCTTGCATACATGCTCTTGGCCCCACTTTCATTCAAGCTGAGTTTGTTTCTTTGTTTACCATAGCTTCAGGCAAATTCATAATCAATACTCTGAATCACTGAAATTCATCTCAATTTCATTGATAGAATGTTGAAGATTACAATCCAATTATTCAACACTAATATGACTATTGTTTTCTATAGCCATCTGACTTCTGCACTCCAACCTCGGGTTGTTCCAAACCCTTGTTAAAGTTAAGAATTACTTGCTTCCTCCTTACATAAGGTTAGTTCACCACTTTTACACGTCTATCAAAAGCCGGCTCCGGTTGCTAAGAAGGGTCTGGTGCTCCCTGCCGGCAAAGACTTAGGTATCCTCTTCCATCTTCATGATGCCAAATCCACAGGAAAGATAAATTCCCCACTTTGACAAGCACATCTTCTAAATACCATACGGTTGTACCATGGATCACATCGGCGTCTGCGATGTGATTGCTATTGGGGTGGGTTCCCCCGAGCTCAATCTACACGCACCAGCACGATAGAGGCATCAAGTTATCTGCGAGAATCACATAAGGCACTTTTGAATTCATATTTCCCTATAGAGTAGGGAATGGTGAAAACTCTTTGGGTCTTCCATTTTTTACAGGAGCTTTCTTGGATAAGCGCATTGCGGTGGCGGTCGAGTTCATAATTCCTTCTCAATGATTTTTCCTTTCATGCTCAATTATCTCCTTGCTTGAAATTTGCATAATTTGGCATTTGATTTATTGCCTCTTGCCAAAGGGATATTGATTTCTATTTTCTTGAAGATGTCGAATTTTGGCTTGCTCTTCCCTCCTTTTGCTTTTTCTAAAGCCTGCGAGGAAATAGCGCAAGTGTGTAAGCTTGTGCTTTCTCCTTGTTTATCAAACTTTGAGTTGATGTGCTTGCTGCCTTACGTAATCTTCTGCCCGTGTTCTTCTCTTCTTCCTTTCAGTTTCTTAACTTGTTCTTCCTCGGTCCCTTCCTTATTTCTTTTACTGTTCTTTGTTCCCACTTCTTTCCCACTTCTCATTGAGCTGCCATGTAGTGCTGATTTTGAGTGTCATGAGAATGTACCCTTGTTTTGGTGCATATTTAGGCGTTTGCCACACTTGTGTTCAGGTTCTTCGGTGAGGCACTTGTAATTCTTGAAAAATGATGTAAAATTAGCTTACAAATCCTTATAATTTCTATTCATGGGATTGCAGCAGCCTCTTGTTGTGTGAACTCGAGCTGTTTCTGATCTTGAAAGGTGGCTCCTTCTCGACCACTAATAGTCATTCTGTTTCTCTTCAGCATTGTTCTTTGGAACTAGGTGGTGGATATCCTTTGTTGGGGATTACGCGCCCCGTGCGATTTATGTCGTCCCTGCCATATGAAGTTCTCATGGTTCCTCAATGCTGGATTGTAGTGTGTGGGCAGATTGGGATTTGCTTGAAATGGTAGCTTCTTGGCTCATTCATGTACTTAGCCTCCTCAACCCCATAGGAATCCTCCTTAGTTGGCACCTCAACACTTCTTCTCATTCCTTCTCTTTCTACTGCTCCAATTTCATGAGTAGAGTGCAATTTTCTTTCCTGTTTGTCCATCCTGTGCATGATTGCATCTAGCTCTGCATCCATAGCCGATCATTTTGTTCGCTCAACCGACCCCGCTACTCTGCCTGCTGCTGTTGCTCCCTGAAGTTTCAGAGGGAGCCTTCATGTTGCATTTTGTTGAATCTTGATCCGTCTCTGCCTCCTCTGCACTTTTTCTCTTGAATGCTCCCACATTCAAAGCATAATGATACTAGCCTAGAGAGAATAATCAAACCATAATCGCCCAGTCTTCAGTCGATCCCAGCCATTGGACATCTCTTGACGACCTCTTAGATCTTTCCCGAGACAATGTATAAGCTCTCATCTTCCCACTTGTTGGAATCTTATGATTTCCTTCTTTGAAGTGAGGATGGGGGGAAAGAACACATCCTAAAATACGCTTCCACCGGTATCGGGTATCGTGAACTATATGGTAATGACTCATACCATGTGGTTGCAATATCTCTTAAGGAAAAAGGACGAGAGAGATCACGGCTTCTCGCCTCTCGACCTCACACCATTCGGGGCCACGTATTCGACATCCCGAGGAATTTACCCAAAAGCTCGCTGGGCTCTCGTGGGATGGCCAAGAAACTAATTCCGCGCACTATCAGGATTAAGGCTAATTAAATAAAGTTACGGCATCTATAGTAGTCGTCTGACAGAGTATTCTTCATCGATAGCCCTTCGTAAATCCTCCATTTTATCTTCGCATAGGAGGCCTTCCGCTCGCCCTTGCTCAACCTGTCTGGTCATTTCTTTCTACCCTATATATCATTTTCTAAATTCTGTTCTGTCATTTCATTTAGGTATCGCTATAATAATCAACTCATCTATATTTGTGACTAAAATTGAAATACACTTAGATTTACGAAACCTAGTGGAACTAGAAATATTTCTTCATTATGGCTTTCTAAAGATCAAGAGCTTGTACAACCACGTTGTAAATCGTGTTTGGTCTTTTCTTTTACAAAATTTAAGAAAATTTTCCAAAGTAGTATTTCCCTCTTTTGTCAGAATATTGATCTATTCAATCTTTTCAATCCCCGGCAACGACGCCATAAAACTTGTTTGCCTTTGATTATATAGACTAAAACCCCTCAAAATTAAATATACCACAGGAGCCTTACACCATCCCAGACTAAAATCGATAGACTTCGCTTTCGAATGGAATAAAAGTTCCTTTCAGGTCGATTCAAAATTTCAGGTTTAGTCTATGACACGCAAGTGCAATAGTCATACAAGTAGTAAAATTGATAAGTCCGTATATCATTCCTACGTAGGATTGATAAGAATCAAATCAACTACCAACTTACTAAGGTCTTACTATTTGAACTTAAAATGGATGAGAGAGTTTAATCTAGAAACTAATAATCATCAGATCGAAACAATTATGTAAACTAAGTAAATGGTAAATCTACTAAAAATAAGAACAAATTACTGGATCGAATCAGCTGAAATGAACGCTTAATAATGTAATAATGTAAACAATCCAATTCGCATTGCATCGCTCGTTTCATCGATGGTTTAGATTTGTCCAAGATCGCTTAACACTGCAATTGATTTCTTCATGTTCACATATGTCTCCCGCTATCTCAAAGACAAGGATTTAACCACCACTTGTATTTTTTAGCTTCTGCAAGACTGCATTTTTCTTCTCAATACTTCATAAATTTTCCCGAGACTGCAGATCTTTTGTTTCCCTTCCTAGGGTTACTGCAAAACTTCTACCATCTAATTGATGACTCATCCTTTAAATCTAATGGTTCTTCTCTTCCCTTTATCAGATCTCAGCTAACACGAGGTTGGGAATCTCCTTTAGATTAAGGTGAAATATTTGATTATTTATATTGATAAATACTCTCCTCCAACATCAATTATGAGTGAAAAGGGAATTTATCAAAATGAACCCTCATAGCTTAGTAGTTCATCAATGGTAGTCTAACATACCCCTGAGTGAATGAATTAAGCTCTGGGGAATCTCAACTTCTGTGTCATCACGGACCTCTTGGAAATCAGTAAGAAACACTCCTTGAGCTGTTGGAATTAATTACTATCATTGGGGCCCGAGTTAGTTCCAAAAGAACAACATCAACCAAATAATCCCAATCCAAAGTATTTCTCTACAAATTCTGCGGGAAAAGGCCTTTATAACTAATGGTAAATCGATCTAAGCGAGAAAACTCTTGATTCTAAATACTACATTACACAAGCCAACAATAGATCATTGATCGAGATACACCTCATGGTAATAGGCGAGAAAAAGCAATTCCATAAATGTGTCTATAATCCATTAGTTTCGAGGGCGACATTTGTATAAAGAAAATCGAAATTAAATCCACCGCCCGACATTTCTACGTTCGCGGGTTTAGATCCAGAAAAAGAAAAGAAAATAAAAGAAAAGAAAAGAAAAATCTACTCTAAAATATACAATGAGTCCTTCTCCTCTCCCAGTTCTGGGTATCGAAGATGGAAGCTACTTTACTATTCTCAAAAAGTCTATTTGTAACTGTCAAAAGAAAATGGGCCTAATTCCAAAAAAAAAAAAAAAAAAAAACTCCAGGTGGATTTCACTAAAGAAAAAGCCTAGTCTTCTGTCTCATGTCACGAACTCAAACTGATGTCGCGACCTAGATTTCTCTTATTTGCACTCATTCAGTTGCGACCTGATAACTTCAGTCGTGACTTAGTTCCTTGCAGCTGCTTTGAGTAGTGGTCGCGACATCAATTATAGTTGCGACCTTGTTGGCTTAGTTATTTTCAAAAATTGATGTCGCGGCCATGGTTCCATGTCGCGACCTCGTTCCTCCTTCCTTTCTACTGCATTCTATATCATAACCTCAATTTTAGGTTGAGACCACATTTTATTTGTCTGCCCAGTTCGAGGTTAGGACTTCTTTTCCTTGTTGCATTGTACGTCGCGACGTCAGTTTTAGGTCGCGACCACATTTATGTTTTTACTGCCTTAACTCTAGATCGTGACTTCCTTTTTCTGGTTGCAACCTGGATTTTTGATTGCTCAGTACTTCTTCAGGTCGCAACCTCCTTGATTGGTTTTTTGCTTTCACATGTTCCGAATTTAAGTTGCGACCTTAATAATTGGTCGTGACCGCTTTTAATATTCCTTGCCTTTCTTCTGGTCGCAACCTTAACTCTTAGTTGCAACTAGTTTCTTCATTCCACCCTCTATTTCAGTTGCGCAAACGTAATTATGACCTGGATTTTTACTTTACAGTGTTTCTTTATGTCGCGACCTGAATGATTGGTCATGACCTCTTTTGAGGTCCTTGACCAATGAAGTGGTCGCAACTTCAATTTTCTTGCTGGGACCTCATTTGTGGCTTCATCAACGGATTAACGTTGCAACCTCAGATTTGCTTCACGAGCTCAGTTGTCTTAAATTGGCATCGCGACCTCAGATTCTACCTTGAATATTTCTGTCGTCTCAGCCACTATTTCTTGGTCGCAACTTTTATTACTGGCTGCTTTGGTACTTCTGGTCGTAACCTCAATTTCCAGTCACGACTAGTTTGATAAAGCCTTCTATTTCTCTCTCAAGACTAGTCTTGGTGATGTCGTGACCTGGAAATAACTGAATTGACGAGCTTCTTGTTGCGACTCCAATTTTAAGTTTTTACCTCATTTTTGATTTGAGACTGCTTTCTTTTGGTTTTGTTGGGAGCGTCGATTCTGCTGTAATTTTCTGCAAAATTGAATTTGAGTAAGATATCCATGTTTCTGCATATGAATCAATACTTATCTTGCAAAATACTTTCGAAAAATGGATTAAAAATCAAATGAGTTTTTGGACTCATCATGTAGTAGAAGCCCAGAAAGAAATCTTTGTGAATAGTCTGCGAAAATGCGTCCCATGTCATAGTCTCAGTCCACGGAAGTCGACCCACTCCCCACGAGATGCGGGACTCACCCTCAGGTGGGGATGAAGCGGTATTAATCCAAGTAGTATCCGAGGTCATCTCCATAGCCCGGAGAATCCTCTCAATCGGGTCCCCTCCTCCTGTGAACGTCGGAGGATGATGTGCCTTGAACCTCTGGAGGTTACTAGCACCTCCCTGACCTCTAGCTGCATCAGCTTGTGCGGTACAATATTTATCAGCGGCACCCATGGCCTCTGTGAAGGCTGTTGATAAAGCAGGTGGTGGTCGGCCATGTCGCCCCACGATGGGCGACCTCCTACGCCCCGAATCCTCTACTTACCATCTACCTGAGTGAAACCTGACGAGTTTAGAGATCAATTTTCGGTGTCGACTATTAGCGCACATCTTGGAGCCAATAATAGACCTAATATCCCGAACCATTCGTTCATTTCCCGAACTCCTAATGTTACGTTTCTCAACCCTAGTGTTCGCATTTCCTATATACATCCTACCACGCATATGATTCACGTAATTTGTACAAACAATCACGCACATATAATCAAAGCATAAACAAGAAAACACACAATGCATGTTGTGATCTAATCCTGTCCTGTGGACTCCTAGGTAACCTCCTACCTAGACCTTGATACCAAATTATGATCTGGATATCAATTTCTCGAGCACTAAGTAATTCTAACCCTAGCTCCGACACCAAGCTATACCAAGCTGTGATGCTCTTACACTTAATAATGACCGTATGGCACAGCCCCGAGTCCCTCGAGCCCCAAGTACTTGTGTACCTATGCTCACGATACCAAGGCTGCAGCGCCCCCTGAAACCGGGTCCTGTTGACTACCAGATTAACCTCTGAGCTGTGTGTCTCATATCATGAGACCCATTGCATAGTAAAATGACCTAATAGGGCGAACATCCATACTCGTCCATCTGCAGTTTAAAAATGATACATTTTACATGATCGAAAGTTATTCTGTCATCTATCTAGAAAAGCATATATTAAAACTAGTTCGTTCTAATATATACACAAAACAGGAGAATCAAGGCCATGGTCGGCGGCTTCATAATCGACCTCTAAGGGCCTTGGAATGCACGCAACACCTATCCACATTGCACGAAAGGGGGTCCCACTGACGAGGTGAGCTAACGCCTAGTAGAGATAAATCCTACAAATTTATTCCCCCTTTGAGGTACATGCAAATAATCATTTCACGATCAAACTGACAACGATACATTGCATACATATTTATCTATCATGGAAAAAAAATCTGCATGCGATACCCAGCAGTCGGTCCAGACTCTCATCTCACATCAGTAGTCTATGTGATATTTATTTAATCGTTTATTGTCTTTTTAGGCATCGAGAACTTTCGAGGAGTCTCACTTAAGCGTGTCTCTTACACCCTCAGGCATTTTTCGGGCTTTTTCCGCCGGTGGATCTGATGTCTAACCATGTTTGGGCTTTTCACCTAAGGGAATTATCTATCCTTACTTTCTACGCGAGACACATTTCATTTCCATTTTCATTTAACCTTTGTGGAACTCAATTGGACTTACCGTTCCATTTCGAAGCCCGCCACGATTCGCACGAAGCCTTGATTACGAGCCGATACCATGTACACACACCCATGTAATGCGGTGTTACCGCCTGATACAATTCAATTTGTGCGGTTTCCGAACCCATGACGATGTATGAAGACCTCACACATGGCGGACATTCGCCCATACACTATGTGTGTTGTAGCGACCCAGAGCGGTCAGGCAGAATGGCGAATCGAGGCAAAGGGAAACCCCGGGGACGCTCGGTTTATTTCTTTTTATTTTCCGTGTTATTAAATTTTCTTTTCAAAAATGTCGTGACCGGATCCCCCAGGCCAGGCCAAAATGGCGGATCGGTAGAGCGGCTTTACTCCGACGTTTTCAATTATCTTCTCAAAACATTTTGTTTGGTTTTATTAAATTTTCATTTTCAAAAGTGTCGCGACCCGAATCCCTGACTCGACTCGGTTAGTGGATCCAAGACGGGGCCCGGTTTACTCCAACATTTTCAATTATCTTAACAAAACATTTTATTATGTCATTTCGTTGCAGAAGCGGTTTCAGTTTTGGGCAAGCCCATAATCATTTACAATTTCATGCAATTCGGTAGGCCCATAAACATTTAACAAAATACATTTACAAAGAATGCATTCATGCCTTTTCAAAGTGATATACAAAATCAAGGTTCAGGGTTTAACCCTTTTGTTTACAAAATACCACTTGTTCAAAAGAGATGATATCTGAGTGCGATTTATATACTTATCATGATACTCTCTCATATTTCTGACTGTAGCGATCTTGTATACTTTTTCTTTGCTTACTCGATACTGCGCATGGATAAAAACTATCTGGCCCCAAGCATTTTCATGCTTAGTGGTTCTACTCTGATTCTATTTGATATTCAAATTTAACTTGACATGCATTTAACATCAAACCATGTCTATTATATCAACATATACTCATGCTAATCAATTCTGCATGCTTTCATTTTTGAAGTCATTTATCATATAATAACATGCATTTTCAATGCAATACTTCAATTCACAATTCAATTTATGAGATTTAACCATATACATAAAATCCCATTACACTCGTCAATGTTGGCTATTTCACCTTGACTATTCAATTCACATTTACGTGGTCAGTTTGATGAATCGCCCTTATTATCGTCGTAATGTGTGCTTATACATTTTAACAATTAGATCTCCGTCGCGGGTGTCGTTTGGTGCATCCCGGAAGCCGCGTGAAGTCCGCGACCGGTCTCCCGTCGCGGTAATGTCGTTTTGTGCATCCCGACATGTGGTATCATTTAAATGCCATACGCCATCATGAAGGATGCCGATTGGTGCATCCCGCCAAGTGGGACATTTCTTCAATGTCATACGCCATCATGACGGATACCGATTAGTGCATCTCGCCATGTGGGACATTGGATAATTTGGTGCCTTAAAGCGCGGATCTTGGGTTAGTGCATCGTCGCGGCGTTCATTGATATCATTGATTCACATTTATGGCCCGGATTCGGGTTTGATGAATCAGTCCTTATCATCATTCACATTTATTCGGTTTTCAATTATCAAATTTCCAATTTCATATTCACTTCGTATTATCTTCAAAAGATATACTCGATCTTATGTACTTATTCCATATGCTCATTCACGTACTCATTTCATATAGTTACTTGGTAACTACCCGGAAAATACTTGAAATAAGAATGAGTCAAAGAACAAAGCCAGAAATTTGTCGAATCTAGCTTCCTTCTCTTCGATCTCGGTCTAGGTTAGGCGATCATCGCTGTCCTAGTCGATAACATTCAACGCCACTCTTAGTGGATAAACAATTAAACAATTTTAGTGAATCACAAAATTTATTTTGTTAAAAAGTCTTGAGTTAAGACCACTTAAGTCTACGAAAGAGCGAATTCTCAGCCCAGGAACGGTGAGTGCGGTACTTTTCCTTGGTTCCACGTCGCCTTCGAACCCTCGTTATTCGTTTCTTAGGGTCCGCAGACATCGGTATGCAGTCTGGCGGGACTTAACGGCGAAAACATGTAAAAGCGAGGGCTCTTCCGGAACAACTGTACCAATACACCTTTGACACATTGCATCCCAGTTACCCTCTACATAACACGTAAATTTTTGCCCTTGACTGTGCCCATTTTAGGTTACCGCGCATACTGTGGTACACCCTACGGGTTTTTGCCCAGAAATGTGCGGGATTTTGCATTTGCACACATTTTCATCCTGACTCTTCTCGATTAGTCCCATATCAAAATCCACCATGGAATCTACCCCGAAAACAATCGGATGTGGTTAGACTCCATCAAATCCATTTTCCTCAAGTTAGGGCACTACGAAATCGAATCAAAATATGAGTTAGGGTTTGATTTTCTTACCTTGAACCTCTTCAAATCTCTTCTTGTATAGTGCTTCAGTCTTTTAGGAGCAAGAAGTGGGGAAAAGGATCACACAAAGCAGTCTCTTTTGAGCTTGCAGCTCCTTCTCCTCGTTTCTCCTCCCGTACTCCAAAGCGGATGGCTCGAAAAAATGAGCTCCACAAGATAAGTTTGGTCTTTTATAAATCCACTTAAGTGTAAGGCCTTGTTTGGCCTATACACTTTTTATCATTTCTAATTTTTTCCCCTTTTTGCTCTTAAATCACTTATTCTCTTAAGGCCATGTTTGGCTCAAAACCCATTATTTCATTTAAGTCTCCTATTATTCCACTTTGATCATTCAATAAATCCAAATTTTCCATTTTGACATTCTAACTTTTTAATTCCCATTCCTTATCATTTGTCATTTATTTCATATTAGCATTTAAGCTATCATTTGTCCCTTAGGTCCGCATTTTACAAATTTCCACATTTTTCCTTTTTCCACTTGGGTTTATTTCAGGGTTCAATCCATTTCTCAATTTAGCATATAATATTCAATCATATGCCCACACTTTAAATTTACTTTTCTGATTATTTCAAATTACCGGAGAAAAGCCCAAGTTTGTCTCAATTCATACCTAGAATATATACTAAAATTATTATAAAAAATCTAGGGTATTTTTGGGCCGTTACATGTGTGCTATGAACACTCATGTCTAATGCACACAACATTCCATATATTCAGTTTAACATCAGCATACATGCAGTCATGTTAATATTCCATACAGTCAAATCAGTACATCACATAAGCATGCACTACATATTTTCTATCATTCAGTTCATTCATGTCAACACATCATTCAAGATGTATTAACATAATTCGACCCGTACTTAAACGAAATAATGCCACTTAATTCATATTCCCGAGGCTAAGACATAGTGTGTCAATCATCTGACCCAATGCATATAATTATTTCCATCTTCCATGCACATATGTCACATAATTTCCACATATTCAATATATCATTGAATTTATGGCAATAACACATTAGCCGTTCGGCCGTAAATCAGGCCATGCTTGGCACAGAAATAATCGGACTTAGTCGAGAAAGTCGATTTTGTAAATACCACACAAAACATGCAACGAATTCTTTACCGGGCCTTATACGGTCCCAACCATTTGATTTTCGCCAGGTTTCAAAAATAGAAATTCAGGAAGCCCAACGGGGTATTCCTCTTGTCTGTGACTCGGCCCTAATGTTCGATACCATTTTATCTAAGCACTTTATCTTATTAAATTCTAGATTTCATGATCTTTCCGTAGAGTCTAGAGCAGTGAATCCCGGGTCGGACGAGAAGTGTAGTCGTCATAAGTTGGCGGCCAGGTTCACAAGTGTGAATTTGGGCACACCCCGTTGCCATTACGCCGGGATTTTCTTTGTCGAAACACAATGTTCAGTTTCGGACAGTCCCAAAACCCTATGAAACCGGTCTTTGACTATCACACAATCAAAAACAAACAATAGAACATACAAATTCGCGGAAAGCGAGAGACGAAACGTAGGCCATTACATTTTAAGTAAAATAACCCAGTAGTAGGAAACACACCTCTTATATACGGATTCGGGTTCTTTGACGTCCGAGTTTGCTCACTGTGCAACACTCCTTCCTTTTCCTCTTTCTTTTTCCTCTTTTCCTCCCCTTTCTTCTTCTCTTTTCTTCTTTCCTTTCTCCTTTCCTTTCCTCCCTTTCTCCTTTCCTTTCCTCTCTTTCTCTTCTCCTTTCCTCCATTTCTCTTTTTCGCTTCCCCCTCCTTCTCCTTGCTGCTCCCATGGACTAGGACTTGTTTGCCCCTTCCTTGCAGAACAGCCCATGTGAAGCCCCGCATAGGCCCCAGGAGCCATGCATGTTGACACATGGCATGGCATGTGTCACACACATGGCTTGCCATGTGTCACACACATGGCTTGCCATGTGTCACACACATGGCTTGCCATGTGTCACACACATGGCTTGCCATGTGTCATCCACATGGCTCGCCATTTGTCGCTCGACACCCATTGCCTCAAAATATGTGAAATTCCGACTATCTCGGAATTAAACGAAATTTATTTAGGTAGCTGAATTTTGTGAGCGATTCAGCGATGCGTCAGTTTTGTCAGAGATCTAAAAAATCTGACTTTTCTCCGGACTACTCATGTAAACTACAGTTTTGGTCCCTTTTTATCTGAAAAATTCAAATTTAAAATTTTCACGGGTTTTACACATGTTGATCAGTCCCTTCTTGCTCTGCCATAACTGCTTTTTCTACTATTCTAACCTTCTCCAGATTTCTCAAAGTTCTCTCTATTTAAGTGTCTATTGGTAGCACTTTTGATTTTGACCTTATGTACATATATTAAGTGCCTAAAATAATGATAGACTGAGATCATAGTGAGATCAGTAGTGATTGACCGAATTTGAGCAAGTAATTAGCACTGCTACCAAAGACTATTCAGTCCCTAGCAATGGCGCAAAAAACTTGATTAGACCAATTTCATATAGACCAAATCCGTATATTTTTTGTTCTCTCTAAAATACCCAACAACATTGTAGCCCAGAAATTTTGCCACTTTTTTGGGATTGAAATTTTTGCTGCTGGTTTTTCTATTTTTAAAACAGATAAAAATGAAAATTAGTCTAAATTAAATCACTGCAAGTGCACAGGTCGTACAAGTAATAAAGTTGACCTTTAATTCTAGATATCGTACCCACACACATCAATAAGAGAATCTATAGATTAACTACCCCTTCGACCCAAGGTCATCACTATTGGAACTTCTAAGTTTCTAAGGATGGAAATTAAACTAAAACTAAAATAACAAAATCTAAAATTAACATAATAAAATTCAGTAAAAATATACTGAAATAACATAATTGTTGAGATGCAATCCAAACACTAGTAATGGGATCAATGTTCTAATCTTAAATCTGCAGCAAATTCTTTGAAAATAGGTTTTTGTTACGGGCTTGAATCCTAAACTTGTTCAAGAGCAAGGTAATATAGCCGTGGATTCCCCCTGACACTACACATTTCACTCTCCAGTTTGCTACATTCTTATCTCTAAATAATGGGTCTGAAGAGCTACTTTTGGATTTTATCCTCTTTAAGATCTAATTGTTTTTCTTTTCCAATACTTCACAACCATTTCTTAGAACTGAAGTTTGCTTTCCCTCATAGAGAGGATGACACAAGCCTCTTTCAAAGTAATTGATACCACAATTTGCTAGTTGAGCAAAATTTTGCATTTCCTTGATTAGAATCTTAGTTAACACGAAATCGAGATTGTTCTGCCAAACTGAGATGACACCCCTAAACATTAAATCGATAACTTAGTTGGTGGTCCTTGTGCCTCGGGAACACACTTCTAATGTTACCTAGAAGGGAACCTTGAATGCAGAGGTTAGAACAATCACCTAATGATTTATCAGAGTTACATTTAGAGTTTATTAGTTCTAAATATATCAATCCAACATATCCCAAGTTACTGCTCATGTGCTCACAGGAATCTCCATCTCTGTGTCACTTAGAGGACCTCTTGGAAATCAGAGCACAGGTGCAACTCTATTCTGGGTATAATGCCCTAGTATCAAGGATCGTTCACTACATAAACAATATCGATTAAATCACTCAAGTTCTCAAAACCCAAAACAATAATTTAAATGCAACAAATCATTACAAGAACACCAAAACCCTTCACAGAAAGAGCTTAGCCTTCCATCATTAGTTCACAAACATCAACAACTAGTTGGCCAAAAAAATTCATTGAAGTTGTAAACAAACTGAAGAAAAAGAGATTCCAGAAATAAATTCCAAAAATGATCCTAGAAAAACCTTGAAGATTAGGCATAAAATGGAACTAAATATTCATTGATCTCAACTCAAAATTACAACTCAGATCCCTTATTACAGTTATAAGAAAAGAAAAATAAAAGAAATTACAAAAAGAAATAAAATAAGAAAATAAAAATCTAACTGCTATTGCATCCTAAAAATTGGCGGCTCTTTGTTCTCTGTATCGCATCTTTCTCTCCCTCCTATCTCTACCCTAAATATCTCTATTTATAAGCTCATTATATGCTGGGTCGAAATTCCAAGTTGATTTTGTGGGTTTCTGTGCAGTCCTAAATAATTGTCTTTGCTTGCGAAATAGAAAAGTTATGTCGCGACAGAGTAGTGTATGTTTGTCTCCTAGCCTTATAGCTTTTGTCGCAATATAGAATTTTGGCATTACTGAAGAGTCTTTGTCACGACATAAATTTCTTATTTCGTGACATAGCTCTTTGCCTTTTGATTGATTTATGTTGTGACATAACTTCCTTTCCTTGCATTACTTGTCTCAATATAATTTGTCGTGACATAAATAAAAAACTATGTCGCGACAAAGGCCACTGCCTTCAGCTTTGTTTTCAGTTTGTCGCAACACTTATTTCTTTTACTTTCCAAGCATCTTTGTTGCGACATAGTTGGTCTATGTCGCGACATAGCAGTCTTCTTCCTTGGCTTTGGCTTTGTTGTGGCTTTGTCACAATATTTATGCCTGGCCTTCTTCTTGAGTTTTTGTCATGAAATAAATTTCTAATGTCGTGATATAGTTTCCTGTCCTACACTGTACTGCTTGTTTTTCGACATAGTTCCAACAGTTTGTCCCTTTGTTATGTCGTGACAAAGATGTTCTATGTCGTGACATTTTTCATTGTTTCTTCAGCAGACTTTGTAATTGAATGTCGCGACATAGATTTCAAGTGGTGTGACATATTCTACTGCCTCTATCTTAGTTTTAAGTTGCGACATGGGTTTCAAGTGTCGCGACATAATTTTCTACCTTTGTCACAATTTATGTCGCAACATAGCTATGGAATGTCGCGACATATCTTTTAATTGTTACCTTGGGCATGCTTCATATTCTTTGTTGTGACATAGAAAACAGTGTCGCGACATACTTCTTCTGCAATTTTCCTATCTTATGTTGCGACAAGTTTTTTTGATATAGAGACAAACTTCAACTGGATGGCTTAAGTTTATGTCGCGACATACTAAGACTATGTCACGACATTTCTGCATTTTATCTTCCAGAGGTTCTTCTCAATTTATGTCGTGACATTTCACAACTGTCGTATTCTTTACGCAACCAGCCACGAGCTGACAGTGAGACAATCGACCTTGCATATGGCAATCATTAACTCTCATTTTAGTACATTTGTTGCTTTTTCTTTCTTTTCAGCTTATTTCTCTAAATTCCTACAAAACACAAATTTGGGTGAATACTCCATAATTTGGCATTTAAGTTAGACATTAAGCCTTAAATTATTCATGAAAAAATGGCCTTAAAATTAAATGAGATTTAGACTCATCAAACTTCCCCAAGCAAAGAAAAGAATAATTGTTTGTCTTCAAACAATTCAGAAATAATTTTAAGGACATTTTTTCTTTTTTTATCATCTTTTTCAAACGAAACAACAAACTGTATTGAATAAATGTCAGTTGCCATGTCATTTCCAAGTAAGCTTTATTTCAGAAATCTTAAAATTTTCAATTCACTTCACATAATCAAGCAGACAATTCATAGAATGATAAATAGTTGCATTTCTTGATTTATGTTGTGGTAGTGTGTGTTGGTTTTCCCTTTGTAACTAATTTGCAGATTAGGTAGCCTTATGAGATATACATTAAAGAATAGAAGTCTCTTCAAATTGACTAAGGTCCCATAGGCTTGTTAGTCATATTACTCTCCACTAATTTAGGCACATCACCACCTTCAGGATCAAATAGGTATTCTAGGCTTGTAATGTATGGCTTAGGCATTAGGTAGTCGATTAGACATTTAGGGCTCAAGTTTACCTAGACTGCATACATTTTCTTAACATTTTTTCCTTCACTGCTCATCCTATATTTTCTACTAAATACAACATTTCAAAAGCATCCCCTAACTTGGTTGGGTGCATTTTTCTGCATTTTCTCCTATGTGGTGTTTTCCTTTTCCACTACTATTTTCAATTTTGCTCTAGAAGCTCTTTTATTTTTCATATTTGTTCAAAGTTTTGGAATGGTGCAATGTTTTGCCTCCTTAAGCTTTCTACCGCCCTTAACCAGCTTTGGGTCAGCATCTCCCATACCAGTTGGCATTAGGGTATTAGGTGTAGAACACCTCTAAGAACTTAATTGCTCAAGGGAGGAAGGCTACAAGGCAAAACTCATTCCACCTTGAAACTTTCATTCCTTTTCAGCTTCTCAATTTTTTGTTATGCAACTCCTTTAGTACATCTTGACCCAGTTATTCATATTTTCTCATCCCTAAATCTTCTCCTTTAAAAAAAAAAAAACTCCCCCAAACTTGTCCTCTTCATCATTTTTATGCATTCTTCTTGCAATTTTGGAAAACACAGGGTTATGTACCGAAGGATCATATTTCATGATTGTTTAATTTTTCATTTGGCTCATGATGAAATTGGCATTTGGCTCAAAAAAGGTACTAAGTATATGCATATATATACATATGCATATCCAAGAGTAGGCTTTGAAAGGCTCAAACTGTTCAAGGATGGCCTAAATAATTTCCTATTGGTTGGATGCCTAGGATTTCACCTTGAATAATAATATAACAAGTTCTAGGACCTTTTGGAGACTGATTCATGATGAATCCAATAAGGTGTTCATAACCCATGCATAAATAGTTTTTCAAGGTACTAATGACCAATGTGCATAATTTTCAATTATCTATAAGCCCATTATTTAAGCAAGGCGGAATATCGAAGCAATCGATGGCAGTCTTGAATTTTGAATTTCAGCCTATTTGTCATTAACATCACAACTTCCTAATCCCTTAAAGCTCATTTTGCCCATTTCATCAACCAATATTTTCTTTATTAAAGGAGAAACACTAAAAACTCTAAATTGAAATTGCTGAACTAATTTGAAAAAATAAAAAATTAACTCCCCCAAACTTAGTGCATGCATCATCCTGAATTAAGTAAATTAAAAATAGAAAACTCCTCTGGATGATCACTTTTTCTCGTTAAGTTTGGTTTGGAGTTTAGTCTTGATGAACCCTTAAAAAATATTCAGCTTCAATACCCTGAAAAACAGAAAAAAAAAACATTAAAATTAATAAAAAGAAAATTCAAAATGCTACACTAACTTAACTAAAAATAATTTAAACTAATTGGATAGAAATCCTTATTTTGCTTAGGGTGCCTCCCAAGAGCTGCTCTGTTTTTAGAGTCCAACTAGACTCATTATAAAAGTACTAGTTTCTTGCTTTGGCCATTCATCCTTTGTGGCCAATGATGCTTCTTCATCCTCATATGTTCTGAAGATGACTTCCTCCACCTTAAGAATATACAATAAAGGCTCCAAGTCCAAATCTTCGATGGGGAAAGAGTTGGTATTTACTTTAAATCCTTCAAGAGTGTCCTCTTGAAGGATTTTGAGTGCTTGCTTCTCAAAGTGCAACAATGAACTCTTTATCCTCATGCACTTCCTTTTCTCTTCATCTGTAAGTTGTATGCTTTGGTTGAGGTTGAACTTCACTCTTTCCTTACCGACTAGTAAGGTCATTTCCCCATGTTCCTATAAATGACACTTATTGCTCCTCTTCCATGCCACAGTCACACAGTTTATGGGGAAATTGAACTTGTCAATCCCAACCAAAACATTTTCCATTCTAATCAGTGGATGGCGCTCTTCAACTTGCCTCTTGTCCATTGATAGTTCTTTCTAATTAGCATATTCTTTCTTTTTCTCCTCAACCAATGGAGGTTGTTGGACTTCTTCTTTCAAATTCTGAAACCCCAAGTTACATTCTCTTATGTCTTCTTCCAACAAGCCATAAATCCCTTCATTATCATAATGTTCATGGACTTGTTCCTTATAATTGTAACTTGAGTTTCCTTATCCTCCACTATGGTAGAAAGATTTGGGTTCTCTTTGAGTTTGCTTATCAATGAGGCTGGTGAGAGCATCAATCTTCTTCTGAAGTGTGGATAGGCACTCATCTACTGATAGACTGTTCATTGTTACTAGCATTGCTTTACAAATAAAAAAAAAAGAAATATTAAAGAAAAAAAATAAAATAAACAAAAATTGAATAAAACAAAAATTAAAATTCAATTTCAAATTAACAGTTTCCTATTTGGTTGGAATATTGATCTATAAACCTCTTGCTTCGATCTCGGGCAAAGGCACCAAAAACTTGATTAAACTAATTTTGTATAGACCGAATCCATATATTTTTTGTTTTATCTAAAAATACCAATACTTGATCTTGCCTAGAATTTTGTCACTATTTTGGGTTAGAATTTATCTTTACATTGGTTTTCTATTTTTAAAACCGAGAAAAAATGCAGTTATCTAAATTAAGTAAACTATGAATTTTGAATTATGAGCAATAGTGGGACAGTTGGATCATTGTACCTCTGAGGGATGGATCAAAGAATCTATAGATCAACTACCCTTACTACTCAAGGTCATCACTATTTGAACTTCTAAGTTTATAAGGATGAAAATTAAACTAAAACTAAAATAACAAATTCAAAAAGTAACATACGAAAAATCAATAAAAATAGACTGAAATAACATAATTGCTAAGATGTAATCAAAACACTAGGAATAGGATGAGTGTTCTAATCATAAATCTATAGCAAGTTCTTTGAAAACAGGTTTTTGTTATGGGTTTGGATCCTGAACTTGTTCAAGAGCAAGGTAATATAGCCGTGGATTCCTCTTGACACTACACATTTCACTCTCCAATTTTCCACATTCATATCTCTAGATAATGGGTCTGAAGAGCTACTTTTGTATTTTATCCTCTTTAAGATCTAATTTTTTATCTTTTCCAAAACTTCACAACCATTTCTTATAACTAAAAGTACAGCATTATAGTCGGGATAACCTAGAGCCTACATCTAAGTAATCGATACATAGTATGAGTTGATGTAAATTCTCCATTCTTGATTAAAATCTTGGCTAACAACAGGATCAGAGATAGTTCCACGAGGCGGGCGACACCTCTAGCTTGATAAATTGATAACTGATGGGTGGTCCTTGTGCCTTGGGACCCGCAATTCCTCTTGTCGCGAAGGAACCTTGTATGAAGAGGTTAGAACAATCACCTAATGATTTATTGGAGTGACATTTAGAGTTTATTAGTTCTAAATGTATCAATCCAACATATCCCAAGTTACTACTCATGTGCTCTTATGAATCTCCATCTTTGTGTCACTTAGAGGGCCTCCTGGAAATCAAAGCTTAGATACAGCTCTATTATGGGTATAATGCCCTACTATCAAGAACTATTCACTACATGAACAATATCGATTAAATCAATCCAGTTCTCAAAACCCAAAACAATCATTTAAATGCTACAAATCATAAACAGAACACCAAAACCCTTCCCAGTAAGAGCTTAGCCATCCATCACTTGTTCACAATCATTAACAACTAGTTGGCCAAACAAATTCATTGAAGTTGCAAACAAACTGAAGAAAAAGGGATTCCTTAAATAATCCCAGAAAAACCTTAAAGATCAGACATAAAATGGAACTAAATATTCATTTTTCTTTGCTCAAAATTACAACTCGGATCCCTTATTCTAGTTCTAAGAAAAGAAAAATAAAAGAAATTACAAGAAGAAATGAAAAGAAAATAAAATAAAAAAATAAAAATCTAACTACGACTGTGTCCTAAAAATTGGCGACTCTCCGTTTTTTGTATCGCTTCTTTCTCTCCCTCATATCTTTGCCCTAAATATTTCTATTTATAGGCTCATTAAATGCTGGGTTGGAATTCCTAGTTTATTTTGTGGGTTTTTGTGCAGGCTTAAATAATTGTCTTTGTCACGACATAGAAAAATTATGTCACGATAGAGCAGCGTATGTTTGTCTCCTAGCCTTGTTGTAGCTTTTGTCGCAATATAAAATTTTGGCATTCCTTAAGAGTTTTTGTCTCGACATAAATTTCTTATGTCGTGACATAGCTCTTTACCTTTTGATTGATTTAAGTCGTGACATACTTGGGAAATGTTGTGACATAACTTCCTTTCCTTGCACTGTTGGTCTCAATATAATTTTCCGTGACATAATAAAAAACTATGACGTGACAAAGGTCACCGCCTTTACCATTGTTTTCAGTTTGTCACAACACTTACTTGTTTTGCTTTCAGACATCTTTTCGTGACATAGTTGATACATCTCCGACCCATATGATCTCCTTCCTTTGCTTTGCTTTGTTGTGGCTTGTGCTAATATTCTGCTGGCCTTCTTCTTGTGTTTTATGTGACATAAATTTCTAATGTCGCGATATGAACCCTGTCTTACCTTTGCCTTGCTTGTGTTAGACATAATTCAGCGAAATTTTCCCTTTGTTCTATCGTGAAAAAGATGTTCTATGTTGTGACATTTTTCATTGTTTCTTCAACAGACCTTGTAATTGAATGTCGCGACATAGATTTCAAGTGTCACGACATAGTGTACTACCTCCATCTTAGTTTTATGTCGCGACATGGGTTTCAAGTGTTGTGACATAATTTTCTGCCTTTGTCACAATTTATGTCGTGACATAGCTGTGGAATGTCGCGACATATCTCTCAACTGTTCTCTTAGGCATGCTTCACATTCTTTATCGCGACATAGAAAACAGTGTTGCAACATACCTCTTCTGCAGTTTGCCTATTTTTTGTTGCGACAAGGTTTTTTGTTGTAGCGACAAACTTTGACTGGCTGGCTTGAGTTTATGTTGCGACATACTAAGACTATGTCGCGACATTTCTGCATATTTTATTCTAGAGGCTCTTCTCAGTTTATGTCGCGACATTTCACAGCTTTGTCGTGACATTATTTATGCCTTAGCCACCAGAGAATGGTAGTGAGGCGTAACACCCGAATCAGAAGTCTCACAGTACATGACAACTGTGAGGGTGTATAAAATTCAAGTGTCACACTGAAATATTTTGGAGACTAAAATATGAAATGAGAAATTATGGAACCCGGAATTTGTGGTATTAAACCAAGGGTGAAATGGTCATTATGCAAATGAATATGAAAAATCAAAATTAAAGTGTAGAGATGGGCCATAGTAGGAATTTCAAAGTTGGAATTTCAATATTTAAGAGATGAGGGCAAATTTGCAATTAAGGAAATGATAAAATATAACAAAAGGAGAAACCAGCAATGTCATTTTGGTCTCGAAGTTAGGGCTCCACGATTGGTGAGGAAAGAGAGACAAGAGGAGGAAGAGAGAGAAGAGGAAGAAGGAGGGAGGAAGAGCAAGATCCAAGGTATGTGTTTGATGTGTTTGCCCCTTAGTATATTTTTGGATTCTTAGGGCTTTGATATGGAGATTAGTTCTCCTTTGTGCTTTGGGTTTTGTAAGGTACTGACATTTGATTTAATGGGGGTTATGAAAGTAAAACCCCAATTGATGTAAAAGAAACTTGGAATCATCAAATTACATGATGTGTAGAAGAATTGGTGGACCTTAGGTAGTGTTCTTGAATTTTCACCTAAGGTTTTGTGTTTTGAGGTTCCAAAGCACCAACTCACATGTTGTGAGTTTGTTTTAGATAAATTCAAGTTGGTTTTTGAGGGTATTATGAATTATAGAAGTTATATGGAGTGAATTGGCATCAAAAGTGGGAGAAATAACAAAATCCCGGGCATTTGGGTGTCTTCTCTGATCTGATTGAAGTTCTACCGGTCTGACTTTGATTCACGGTCATTTTTGGCCAAGTTCTAGGTACAACGAACTGTACCGGTACAACTATTCTGGTTTTCCTGTTTGACCGGTTTTATTTGGCCATACCTTCCTCATTTCTTATCCGATTTGAGTGATTCAAGTGGCTACATAAAATAGACTTCAAGGAGAACAAAACTTAAGAAGTAGGAATCGCCAAATTCTGATCCTAAGTGGCCCAAAAATTCACTCAAAGTGGGGCCATGTGCAAGAAAAATTCCTGCATCAGCTTTGGACATAGAGTAGTCCGGGTTGTTTCGGACGTAACTTGAGTTTCGGTGCTCCGAATTGGGTGATTCCAGTTGGAATAGAACCCTTAGCACCTTAGCTTTAAAATAGTATGAAGAGCGTGACTAAGTCTAGGAAGTATGTTAAATTATGCGATTAATTTGTCGTCGTATTCGTTGGAGTGTAGGTTAAAAGTAAAGGCTTTGGAGTGTATGATAAGTGTGGAACTGTGCTCAAGTTAAGCAAGCAAAGAGGTAGTCTAAAATCATTTTCCAAATATAGTGTATTATTATTATTATTATTACAAATTGCTTTGCGGTATTTTATGGTTTTGAATGCAAACTTCATTTTCAAAAACAAACAATGAGATAAAAAGCAAGCAAATGGTTTTGAGTTAAGCATTTTTTGAAAAGCAAGCATTAGTTTTAAATTGTAAACCATAATTAAGCAAGCAAGCAAGTAAGTAATGGTTTTGAAGCGTTAAACCCATTTTTTGAAACAAACAAACAGCTAAGCAAATGGTTTTGAATAATTAAACCATTTTTCAAGCAGCGAAACAAATGGAAATGGTTTCAAAGTGTAAAAACCATTTACAAAACAAGCAAGCAAGCAAGCAATGAAAGTTTGTGAAAACCAGGCCTTCCCTAGTTTTATGAAGCAAACCCGGTCAGAGGTATCGGAATGCGTGCACGATTGGTGTTAAGTTTCATACATCCACATTGTAGTTTTGCTGATCGATAAACTCGGACATACATCACATGCATTTAAAGGAATGAGTAGCGCGTGCGAGGTATATAAGGTTATGAGCTCTAACTAAGTATGGTGATGGCGACTAAAGGAGTCAATTCACCATATTCAGGAAAATGAAAAAGGTGTAGCGGACAAAGGTCCTTCCAGGCACGGTTGAGCATAGGTTTCGAGTGTTCACTATAGAGGCATGATAAGCAAAAATAGGCCTCCATTGGTTGATGTTTTTATAAGCATGATATCTTTGTTTTGGAAAAATCGACCATTGGTTCGTCGCCAGGAACCAGGAGAGTTTTAAAGCAAGCGGTTGAGCCCGAGGCTCCGTTTAGATTTCAAAGCGATCGGTTGGCCCAACTCCGTGGGTTTTATTTTCAAGCATGTGGTTGAGCTCGAGCTCCGTTTTTATGAAAAGTTTTGAGGCTTTTAATGATAGTTTGTGAAGGTTTTAAGAAACTTTTCAAACAAGATAAACAGTAAGCGAAAAATTATGAGAAGTTTAATAGACTTCTAAGCAAGCAGAAATAAGACTTTACAAGCTTTTAAAGAAAAAGCGAAACAAAGCATAAGCAAGTACAAAAGCAAGCAAGCAAAGAAAGTTTTAGAAACTTTTAAAGAAAGCAAGCAAAGCAAAAACACGGAAAATATGTGTAAAAGAGAGTTTTACATGTTTGAAAAGTTTTCCGGAAAAGAAAAACCGTTTATAAAAGCATACACTCACTGAGCTCGTTTAGCTCATTATTTTGTATTTTAAAAACTATTTTCAGTGCAGTACACAAGGCCATTTGAACCTGATAAGTTGGTCGACATCGAGTTTAAAGTCTTTTATAATTAATAATATTTGTAAGAACATACTTTGAATTTGTATATGGAACATATGTATGTACATAGTTTAGTGTGATGGGAATGTGATGGTACATCTTTGGTTGCCATATTTTGGATATAATTAATAAATTGGATGTATCACAATTTGGGACATGTCCTATATCTGGTTGTTATCTTTGCGCGAAATTTTATAAAATCATAAGTTTAGAAAGAAAGGGCACATAGGAGGTTTGGCAAACTGTCCACGACCTTCACGGGAGTTTCTAGTCGTTAAGAGTAGCGGTGGGGATTTACGTGGAGTGGCGGCTGCGCTAGCCACGGAAAGGGGTGGGGGTGTGTCAGAGACAATCAGCATTGCTCGCCTTGGCCAAATCTGCTACTGCTTTTATTTTTAACCCTATTTGCTATTTTTTTCTTTCTTTTCAACTTCTTTTCTCTAAATTCCTGCAAAACACAAATTTAGGTGAATACTTCATAATTTGGCATTTAAATTGGACATTAAGCCTTAAATCATTCATGAAAAATGGGCTTAAAATTATATGAGATTTAGACTCATCAAGTAGATAAATGAAATATTCTATGATAAGGTCAATAAAAAGATCAGTAACTGATTAAGCTAATGCAGTTAAAACTATTTTGAAAATTTTTCTAAAAATAAATGAAAACTGTCCAAACTAGCAACTCTCTTTTTTGCAACAATATGAATCTTTAAATTTGCTTCACAATCCTCAGCAACGACACCAAAAACTTGTTGACTAATTTTTAACAGGACCAAAGTGAGTGATTCTTGACCTTTACCTTTATGAATTATTTAATCCCGGCGATTATACGGCTTGATTGACTCGATATATAAAATCTGTCTTGCTTTGTAGGTAATAATTTGCAATTAAAATTAGTTTTGGTCTAAATCACTGCAAGTGCACAGGTCATACAAATAATAAAGTGGACTCCCACGAGGATTGATATGAAAATCTAAAGATCAACCACCCCAACTACTCAAGTACATCACTATTTGAACTACTAATTTGAAAATTTTAATTGTGAAATGAATCAAAGAATTTCTTTATATGTTTTTAGAAAGAATACAACTCTAATATACTGGAATCTAAGATCTCTCTAAGCATAAATAGCATTGAGATAGAATGGGTTTTATGAAGACCAGTTTGCAAAGAGGTTCAAAAGAAAAATATACTCTTAAGGATTAGAATTCTATATTTGTCCAAGAGCAAGGTAGTATAGCTTTAGAAACCTCCTAACACTACACATTTCACTATCTAGAACACCATATGCATAACTAGGTCAATGGGTCTAAGTAGTTACTTTTAGGACTTCACCCTCTTTAAGATTTGGTTATTTTTCCTTCCACTACCTCACAACCATTTCTTAGGACTGGAAAATGCTTACCCCCATAGACAGGATAATGTAAGCCTTCTCCAAAGCAATTGGTACCTCAATCAACAATTCATTAGAATGCTTTTAATCCTTGATTAGAATTTGAGCTAACACGGGATCCATATTATTTGCTATATTGAGATGAAACCTTTAAAGATTAAGCTAATAAATTAGTAGATGGATCATGTTCCTTAGGAACACTATCCTACTGTCACCCAAGAGGGAACCTTGAAGTCAGAGGTTAGAACTTCATCAGTAATTCATCCGAGTTATTTTTAGAGTGCATTAGTTTAATGGATATCAGTCCAATTTACCCCCAAGTGACTGCTCTTTGCTCTCAGGTCATCCATTCCTGTGTCACTCAAGACGATCCTAGAAATGAGAGCATAGATACAACTCTTTATGGGTAAAAGAACCCGATATACATAATAGCTTATTACAAGAGCAATACCAATCAAATCAATCAAGTTTTCTTACCTAAGCAATTGTTAAATCTACAAACGAAAATTCAATCAACCAATTTATTCACAAAGGGAGCTTATCTGTTTCAAATATGGATTGTAATTGACAATGACTAGTTGATCAAACACATTCATTGAAATCGAAATCAAACTGAAGAAAACATAGATTCCAGAAAAATTTCCAAACTCCCTTTAAGTTCAGGCATAAATGAAAACTCGATTTACAATAATCTCAGCTCCACAATTCAACTCAGATCGACTATTCTAATGCTAAAAAAAAAAATCCTAGAAAATAAGACGAAAAAAATAAAATTAAAATAATGAAAAATAAAAATATATCTGAAATAAGATTTACTTTCCCCGAAAGTTCTAACATCGTGAGAGTGGTTGAAAGTTGTAAGCTCACATCCCGAGTTCTTATTCGGCTCTTGTAGTAGGCCACTAAAAATGAGGCAAGAATTGCAAAACTTTCGAAAAGCCCGAGAAAATTTTTACTTCGCGCAGGTGGGAATCATCATTGGTGATGTGGCGGCGCGTGTGGACTGCTGATGTTGGTTGAGATTACGATGTCGACGTACCTTCAGGTGTAAAGATGTTGATTTCTTCATGTTCAAACAATGTCATGGAAATGTCACGACATTGAATGTCAGATGTCTCAACCTTGGTTGCTCTTGTCTGATGTCGCGACATTGCTTACTGATGTTTTTGCTCTTACAACCTTGCCCTGAAATTGCAACATTGCTTGTAAGTCATTTGTTGATGGCGTGACATTCTTCATTTGATATCTTCAATGTGGAGGCTTTATTACGATGTCATGACGATGTCGTGACAATGTCGTGACATTGATTAACCGATTTTTCAACTTGACAACCCTTGTTGATGTTGCGACATTGGATTTGCTATGTTGTGATATTTGAGCTGATGTTTTATGTCCCGATGTCAATGTCAGGGAGATGTCCTATTAATGTCGAGACATTGGTTATTTATGTCTTAGCCTTGACTGCTTTGATTTGATGTCGCGACATTTAGTTATAATGTCGCGACATTGGAAATTTGATGTTGCTTGATTACTGAGGTTACTTTTGATGTCCCGATGATGTTGTGACATTGAAGTAATGTCAAGACCTTCTTCATACGATTTTGCGACATTATAAATCTGATGTTGCGACATTGGATTGATGTCGTGACAATGTCATGGAAATGTCGTGACATTTAATTGATGTTGCGGCAATGTCGTGGCAATGTCGCGACATTGCTTCCTTTGCTGCAAAAGGCTGGTTTCTGCTTCTTTTCTACCGATACTGCTCATTTTCTCTAAATTCGTGCCAAACATAAATGTGGGTGAGGGCTCCATAATTTTACATTAAATTGAACTTTTAAGCCTTAAATATGCATAAAAAATGGGTTTAACATATATGAATTTTAGACTCATTAGTTGCCTCAAGTAATATGATAAATGTATGAATATGGTCTCACAAGGATTAAGGTTTACTAATTATTGAAATGAAACTAACCTTAACTTTATCTAGATGAACACAATAGAGAAATTTGATTTAAAAATAAACTAAACTAAAAGAAAACTAAAACCAAAGTGTCTAACCAACAATTGTGTGAGAGATTAATAATATTAAAGGCCTAGGGTTTTGACTTCATCTAACAATTCCCTACGGAGAGGCTCTACTTGATCTCTTTAATGTTCAAACTATATATTGATGGCGGATTTAACACAACACATGTTATTCTTTCTCAAGCAATAACAATTAATCCTTAGAAAAGGTCATTTTGTATCTCTACCTCAAACCCTCATGACTAAGGATGCCTAAAGCATTTAAAAACTAACAAACTACATGTAACCCAAAAATATCTCTATTCTATGGTGAAACATGATGTCCTATTTATGATTTAACACAATAATTGTTTCTCAACCACAAATTGGGTAAAAAATTATGCTAATGGTGATTAAGCAATAGCAAGCATGAAGAACTGAATAAAATATTCAATATATGAAAATCCAAACATGAAAGATTACAAATAAAATCCTTACTCCATTGTTCCTTGTCAAACTACATCAAAACCCTAGATTTTAAAGTCTAGAACATCCTAAAGGGGTTTTCCATCCACAAGGAAGATGAAAACATAAAAAGAGAAGTGGAAGCTTGGATTTGATGGAGAAATGTTGAGCTCCTCCCTCTTGCTCTCTTGCATTCTTCACTTTTTCTTCAAGGTTTTCTCTCCTCCAAAAAAAATCCAAATGAAGCCCTAGCAGTCCCTTTTATAAGCCTCCTCAATTTAAGCTTGAAAGGGGCTTTTAAAAATGTTGCGCCTTGAGCTCAAGACCTTGTCATGACTTAGCTAACGCTACGGTGTGCCAAAATTAGGTAGCTTCTGAATCTCTTAAAGGTTAAATGACACTAAAGCGTGGAGATTCACGCCACAACGTGAGATCTCCCACGTTGTAGCGTGAAGAGTCTCACATTGTAGCACACAGAGTCTCACATCATAGCATAAAAAACCTTACGTTGGGGCATGAAGCACGTTGCACAATGCACACTGCTCTTCAATTCTACATATTCTTCACTACAAGCTCCATATTAATTCATGTTTGCCCAGGTTCCCCCCACAAGTTGACCAACATACAAGGATAAAACTAATCACAAAACAACCTAAGATCACCTAAACATGAAGAGAGAAGTTGAGTTTATTTGATAGTCAACACTCGTTAGTCATGAAACTGAAGACACTCTTCATGAAATTTCTACTATGGCAACATATTTCCTAGTAACGACCCCAACAAGAGGCCATGGGTATACCCTTCCTCTATCAAAAGTGGTGAATCCTCTATTAGCTACTCAGTTACCTTCGAATACTTGAAGTTGTACTCAATCGTCACCCTATGAGCTACCTCTGGAAGGCAACAAGGAATAAAGTCAAAGTACAAAATCAGCATCTAAGATATCCTTAAGCACCTCAAGTCTAAGGATACTTGCACCATTGATATGATGAGACTATCATCTACATTTAAATAGACAATCTATATGATTGTCTCATTGCAAGTCTTCGATGTACTTGACTACTCTTAGCAAACATCCACATGTTAACTCTAATCAACATAATTCTTACAGTTTATGAGATCTATTGCTTGATCAAATCAAGGAGTATAACATGTGCTAGTCTATTCGGATCAACAATGCCCAATCTTATTGATCCTATGACTAAGGATAGTTTAGATACTAACATAATTACACATGATAGAAATCTCATTATCATGAACCCATCATGATTTCCTTCATGATATGTTATTTATCATGGTCTTCATTAATTGATTTAAGATCTATGTCAATTCATATAACAAATGAAACACCAAATTAATGAATATGCTTTTTATTAATAAATATAAGATGTACAATAAGTTCTAAAGGTCATTGCCTTTAGAGCACTTTTCTAACAATAAGCACTCTGAAAGGGCTCAAAATATGTAGGTAAAAACACGTAATTTAAGCACTCATCATCAAGCAAAAAGTCAAGATTGGTGGTTGCCATTCATGCCGCAACTCAATGCAGTCACATGTTTATGCAATTTTACAACAATATACTAACAAACGAAAAAATTCTTCGTGATGCAATGTATATGGTGAAAGCAAGGACATTGAAGTTCAAAGTCCCATTGATTTGATAGAATACCAAGAAATTGAATAAGGCAAAGAAAAATCTCAAAAAAAAAAAAAAAAAAAAAAAAACCTTTATCCATCCAATCTAATTTTCCTTAAACCTCTAGGCTTACATCTTTAAAACCATAAAATTTTCCTTTGAAAAGGAAACAACCAGAAAATTCGAAATAATAATATCACTAAAAAATTCTGCACTAAAAAGGGAAAAAATCAGTATAATGATAAAAACAAAAAGTCCTTAATTTCATGATCCATCCTTCATAGGAGTGAATTCTGAAATTATTTCACATGTTAAGGACGACTACAAAAAAATGCCTTATTCAATTAAGCTTTTCTTCTCCAACTTTGCATCATTCTCCCTTTTGCAGAGAAAATTCTTTCTCATATTTGGAATGGATTGGGTTTCAAAATCAATATTATCTTTGCAGTATGGCATTATGATTGATCTTCTGAGTGATCTCCAATGGATCCGACGCCTTAGTTCTTCATATTCTTCCAGACTCATCCCATGAGGATGATTTGGTAAGGCAGCTCCTAGAACCAAATCAATATGATGTTGGGTTTCACTCATTAAAGCATGGGGAAGCTCTTCGATAAAGACATCTGTGAACTCTATTAACAATGGTAGAACAATAGCAAGGGTAGTCATAACTCCGTCATTAATTGTGTAAGTAGATAGTAAAAGAGAAGAGCTATGCTAATCATCATCAGGAGCGTAGGAACATCAAAAGGTTCGTCTTAAAATTAATAACAAGCTAATATCACCTTCAAAAAATTCTTCCTCAACCTCCATGTCATAATCATCATAAAAAATTGGCCCTCTATGGACAATGACATCATTAGTAGACATCTCTTAATTAATAAGATGACAATATGCTTAATGATGGCCCATATCTTCCATTGGGTGCAACCTATCCAGAAATTCATCCACCAATAGACCACCATAGAATCCAGGAATATCCAAATTGAACCTTGCTTCCCAACCTCATCATCATCATCATTCAGAAAAAGTAATATTTAAAAATATCAAATATCTTCAATTTTATTTAACAAAAAATTATTAATAATAATTTGAATATTAAAGTTTGATAACAATATTTGAAATTAGAGGTAACAATGTTACAAACTAAAAGTAATAATGTTAGTAACTAAAAGCAACAATATTTTTGCTACTTTTAGTTATTAATGTTGTTACTTTTAATTTTTTTCAAACCAAAATTCCATTAATGATCAATTACAGTACAATAATCTCTTAAAGCATCCTATAACCAAATACGAACATCATAACCTACATTAGGATTTTGTGCAAAACGTGACTCCCAAGCCAAAGTATGTGTAACCCCATTTGCATGCCTTTGTACAAAAACAATTTTAAAATCAAGCTCAAAACATAGTAAGAGATGACAACTACTCATAAGTAACCCAAATTCTGTATAATTACAAGCCAACGCATTCACTACCATTTGCAAATCAATTTCAAAGAGAACCTGATTGTAGCCTAAGGTGCGCACCTAAGAGATAGCTTCAAAGAGAGCCAATGCTTCACATTCTCTGATTGTGGAAGGCCAGGAAGCTTCATCATTTTGTAAGCAAGAAGATCTCAACTCTTATCACGTAAAACAACAACCAACCCCTGTTTAACCACTATCATAAAAAACCTTAGCATCACAATTGGATTTAACAAAAGATGGAGGAGGATGTCACTTAGAACATTCATATAACACCTAAGGAATGGAGATACACTAGGTTGATCTTTTGCTTGTAATCATTCATACAGAAACTCAAAGCCATGGAAAAAAATAGAGTTATTTGGTCGTGCAATGTTGTTCCATAGTATCTCAATACACTCACACCCATATGCTCCACAAGATCATCAATACGTTGCTCACCATCGGGTCATTTAATGATTTTATAACAACAAACAACCATTGTACATGAGTATCCGTATTGGAAGCAATGTTATTCACCGTATCAGCCAAGTTAGGTTGTTGCAAACAATTTAAAGCAAATTTGCATCCAATAAATAGGTGCCATGAGTTCTCAAAAGCATTATTGCAAACGATATAAGATAATAGCACATCCACTCCACAAGAACTCAATGTATTCCTATTTTGAAGAATCTCCCTTGGAACGCGATAGAAAATTTTTAACCTTCCAAGGAATTCTGAGTTGCCACAACTTATAAAAGTCACCAGGGACATGGATATGAGAATCATAAGACAACCTTTCCATGACAAGTCTATAAGCAGACCTAACAATGAACTCAACAAAATTACTATAATGCCAAATACAGCAATCAATAGCTATTATGGGACAAAGAGGAATGCTAAGAATAGTAGCAACATCCCGAGGAGGAAGTAATTCATTAAGAAGCTGAACATCCCTTCGTAAGCACCCATGAATCATCAAGTCCTTTACCATCATGTTAGACAATTCATGAATAACTAGGGTCTCAATATTAAAATTATCCTCATCCTTTAACCACTGATCAAACCATGCGTTGATGGTACTTTCATCTCCCACTCTCCATCGACGTCTACAATTCACTAATGCTTGAGAAACCTAAATACCCCTCCAAATAAAACTTGGATTCTTTCCAAATTGAGTAGAAATAAAATTCCCCTGAGAAAGCATTTAGCTTAGAAAAGACAAGTTACTAGAGTATCTGAGCTAGAGAAAACTCTGTAGCCTTGTTACTCCCAACATTGCTAAATTGAACCTAAGAAGATTGTGAAATCTCATACAACCGAACTCTTTGTGAACACATAGTTTGTCCAAATTTAACAAAGCAATGCCATCACCCCCATGACGTTCCATACCCCACCAAAATGAGTTGATAGTCCCTTAAATCTCACCAGCAAGTGAGACTGGAAGCAAGAATACCTTCATACCATAAACAGGAATTGCCTCAACCACCTCTTAAACCATAATCTCACGACCTCCCTTAGAAATTGGCTTCCCACGGCAGAATTGGATTTTATTTTTGACAATTTATGTCTTTTAAAAAACTAAAAACCAAACTTTTATTTTTTCCAAACAACGAAGTCATCCCTAAATATCTTCTTGTATCCAAAGGATTTGAGACGCCAAGAACAACACTAACCACCTCCTTTAACAAATAATCAATATTTTTACTAAATAAAATATCTGATTTTCCATAGTTAATAGATTGATCAAAGGTAGCCACATACATAGAAAAATTATTCATCATGGTCTTGCTTCCTCAATATCCACTCGAAAAAAGAAAAAACTTTCATCTATAAAGCATAGGTGAGATATAATAGGAGGACCTTAATAATATTCACCACATGTAAATTACCACAGTCCAGTTCATGCCTAATTAACGAGGAAAGTCCCTTTCCACACGGGATGGAAAGATAAGGTGATAGTTGACACCCTTCACTTTCAAATATTAATTTTAAAATTAAACACTTAAAAGATTATTATTAACTTTTTGTTGAATAGTTAATATTTTTATATTATATTTTACATCTATTTTAAAAATAATTTAACTTGTGGATAATATTTTTATTTCTATTTTTAAAAAATTTTAGGTTTATAAATATTTAAAAATATAAAAGTAAATATATATATATATATATATATATATATATATATATATATATATATATATATACAGGATCGGACGAGCAGAGTCCAATCAACTAGTTAAACCTTGAAAGGCAGGCATTAAAGCAGTCCAGTTCAAAGGTTGCTCTGATTTTCCTTGAGCAGGTGGTTGTTTGGTTAAATGGAAGCTATTGAACTAGTCAAATCCATTTAGAATTATTTTTATTTTTAATAGTATATTAATTATCTATTTATGACATCACTAGTTCAACTATGGTTCAACCGTCAGTTCAACTATGGTTCAACTAGGATAGCATCAAAATCATGAAATTTACGATGTTTTGCCCAAATAACAGCTAACCTAAAGGACACCTAACAAATTCCCCTAAACTTAGTATTTTGCTTATCCTAAAGCAAAGCCAAAGGATATTTTTCTTATTCATAACTGATTAACATGTTAAGCATGTATTGAGATATTGAGAGATACATCGCCTCAGGGATTTTACCTTCAAATCGCACATAGAAAACTTTGAGATAGCTTTTTCAAAAATAATAGAATGACCATAAGTTGAACCTACCTAAACCACAGTTCTCCAGTGTGTGTGTTTAGTCTCCCCTCTCTGGTCAATTGCAGTTCAAATGGAATTAGATGAATACGAGCAGAATGAGATCTCTCACTCACATGGTGAGTGTGTAGGACTCCATAGGCTTGTTAGGCCTACACTCTCCACTAATGTAGACAATACACAACACTTAGGATCAACTAGGTCTTGATCAACCTGTAATGTTTGGCTTAGGTAAGGGTGGTTAAATAGGTCATTTAGGCTTCAGTTTACCTAAAACATACATTTTTTTTTTTATTTACACATGTGTCCATCCTTTAGCATATCACATTCTTTGTAGTTTTCTTCCTAATCTTTCCATTATGGAGCCCCCCCTCCCCTCCCCAACCCCTAAACTCAGCTTCTTTGCTTCTTTGTATCACATAGAGTCTCCCCCAAAAAATTTTTATTCTCCCTATTTTCACCATTTTTGCAAACAAACCAAGTCTTTATATATTTTTCTCATAACCTTCAAGGTATACAGTAGTGCAATGCTTAACCTCCTTAAGCTTTCTACCAACCCTTAAAGAGCTTTAGGCTAGTAGCTCTCAGACCAGTTGACCTTAGGGTACTAGGTGTATAACACCCCTAAGAACTTACTTCTTAAGGTAGGAAGGCTACAAGGTCAAACAACTCCACCTTGTTTTATTATTTCTTATCCTATTTTTTTTCTTTTCTTTTTCTACTTTTTCTGCCCCAAACCTCTTTTGTGTTCCATTCATCACAAATCCACTTCAACCAAACTCCCACTTCAAACTATATAACTATGACAACTATGTGATATGGTAAACATGGGCTTTTGATTGAAAGGCATTCAACAAAAAGGTTCAAGGGGGCTCATTCTTGGCTTTAAAGACATAAAATGGCTAATAAGGCTCAATGTTGGGTGACTATGGATCAATGCAGATAAGGGTTACCTAGAAAGGATAAATAGTTCGAGAATAGCTATATCATTTCCCCAATTGTTGTGCCTAGAATTTTCGCCTCAGCGTGTTGAACTTAACTATATAGTCTTAAGATATAAATTAGAATTATATTCACCTAATCCTTCTCTAAACCCAACAGTAATGACTAAAAAGGATACATGACTTGTGCTCGGGATAGTACGAACATGTGGTTAAGTCAACAACTACATGGTGGCTTATTATACTTTACATTCATCATAACTTATTTTCTTCATGTAAAGAAAGTTCGATCATTTTTCATCATAGAAAGCGACCTTTCTTCTCGACACAATGACAAAGCGAAACAAACTTTGCTTGAAATAATTTTGGATTTTTCAAACTTTTTCAAATTTTTAGGGATTTTTTAAATTGCTTCAAGAATTATGTCCTAAAACATACCATATGGAAGTTCAATAACGCTCACAAACAATTATTCATGACAATTTCCATTCATACAATCAAACCACAAGCATGCTTATAAGTCATTCAATTAGGAAGCAAAAACTAAGAAAAAAACACAACTACAATTATCTCATTAAAACAAACAAACACACCAAACAAACTAAAAGCAAAGCAAATTAACAAACTAACACATAAGTCTCACTTAAGTCTGTGAAACAAGGATAAGGAAATGAATGAAAAGTAGGAGTAAAACATACTTACAGTACCATTTACGCATGTGAGCGGGTCGTCTGAGTAATATAGTGACGGGTCGGATATCGATCCACGGGAAGGTGTGGTTTTAGCAAGGATTGAGTACCCCGGCTATTGAAGTCGTTCACTATTTGAGAGGCTCGATGACTTCGGGATAATGTTTTCTAATCTAAAACAAGAATAAAATAATGTAAAACAAAACAGGGTGTGATAAATGTCCACTCACAAGGAATGAGATAATATCGGAGATATAACTCCAGGAAAGATACTACAGTTGATTGTCTCCCTCAATGCATTTATGCTTTATCTTCATTAAGCATTGATTGAGTGAACGTACATTTGCACATGTCCAAGGAATCCCATGAGGTTTACACTTTCGTGTCTCCTCTCAATTTCTCACACCTATTCCTTATTCTCCTTTCAGTCCATCTAGGTCTAGGTCATGAATTATGATACTTTTATACGGCAGTGCTTTCCTTGGGAATCCTATTGGTCACCTCTCGGTCCATACAATAGGACTGCTTGGACTACGCTCGGATCGATTACCTCTCGGTCCATACGATCCTCACATAATGCTTAGATGGTGATACGTCTAATGAAATCAATCTAGTACTAGGCATTCCTAATTCCCTAGACTTCTTTGAATAGGTTAATTACTATTTCAATTAACTAATGCATACCTTAAGAGATGAGACCGGATTTTAGAGCATGATCAAGCTGACACCAAGGATACTAGTATTGTAAGGATCGAAGACCAAACTCTTAATTGGATTAATTAGTTAAACCATAACAATCCTAAGAACTACACCAACTAACATCCACCCAAGCATGAATTCACAAAATCATTCACAAAAGATTATATAATCGGCATCAACCCGATAATCAACCTTAGAGGATGTTTAGCTACTCATTAAAACCCACAAATCTATCAAAATCATGTCTATTACATTCATAATAATTAAAAATATGAGAAGAGAGTGAGAGTTAGAGATACAAAATGAATATAAGATGAGAAATGCTCTAAACTCAGCTCCAAGGTTGAATGAGGTTCTTTAGTTGATGGATTCTTCAATATTACACCAAACCTAAAGTAAAAATGAACAAAATCAGAAACCCTAAAGCGATTCAAGAAGAAGAGAGGAGAAACGCTAAGGAGGGTGTTCTGTGAAACCCCGAAAAATTCGAATTTTATGAAAAATGAGTAAAATATGAATTTAGGTAAAATGGAGTACTCTAGATCTCGGATATTGACCGGGACATAAGATTTAAGTTCGTCTGGCGAAATCTAGGTACACGGTCGAATTTGGTTTTGAATTTCGAAATAATTAGAGATTTCACGTATTTAATTAAATTGACGAATGAGAAAGTAACCGTAGTGGCGCGTAGGATTGCATGCCATGTGGCACTTGAGAGAGCGGACACTTGGCACATTAGTGGAGGCGAGTGTCGAGTTTAAATCATGCATGAAGAAGTGAGGTCTTCTTGAGAGGCGAAAGTTAGTGATGCTGGTGTCTTGGATAGGCTTGCGCGAAATTTAGTGGGAAAAGTGAGGCATGGCGACATGTGGGATGCTATGTGTCACATGAGGAGAGAAGCATGGTGTCTACAGGAAGTCTTCTCTTACCTAAGAGAAATCGGTGGGGTGGAATGGAAGAGAATAAAAAGGGGAAAAAGGAAAGAACAGGAGTTTAAGTTTACAGCAAACCGGAATGGTTTCAGCCGGTGAAGGGATGCACTTGAGGGTAGGGGTTCTCTCCTGCGGTTAATCTTCATTTACGACCATGACATGGCTATCGAGTGTATCCCTGGTGATGGGTTGGTTGAAAACGATTCGACAAAAGCTGTTGTTGATGGGGATGGTTTACGAATTAAAGTGTTGTTATAATTTAGAAGCCACAAATTAAGGCTGATTTTGCTTACGATGTGAATGATGTGATGATCTTATTGTGTGTTATTGCTTGTTTGAATAACATACAGTTGTGTGAATATTAATGTTCATATACTCATGCTTGATATATTAACATGATGCTTGAGATAAGCATGAATATAATTGTTCGTGTAGTTTTCAACATGCATGTAACATGAATACATACTTGAAATTATCATCGCATGTAGGCGGGGACACTCTCGTAAGTAATCGGGTGTAGAGAGCATGAATGAAACCAAGAATTTGCTCGGAGGGTTGTCGATAAATTTTATCGGAGGGTTGTCTGATAAATTATATGGAGGGTTGTCGATAAATTATATCGGAGGATTGTCAAATAAGAATTACTATATGGAGGGTTGTCAAAAATAATATCGGAGGTTTGTCGAGAATGAACTCTATCAGTTTATTACGATGAGAGTTCTCGGAGATGGATCGATGGTTTGATACTCGGAGATGGTCGATGGACGTGCGGAGGTGGTCCGGTGGTTTAAAACAGCTTTTGTTTTGCTTGATTCTCATGTGAAAATAGCGTGTGTGAGGGAGTCGGTGAGGACTCGGAAGCGGGACCTGGCATGAACCCATTCATATATAGATATATATTTTATATGAATGTGTGTGAATGATTTTTGTGGATTATGTCATTGCATGTGCGCGGAGTGGGAGTAGTGCCGTAGGGGGCTTCCTCCTGCGGGCACTGCTTCGCCCGTCATTGAGCTGTTTAGTCTTGGAGGTGCACAGAGAAGGCGCTTCATGAGGCTTTAGTTGAGAAGAAGGTGGCTTATGGCTTATTATGTTTTGTAAAGTGCGGGCGAGGAAAACCCGATTTTGTTATGTGATGGACTATTATCCAGTTTTTTTTGCTTAGATATATTGGAGATAAATTGTAATTAAACTCATTTCATATGTTTTAATACAATTGTTAAATGTTTTCTCTACCTTTGTTAATTCTAGTCATATGTTAAGACTGATTTTTCATTGGGCAGTAAGAATTTGGCCCTATGGTCCTCTACCATATCGTAACCTCGTCAGTAGGCTTGATGTAGGCTGAATCACAAAATCGGACCTCTACAGCCCGGTGCATGACATTTTGCTTGGAAGGTCTAAGAGTGCGAGCTGTGTGGCCGAGCTCAACCAAAAAATGAGCTGTGTGGCCGAGCTCTTTTGGCTGGGGCTCTCTTAGGATGAGCTGACCTCTTTTGGCTGAGCTCTCCTAGGATGAGATGACCTCTACAGGCCAAGCTCATTTGGGATGAGCTGTGTGTGTGGCCGAGCTCACTTATGACGAGCTGTGTGGAAGTAGCATTCTGTTTTGGAGCCTATGAGACGTCTAGTCTTTGAGATTGAATTTCGGTTAAGGAAAAGTGAGAATTTGGACTAGCATCCTTGATATAAATTGTATCCCCATCAATAAGCTTGATTTGGGCTTTCGAATCACTCCGTCGGACCTCTGGCCAGTTAGCGCTTTCCTCAGAAGGGTCTGGGAGGATGAGCTGTGGACGAGCTCATCTAGTCGAACTGAGCTCTCCTGCATGAGCTCTTCCGCATGAGCTCTTCTGTATGAGCTCTCCTGCATGAGCTCTTCCGCATGAGCTCTTCTGCATGAGCTCTTCTGCATGAGCTCTCTTGTATGAGCTCTTCATGACTCTCACATAAGTGCATGACTCTCTGCATAGCACATGAGTACATTACACGCAAACTCTCATGTAAACTCTTACGCAAACTCTCACATGAAGCTGTAAACTCCTCTACATGAAACTCTGCAAACTGCATAAACTCTGCATGAAACTCTCACATAAACTCTGCATAATCTGCATGGCTTTCTTACACATGAAGCTCTTACACGCAAACTCTCACCGTAATCTCTCCATGGCTTCTGCACGCAAACTCATGCAAACCCCTTCCACGCAAACTCTTATGAGCTCTTCTGCATGAGCTCTCCGGCATAAGCCCTTCTGCATGAGCTCTTCTGCATGAGCTCTCCTGCATGAGCTCTCTTGCATGAGCTCTTGAGGCTCTCTGCATGGTGCATGGGCTCCTGCGCTGGGCTCATGCGCGTGGGCTGCATGGGCTCTTTTGCATAAGCTGCGTGGCTCCTTGCCGCGTGAGCTGTGGGCTCATGCGCATGGGCTCTCCTGCATGAGCTGCGTGAGCTCTTTTGCATGAGCTCTGCTGCATGACTGTGAGCTCTTGCACGCAGGCTGCATGGAGCCACCGGCCTCGTCTGGGAAGAGCTCGGCTGTGTCAGCCCCCCCGGACCCGATCATAACTTTCTGCGATCGGAAATTAGTTCCTCAGTTCGAAGACTCTCACGGAAAGCCCCTTGAGTCTAGAATCTATCTATATATTCTAATTATAATCTGAGCTCAGATTTTATTCGAAAAGACGAAAGACAGTAGGTGCCTGTCAGTTCTGCACGTCAGTTGCTGCTCATATGAAGTGCCAACTTCGGATGACCATAACTTCCTCGTCCAAGAAGTCCGTTTTTCACGTTCTTGGACTCTATGGAAAGATCTCTGAGTCTAGAATCTAACCACATGCCTGAGGATGTCATTTGATGCTCACATGAATTTCTGAAAATTTATCATGCACTAAGTGCTCTAATTACTAGGAAAAAAAAAAATATTTACTGGAAATTTGGGGCGTCACGGCTTAGTATCGAGCCTAGGTTTTATAAATACCTAGTGTTGAGCACTTGATACTAACGATGCTTGAGTTAGGTATCGAGGAAAATTTAAGAGTACATGATTAGTGTCAAAAGTACAATTTTGAACCCTATATTAGATAGGTTTTGAGTACTTTTTGTGCATTAATCATGTCATATAAACCAATTGAAGTGTTCATGTCATCTTAGTAACACTTATGCCATTTGGAGCATGTTTTTGGTTGTTTTGTAGGTATTTATGCACATTTGGACTTCAACCTCAATGCAAATGATCGATCATGAGGTTGGAAGTTTAGTCTCAGCCATCAACAAGCCCAAAAATCAATGGAAAAACAAAGGAAAAGTGGAGAAAATGAGATGCGGTTCAGAAGAGGCGGGGCCCGAGAGGCATGCGGGAGCGACAAAGCGAATTTTTCGCAGCTTTGTTCATAACCAATTCGCAATCTGGCGAATTTCGCAAGCCGCCTTAAACGATTCATAATCTCAGCACAAATTGCGAAATTAAGCGCCAACTTACCTTTATGCATTTGCGAAGTCGCTTCTCAACATTTCAATTTAGCTAAGCAGCGAAATTTGGCTATGCGAAATTTCAACATTGTAGTCGCTAAGCCTTTACGATTCGCTAGACCCTTGCCAATTTAAGCTAAACCTTACGGTCGCTAGTGCGCGAAATTCTCCCTATGCGAGTACAGGGCCTTGTCATCCTCACGTAATTAATGTAGCCTTCCCGAGCTTGGTTTATTACCCAATTGTCCTATAACTTAGCCTAGTTATTAGGGTTTTTGGTAATTTCATACCTTGAGGAGGCTTATAAATACCCCTCATGTTTTGTAATAAAGGGAGAGGTGGATAGCAAGGAATACAAGTTTTTGGTGATTTGTAAGTTATTTTCTTTTACTGCTTTTGTAAATAAAGTCTTTTATTTTAGGTTTTGCTTTTATTTTTTTTTCTCTCTTCTCTCTCTTCTTTCTCTCTTCTTTCTCTCCCTTTCTTGGCTGCCAAACACACCTCTGGGGATGACAACTGAGATCTTGGCTAAGCCTCCTTCCCGCCTGAAGAGGAAGGAGTAGCTTGGTGGTGGGGTTAAGCATGTTGTCCTCTTGTACTAAAGTCACGGGTAGTGTATTTATGGCCCTTATTTTCAAAATTCAGTTGCATAACATAGGATGTTATTGTCTTGGCCAATACTCTCCATGCTTTAGATCCAGTGCTTAGTGACAGGTACTGTGGCTCTTTAGATGGTCCTTACTTGCCTCTGAGGTAGCATTTACATGTTAGGGTTCTTCAAATTAGGGTTAAATAACATTGACTTTTATTGTTTTGGCCAATACTCTCCGTACTTTAGGGTTCAGTGCTCGGGTGAGAGATGCACTGTGATTCTTTAGATGGTCTTTACTAGCCTCGGCCAATACTCTCCATACTTTAGGGTTCAGTGCTCGGGTGAGAGATGCGCTGTGATTCTTTAGATGGTCTTTACTAGCCTTAAAAAAATGATAAAGGAATGTTAGGGTTTTTTTAAACAAAGGGGCCATAAGCGCATCTGTGTTGACTCACGTAGGAGGACCAAACACGAGGACATGTGTTTGCCTAGCTTGTCAAGTTGGTGACCTAAATCTTCAAAAGTTTAATTTCTTCACTTTTAAATTTGATTTTACCATTTCCGATTTTGCAATTTCGAGTTTTAAACCATTTACGAGTTTTAACACAAATCCAAAAAGTCGAATGAAAGCGCACCTTCGAGTGATCGAGCCATTTAAGGATGAAAACCCGTCCCGAGTGTTCGACCCTGAACCACTATACTGCTTGATAGCTTGATAAGTAGGAGAACAAATTATATAAATGTGTTGATTAAGGCTGACTCTTTGTGACACGAGATCAAAGTAGCGCCGTTAGGGATGGTGCCAAACTACGAATGTAGGATTGAAATTACTTGTGATCCACATCACAGTGAAGGTAACTTTTACTCTTTTTGCTTCGATTGCGGGAGCCCCCCTTGATTTGCCGTAGCGATAGCGCAGCTGTTTGATTTCGATTTTCATTCGGTCGGTTTTTATTTTTGTTAAATTTTAGCCGTCTTTTTGCGAGGTTGTTTGTTTGCTCTTTGTTTGTCTCCTTTGAATTGTGTAAGCGTGGCATGCAAGCGTGGGATAGAACACCAGTAGGAGATTGAATAGGATAGGTACAGTGAAGTTAGTGTACCAACTCGAAATTCATGGATCCCATACTGAGGAACAACAGAGCCAACCAGAACCCCCCATGAATCCAAAAATGCCCATGTAACCATGAGGGGATCACATCCAATCTCCTAGAGTTAGTGCTGCCCCATCTCAGATTATCCCTCCCGCTGAAGATGTAGCAAAGGAGGCCATATTTGTACCTCTACTCCCCCACATATCATGGTATGGAAAATGAAAGAAATCCATACACACATCTTATGGATTTTGAGGAGGTATGCACTACCTTCAAGGAAGGTATGATGGATATGGATTTGTTGAAGCTAAAGGCATTTCCATTGACTCTCAAGGACAATGCCAAGATATGGCTCAACTCATTGAGGCCTAGAACCATTAGAAGTCAATGAAATAGCGCCAGAATTCTGAAAAGCCTTCGTCACAAGACTAATAACTTGGAAAATAAAATTATACCTTTGCAAAATCAGATGGTGAGAGATTTTACCGTTGTCGGGAGCATTTATGGAAACCTCATCGCTGCATGTCCACACCATGGGTTTGACACTTGGATGTTGGTGAACCACTTCTATGGTGGTATGTCTCCCGCCATGAAACAATTGTCGAAGTCCATGTGGGGTAACTTTTTCGAAAACATCCCATGGTTATGGATTTAAACCATGTAGCTAACCTCCAAAGCTTGGATGAACCTAGTCCTAGGGAAGTTGAAAAATTAAGGCCATTGACCCACCAAAGGGGAGACAAGTATGCACTTCCTGAAGACACAGAGATGAAAGCGAAATTGACCATTTTAACTCAAAGATTGGATGATCTTGAAATGAAAAATCAGCATGAAATGCAAACAGCTGACTAGTTATTCATCCCAACTTTCTTGCTTCAATTTTCAAATCAAATAATCACCCCGAGTGAGCACTGTCATAGAGTATACCATGTCCTAAATCAAAATAAACCCACCCATAGATGCTCCATATGGCAACGCCATAACCCTAATTGCGGGGTCACCCTAACCTTTCCGAAACCCCAACCTCCCCTTCAGATATGTACCCTGAGCACAAAGAAGAAAGATTCTACCACCACTTCACAGCTTCAGCAAGCACCCACCTCCTCTCCTGTTGAGCAAGCCATCAGGAATCGAGCAAGGTGTGGTGGAAATTTTGTGGAGGAGCAAAAAGGCATCAATGCTCACTGACCAAAAAATTGAAAATGTAGAAAGCTCCTCGAACAAGAGAATAGATGGATTGGTGCGGCCTTAACCGAAGAATTATTACAACTCGCGTGCAACCACAATACAATGGAAAATCACAAGAAGTACATGAGGTTCCTCTCAAACATCACAATCCAAGGGGAGTCCATGAACTGAGCGCTATTCCAAAGAACCTCCCCCCAAAATGGGATGGTGAAGTCAAAGCTGTCATTACTCTTAAGAAGCTGAAAAGAGGTTGATCAGCCAATACCTGTGCCTGCTGAGTGTTCCTGGGTGCGGGAAGAATTGGAGCCGTAACACATTTTCAAGGAGGATTCACGAAACACCGCATGCCACCTCCATTTCCACAGCACTTAGAAGCAAGTTGAAGAATGCATCCCAAAGAAAGGTATTCAAAGTCCCAAGACGTGTGAAGGTCAACATACCCCTTTGGACATCATCAACAAGTCCCCATGCAAAGTTTTTGAAAGATCTCGTACAATCAAAAACAGGCTAAGTAATAACAAAAAGGCATTCTTAACTGAACAAGTTAGCTCCATCATCCAATGCAAGACAATGGTGAAATACAAGGATCCAAAGGGACCCCAACTATCTCAGTTAACATTGAGGAACCTGCATTGACAAAGTTAATCGTTAGGACTTGTGCTGCTATCAACCTAATGCCATACTCAGCTGTATAGGCAAATTTCAGGGTTTGGGAGAAATAAACCAACCAACATCACCCTATCTCTAAATGACTGCTCGAAAATACCAAAAGGGATAGTGGAGGATGTGTTGGTAAAGTAGATAAGTTCTTACTATCCGTGGATTTCCCGTGGTTCTCGACGTGAACCGATGCGGGGGGCACCCAATCAAGTGCCCATTATATTGGGAAGGCCACTCGCCACACAAAATGCCATTATCAATTGCCTGAATGGGGTCATGCAAACACATTCGCAACATGACACCTGAGTTCTTAACATTTTCCACTGAAAGCAATAAGCAAAAACCACCGAGATGAGGAGCAAATCCGATGAAGTTTGCCTCGAGTGGTACACGGTAGGAAGGCATGATATTAACGTATTTAAATAGAAGAATTGATGGAGAACAATGAAGGAAGCATCGTAATCCACCTCATCCCTTCTCCCCGCAGTCAGTCACCAACCCGCACCGTAGACCGATTGTCCAAAACAATGGAGCTGAGCATGAAGGCACTCCGCAGCACACACCATTGTACGCGGAGGAGCTTCTCCTCCGGACCCTCCCCGAATCCCACGCTTTGTAAATTTCAAGGTATTACCGGTTGTTCCGCCAGCCCACCGGTTCTCATATTTTTTAGTTACTTAAACTCGCCGTGTTTAAAAATAATGATATCGCTTAGAGCTTAATGATTGATTTTTTTTTTTGGGCAAAGAATAATAGCAAATAAGTAGTAAGTATGCCCATCTTTATCTGGTGTGAAGTAATTTTTGTATTTCCATATCGGTAATGGTTTCTTTTTTCAATCGACAATCAATCATATAATCGACAATTGAATTGCTTGACAATGAATCATTGTTTGTCACTTATATGTTAGAACAAATTTCATGCTTGAAACAATTTTTGGTCACTTAAGGCCTAAAGATACTAACTTAAAATTTCTCCCATATGCTGTTCACACACCGTACCTGCATTGCTCCAATAAATGTGGAATTTGTTCGCCTCCTTTCACTTTGTAGCTGTACCGCCTGCCATGTTGGCAACCTAGGGATAGGTTTCCAGGGGTGCCATCTACATGAAGACCAATGTTGTTCCTCCAAAAAGGAAAAGAAAAGAAAAGCAAAAGAAAGAAAGAAAAAATAAAAGTCATGAAGCTTCTCACTGAAACCCGAGCACGGTCCGGTGGTACGGGCGAAGCCTTTGAAACCCGATGCCCTGCTCAATCGTCGAGTCATCGATTTTGTGTTCGTTACATGGGTGGATAGGTGAAGTTTAATGACTTGTGGGTGCTTAATTTTCAAGTCATTCTGAGTCCTGGGTGAAGCTCTTTTTAGAGTTGCTGGTCAAGTGATCCTTTTCAAGGCTTCTCGATGCCCTAAAACCTTAATTGTCAATACCGGTGACCCCCTACACCTGACTTGGTGAAGTCGGATTTTAAACATTGCACTCTACTACGTAGATGAATAAAGAAAGAAAAGTGTAGCTAGCCCTATCTAGGTTGTTCAACAACTCAAGGCCAAGTGTCGTTGCCAGTCGGGGGAGGTAGCAATTTTGCAATTTATCGGGCTTAGTCCTGGATTCCAAAAGGTCAATTAGACTTAGGTGGAAACCAAGTTGAGAATCATGGAGCCGCTTGACCTAAAATTGTTCTCATATGGATTTGGTTCTTTCATATCAGCCAAATTTTGATTGTCAAATGTTCATAAAGTATCGTATAAGTACATCTACCTTTGATTCATAATCTTTGAAAATCACCACATGCATCTCAATTTATTTTGCATTGCTAAGGGACTAGCAATCGCTTCGTTGGGTGTGATTAGTGTCCAAAGTACAATTTTGAACCCTATATTAGATAGGTTTTTGAGCACTGCGCATTAATCATGTCATATAAAACTAAATTGAAGTGTTCATGTCATCTTAGTAACACTTATGCCATTTGGAAAGCATGTTTTGTTGTTTTGTAGGTATTTATGCACATTTACCCCCCAACCTCAATGCAAAATGATCGATCATGAGGTTGGTTTAGTCTCACCCATCAACAAGCCCAAAAATCAATGGAAAAACAAAGGAAAAGTGAGAAATGAGATGCGCTGAGAAGACAGGACGAGAGGCATGCGTGAACAGCAGAATTTTCAAACTGCTCGCAACCACCCGCAATCCTAGCCACCGCAACCCGTTCGCAACCACCGCATCCTAGCGAATTTGCAAATCAGCTCGCAAACGCTTCGGCAACTGAAGATTAAATTACAAATTACTAGCCAACTTTGCATCATGCATTTGCGAAATTGGCTTCTCACGACAATTTTCATGATGAAGGAATTTCGCTAGTTAGCTTAAATTTCAACATTGCCAAATTCGCTAAAGCCTCTTGCTAATTTGCTAGATATTCTCGCTAGTTCTGCTTAAACCTTGCCACCCCGTTTAATTAGCGAAATTCCCTCCCCGTAGCGAAATTTCCAGGTGCCTTTGTCATCCTCAGAATTAATGCAACCGCCTTCCAAACTTCTTGGTTTGTCAATTCAATCTCGTCCTATAATCCTTAGCCTAGTTATTAGGGTTTTTGGTAATTTTCATACCTCGAGGGAGGGCTTATAAATACCCTCATGTTTTCAGAATAAAGGGAGAGGTGGATAGCAAGGAATATGCAAGTTTTTGTGATTGTAAGTTATTTCTTACCGTGTAAATAAAGTCTTTTATTTTAGGTTTTGCTTTATTTTTTTCTCTCTTCTCTCTCTCTTTCTTTCTCTCTTTCTCTTTCTCTCCCTTCTTCTCGTCATTAAACACACCTCTCGAGGACGACAACTCAAGAGATGTTACATGTTTCCTTCCTTGAAGAGAAGGAAGCTTAGCTTGGTGGTAAGCATGTTGTCCTCTTGTACTAAAAGTCACGGGTAGTGTATTTATGGCCCTTATTTTCAAAATTCGCCAGATAACATGGGATGTTATCGTTCGTCAATACTCTCCATGCTTTAGATCCAGTTGCTTAAAGTGACGTAATCGTGGCTCTTTAGATGGTCCTTACTTGCCTCCCGAGGTAGCATTTACATGTTAGGCTCTTCAAATTAGGTTAAATAACATTGATCTTTATTGTTTTGGCCAATACTTCCATACTCTTTATGGTTCGGGCGGTTTCCTCGAAGCAGAGATGCAATCGCGGATTCTTAGATGGTCTTTACTAGCCTCTCGCCAATACTCATACTTTAGGGTCTGCTCGGTGAGAGATGCGCTCGTGATTCTTTAGATGGTCTTTACTAGCCTTAAAAATGATAAGCAAAGGAATGTTAGGGTTTTAAACAAAAAGGGCCATAACCGCATCCCGTGTTGACTCACGTAGGAGGATAAACCCGAGGACATGTTTTCCGCTCCTAGCTTGCATCAAGTTGGTGACCCAAATCTTCAAAGTTTAATTTCTTTCACTTTAAATTTCAGTTTTTACCATTTTAGCTTGCAATTTCGCTTTAAACCATTGCGCTTTTAACACAAACTAAAGTCCAAATAGAAAGCCTTACCTTCAGCACCGATGCAAACCATTTGATGAAAACCCATCCCCGTGTTCGACCCTAGACCACTATGTCGCGCAGCTTGACTAACGGCAAAGAGGAGGAACTTAGGTTATAACATTGTTGATTCGGGCTCAGCCTACCGCGGGCACCGAATCGCGACACGACACTCACAAATGGGTAATGGGTTTAGATCATGCATCCATCGGCATTCCGACGAATTGTTGCATGATATTATGCTATATATTATGTGGATTGTATGCTTGGTGAATAATATGCAGGAAGTATAGGACACTAGGGTGAGAATTTAACCTTAGGAGTTCGAAAAAATAAATAAATTGCTATTGATATATGAAGATGGCAAGTCAAGGAAGGGGACGTAGGGGTCGCCCACGAGGCACACCACCTGTTTTTGATCAGTAGGCCTTTGTAGAGGCCATGTCGCAACGCTGGCCATTGCACAGCCGGTGCATTTTGGGGACACGGAGGACCTAACAACCTCCAACGGTTTATAAAGACATCATCCCCAAAGATTTAAGGGAGGAGGGGACCCGATGGTGGCGACCATTGGTTCCGACAGTTGAGAGAGTTTTGGAGGCTATGGAGATTACCTCCAATCGCTATAGTGACACGTTAGCTATCACTATAGAGGGTGAGTCTCGTGCACGCGGGACCCGGTTGCAGCTCTATGTCTGGAGGCAATAACGTGGGAGGAGTTTAGAGAGCTCTTCATGGGTAAGTTTTTCCCGGCATCTGCTAGACATGCAAAAGCCCGGGAGTTCCTTGAGTTGAACAGGGGACAATGACAGTACTTGAATACGTGGCTAAGTTTACGTAGAGTTAGCGCGTTGGGATGACACATGCCTGCATACGGCTAAGGTGAGGAAGTTCAGGATGGTTTGGTAGTTATCTATCCGCAAGATTGCAGGACTTCTCCTGCAAGACATGGATTCTATGGTCAGGACCGCTTTGGCCATAGAGAGAGAGAGATAGATGAGCGAGCATCTCGAGATACGTGCCGTGATAAGCTAAAGGAGGGTCAGTTTTCTTCGGTCGAAAGAAGCAAAGGACTGCTCCACGAGGGTTTTCAGACAAGGCCGCGGCTGTGGCCAAAGCCGATCATATTCCTAGCCGCAAAGACCGGGATACTGTTATCATTGCCATCAGCCTGGACATGTGAGACGGAATTGCCCAATGCAGGGCAAGGATCCTGGTCACACACCCCGCCTCCCAAACCGCCGCTGGGACACACTCGCATTACCGTGATATCCTTCTCACTCTAGCATGGGCCAGGAATGATATCGGCCCCGGTGGTGCGACACTCGCACCGGTTGTGCTTCGCATATGGGCCGTAGAGGCCGTGAGCATGGGTCGAGGTTTCACGAGGGCAAGGACCACAAGTCGGACTCCTGGGACCTGTAGGCGTGTTTACATCGTTACACCACGTATCAGCCCACATCCGCGCTTATCCAGTATGTTTCGCCCGCGCCTATGGCAAGAGTATTGTTTGATTCTCGTGCATCCTCATTCTTTTATCACGTGATTCAGGTGAATGTGTTTCTGGGGCTTCTAAAGGCCGAATCCTTGAAAAGCCGCTACATGTGAGTTCTCCCTAGAGTTAGGGTAAGGATTGATCGTATATGCTCGGATCGTGGAGTTAGAGATCTCAGGGATTCTACCTTCATGGTGGACTGTGCTGGGCGGACATATTTTAATTTTTGATGTCATTCGCATGGATCGCTGACTACACACCGTCGTCATCGACCGTGATCGTAGGAGAGCCACGCTCACACGCCAGGATGGCACTGTATTACATTTCGTGGGGATAAGCATGATGTTTTTTACCCGGGTCGCGGTACGACTCAAGATGGCACTGATGGGGCTAATAGGTTGGCTAGTAAGCCTTTACCAAAGACGAGGCAAGGTGGCTCGAGGGCCCACCTCGTGTGGTATGTGTGAGTTTCCGAGGATGTTTTCCGCACGAGCTACCGATTACCTCCTCGAGGGATGTAGACTTTCGTCATTGAGCTACACTCGGTATCGCCGCCCCATTTCTATGACTCCAAGATAGGATGGCGCCGCTGAGTCGCAAAGAACTCAAGGTCCAAATACAGGGGTTGTTCGACAAGGGTTTCATTAGACCAAGCACTCACCTGGGCGTCCGCTCGCTTGCTAAGAAAAAGGACAAGACCCTTTGACTATGCATTGACTACCGACAGTTGAATAGGGTGACGATCAAGAATCGATATCCTTTACCGAGGATTGATGATTTGTTTGATCAGCTGAGAGGGGCGCGAGTGTACTCTAAGATAGACTTCGCACCGTACCATCGCTGAGAGTTAGGGAGACAGATATCCCTAAGACAGCGTTCAGGACGCGGTATGGGCATTTTGAGTTCACAGTAATGCCCTTCGGATTGACGAATGCACCAGCTGCATTCATGGATCTCATGCATAGGATCTTCCATCCCTACTTAGATCGGTTTGTGGTAGTTTTCGTGGACGATATTTTGATCTACTCTGAGACAGAGGAGGATCATGAGGATCACTTGAGGGTCGTTCTCCAAACCCTGAGAGACCATCAGTTGTATGCCAAATTCAGTAAGTGTGAATTTTGGCTTACTGAGGTGAGATTGGACACGTCGTATCGGCTTTCAGGTGTGTCAAGACCCCAAGTCGAGGTCAAGTATGAATGGGAGAGGCCAAGTCGGTTCGAGATACGTTAGCTTCGGGATTACCGGATATTATAGGAGGTCTATTGAGGATTTCTCTCGGCTAGCAAAGACTCTATGACTAAGTCGAATTCTAAGGAGGTCAAGTTTGAGTGGAATGACTCGTGTGAGAGGGCATTCCAGGAATTAAAACGGAGGCTTACTTCAAACTCTCCAGCTCCGGTAGTCCCGAAAGGGGGACAGGAGGCCTCGTACCGTGATGCTGCTTCAAAGGACGGATCGATGTGTTTTGATGCAAATCCGTGAGGGTAGTGGGCTTGGTGGTTCTCGACATTGAAGAATCATGAGCGCACTACCCTACACATGACATGGAGTCAAGTACCATTATCTTTGCCTCCCCAAGATTCGCGCTCACTACTTATACGGCGAGAAGTTCGAGGTGTACCTGCACTCATAAAGTTCAAGTATATTTTCTCACACAACCGATCTCAACATGAGGCAACGCAGTATGGATGGAGTTCCAGAGGATTAGTGACTTCACTCTCAGACACCATCCCCGTGCGGCAAATGGGCGGTCGATGCACCCCACCGGAAACGCCAGGAGCATCAAGCAGTATAGCTTCGGGAGTGGCGGATGCCTCTAGACCGCGGGGACGCTTTGGGTTACAAAGATGCCGAAAGCGTGCTCGTGGTGTTATGGAAGTTTAGTATCGCGCTTCCCATCGAAGCGCAGTGATCGAGTCTCAAGGGCGTGACTCGAGATGGGCGGTTCATCGTGACCGTACAGCCGTATAGGTGATGAGGGTTGGACCGTCCACGCAGATGGTAGTCTTCGGTATAGAGGACGGGTAGTGGTTCCCAGTTGATTGAGTTGAGAGAGGAGATCCTCATGGAGTTCCATATCAAGCCTCGCGTCTCTAGCGCTGCATCTATAAGTAAGTACCGAAGATGTATCGAGATCTTCGTCGCCAGTATTATTGGAGCGGGATGAAGAGACACGTTGGGGATTTTGTTCGACGGTGTCTCACATGTCAGCAAGTAAAGGCTGAGCACCGTGTTTTTACCGAAGCTACTTCCACTATCGAGGTAGCGAGTGAAGTAAGAGCATGTCACGATGGATCTTGTGACTCACTTACCACAAACATCGCAGACATGATGCGGTGTGGGTCATGTGGACCGACTCACTAAGTCGGCATTACTTCCTAGTCGTATGATGACCTTTACACTAGAGGAATTCTCGCAGCTGTATATACGAGAGATCAAGTAGGTTACATGGAGTGCCTAGATCCATCGTGATCGAACGTAGATCCTGTGTTCACAAGACACTTTGGAAAAGTTTCCAGAAGGCCATGGGGACACAATTAATGATGAGCACCGCTTTTCATCCACAGACAGATGGTCAGTCGGAGAGGACCATACAGGTTTTAGAGGACATGCTGCGAGCATGTGTCCTAGATTTCAAGGGTAGTTGGGAAGAGCATTTGCCCTTGGTAGAATTTGCCTACAACAACAGTTATCAGGCAAGCATACAGATGGCACCCTATGAGGCCTTATATGGGAGGCCATGTCGATCACCGATTTGTTGGACGGAGGTGGGAGAGAGCTCCACCACGGGTCCTGACATGATTCGAGACACCACCGAGAAAGTAGGTCTAATACGGAACGTCTTCTCACCCGCCGTTTACGTAAGAGTTATGTTGATAAGCCGCTAATTTAATTCTAGAGTTTGAGGCGGGTGATCATGTCTTCCTAAAGGTGATGCCTAAAAGAGGAGTGGTCAGATTCGGCAAACAAGGGAAGTTATCGCCGAGGTTTATTGGGCCCTTCGAGGTACTCGAGAGGGTGGGGGCAGTTGCATATCGATTAGCACTACCGCCGAGTTTATCAGGTGTCCATGAGGTATTCCATGTCTCTATGCTCCGGAAGTACACCGCATCCAGCCACAGCGGATCATAGCTAAAGACATGCAGATAATTCCTCAAGAGGGACTCGCAGGCGTGACAAGTGGATAGCCGAGAGCAGGTTTTGCGACGCAAAACTGTGAGGCTAGTAAAGGTGTTGTGGAATCACCGAGGAGTGGAGGAGGCAACATGGGAGCATGAGGACACGATGCGTACCAGATATCCTTTCCTATTTCAGGACGGTACGGGATTAGCTACCGAATGGTAAATGACCGTTACATATGCATGTGACGATGTGTATGTGTGTGTGAATTTCAGACCTAAATTTATTTTAAGGGGAGAATGTGAAGCTCCGGAAAATTCGAATTTTCTGAAAAATGGTAAAATGGTAATTTCGGTAAAAATCCGGAATTTTTCTAGATCTCGGATGACGACGCGGGACATACCGTTAAGTTCGTCTCGCGAAATATAGGTACACAGTCGAATTTCGTTGAATTCCGAAATAGTCGGAATTTCACGTATTTCGAGGTAAATTGACGAATGAGAAAGTGACACGTGGCATGAGGATTGCATGCCATGTGGCACTTGAGGGCAGGACACTTGGCACATTAGTGGAGGCCAAGTGTCAAGTTTAAATCATGCATGAAAGAAAGTGGTCTTGCAAGAGGGCAAAAGTTAGTGGATGCTAGGTGTCTTGGATAGGCTTTGCATGAGAAATTTAGTGGGAAGAAAAGTGGGCATGACGACATGTGGGATGCTATGTGTCATGAGAGAGAAGATGAGGTGTCCTACACCTAGTGAGTCTTCTCCACCTAAGAGAACTGTGGTGGAATGGAAGAGAATAAAAGGGTAAGGAAAAGAGAACAGGGAGTTCTAGGATTTAGCAAACGGAATAGTTTCAAGCAAAGGAAGGGATTCGTGACTTCGAGAGGTAGGGGCCTTCCCACTCGTTAATCTTCATTTCAGAGCCATGACATGGCTATGAGGTGTAGCCCTCGTGATGGGTTGTCTAAAGAACGTCGACAAAACCGTTGCCGATGGGGATCGCTTCGGGTCCGTGTTGGTGTAGTTTCCAACTACAATTTCCGAACTGATTTTGCTTCGATATGTGAACTGGAGCATGATGATCTTGTTGTGTGTTATTGCTTGTTTGAATAACATGCAGATTGTGTGAATATTAATGTTGATATACTCATGCTTGATATATTAACATGATGCTTGAGATGAAGCATGGATATAATTGTTGCATGTAGTTTTCAACATGCATGTAACATGAGATATTACGCACTGAAATTATCATCGCATGTGCACGGGGACATCTCGTAAATCGGGTGTGAGAGCATGAATGAAATAAATTTTATCGGAGGGTTGTCCAATAAATTTTATCGGAGGGTTGTCCAATAAATTATATCGGAGGGTTGTCCAATAAATTATATCGGAGGATTGTCAAATAAATTATATCGGAGGGTTGTCCAATAAATAATATCGGAGGTTTGTCCAAATGAACTCTATCTGAGGGTTTCAAGAAAAGAGTTCCTGAGATGGTCCAATGGTTAGATACTCGGAGGTGGTCCAGTGGTTTGATAGTCGAAGGTGGTCCAGTGAATTTAAAACAAAAGCTTTTGCTTTGACAACAGTCTTCATACATGACAATTGCATGTGTGAGGGAGTCGTGAGGACTCGGAACGGACATGACATAGACATTCATATAGATATGTGCATATTTTATATGAATGTGTGTGAATGATTTTGTGGATTATGTCATTGTACGCGCACTAGTGGGGAGTAGTCTCTCAGAGGAGACTTCCCTCTACTCGGGCATAGCTCACCCCGCCGTGGGAAAAACATTTCAAAAATCGGAGGTGCACCACTATAAGGCACTCTACGAGGCTTTAGTTGAGAAGAAGGCCAAGCATGGCTTATTATGTGTTTTGTAAAAGTCTCGCGTAAAACCCGATTTTGTTATGTGATGGACTATTATCCAGTTTTTTTGTAGATATATTGGAGATAAATTGTAATTAAACTCATTTCATATGTTTAATACAATTCGTAAATGTTTTCTACCTTTTGTTAATTCTAGTCATATGTTAAGACTGATTTTCATTGGGCAGAGGAATTTGGCCCTATGGTCCTCTACCATATCGTAGCTCAATAGTGAGCTTGATGTGGGCTTTCGAATCACCAAAATCGACTTAAGAGCCCAAGTTATGACATTTTACTTGGAAAGGTCTAAGAGTGAGCTGTGGCCGAGCTTCAACTCAAGAGAACGAAAGCCGTGTGGCCGAGCTCTTTGGCCGAGCCTTTAGGATGAGCTGACCTTCTGGTCGAGCTCTCCTAGGATGAGATGACCTCTACAGGCCAAGCTCATTTGGGATGAGCTGTGTGTGTGGCCGAGCTCACTTATGACGAGCTGTGTGTGGAAGTAGCATTCTGGTTTTGGAGCCTATGAGACGCCTAGTCTTTGAGATCGAATTTTGGTTAAGGAAAAGAGAATTTGGACTAAAGATCCTTGATATAAATTGTATCCCCATCAGTAAGCTTGATGTGGGCTTTCGAATCACCCAAATCGGACCTCTACAGCCCAAGTTATGGCCTTTTTACTCAGAAGGGTCTGGGAGGATGAGCTGTGGACGAGCTCATCTAGTCGAACTGAGCTCTCCTGCATGAGCTCTTCTGCATGAGCTCTTCTGCATGAGCTCTCCTACATGAGCCCTTCCGCATGAGCTCTTCTCGTGATGAGCCCCGCATGAGCCTTCCCGCATGAGCCCTTCCGCATGAGCCTTCCGCATGAGCCTCCCCGCATGAGCTCTTCCGCATGAGCTCCGCACGAGTCGCATGAGCCTTCCGCATGAGCCGCATGAGCCTTCTCCGCATGAGCCTCCCGTATGAGCCTTCCGCGCATGAGCCTCCTGCATGAGCTGCATGAGCTCCTCTGCATGAGCTCTTCCGCATGAGCCGTATGAGCCCTTCCCGCATGAGCCTCCCCGCATGAGCTCTTCAAGATGATCTCGCATGAGCTCTTCGCATGAGCCTCCTTCATGAGCCTCCTGCACGAGCCTTCCGCATGAGCCTCCCGCATGAGCCCTTCCGCATGAGCCCCTCCCGCATGAGCCTCCTTCCCGCATGAGCCTCCCAAGATAAGCCCTTCCGCATGAGCCTTTCCCGCATGAGCCTCCCGCACGAGCCTCTCGCATGAGCCTTCCGCATGAGCCTCCCGCATGAGCCGTGCATGAGCCTCCCCGCATGAGCTGCATGAGCTCTCCTGCATGAGCTGCATGAGCTCTTCTGCATGAGCTGCATGAGCTCTTCTGCATGAGCTCTCCTGCGTGAGCTCTTTTGCATGAGCTGCATGAGCTCTGCTGCATGACCTGCATGAGCTCTTCTGCATGAGCTGACCTCGTCTAGGGAATGAGCTCGACTGTGTCAACTTCGGACGATCATAACTTTCTCGTCCGAAGTCCGTTTCATGCGTTCGAAGACTCTACGGAAAGCCCCTTGAGTCTAGAATCTGACCATACGCGGCTCATTATAATCTGAGCTCAGATTTTATTCCGAAAAGACGAAAGACAGCAGGCAAATCGTTCAGTTCTGCACGTCGTTTCGCCTCATATGAAGTGCCAACTCGATGACCATAACTTCCCCGTCCGAAGTCCGTTCTACTGCTCTTGGACTCTATGGAAAGATCTCTGAGTCTAGAATCTAACCGCATGCCTGAGGATGGCATTTGGTGCTCACATAATTTCTGAAAAAATTATCATTGCACTAAGTGCACTAATTACTAGGAAAAAAAAAAAAAAATTGACCCCCGGAAATTTGGGGCGTCACATGTTCTCTCTCAAAATCTAAGCCTTAAATAAGTCTAAGAAACTACTATTTATAAGCATTGGAAAATGGGCCAATTATGGGTTCAAAAATCAAAGTTTGTTGGTACAATTTCATGGTCCTTCACGCAAGAAGGCTTTGTCATGGCCACGTGTTATCCTCTAATATATGCTTCCTTTGCCGCAATGAAGGGTAAGTTCGCTGTAGGGAACATCTTCGTTACGACAAAGGGTATCTATGTTGAAACAAACCCGAGGCTTCACCTTTGCTTACTTAGGCTTCGTTGTGGCGAAGCCTTTCCTTCATTTTGGTGAACGCTTAGCCACAACGAGCAACCTGCTACAGATCAGCAACTTTCTCTTCACTTAATTTCTTCCATTTTATTTGCTTGATTTTCCTTCTAATCCTTCAAAGTATAAGCAAATGGGGGATTAGAGCTTTCTTATAAGATATTGGTGCGAATCTAGAATTTATGTTGCATAAAACACATGAAAATCATACTATAAATGCTAACAAGATTCACACCTATTAGCCCCCAAACTTAAAATGAGCAGTGTCCTCAATGCTAAACAAATAAAACAGGGGAATAGAAAACTCCCCTCTTATCAACAGTGTAGAAGTTATCTCAAAACCTCTCCGACTCAAAGCCTGAACATGTCTCATGTGGTGGTGTAGCTGTAGGCCATGCAAGAAATTGGAACGGTGGAGGTGAAAGTGGTGGTGGGCCTGATTGTAAGGAGCTCGATTTGTATTGCCTCAGCAGGCTGTGGGGCTCCATCTAGCTCATTTTCATTTCTTGTCTTTTAGCTATAGCGGTAAGCTGAGCCAGAAATTTTATGTTTTCATCATGTAGGATGTTTAAGCTCCCCTTATAGTCATTAAATTCTTCTATCCACATCTCCCCCATAGCTACCAAACTCTCTATTAATCTATTAAACTCTCTCTGGGTAGCTAGTGGTATGTCATCACTTTCGTATTCATTGCTCTACTATTTATCTCCTCGGTTCTCTTTATTTGCTTCATCCTTTTCACCCCATTCAATTAGTCCTAATGGCTCGATATCTCCTAAAGGTCCCACTAAAGTCCTAGGGGCAGAAGTATGAGGTTGTTGTCTTCTCTTTATAGGGAAGGGGAGGGGTACCATAGATGGGCATTTCTTCTCATCCTCCACAATGATACATCCTGCATCTCTACATAATTGATTGATAAGTGTAGGCTGTATGAGAGATCTCCTATATCTTTCTCCAACAATGACTGTTGTATAATGTTTCACATTAAACTTGTTCTTTCTCAAAATTGCATACAGCAAAACAATATATCCTTTGTACAAAGTAGAAACATGCATGGATGGTAGAAGCCTTGAATTCAGGAAATAAAACCAGGCTTTAGCCTCTTCAGTAAGGCTTCCCCTTGCCATGTCTAAGAGTTCTCCTCCTCTTTTTGTCCTCCAAGTACTATTGGGAACTACTACTTTTTCTAGAATTTTTATATAATCTAGGCTATGGAATAAGTCTCTATATTCATTGCTATCCCTATTTGTTATCCTAAAAACTCTATTGATAGTGAAACTATGAAAAGGTACCCAAAATCCCTCTCACAAAGATTGTGAATCCAACCCGGTCTCGAAAGATTTTCATGAAGTTCCCTAACTATCGAGGCAATCTCGGGTTGAGGGTGTGCACAAAATTCAGTCCAATGTTGCCTCGAATAAATTAACAAGTGATAGTTAGGACTGTGCTTGTGAAAACCCCTCTCAGGCACGATAGACCGAACCATAAGGAAATGGAATAGTTCTTCAGACTTACTCATTATGAACTTAGTCGGGTTTTGTGGTGGAAGAGGAATCCTAGTCAGTTCATAGGTAGTTTTCCTCTTTTTTAAGGCCATGATTTCTCTCAAAATTCACTTGATGACCTAGACATCAAAACTTTACTATTCCAAGTCTAAAGCAAGGTGTCTCAACAAAAAATAGCCCACTTTACCAAAAGAACCAATTCTATAGATTCAACCCAAACCAAACACCCAAGATAGCGTTTAGGTTAGGATTTAACTTGCCTTACCCTTCAAATGGCGGTAAAGGCTCCCCTACGGCAATCGATGGTGAGTCTTGGTGGATTCAGTGAGGAAGTATGGTTTTCTATGAATGGTTGTATGAACTAGGGCTTGGGAGAGAGTAGAATGCAAACCGAGTGCGAAAGTGTGAGAGAAATGTCTAAAAATAAATTATTTTAGGGGTTTTGCACTTGAAGTCACTGCATGGTCGCGACCAAATCGCAAGTAGGAAAGCATAGTGTTTCAAAATTTTAGTTGTGGTCGCGACTACATTGAGCAATGAAAAACAAAGGGTAGGACACTTTTTTTCATGTTCATAACCATACCGACACTTCTAATGATAGGGTAGTCAAAAAATGGTTGTGGTCGCGACCACACTAAGAACAATTTTCCATAGGGTCTCAAAAATATTTGTGGTCGCAACCATAAGTCCTGTAGTCGCGACCACATCAAGGACATTCACAAAATAGGCCTTTCAAAAGCAATTGTGGTCGTGACTATAGAGTTCTGTGGTCGCGACCATTGTTGCCAAATTTCTAACATGGCTACCAAAGATTCGTCGATCCCCGACAATGGCACTAAAAACTTGTTGAGGCTAAATTGTTTTTGGAACAAATTTTTGATACACTGTCATCAGAGAGTTGCTTAGAGTTCTAGCAACGGTGCCAAAAACTTGTTGATAACCAAGTTGTGGATGCTCTTTTCTCACTCTTTACTAATGAAATTTCAACTTGGTCTCTCCTATAGCAAGCGCATAGGTCAACAAGTAATAAAGTGGATTTTAAAGTTTTGGTTATCATACCCACGGGGATCCTGAGATTACTTCATAGATCAAGTACTTGAATTACTCAAGTTTCTCACTATTTGAACTTTAGTGTTCAAGATTATAACTAAATAACAAAAAACATAACAATTTTTTGTATTCTTTTCTTCAATTGCAAGAAAGTTCAAATCTAAAACAATTAGAGGTGTCTCTGAAAATGAGTATAACATTGGGAATGGAATAGTTAATATGAATGTTAGCATGCAATATTAAAAACAACACACCATGGCTCACCAGATTCGTCTACGTGTTAGTATAGTCTTGAAAAACCTTCAACCACTATACATTTCACAATTTCGTCAACCATGAACCTAAACCAGGACAACATGTGTCTAAATAGCTACTTGTAGGATAAAATTCCCTTAAAGACTTGGATGCATTTCCTAAACCAGTACTACTCAACCAATTCTTATGACTGAACTTAACTTATCCCTATGGACTTAGATATACAAGCTTTCTCTAATGTAATTGGTACCTCAATCTGCAATTTACATTAGAATAATCTTTTCCCAAGACAGAAACAAAATTATTCTACCAAATTGAGATGAAACCTTCAAATATTAAACTGATAATCCACCAGGTTGTCCTAATGCCTTGGGAACACACTTCTTCTATCACCTAGAAGGGAACCTTGATGTGAGAGGTTATAACAGAGCATGTGATTAATGAAAGTGATATTTGAAGTACATTAATTCTAGGACTATCAATTCAACATACCCTTCAGATCTACTCTTCAATCTTAAGAATTTCCTTCTGTTGTCAATAGAAGGTATCCTAAAAAAGAGAGCTTAGAACAACTCTTATGGGTATACTAAACTGATTTTTAGAACAACTCACTTATAGAGTAATACCAATTAGATAAATTCAGTCTTCAACCTACAATTTACATTAAGATTATGCAAACTTACTATTCATATCATCAATCCATTCTGAGAGGGAGCTTAGCCTTCCATCACTTGACTACACATATCAACAACCAGTTGTTTAAATAAATTCATTGAAAGTGTTATCAAGAAAATGAAGAAAAAGAATTCAACAATGTCTTTAGCTTGTCTTTGAGTTTAAACGACAATGGAGCATGATATTCAAAGATCTAAGCTAATATCTCAGCTCAAATCTACTACTCTAATTTAAAATGAAAATTAAAGGAAAAGAAAAAGAAAGAAAAAATATGAAAAAAGAAATTATAAATTATATTCAAAAAAGCTTCCTTCACTATATTTTCTCTTTTCTCTTTATCTTCATCTCCTCTCTATATCTATCTATATGCGCCCTATCTCTTTCTATTTATAGTCCAATTGTTGATGGGTCGGAATTCTAGGCAGATTTTATGGACATCAATGCAAGCCCACTAGATAGGTTGTCACAACAATTGTTAAAATGTTGCGACATTTGTATAGCCAAATTTGTCTTCAACTTTGTTGTGGTATTGTCGCGACATTCTGCTGCAATTCTCAAACTGTTTTCTTTTGAAATAATAGTCACAACAAAATTTAATTTGTCGCGACATTTCTTCTAGTCTTTTGTCTTCATAATTTGTCGAGACAATTTCCTCTTGATGTTCAACTGCTAATCTTTAGAAAAAATTTTGTGACAAAAATAAATTTATCGTGACAATGTCTTCTAATTTGTGTCTTCCACATTGTCGTAAGGTTGTCGTGATAATTTTGCTTGACATTCCCCTTTTGATAATTGTCATGAAAAAATTTTAAATTGTCCCGAAAACTTTTCTTTGTTGCCTTCGAGGGGTTCTTCTTAATTTTGTTGTGACAAAAGTTTGAATGTCAGGACAATTTTTCTAACCTTAGCCTTTTGTTTTATCGCGACAATTATTGAGATGTTGCCACAAATGTTCTTCCTTCCTTGGTATTTTCAGTTGCTTTTCTTTCTCTTTTTGCTTCTTTTGATGTGGTTTCCTGGAAAACAATAATTTTGGTGAAGATTCCATAATTTTGTATTCAAATAAACATTAAGCTCTCAATTATGCATGAAAAAATGGACTTAAAGCTAGATGAGTTTTAGACTCATCAAACTCCCCAAAACTTAAAGTTTTGCTTATCCCCAAGCAAAGAAAAGAACACTTGCTTGTCCTCAAGCAATTCAGTTAGACTTGAAGGCCATTTTCTATTCAAGCAACCTTTCAACCATATCAACAATTGAATTTAATGAAATGTTAATTGTGATATAAATTCCAACTAAGCTTCAATTCAGGAATCAAGAAGATTTTCAATTAAGTTCACTTAATAAACAAATAATTCATATAGTGTAAACATTTCATTTCTTGACCCTTGACTTGTGACTGTGTGTTGGTCTTCCCTCTTTAACATATTGCCAAATTAGTTAATCTTTTGAGATATTAAGCAGAACAATGGATGTCTCATTAATCTTACTTAGGTACCATAGGCTTGTTGGTCATATTACACTCCACTAATATAGGCATATCACCACTTTCAAGATCAAATAGGTCTTTTAAGCTTGTAATGTGTGGCTTGGGTACTTGGGAAGATAACTGGACATTTAAGGTTCAAGTTTACTCATACTGCACATACAATTCAACATTTTTGCACTTACTCTTCATCCTTCAATTTTCCACTTACATCAACTTTCAAAGCACCCCTAAACTTGTTTTGGTGCATGAATGTGCATACTCCGGTATGGCACATTTATGTTGACACTTCCAGTTCTCATTCTTAAGCTTTTCTTTTCTGTTTTTACTTGAGTTTTTGGAAATGGTGCAATGTTTTGTCTTCTTAAGCTTTCTACCACCTTTAGAGAGCTTTGGGTTAGTAAATCCCATACCAATTGGCATTAGTGTACTAGGTGTTGAAACACCCCTACGAACTTAATGGCTCAAAGGAGGAATTCTACAAGACAAAACTCATTCCATCTTGATACTTTTGTAATTTATAGCTTCTAGTTTTTCTTTTGTTCACATCTGTTGGTGCAATCTTTTCTTCATTTCTTCATCTCTATTTATCATTCTTTCACATCCCCTACTCTCATCCTTCTTCGTCTTTCAAATTGTACTCCCCCGAACTTGTTCCATTATCTATTTCATATGCACTCTGATACCAATTGGAGAAACTAAGGGTTCTTTCTTGAAGGATTAAGCGAGGGAGGCTAAGGGTTTTCACTTGGCTCTTGATGGCGAAATGGGTATTCCCGGCTCGAAATAAAGAGGCCCCAGGGCGTGGCATATGTATATCACTAGGGTAGGCTTGAAAGGCACCTCATTTCCAAGGATGGTCTAAATCATTTCATATTGGTTATGTTTCCTTTAATTTCGCCTTGAATAATATTCTAACAAGTTCTAGAACCTTTGGAGACTATGACTATGATGAATCTCAGAAGATGTTCCTAACTCAAGGACAATCAGTTGCAAAGGTACTAGTGACCTTGTGTATTTTCTCTGTGTTTATTAGAACTAAAATGTTCAACCAAAACAGAATTATAAGCCTTGCTCCGGTTCCATCAATACGTTTAAATCTTCTTAAGTGGAATTTGAGTATAGTTATCGCCCAACATATGACTTTGCGATTACCATTGAGATCGTTTTTTACTCAAAATTTAATATAGACCAAAACAATCGATTCTTGATACTTCCGACACTGCTACCAAAGACTAACTAAAGTCCCCTGGAGTTGTACCAAAAAAATAACTTCTTGAGAACCAAGATATAAAATATGTTTTCTGCCTAGTGTGTAAATTGTTTTATTTGAAAATTGGTTTGGTCTAGGTCACTACAAGTGCATAGGTCATACAAGTAATACAGTGATTTTTTAAGTCCAAATATCATTCCCAAGATGATGAATTAGAAAAATTTAAAGATTAACTACCCTCACTACTAAAGATCCTTACTATTTGAATTCCCTGGTTTTCATGATAAAAATAACTCTTTAAGTAAAAATAAAAGAATCAACAATTAATGAAATTTCTTAGCTAAATTATTAGAGGGCTATTGTGAACTAAAACACATGGGAAGAAAAAAAACCGTGTTGTCACCATCACTTTGTAAGTTTCAAATAAGATGAAGTAATGGATATGAATCTTGGAGTTATCCAAGAGTAGAGTAGTGTAGACTTGGATTTCTCCTAACTCTACATGTTTCACTCTTCAGCTTACCACACTTCTATTTCTAGTAATGGAGTGCGAAAAGCTACTTGTGGATTTGTTCCTCTTTAAGATACGATTATTTTTGCTTCCTCGGTACTTCACGGAGTCATTTCTTGAATTTGAAATTGTTTACTCCCCATGGATAGGAAGTGCGAGCCTTCTCCCAAGTAAAGATATCTCGGCCGTCAATTGAAACTGACAATTTCTTATTCCCTTGATTAGAATCTCGGTAACATTAGGTTGAAGTTGTTCATTCCCAATTTAGATCGGTAAGTGGATCTTATGCCTCGGGCACACTTTCATGTTGTCTGGGGAGAGAGCTTTGAAAGCGAGGAGGTTAGATCATCACTAGTGATGCAACCAGAGATAATCCCAAAGAAAGTCCATTAGTTCATATAATATTAAATTATGAATCTTGTCCACAAGTCAATGTTCATTATTCTTAGGTAGTCGTCTCTATGTCCCTTTCGGATGGTTCAGAAATGGAACAATGATACGATACTTTGGATAACGAGCACTGATATATAGAGCAATTTGATTTAAATTAATATGAGTTTTTATCACTCGATTTTGACAAAGAAGTTACAGCTAAACTCTACAATGATAATCTGACAAATATTCTTCCATAAGGAGCTTACCCTTTCAAATCTGGATCACAAATCATAATGACTAGTTGATTAAACAAATTCATTTAGATTGTAATCAAAACTGAAGAAAAATGAATTCCAGAATAAATTCTAGATTTAATCTACGTTCATGCATAAATGAAACCCGATTTAATGAACATAAGCTCGGAATTCCAGTTCAAATCACTGCTCTAATCCTAAACGAATCTGAATCTAGAAACAACTAAAATAAAATAAATAAAAATAAAAAATAAAAATAAAAAATAAAAATTAAAATATATAAGTAGGACTTTAACTCGAAAAGGCTACAAGACTTAATGAGCTGTGAAGCTGGAAGGCTCACGCACTCTCCTAAAAACACATTTATAGGCTTGATCTTGATAAACAGGCGAGAATCACAGTGCAGCAAAAGAAACTAATTGTTACCACAGGCTAACAACATCGGTGATATCGTAATGATGTTGCGACATCGTAGTTGTCAATGTCTTGGGTTGCAGCTGATGTCGCGACATAAGAAAAAACTATGTTTGACACTTCTCATTTTTTCCAATGTTGAGTCCATGTCGTAATGATGTCGCGACATGGGAATACATTGTTTTAGATTAATTCCGATGTCATGACACTGCTATCTTGTGTTACGAAATTGAGTTGGTGTTGCGACATTGCCTTGATGTCGCGACATTGCTGGAACTGATGCCCTTGCTAGTACATACTTGCACTGATGTCGCGACATTGGTCATTTAAGTTCATTGTGATCATCTCAGGTTGATGTTGCGAAATTGTTGTGTCATCGCGACATTGTATCTTGTTGTTCTACAGTCCTCTACCAATGTATTCACTGATGTTGTGACATTTGTTCGATGTCGCAACATTGGACTAATTTCACTATCCAAGTTACTAGGGACTGATGTTGTGACATTGACATGTTGGTCACTCGTTGATGTTGCAACATTGCCTCTGTAGGTCTGATCCATTAAGTTGATGTCGTGACATTTTTGCTTTAATGTCACGACATTTAATCTGGTCGCTTTAAAGTCGTTTGCCAGTGTTTTTAGTTGATGTTGTGACATCGATTATGTGTTGTGACATTTGATTTTTCTCATTTCTCAGGCTGCCTTGATTGAATGTCGTGTCATTACCTATCCGATGTCATGACATTGGATGTGGTGGTCTCTAATGTTCAAGCTTTGGCTAATGTTGCGACATCGTTTTAATGTTGCGACATTTAAATGATGTAGTCCTTCCCTTCCTCACTTGATGTTGCAGCCATGTTGTTGTGATGTCATGACATAATTTTATTGTTGGAGTTTTTTGTGATGTCGCGACATTTTTGCATCAGTGTTTTCCCTTCTCCAACTAATGTCGCAACATTGCCATAGCTTCAAGACTTTCTCCACATAATGTTGTGACATTGGAAATTTGCTGAAGAAATGTTGCACATTGGCCCCTTCCTTGCACCATGCTGATTTTTACTCCTTTTCCTCTTTGAGTGCTTAGCTTCCCTTAAGTTTCTACAGCAAACAAAATTTGAATTAAGCTCCATAATTCTGCATCAAACTGAACTTTTGAACCAGAAATGTTGTTGAAAAATTGACTTAAAAATAGATGAGTTTTAGACTCATCAAACTCCCCAAACTTAAAGTCTTGCTTGTCCTTGAGCAAAGAAAAGGATATTTGTTTGTCATCAAACAATAAAAATTAATTTTTGAGGACATTTTTTCAATCAACTCATCTTTTAAAATAGATAAGCATTTAGGCCTTAGTAGTAATTCAGTTGTGACATTAACTCTAATCAAGATTCATTTAAGAATTATGAAAATTTCTAATTTAAATCATTTAATGTAGCATGTAATTCATAGTTAATAAACAAATACAATACTTGACTATGTGAGTGTGTGTTGGTCTTCCCTTTATAACTGACTTGCAAATTAGGTAGCCTTGTGAGAGTTACTTTGTAGATTGACATTCTTTCAAAGTAATTTAAATCCCATAGGCTTGTTAGTCATATTATTCTCCACTAATGTAGACATAACACACCCTGAATAATCAAATAGGTCTTTTGAGCTTGTTATGATTGGCTAGGGTACTTGATAGATAATTAGGCATTGGAGGCTCAATTTTACCCAAACTGCATTCATTTTCTAAACTCTTCGCATTCACTGCTCATCCTATTTTTCTGCTAAACTAGCCCTTCAAACAACCCCAAACCCTAAGGGCTTAATTGCTTAAGGTTAGCAAGCTACTGGGTAAAACTCACTCATTGTAACTTTCTTCTTTTTCAGCTTCTTAGTTTTATGTTTTACACCTCATCTAGCACCGCTTTTTCTTAATTGTCTTCCTTTCCCATCCTTTATTCTCCTCTTTCTTTTCAATTCAAACTTGCACTCCCGAAACTTATCCTCTTTCTCATTTCTTCTGCACTAATTTCCAATTTTGGGTAACTTAAGGGTTCTTTACTATAAGGCTGAATTTAAGGAAGGATAAAGGCTTTTATTTTTTGCTATGATGATGAAATAGGCATTAGGTTCAAAGTAGGTACTAAGGTATATGCTCATAGCATATTAAGGGTAGGCTTTTTAAAGTCTCAAACTGTCTAAAATTGGCCTAAATCATCTTCTGCTGGCTGTGATGTATAGGATTTTGCCTTGAAAAATAATATAACAAGTTCTAGGACTCTTTAAATATTTATGATAATAAGTCCCATAAGGTTTTCCTAACCCAAGCTAGGTTTTTTGGCTCTGACCATTTAGCCGTCTCTCTCCCACCTCGGGTTCTTCCTCTAAAGCTGCTCATTTCTCCTCTTCATTTATTCTCTCATCTCTGTCAACAAGGAGAACGAACCTGATGTGTTGCTCTCTTGTAATTTTTCTGTCCTGATCTCTCTTTCTGCTCTTGCTCAGAATTGGGCGTGTCTTCTTCAGCCACGGGAAGAGCTCTAGTTGCTCACAGGTGAATCTTCAAACCCTCCCCAGTTTCTTGTCACTAGTCTTTCTTCAACTGTAGGGATTGTCTCTTCTTGTAGTTCTGAAGTTACCCTTTTTCTTTTCCTTGTTCTCTCAACCTACTCACCTGTCTTAGAGGCTTTTAAGAATCCGTTAGGTTGAGAGGTGGGAATGTAGACATTTTCCTCAGTCTGCTGAATGTTACACCCCTTGATGCAGCAGAGGTGATCGAGGCGGGGTGGGGGATATTCCCTGAGAAGTTGCTCTCAAGGTAGTCCAGGATGGACTACTCTACTATCTTTCCCACATTCAAGTTAAACCCCTGGACCAATGCATATAAAAGTTTGGCACGGTTTTGTCTCACTATGGAGACGTGTTTTGAAGGGGTGAGAATGGAGTTGATGAAATAAAACCATACCTTGACCACTTCTGACAAGTCGCCTCTGTTGATGTAGGCGTTGCTGATGGTTTTGGTCCTTGTACATACCCTCAGACTGCCTGTCAACACCTTAATGATCTCTTCAAACTTGGGGTTCTCCTGGAGCTATTAGTACTCCTTGCATTCATTCATCGGCCTCAGCCCCAGGAGTTGGGAGATGGCCATCTCCCTAAAAGGTATCCATTTCTACCTGACATAGCACGTCAAGTTCCTTTTCTCACCCAGATTGGTATAAAACTCTTTGACTAGGACCTATACTCTCGGCTCCCTATGTTGCCTTACCTTTTCCCAGCACTGTCGCTCCTTAAACGGTGACACCAGCTCCTTAAATCCCCTTTCTTCTATAACTCTTCTTTGCTAGATGCTTCTAGAACACTTATGCTCCTTTATGGAAGTAGAAGGCTCTGGCTTCTCCTTCTTCAATCTCCTCTGGCACAACTTCAAGGGCATTCTATTGGTTTTCCTCCCCTACCATTTCTTTCTCAACTTCATCAACTCTCTCCTGTAAAATCTCCTCCACTACATTTCCTATGACTTTGTCGAGGGTTGGAGAGCTTGGATTCGACATGGTTGGTATTTTTGTGAGGCTTTAAGAAGATTAGGGTTCGAAAGTATGAAAAAATTGATGTGACAATTAAAATATCTCAAAGTCTTCCTTTTATAGGTGATTTACCCTAACTGTGATGTAGTGACAATGACTTAATGTCACGGCAATGTCATGGCAATGTCGCGACATTGTTTAAATTCTCCATTTTGTTTTCCTAGATTTCGCGACATTGAAAATGTAATGTTACAACATTGCTTTGAAGTAAGTCCTGGTGTAGCTCTTGTATCTTTGCAATGTCACGACTTTGAAAAATTGATGTCACAACATTGGAGTTATGTTGTTCATCTATTAATGTGATGTCGCAACATTTGAAATTTGTTGTCACGATATTGGCTTAATGTGCTCTTGTATGTTTGTGATGTCACGACATTTGAAGTCTAATGTCGCCCCATTGGGGAAACTTTTGAAACTTGGTGTCGCGACATTTCTGTTGATGTCACGACATTGAGTAGGAGTTTAGCCTTTTAAGCATAAACATTGCACTTGTTTTCCCCTTCTTCTTTCTGCAATTCTAATTCATGTTTGTGAATATAAGTCCAAATATATTGAAGAACCTCAATTCAAACAAGAACAATAACATTTCAGATTTTTCAATTCAATCAAGTAAGCACTGATTCATGCTATTGCAAAAATTTCCTCACAACCATTCAACAAAGGACAATCAAGCTACTTGTTCATTTTCATAACTCAAATAAATCACATTCCCTCAAGCTTACTCATGCATCATTTCTAAAGAAATAGAGTTACAAGTAAACTCCCATTTGTAGTAATCTCTCCATAATTCAGTTTGGTTGGATATGTTTCAAAATTGATCTTCATATATCCTTGTAGCTTCTTCATCATGGAATTCAAAAAATTGTAATTTAGTGAATGGTAAATAACTTCTAACAAAATTGAACTACTTCTACACTACTCAAACACACAAAATTTTAACCAAATCGAATTAACTATAAAAAATTTAAAATTTGCTTGGGTTGCCTTCCAAGTAGCTACTCATGTTTTATGTCTGTAGCTAGACATTTGATGTAGTGTTTTTTCAATTCAACAATTCTATCCATCTCTTCAAATCTGGGACTCTTCCTCATTTAATCTTCCTTCTAGGTAGTGTTTCAGCCTCTGACCATTAACTTTAAACTCATCTCTAGAATTGGTTTTAAGTGTTCTTGCTTGTGAGGGGTTAAGCTATGACCTCTTATAGATGGACCGCTCATATGATTTGAGTTTTCCTAGAAAATGTTTTAGCCTAGAATTGTACAGTAGGACTTGATCTCCTACTCTAATTTCCTTCCTCAGCATCTTCTGATCATGCCACTTTTTAGTCTTATCTTTGTAGATTCTAGCATTATCATAGGCTTCATTTCACCATTTATTATTCATTCGATTGAAGTCCTCTTTTCACAATCTGACTTGGAAATCAAAGTTCAGCTTTTATTACCCACATTTAGCACATACTCAAGTTTCGAGGTAGATGACATTGCTTTCCATAGACAATTACGTATGGGGACATTCGATGAGGGACTTCTATAAGCCGGGTTCTATAAGAACACTATGCATGTGAAGCAATTGACCCGATCTTTTGCGGCATTCATTGTCTTCTCAAGAATATTCTTGATTTCTCTCTTGGATATCTCAGCTTGCCCATTTGATTGAGGGTGATAAGCCAAACTCATGACATGTTTGACTCCATATCTGCTCATGAGTTTTGCAAACATATTGTTTGCAAAATGGCTTCCCTCATCACTTATAATAGTTATAGGGGCTCCAAATATGCTCAAGATGTCCTTATGGCTTCCACCCATTTGGATACATAATCCACAGCTAGGAGAATGTATAAGTTTCCAAATGAAGGTGTGAAAGGCCCCATGAAGTCTATTCCCCATACATCAAAAATCTATACCACTATAATTCCTTGCAGAGGCATCTCATTTCTTCTATTAATATTGTCCATTCTTTTCTGTCACAATGTTTGACCCATTCATAACAATCTTTAAATAAAGTTGGCCAACAAAAACCTGACTGGAGAATTTTATGAGCTATTTTGTCTCCTGCAAAGTGTCCTCCATATGTCTTAATGGGTGTGACATTTATCCATAATTCCGAAGCTTACTTTCTGTCTGCGGTAAACATCTTGTGTCGTCCTTTCGTCTTAAAAGCGCCATGATTGTCCCATATAAAACACAGCATCAGTTCTCGGCGCTTTCTTTTCTCTTTGGTAGCTGAATTAAATTGCCATAAGTCCATAACCCAAAAAATTTACAATATCATCATACCATGGTGTTTGAACTAATACTTGAAAAGCGCTCGTAGGAAATTTTCCTTGTTTTTCTCTCTTTTTTCTTCGATAGGTTTGTCCATTCTTGACAAGTGATCAACTTTCACATTGTCACTCCACTTCTTATCCTTGATCTCCAGATCAAATTTTTGTAGCAGTAGTACCCACCTTATCAATCTTGGCTTGCATATTTCTTTTTCATTAGATATTTAATTGTTACATGATCAGTGTGTATAATGACATGGGACCCCAATATATATGGCCTAAATTTTTCACAAGCAAACACCATTGCAAGCATCTCCCTTTCAATGGTAAAGTAGTTCTCTTGTGCCTCACTGAAGGTTTTTCTGGCATAGTTGATTAGTGCCCCGAGTCTTTATTTTTGAACCACATTATAGGTTTTGAGTGCTTTGTGTACTAATCATTCTAAATCTTTGCATTTTCACAGTATTAAGGTCCCTACTATTTTCTTGATCGCATTTTGTAGCTAACTGCAGTTTTCTGACTAATTGTGCCCAAAATTGTTAGTCGATCCGAAGCGAAGATTTACCGAGTCAAACTGACATTGTAGATCGAGACGCAGAGGAAGAAAGACGAAAAAACGAAGAAAAATGAAGCCAAGCAAATTTTGTGGTCACAACCTATAGTGCTCTGCTGCCCCTTATTCATCCTGCCCTTTGTTCACATTTCCACCCCCGCTCACTGTAGTTACACGCTTTTGCCTTTTTTATTTACAATTTTTTTGTTTCTTCCCTATTTTAACCCTTGTAATAGCTTTTGTTTGGTTTGTTTGTAATTTCCTATACCACGAGCTTTATAAGCCTCGGGTTTATATCAACAGATCATCCAGCCATAATAAATTTTGAAGCCTTGACTCCGTTCTGCTCTTCTCTCTCTTTTCTCTCTATTTCACTTGGCACTTTTTTGGGCGACAAACACCTCAGGGATGACTTAGAGGATGAGTGGCTAAAATCCTTATCGATGAGCTTAAAGTCATCTAATTTTCAGTCCATTTTCGATTAATTTTTATATAAAAAGACTTATTTATATCTCTTTTGAGAATATGGAATACTTCATAAGCTGTTATTACCTTTGTGATTCAAAGTGAAATTATATGGAGTAAAAGGAAGCGGGGAATGTGGTGACGATCTTCGATATAAGCTGGTGAAGGGATTAGCGGCGAGGAGGAGGCGTAAAAAGTTAAGGATTTGGTGTCGTTAAGCCATTACAGCAATCGAAATACATATTAAGGTTGCAACTATAAAGCTCGGTCACAAATGAAGCGTAATTGAAAACAAAAGCACGAAATTTGGCGTGAAGAAGGAACTCAAAGTCGACAACCCGAGGGCTGAAGAGAGGCCTTGAATGTCTGTGACATCCTTGGAGGGTCCGCAGCCAATTCTGTAACCGATCACGGTGGATAAACTAAGAGAATGCCCGACACCAAAAGAAGTTGTGACGAAGATAAACGAATTGGCGAACATTTATGCCGCGACATCTTGGATCGCGATCGCGACATCGGCGATGAATCAGTAATTAGCGACATCGGTTTACAAAGGAAACTAAAATTGGCGACATCATATCGACAAGAAATTGGCGACAAGATCATTTGCCGTGACGCTCGATTCTGAGAAAGGAAGTCGCGACGCTCAATCAGCGGTGGCGACCGCGATTGTAAAAAAAGAAGGTCAGCGACAACACCTAGTTGTCGACATCATCCCCTAAAGAACTTGAGATTCGCGACATCATTAAGCGATCGGCGACAAGCGAGCTTGAGCGAGAGAATTGGCGACATAAATACGAGTCGCGACATCCGTAAGACGAAGGTGGCGACAACATTAAGGTATCGCGACATCAAATCCCTAAAGAGATAAAGTCATAGCGTCGATGAGTTATCCACGACATCGGTTCCACAGACATGTCGCGATAAACAAAAGGTTCTGGCGGGCTTAAATGAAGGTCGACAAGATCAGTATCGCGGCAGTATCTAACATCTTGGGCGGTTCTGCGAAGTCAAAAGAATTTCTGCATCGAAATTAGGGCCCAACTTGGAACCCCATAAATCTACAGAATTTGCTCTTTTGAAGGAGCAACGAGCTTGGCGACAGAAAGAGATCTGGGTTCTTAGGCTCCTGTATTTTAGTTTTCTTTTCTTTCTTTGTTTTTTTTTTATTTTTAGATTAGTTTGTATTGTTGTTTTAAATTTGGATACGAGCGTTGCATTTAGCCAAAGTTGTAGCTGAATATGATTTATATTTTCTTTAATTAATACAGTTGTTTGAATTCAAACAAATTTTGGATTCGAACTACAGGTTCAGGCTACAGTGGTTTTCTTGATCCCGATGTTAAGCCAATGTAAGGTGTAATCCAGTGATTTAGAAACCCAGCTCCCATTGAAATGACTCTATTGTTAGAAATTATCTTTCCTTCAGAATTTTATTCATTGATACTGAACTTCAGTTTATAAATCGACTTGCTGGTTTTGCGTGATTCCTGGAATTGATCCCAATGTCAGTCTCCTATACCATCGGGATTGTTCAAGCTACGATTTCCGAGGAGGCCCTACGGGTGGCCGCAGGAGAAGGCATTCTGAGAGTGATGAACAATTTACGGAAGGTATGAGAACCTAATGATGATGATCTAGTGTATACGTGTAATTAAATTCGATACATCCTCTTCTCCTTGAAGCCCAGGAATGAGTTGGTGGGTTATCCAATTTAGGCATCGGAGAGTTCGCCTCGATTGAATGAAAAATTGAATTCAATCCAGTGTTGCAAGGGTCAATGTGAGGAAAGAATGAAATTTGTTCGTAATTGAGGAAGGGAGACGATGCTGGAGTGTAAACCCGTCTGATGACTATACAAGGAGCTAAGGTTTGAGAAATCCATGTTATGGGTGGCAGTATTGAGAAAGAAAAATACCCCGGAACAAGGCTACCCCCAGTTAAAAGTAGTTGCTCGGCTTACTTTGTGATGCTGAGAGAAGCAGGTGCTGAAGGTGAGATGATGAGCGGTGGGGTTTAGAGATCGGTACACCTTTATCCTATTCCTTGGAGTAGTTTTAAAATGCCCAGTTGAAAGCAAAAATTATAATATAAATTTGTGGAATTGATTCTTCACAATAGCTTTATTTTCAATGTTCCCTTTATAGATAACTGTTCAATCCAAATTTGTCATTTCATTTGTTATTCATTCATATTGTTTTTAGTTTTCATTATTTTAAGGCTTTCAATTTGTTTGGAAATTATCTATCACTAGTCGAATAGTATAGAGCTTGAGTAGTTGGGAGATTAGTTGATTGAAAATTCTTGAGATCTCATGGGATCGATATCTGGACGCTTAAATCGATTTACTACTTGTGCGACCTATCACTTGCGGCATGATGGATCAAAACAATCGAGGAACCATGATGATTTACTCTTAATAAAAAATCGCTCATGAACTACAATAAGCTGCGAAACAATATGCTGAGTTGTTGGCATTATTCTTGGGGATTAGGCAGTAGTCCTTTGGTAAAGAAGTGTCATAAATTTGTATATACTCTTTTAGTCAAATCCCAAAGCCAGTTATATATTTTGGCAGATTCTGGGGATTAAGATAATAGTCATGTGTATGTGACATAAATTATATATATAACTCTCATACAGTCCCCAACAGTTTTATGGCGTAGATTCTTGAGATCAGAAAAAGAATTTAGTAGATCAATATTCGAGACGAGAAAGAAGGAAATGCTATTTGGACATTTTAAAGAAAAAAAAAGAACCAAAAACCATTTTGAGCGGTGGTTATCTTTGTACTAATCTAACAAGCCATATTGAAAATATTTGTTTGGCTGACAATCCTATTCTCTTATAAGTGTGTTTTTTGATTTGAGGAAAAACTTTGTCGTAGGAAGCAGACAACGTCGATTCGATGAATCTTGAATTAGAAAGAACGCCGAGCTTGAGAAAAGCGAAAGGCGAAAACTTCGGTATAGCGGATGAAGGCAAGACAGGCCCGGGGAAGGAACAAGAACAAACTAGAAGACCCCAATGTGAATATAAATGCTGGAGACTTTTGGAGACTATTATTCGGGTGAGGTCTCTACTGATGGCTTGACCTCTGATTGAGTGCAAATAATTTTGAGAGCTGGGGCGGCGCGAGGGATTCTGATGGTTCGTGACAACCGAGTTTCTTGGTCATCCCACGGAAGACTGAATGAGCACTGGGAAGGTTTCTCGGGATATGGCTCTCTGATGTGAGTTGAATGGGGTGAGACCAAAATTGCTAAAATTGCATTGTTCCATTTCTCTGGGAATCTGGCCCGACCACGTAGTATGACTCTCTCACCGTATCGTTACGATATGGGGAGGAAGCTTGTAGAAACTTCTTGGGTAGATTCTTCCCCACCATCATCTGCCTTGAGAAGGAAGGAGATAATTGTGTTCCAGTGAGGAGAGATTTAAACCTTTGCTCTTGGCATGGGAGAGAGATTGAGTTTGAAAAGATGCGATGCATGGAATAGACTTGAAGACTGGATGGACAGCAGTTATCTGCCTTCGAATGAGTACATCTAAGGGCGACTATTGATGCTTCATCTTTGTGGGCATTCTAAGCGTAAAGTGCGAGGAGGCAAGAGATCGATTGAGGACCTGGCTCAAATGCAATATGAAAGCTCATCAGAGTTTTCTGAAATGTGTGGAAGAGGAAGAGGAGTCATGGAGGTACGAAGCGAGATCAGAGCCGTGGGAGAGCGGGTTAGATTGCCATCATGCATAGAATGGACGAAGCGAGAAGATGCACAGCGCTCGCCGGCAAATGGTGTGAGAGAACAATGAGAGGAAGTGCTGTGTACCCAGCCTTGAAGAAGCATTTTGCCGTCTTGGGGAGGTTGGAAATGCTTGGGAGCGAGAGTTATCCATGAGGCCCAAATCCCTAATCTGCCGGGCACATTATCATCAGCCTTGGGAACCGTGAAAATTTTTCATATGGTTGAGGGGCCATGGGGCCGGGGCATGGGTGAAGTCCTCAACAGGATATTAGCATACAGCGAGGTTCTGCGCGGCGATCAGGGAGTGAAAATAAAGCAGTACGAGTTAGAGGAGAGGCTCGACCATTTACAGGAGTAAGAATCTTTGCGATTCATGGGGAATGACGAAAGTTGTTAAACCTCCGTAAGACAAAGTTTATGCGGGGTGGAAGCCCTCAGTACTAATTCTCAGATTACCGGAAGACCGCAAATGCCTCCACCAGGAGCACGGAGACTCCGAATAGGGCAAAGCATTTAGTTTTCCACAATAACCACTACTAGACTAGATGTGAGATGCCTTTCCCGGTGACTGAAGAATCCCACGAAAGGCGTAGCGGTACGTACGGCATCTGTAAGTGAGGAGAAGACTTGGAGGGAGAGAAGGCAGGAAAAAGATGATAGAAGCGACAAAGGGAGATGAAGGCCCGGACAATGAAGTAACTGGAAGAAGAGGAAGAAGAAGGAACAGGCGTCTAGGGAGAAGAAAGAAGCGGAAAGCCGTAGCTCAATGGCCACTTGCGATCCCCGCTGCGGAAATCTGAAATCGGAGCCAGAGGAAGCGGGTTGCAAGGTTCTTGGCTCTTCAGGAGCTTCAGAGATCGTTGTACCTTTCTCATGAAGTGTTGACTCGATTGCCTTTGTACAACGATTTTAAGACATCTGCGTGGCTGAGAGGAAGGGTCTTGAAGAAGGAATTGTGAACTGTTTGTGACTTGCGATCGCTGTGATCAGAGAAACACATGAAAATAGAAGGATCCGGGGGCTTCGCCATTCCACGCACCATTGGAGGGAGGTTTGAGGGTTTGAGCTCTCATGACTGGAATTGCAGTGTGATTTATGCCTATTCTGTTCAGCCCAAAGAAGTTGGATTTGGGACATACCATTCTTTATTACCCCTCAGATGGATGAACCTATCTGACTGAGAGGAGTCATAGGGTAATGATAAAGATTGGAAGAATTGTTTTCGGATTCAGAGGCTTCCATCCTCTTTGGATATGGAAGATTCTGCAAAGTTCTCTCTGGTATTCTTGGGAAGGCCATTCCTTGCAGCTGGAAGCTGACTCTAGTCGACATCTAATGGAAGGGTTCTCACCTCAGAGTTCTGGAGAAGAGACACCTTATTTCAGTTTGAGAATTTAGGTTGAAGATTTGAACATGAGAAAGGGAGATATCAGTCTGATGAGATATATAGCTCAACAGCTCTGAATTTTACTATGATTATATGCGGTACGATCGTGAAAATAGATCAATTCACGATATCTTGAAGATTTTTGATTCGATTTTACGCACATGGTTTGCATTCTCTTAAAGAGTGAGTGAGATCTGAGAGCTTTCAGACAAGATGAAAAACGATAAATTGAAGAAGAATTTCTGAAGAGCTATGAGTGAAGAAGGGCTGGATTCAAAGGAGTTGCTAGTCGTTTTAAAGTATGCTTACTATGATTCACAGGTAAGAAGCGGAAGCAATATTTTAAAACTGAACAGTGATGCTTGAGGGCAGATTCTTTGGAAATTTCAAGGGAATCATAGGAGTCTATGAAACTGGTAGCATATTTGAAGAGTTAAGGTATGGGTCAATCAATATATGCTGTGCCCCAGAAGAAATACAAAGGCCCCATTTATTTGAACATCCAGAGCTGAGAATCGATGACGAAAAAGTGATGGGGAAGGAGGTTAACCGAATGGTTCAAATCTTTGGTTATCCTCTGAATTTCGAGATGAAAGTGTCTGCAGTTGCTTAGTCCTTGGTTTGAGAAAAGGGTGGATTTCTTGCTAATGTAATGAAAAATGAATTAATTCTATGCAAAACCGTGTGACTGGGGATGGAAGTGTGCAGATATTAGATTCTACAGGCTGAGAACAATGACAGGAAAGATCAGAACCTCACTTTGTAGCCTTCATTTTTTGTTTTCTTATGGATAAGATTTATTAAGACTGTCTGGAGTGCATTCTGGACCAAGAAAAGGGACCGTACATGCCCCTATGGTACCTTTGCCTTGGAGGATGCCATTTGAGGTACATTACAATATCTGCTACTTTCGTGATGTATGATGTTAGTGTTCTCTTCTTGTGAGTTGAGGAAGTGGAGTTCAGTTTGAGGAAGTCATGTACACACACACATTTTCATGGATGACTTTTCCACAGGTGTGCGATGGGTTTGAACGTGTGGACTCAACACCGACGATAACAGGTGCGAATGACTGACTAGCATTAAATTGGAAAAATGTATTTCATGAGCAATGTACTGAAGGTGTGTTCTTGATGCATTTCATTCTCTTCACTGAGTACAAGAAGTGGACCAATCCACAAGATTTCCATTATCAAAGCCCTTGCCTCCACAGCGAAGGGGATAAGGTTTCTTGGGGCGTCTTTGGATGTTCTGGGAAGTTATCTCCAGGAGCTTCTCGAAAATAGCCGGACCAACTATGCGAATTCTTGGAAAGGACCAAAAGTTTAATTAAGTTCTTGCAAGGCTGCCTTTGAAGAAATCAAGATCGAGTTGATTCAAGAGCTATCAATGAACGCACCATAATGGGATGAGGGATTCGAGTAATGTGTGATGCCGATTGATTTGTGATAGAGTACGTATTAGGTAGAAAGAAAAGAGAAAATATTCGAGCCATATACTATGCCCCAGCAAAACCTTCAATGAAGCCTGAGAAAACTATTCCACAGCGAAAAGGAAGATGCTAGCCATAGTGTTTGCACATGTGAAATTCAGGCCTTACATTTGGGATCCCATGTTATAGTTCATACAGGACCATGCACGATATCAAATATACGTTTGTGTAAAGGAATCTATGGCTTTGTCAAAAAGGAATCTAGCGAAGTGATAAAGGTGGGTGCTACTCTTGCAAAGTTTGATGTGAGTAGAGATAAAAAAGGGTGTGACAATGTGATAGTGATCACTTGTCGGAATAATCGATGGAAAGGAGGGAGATAAAAACCAAAGGGGCTTCGGATGAGCAACTATTTCAATTGTCATTACAAAATGCCATGAGCATGCTGATATTGTGAATTACTTAGCTGTGGGTGGATTCCTTGATTTAATACCCGACGAAAAAGCTCGGGGTGGCCGTGGTATTATATGCGGGATGACCACTGTGGTGCTGATGATTATAAGAAGATGTGTGCGGTGAGCGAAACGGAGTATATGAGATAGATACCATGCATCGCCCATATGGGGGCACATTTTTACGGAGAAGAGCGACTCCTGAAGATACTCGATCAGTTTTATTATTGCGTTTTTGCACTACGGCATGCGAATGGGTCAAATTATGTGATAGATGCCAAAATATTGGAAAATATCAGCGAAATGAGAAATGCCCTACGAGGCATATTGGTGAATTGCAATTTTTATGTATGGGGATGGAATTTTTATGGGACCCTTTCCCTGATCATTTGGAAGCTTGTATATCTTGCTAGCGATTTGATTATGTTCTAAATGCCTGGGTGAGCTTCTTGAATGATATTAATCTGAGTTGTGAGTTTCTTGCAAAAAGAGCTTTATATTGACGAGATATGGAACACCGGGACTATCATCATTGATGAAGCCACTTTGTAAGCAAAAATCTTTATAGCTCATGAGAACAAGTATGGGGTCAAACATATAATGAGCCTAACCATCCCAAGACTAATGGGCAAGCAGAAATTTCCAATAAGGGAATTAAAAGGATCTGGAAAAGGCGTAAATTCCCGGCGAGGCTTGGTCTTCAAACGATGATGCACTTTGAGCTTACGAATTTGATTGAAACATTGGAATGTCCCATATATAAATTGTCTTTAACCAAACATCATCTACCTCTTGAACTGGAATACAAAGCTATGTGAGCCATCAAGAAGCTGAACTTTGATTTTAAAGCGCAAGGAAGAGAGGCGCTCCAAGCTAGAATGGCCCGGAAGAGCGAAATGAAACTATGATAATGCTAGGATATACAAAGACAAGACAAAGAAATGGCATGATCAAAGGATTCTTAGGAAAGAGTTCAGAGAAGGGGATCAGGTTCTTCTTTTTAACTCCAGATTGAAATTATTTCCAGGGAAGTTAAAATCCAAATGGAGTGGACCATACACCGTAGTGTCAAGCATTACTTTTGGGCGATAACACTCAGTGATGAAGAATTTAAAGTCAATGGACACAAAGACTGAAGCATTACCAAGCGGGGAGGAAAGAAAGGAAGAGCCTCTGGTGGTTCATTGAGAGAGAAAAAAGATCCAGCGACAAGTCGACTAAGGACTCAAAGCGCCGTGTTATTGATGGGAGGCAACTTTAGTTTTTTATTTTTAGACTTTAGTTTTTTTAGAATTCACCTTGATTTTGTTTTTAGTTCTTATAATGAGATTAGTTGGTACTTGAGATTAATTTTGTTTAATTGATTCAACTTTAATAAATGTTCTGCAGGTGCCATACAATGGCTCAGGCAGAAGGAACAAACTCGATTACAACTCCCATTATTCACGAGAAGGCGACGGGAAAAAGGGCATTCGCTCACACATAGAAATTCTTTGAAAGGTGAATAGAATACATTCTTGAGATTGGCGTATTGGAAATGATTTGTTTGATGACAAGAGAATGCGCTGAATTGAAGCCAAAAGTGAAAATTTTAATACATTCATTCGATTTAAGGCAATTGCAGATTAGGTGCGACAAAAACTTATGTCGCGGCGAGAGAAACTGAAATACACCATGAGAAGTTGATGTAAGTGACTCGGTCGGTACTAAAGGAAGAAAAGAGGCGTGTTGATCGGCGACCACAAAGCTTATATGCAGCGAAATTTAATAGCGACGAACATTTGGAATTGGCGACAAAATTGGTCCTTCAAAGTGATGAGGGTTGCGACAACAACAATGTCATGAGATGCGATGTCGTGACCCCGGGGATAGACTTGTCACTCCCGATGTATATAAGAATAATGCGACAAGCGATCTTATCCAGGCCTTGAGAAAGAAGGTTGCAATTTGTCTGACCTTTAGTACACTTCTAAATTTAATGTGACTAAATCGGGAGTAGATAGTGATTAATGCAGCAACAGAATTCAATTAATGAAAGGAACCGATTAATTAGAATGCTCATTTTCGAAGAGAATAATCAGAGGAAATTTAGGAAAATCTTTCAATATTCATTACTTCATTCTAAAAATTTCCATCGGAAACATCAAGAGAGCAAGAATTCGAGGAGTCTCATTCAATGCATATATTGAAAACTTAAAAAGAAGAATAAATAACCTCGAGCTTCCCGAGGGCAAATCACACTATAAAAGGACGAACCGAGGAAGAATAAACAAAATAGGGAAGATGGAGAAAAAGAAGAAAAGAAGAGCTTCAAGGTTATGAACCTGAGTTTATGGAATGAATGGTCGGAAAACAAACCTGTATCAATTCTTGTTCCATAAAAGCGATGTGATAAAGTTTGATGGGAAGGTGGAGAAGGGTTAGTGGAGCCCATCAGCCGGAGCTCAAAGAAAAAGGGAGAGAAGGCTCGATTTGTTGGTGACCTTGTTAGCTGAGATCACTCTTGGAGGGAGCTCAAGATGCAGTGGAGTCAAAACTTTTGAAAAAATTATAACCTTCAAAGAAGATATAGAATTTAGATCGGGAAATAAAGGTTTTTTCTCGAACTTATTTCTGGCTTTTGTAAGCTTGATTGGCTGTCTCGAAATAATTTGATCTTTGAATAAAATTTGTCGGCCCGACAAATTAATTTATTCATTAGATCTACGAATTAGTTTTTATGTTATTTTATTTTCTATTTAGGAATTAAATAATTAATTCTGTCTTTTCTCAAAGAACATAATTTTTGCAAAATAAGGGCTCAATGACATGCAATTTAATTGAAACACGAACTGCATGATTGACTAGAAAATTTAGCTGATGAGTCCAGGATAAGGATGGTTATACAATTGAAGGAACAAAACTTGTTTTTTTTGAGTTTGTAGTATGAACAGTGAGTCAAGAAACCTGTTGGATATAACATCATTTAAATCCTCATCCAGCGATATAGAGTCAGAAAATCTCGAAAGGTTAGTCACCCAGGTTAATCAACCCAAATTCTGAACTTATTAGATTATTGATCAAGGCGAAAATCCTAGGTGACAAACTAACGAAAATGATGTGAGCCATCCTTGGAGTTTGAGCCATTCTAGCGCCCATCCTATTTTATGCTAATGCATATGCTTTAGTTCAAGTGAGCCAAAACAAGCCTTATTTTCCAAAATAGCCCAATGGAGACCAAGTAGAGAGTCAATCCTCCCGAAAGAACCTGTATTACAAATTGAAGAGAGGAAGAAATAAAGTTTGGGGGAGTATAAAATTTTTTTGAGGAACTCAAGGAGAAAATACAGTAAAGGGGAATGAAGAGAAAAAGATCTACATCAGAAAATACAACAAAAGGAAAAAACAGGGAATGGTTTTGTCTTGTGCTTTGACTCTCTCGGTTTACAATTAAGTTCTTGGGATTGTTTCAACGCACCTAGTACCTAATGCCATGGTATGGAGCTGCAAGGATTACATTAAGATTTAAGCCTAAAAAGACAAGCATTGCATATTCTGAATGGAGACAAGAAGAAAATTCTAGTTTGAATTACAAATGAGAAATGGAAACATACGATTTGAATAGAAGAAAATCAATGTGGTATCCCAAACACTGATGTTGGGAGTTTATTAAAAGCCACAAGGAGAAAGGGGCATTATATGAAGTAAGAAGCAAAAGAGTATGATGTCTTAACCTAAAATCCCATCCATCCACCGCATTACCCAAACCTATTTGACCAAAAAGACTGATTGATCTTGAAGGTTGGAATTGCCTACAGTGAAGTGAGATCAATGAACAACAAGCATATGGAATTTGGAAAATCAGAGGAAAAGATCAAAGCTATTGAACATCCTCTAAGGGTTAATTGACTCATTAAGGAAGTAAGAAGAAAACCAACTGCCACGTTTCATGAGGATCAATTAACTATCTTTGTTTGTAAAACAAATTCAATTTAATTATGTACGATTGAGTAAATGGCCGACCTTTATCGGACTTGAAAATTTGAATACACAAGAAAAGAATGCAATTTCTAGTTTTTCGAATTAAATTGTTTCTTTGCAAAAATAAAAGCGAGAAAATGTCCTTTTGTTTGAGGACAAACAAATCTTTCTTTCTTTAGCAGAGATAAGCAGGAATTTTAAGTTGGGGGAGTTTGATGAGCTTAAAGTCATCTATTTTGAGTCTATTTTTTGATTGATTTTTATATAAAGGCCCGGATTTACATATACGAATATGGAATGCTTCTGGCTGGCGTGCGGCGGTCAAAGCGAAGTGCGATGAGGGCGAATGTGGTGACGATGCGATATAGCTGGCTAAAGGAAGTTGCGATGGGAGGCGTAGCGAGTTAAAGTTCGGTGGCGTTCAAGCCTTTAAACCTTAATCGAAATACATGTGGGTTGTACAAAGCTCGATCATGAGTAAACATAGTGAAAACAAAGAGGCTGGGCGTGAAAGGGCAAAGTCAAATGGCGAATTTATGAAGAAGACATGATATGGCGACATCCTTAATCGTGACGAAATTAAACGATCGCGATTATGGATAATGAAATTAGCGACACCAAAATTAGCGACGAAGATAAACCAATTGGTAGAACATTTTGTCGCGACACATACGGATCGCGCGATCAGCGACGCCGGTATTAATCAGGAAGCTGATCGGCGACATCAGTTTGCAAAGGCAAAATTGGCGACATCATCAGCAAAGGGTGCGATAGTCAAGCTGTGCGAACGATTACCGAGAAGGAAATTCGCGCGGCGTCAATGGCGATGCAGACCAGCGGGTTGTAAAAAAAGAAGGTCGCGACAACGCACGGTTGTGCGATCAATACAAGACCGAAATTCGCGACATCATTAAGCGATGTAACAACGGGAAGCAAGGAGCGAGAGGAACCGCGACATCATACAGAAGATGTGACATCCGCTAACAAAAGACCCGAGAAGGTGGCGGCTTGACATTAATTTATCGCGACATCAAATACTAAAGGAGTGAAGATTTACGGCGTGGTAAGGCATCGCGACATCGGTTCCACAAAGACATGTGGCGACCAAAATGCGAGTTTCTCGACAAAGGCGCGAGACAAGAAGGTCAGCGACAAAGATCGACATCGCGGCGATATGTCAACGCTGCTCTGGCCGATTCTTAAAGTCAAAGAGTTGCATCGAAATTAGGGCTAACGAACCCTATAAATACCTGGTACGCTCTTGAGAAGGCGTAACGCGGAACTTGAAAGAGATCGGAGTTCTTGAAGGCTCCTGTATTTTAGTTTTCTTTTATTTCTTTGTTTTTTTTTTTTTTAGATTAGTTTGTATTGTTGTTTTAAATTTGGATCTGAACGTTAGCTGTAAAAGTTGTAGCTGAATGCAAATTTATATTTCTTTAAATTACTGTCTGGTTGTTTGAATTCCAGACAAATTTTGGATTTCGAACTACCAGTTTTCGATTTACATTGGTTTTTCTTGATGGCCTGGCTTCAATGTAAGGTGTAATCGATGATTGAAACCGAAGCTCATTGAAATGACTATTGTCATAAATTATCACTCTGCATAATTTTATTCGTGATCTGCGAACTTAGGTTACTCGTCGACTTCTTTGGTTTGCGTGATTCTGGAATTGATCCCAATGTGGGTCTCTCACATGCCCCGTCTGCAGGTTGTTTCAGAAAGCTCTACGATTTCAAGGAGGCCCTCAGTGACTTGAAGGCATTCACAGGAGTGACCAGACTAATTGGAAGGTATGAGAACCTAATATTGATGATCTAATGTGCTACGTATGGTCGTCGATACATCCTCTTCTCACTTGAAACCGAGAATGAGTTAGTGGAGTTATCAATTTAAGGCATCTGAGAGAGTTAGCCTCAATTCAAATGGTAAATTCAATCCGTGTTAGCAAAGATCTAATCAGGAAAGAATGAGTTGTTCTAATTTTGAGGAAGAGGAACCCACGTTATAGTGTAAGCCCATGCAATGACTATGCAAGGAGCTAAGTTTACGATCCATGTTATGGTATATGATATTGAGAAAGAAAAATACCCCGAACAAGGCTACCGGATTAAAAGTAGTTATCTAGCCGCGTATTCGAGAAGCGATTGAAGGTGAGATGATGAGCGATTGGGTTTGGAGATCCGGTACTATCATAATATTCCTTGGACTAGTTTTAAAATCTGTAGTTTAGAAACAAAAGAATACAGATACATGTTGTAGAGATTGATTCTTCCTGATGACTTTATTTTCAATGTTCCTTATAGATAGCTTCAATCGAATTGTCATTTTCATTATTCATTCATATTGTTTTTAGTTTTCATTATTTTAAGGCTTTCACAGCTGATACAAACTGTCTATCATAGTCCAAATAGTATAGAGCTTGAGTAGTTGGGGTAGTTGATTGAAATTCTGGAGATCTCTGTGGGATCGATATCTAGACCCAAATCCAATTTACTACTTGTTGACTACATTGCACTTGCAGCATGATGGATCAAAACAACCGAACCTGTGATTTACTCTTAATAAAAATGCTTTTCATGAATACAATAGATGCAGAAAACAATGTACAAGTTGTTGGCTTGGCATTGTGTTTGGGGATGAAATGATAGTCCTTTTGGTAAAAAGTGTCATAGAATTTGTATGTCTTTTTGATCCAGTACCAACTTCAAGTTATATAGGCGCCGTTAGGGATTAGATAATAGTCATAGTAATGACATAAATTTGCATGTATATACTTTGGTCCACCACCTTCCTCCTTGAAGCGAGAAGGTTCTTGGGTCTGAAAATCGAGAAAGACTCTTGGAGGTTCCGATTTTCACGCGAACCACCTTGCGGTTTGTGTTTCCTTTTGGAGCTCTAGGTTTAGATCCCTCTAGATTCTGTGAATGACCTTTGTTGGTAATATTTTGGGGTTCTAGGTGGTGTATTACTGAATCCAGCGAGTTATTGATTCTCTGACCAAAAATGTGTAGGTGAGTCAAGGAGAATTGTTCTTCATTGTCGGTGACCCTTCTTCCTTTCATTAAACACCATCTTTCAAAGGATAATTATTTTGGGTTGGATTTTATGTAGAAAATATGAAGATCGTTTGGGAAATGACTATAGGTCATCCTCCCCAGCGAAAGCTCATGAGGAACCTCACCGGGACACACATTAGAACTGACCAGGTGACCTAACACTTGAGGTTCTATTTTTTCATTTAACTTGTTTTTATTTTCAGTTTTAAAACCCCGAAACCTCCTGATTTTTAACCAAACACGAGAATCAAAGTTAATTCACAAAATTGAATCTCACTTCATTAGTCATTTGTTACCATGAAAACCCATCCTGTGTTCGACCTGGCCATATCATGCGATAGCTTGAAACTCAAATATTAGGATTTATATGATATAAATTTTGTTGATGGGAACAACATTGCGGCGAATCAAATGGCGTCGTTATAGGATGGTGCCTAAGTGTGAATATTGACCTTTTGAACACTTGTGATCCTCATCACAAGTTCTTGTAACATATATCTTTTTAGTGTTTTGATTGTGTTTAATTTTGTTTCATTTTATTTTGTTTTTTAGCAGCTAACTTTACCCCTTTTTGGTAGAGTTGTTTTTTCTTGTTTGGTGTCACGCCACATTTCGCTGCGGAGAACACGTTACAGGTGATTAAAAATTCTAAAAACTAAGCGATTCATTTAAGGTTAGTGAAAAAATTAGTTATGTGTTGATCAGAGAATGGAAGAGGAAAACGATATAGTGAATATTTGAAAGTGGAAAGAAACCGGCGTACATGTCGATGAGGATTCACGAAGGGAACCTTCCATGGCAGTGCTTGGTAACCTATAAATCCAAACCCATGCTTAGGTCTGAGAATATAGAGACCAATGGGCGAGTACACCCTCCTACGATGTTACCCAGCTTATGCACCTCCTCCACATCCCGAGTATGCCTCTTGTCTCATCCTCAACCACCACAACCAATCTCCCCGATTAAGCAAAGCAATTCTAGACCTTACAGCGAAGTGGGTGATGTTGTGAAGAATGAAGAATTCAATTCCCAATTAAGTCAAAGAATTTGTACTGTGGAAAGCTCTCTGAACAAAAGATTAGATGTGCTTCAGAGTGACCTTGAGAAAAAAATTGACATCATGCAGCATTTTATTTCAAGGCTCACCATTCAGCGTGGTCATCAATAGGAGGAGAACCTAAAGGGAGAGTGGGCGGCCGACCAAGACAGGTGATGCTTAGGGGTGGAGCTCTAAGAAATTGCCAGCAGGGAAGCGGGGGAGAGTAGAGGGAAAGAAGGAGGAAGAGCCCAGAAGAACCTATCCTTGGCTAATCCCCATGAAGTTAAATCCTAGTGCCACTACCTAACACCAAAATAGCCCAGCAGTGTCACATTTTACTACAGAAGCATACTGACCTCTGTAAGGCTTTTTGTTTGCCCAGTGAGGCCAGCCCATCAACCACGCCATGAAAAACTTTAAGCGATTAGTGGCCATTGTCACACTACATGAAAACAATGGCAATTTCTTCCCATCGTGACTATGAATGGATTCGAGTCTTTGAGTTCCAATTTAGACTTTTAGAACCTCTGCATTTCTAAACTCAAGCTAGTTCCGACCTCGAAAGGCTTTTTAAAGTAGGACTTTGGAGACACAGTCTCCCCAACACATTTAATTTTCTTGTTTTATTTCATTTTATTTTATTTTGTTTGGATTTGGTCATGTTTTCTTCTTAGATTTTCTCTAATTTTGAGATATTTGTTTTAGATTAATTTTTATTTTCAAAATTTTTTATTGTATGGAGAATTTTGCAGTTTGTGTTGAAAATTTTGACGAGAATATTAGAAAGCGAGGAGCAAACGGTGGCATCAGGACAATTTCGCCTATTATAGAAAGGTAAGCTAAGTCAGAAAATTTCATAATAATAGAAATTTCATATACTCTTGATAACAATTTACTTCACATAGAAATTGTTATGTGTGAGGGTGTGGAACCTTCCCAATGAAACAGATAAGTTCAAAAATAAAAATAAAAAATTCGTCTCTACAAATATAAAAAATAATAATAAAATAATATATATATATATATATATATATATATATATATATATATAAGTATTTTAATTTAATTTTATTTTATTTTTATTAAAAAAAATTGTATTTTATTTTTAACATAAAAAAATATTTAAATCATAAGCGAAATTTTCATAAGAATAATTAAATTTATTTTATTATGTGAAAAATTTAAATATATATGGCTAAGCTATGCTAAAAATTTTAGCTATAGCTAAAATTATTCTCACAATCAATTTTGCCTCCTGCTTTTGTTTCGTTCATAACTTTTTCATCCAAACTCCGTTTTAGGTGTTCTTGGTACCTTTGGAAAGCTTAGAGAGTGTAGAATCCAAATATAACTACAAAGAACACTTTTGAAATTATTAGGAAGGTATAATTTTCAAAATGCTCCGACTGGTCACTTTTTTCCTCTCTTTTCTTCTCCTAACTTGTTTATTTGAAGCCCAAACAGAGTTAATAAGGTGTCGATGGAAATACTGAAGTCTCTATCAACAACGATCACATCTCATCAAAGGAGATAACACTTCCTTCCCTAACTTTCCAATCTGAGCGTACGGACAATGAGACATGATGTTGGTTGGGGGGAGGATTAGCGAAGAGTAAGCTTTTCATTATGTTTTTGTTACTATTTTGAGCAAGCAAATTTTGTGATGTTCGGTGAAGCTGCCGATTTTCCTTTTGTGAAGGCGTATACTATCATTCTTTTATTCAGCGCACCCATTTTTTGTTTTTGATAACATGGTTTGAAAAAGTGAAACTTTGTCCAATTCTATTGATGTTAGATTGGTTCAATACCTAGTTAGTGGATGATCAGTTGAACTCTCTTGTTGCTTTCGATCCCTTTCCTTACCTTTGGCTAACAACACCTTACATTACATATCTGGGTTCTTCAATAACTGAAAAAGCGCCTTCAACCTCCTAAGCCTTGTAATAACCTACCCTAGTTTCGTTGACCACCTTTAATAAGTTAAGGACCCCCATGAATAGAAGACCCATGTGTATTCAAAATAAAAGTGAAAAAAAGAAAAGAAAAAGAAAGAAGAATTGCAGCCATTTACCTTGAAACAGAGCATGATCAGGAGGTGTTTATGGTGAAAGCCTTTAAAGCAGGTGCCTAAGCCCGCGGTTGGGGAACCTGACTTAGTGCTTCTGCGCTACTTGGGTGGATGGGTGGAGTTTAGCAAGTTGTAGGTGCTGGTGACTCGAAATCATTCGGAGTCCGGGGTGAAACCTATAGAGTTTGTAGTCGAAAGATCCTCATGACTTTATGCCTTAAACCTTCACTGATTGGGAGTCGTCAGTTAATCCCCGTTACATGGACTTTGGTGAAGTCGAACCCTCAGCATTGCACCCTACAACGCAAAAAGAGTTGTGGAATAAGAGTGGGTCCTGATCTATTTAGGTTGGTTAGCATGCTAGGTTGTGGCAGTAGCTAGGTTGGGGGGAGAGTGTAGTTTGATCAGATTTGTGTTGGCGGTCAGACAAACACTTGGGTGCAGTGTGGAAGTTCCACAGTTGATTCATCGAGATGGAGGTTTTTATACTAAATTTTGTGTAAGCATTCTTTCTCTAGAGACGTTATTGGGCAAGGGTTTGATGTGATTCTTACTTGGGGTTGACATTCTCATCCACAACTTTTGAAATAGCATTTGTGAACATAGTTTGATTTTGTTATTATGCTCTCTCTTTCTTTCTTTCTTTCCTTTAACTAGGTACTAGCAATGTGTGTTAGGTGTGATTAGTGCCCAAAAAGTGTATTTTGAACCCTATTTGTATTGGGTTTTAGTGCTTTTGTGTACTAATCATTCTAATTAACCCAATTTGCACATTAAGGTCCCTACTATTTTACTGATCGCATTTTGTGGCTAACTTTGCAATTTTTGCGAGCTAATCGTGCCAAAATTGTTGAGTTGATCCAAGCACGAAGAATTCTAGTCAAACTCAACATCGTAGATCAGAGACCAAGAGGAAAGAAGAGCAGAAAATAGAAGAAAAATGAAGCAAAGCAAATTTTGGTCTGGCACATGTGAAGTGCTCCCCTGCCACTTTCCGTTCATCACCGCCACAGTTCACATTTCACCTTTCTACTTGATTACGTGTAACTTTGCCTTTTTGTTACAATTTTTTTTGTTTCTTCCTATTTTACCACTTGTAATAGCTTTTTGTTTTGGTTGTTTTGTAATTTCATACAACTTGGAAGGCACCTATATAAGCTCAGTGTATCACTTGAATCATTGATAAATTTTGGAATCCTTGACTCCCAGTTGCGCTCTTCTCTTGCTCCCTGCTCTCATTTTCTTGGCACTTTCTGGCCAGCCAAACACCCTCCGAGGATGACAACTCGGAGGATGGCTGATTAATCCCTTCCTCATAGTAAAGGGTTCTTGGGTAAAGATCCCAGAGAAATTTCTTTGATTTTGATTTTCAGTGCTTGCATTGGCGGTTGTGTTTCACCTTTGAACTCTGAGTTTAAATCCCACAATTCACCTTAGACAATATACTATTTGGTAATCTTTTAGGTTAGTGGATGCTTGTTACTTCAGATCCATAAGATTCATTAGTTACCTCGTAATCATTGTAAGGTGAGGAAGTATTCTTCACTTGCCCCGGTGACCGTTCTTTGCTTTCGATGGCTTACATGCTCAAAGGATAATTATTTTGGGTTAGGTTTTATAGCTAAATGAAGATCCGGTTCGGGAGATGACTATAGGTCATCCTCCCAAACGTGAGAAAATAACCCCGAGGACCTCTCAGTGACCTGTAGAACTCAATCCCGGTAACCTAACACTTCAAGGAGTTCAATTTTACATTTTAACTTGTTTTTAATTTCAGTTTTAAACCCCAAAACCTCATTGTTTTTAACCAAACCTGAAAATCCAAATTTAATTCACCAAATTGAACCTCACTGTTAGTCATTTATGCAAAGAAAACTCATCCCTGTGTTCGACCCTAGACCACTATACTCGCGGTAAAGCGACTCACGGCGGTGGGATTATGATATAAATTTGTTGATCAGAACCTGATGCGGCATGAATCAATTGTTCTTAGGGATGGTGCCTAAGTGCGAATGATGACACGTTGAACACTTGTGATCCTCATCACCTGCAAGTTCTGGTAATTTTCTACTTGTATATATATATCTTTTAGTGTTTTAATTTAGTGTTTAATTTTGTTTCATTTATTTTGTTTTAGTGCTTTGCCCCTTTTGGTAGAGTTTTTTTTCTTGTTTGGTGTCATACATTTGATGCGGAGAACACGCGTTCGATGGATTAAAAATTCTGAAGGCAAGCAGTTCATTTAAGGTTAAGTGGAAAAATTGATTGTGATCAAATGGAAGAGGGAGAACAATATAGTGAATATTTAGTGGAAAGAAACCCTAGAGCATACATGTCAATGAGGGATTACTGGAACCTTCCATGTGATGAACATCGACACGTAGAAATCAAAACCAGTAGGTCTATGGGGAATATAAAGACCAATGGGCCAGTACACCCTCTCGGTGTTACCCCAACTATGCACCTCCTCACATCCATAGTATGCCTCTTTGTCTCAGCCCCTCCCTTACTGACCAAGCTCCCCAATTGAAGCGAAGCAATTCTAGACCTTACCAAATTGATGGGTGATGTTGTGAAGGCGGAAGAAATCTAAATTCTAATTAAGTCAAAGGGTACATGCTGTGTGAGAGAGTCTCTGAACATAAGATTAGATGTGTAGGTAACCTTGAGAAAAAAATTGACATCGTGCAGCATTCTATTTCAAGGCTCACCATTCAGCGTGGTCATCAATAGGAGGAGAACACAGGGAGTGGCTGATGACGGAAGGTGATGCAGAGAAACCGGTGGAAGCTCTGAGGTGCCAGCAGGGGAAGCTGGGGGGAGGTAAGAGAAAGAAACGGGGAAGAGCCCCGAGAATATCAGCCAGCCAATCCCATGATTGAATCCTGGTGCCCTTTGCCTAACACCACAAAATAGCCCTTGCCAGGTGTTTGCCTACACACAAAGCATCTTGACTCACCCGAGCACATCTTGCCAAGTGAGCCGACCTATCAACGCACGCCATGCAAAACTTCAAGAGATTAGTAGTGGCCTTGCACGTAATTTTGCCACCATCTAAAAACAATGAAAATTTTTCCATGCGTAACCTGCAGCGGATGGTTCGGTCGTGGTTGGTTCTGTTTGAACCTCGACATTTCTAAGCTCGTAGTTCCGGCCCGACCTCCAAATGCTAGGAAGTGGTTTGGGGGAGCATAGTCTCCCACTTTTGTTTTAATTTTCTTGTTTTATTTCATTTTATTTTATTTTATTTAGTTTCGTTAATTTTTCTTCTTAGATTTTCTCGATTTTGGTCTTTTGTTTTTTAGATTAATTTTTATTTTAATTTTCTTAATTTTCTTGTATTAATTTTGCGGGTTGTGAAGAATTTGACGAGAAGATCGAGAAGACAGCCGGTGGCATCGAGGACAATTTCGCTATTATATAGCGAAATTTGTGTCGCGAAAATTGGCTAGAATAAGTAAATTTTACTAATATCGCAATGTGTTAAGCTACATAGCGAATTTTGCTATAATAGCGAAATTGCTGTGCAGTGTTCCACGAAAATGAACAGAGTAAAGATGTAAAAAAATAAAAAAATAAAAAAATTCGTCTCTCACACAAAAATATAAAAAATATATATATATATATAATTCTTTTTTTAATTATTTTATTTTATTTTTTTTAAAAATTTTTTTATTTTCTTTTCATAAAAAAATGTATACAAAAAATATATTTATTTTATTTTATTTTATTATTTATTATTTTTTTTATTAATTATTTTATTTATTTTTAAAAAATTTAAAGTAAATATAGCCGAAATTTTTCGTAGAATGTGAGAATTTTTGCTATCTTGAAAACATTCGCTATATGAAACTTTTCTCTACTCACAATGTTGTGCCTCCTGATTTTGTTTTGCCCATAGCTTTTCATCAAACTTGTTTTGGCGTTCTTCTTGAAAATACTTAGTTGGAGCTTAGAGAGTGTAGAATCAGGTGTCGAAAGAAACGGAGTTTTGAACTTATTATGAAAGGTGTAATTTTCAAAATTCTTCAAGTGGTCCTTTTTTCCTCTCTTACCTTCTCTAACTTGTTTATTTGAAGCTAAGCAGTGGAGTGAACAAAGTGTGGAGAAAGCTGCGAAGTCTCTATCCAAGCGATCACATCTCTCATCCAAGGGTAACACTTCCTTCCTTAACTTTCCAATCACGAGGCCCCATTACGGGACAATAAGACATTTGGTTGGGAGTTAGCGAGAAGGAAGTGGCTTTTGCATTATGTTTTATTGTTACTATTTTGAGCAAGCCATTTTGTGTTCTTCCGGTGGTTTACTGATTTTCCTTTCATGGCTTATTATATATATAGCTTATTTTGTTCAAAAAGCGCACCAATTTTTTGTTTTGATAGCATGGTTTAAATTGGCTTCATCCATTATGATGTTGATTGGATTTGTCACAGTTGAGTGGACGTCAGTTGAACTCTTGTTGCTTCGACCCTTTTCTTCCACCTTTAGTTATTAACCACATTGTTGTGCATCAAGTTTATTCAACTATTGCCTAGCCCTACCGCTTGTAATAACCTACCCTAGTTTCATTGACCACCTTTAATAGGTTAAGGACACAGTTAGTACCAAAAAGAAGTACTATTTTGAGTCACATTTAAAGATAGGTTTTGAGTGCTTTGCGTATAACACTGACCAATCTAGCAGTTAGGCATGTGTGAGTCCGATTAATTACCTCACGATTTTGTTTCGAGGTTGTTTTTGGTAGTTTTGCTGGTTTCGTAAACCATCACCATCATATCAAACTTGGCATCAGTGATGATTTATGCAGTTACGGTATGAATTCTTGTCGATTTCATCGAGCACGGGATGCGAAATAGCAAAGTTGGAAGATGCATAATCTGTTTGGAGGATCTGCGAGGCATTGATGAAGATTAACAATTCGGAGCATGGCGAAATTTGCAATGATAAGCGAAAATAATAGCAATAATGCTTGAAATTAATCTGTGAAAATTTTCGCTATGGCCAATTTTATTATCATAATGAAAATTTATATAATGTGAGAATTTAAATATCCTTTAACATGAATAATTTAAAGCTATCATGTGAAAAGTCGCTATCGTGGCGAGGCCCAGCTATCATAGCGAAAAGTCAGCTATCAGTGGCTAAGTACACTATCATGCGAATTTTAAGCTATTATAGAAAATTACTTGTGCATGCGAAAATTCTACATCTTTGTTTTTGTGATCGAGCAACTCAAGTTTGATTAATTCCCTTTGCCTCAATGTAATCATATTGTGGGTTAGTTTGAGGTATTTGCATGTTTGTGTGGGGCTATATAAGCCATGATATGAACATTTTGTAACCTAGCTTTTCATTTTTAACGCAGTTTCATTTACGGCCCCTGTTTTTGTTCCCGTTTTCTCTCTTCTCGCTCCTCTTTCCCTCATTTTTCTAAGTGCAAACAAGCCCCTTTGGATGACAGCTCAGGGATGTTCGTAAACCTCAAAACATGAAAAGGAGGGTTGCTAGGTTGATGTGGGTTGGGGTGTTCCTCTGTTTTCATGAGCGAGTCTGTGTTGTGTTTCAAACTTTCAAAACTGAGTTAAATGCTATTTAATGTATTTTCTTTGGTCAATACTTGGCATGCTTTAGGTTCGATTGCTTCTTTATAGGTAAGATGGCCGAGCATCGTCAAATCATTCTACACGAGCCACTGAAAGTAGGTTAAATGCTTTATTTTCAATGCAGGAGTTTTGATGTACCGGTAATGCTATGATTGAATCTAGGAATGTTACTAAGGGTTGGTTTTTAAGTTAAACAAAGATCCGGTTTTAAAATGACTATGTCATTTGCCATAATGCGAAAATAACCCACATTAACACCTCTACAACTTATCTTACCAAACTAGTGACAAAAACTTCAAAGGTCTTCTTTTTTACAACTTATTTTAAACCTTCTTCCCAGTTAGCTTAATGACAACAACAACCACATTTTTATGCAAATCAAAAATCGAGGAAAGCCTCACTGTTTGAATCTGTTACTTACCAAGTCATTTGTAAGACGAAAACCCATCACAATGTTAGATCCTGAGGCATATCTTCAGGTAAATTAGCTCTGATAAGAGCAACAGATTATAAATTTTGTTGATTCACACAGCGACGTTCTATCAATGGCATGATTAAGTGATTAGGTATCCATTGTTTTTAAGTCAAATTATACCTCTGTCTTACGACTTCTTCTGATATGTCCTGGGTTGATTGCGGGTGGTTTCTTCATGCAAAATAATTATGAGTAGGTTCAATGGTAATTGTTTTGGTTTAGTTGTGCGGGAGGTTTGTGATTTAAAATATCAGCCGATGTTAAATGCAGATTATAAAAGCATGAAGACTCTTGGGTTTGGGTTCTAATTGTAATTATAGCAAGGCTCTTTTCCTCGTGTTGGGGAGGATGACCTATAGTCATCTCCCGAGAAAGTTCTTCGATGAAGTATAAAACCTAACCATAATAACTATCTTTGTGGTATTGTTGAAAGAGAATCAGGTGAGGTCTGAGACAGGTGAAGTAGTCTGTGACTCACCTTCAATGACTAATAGATGGTAGCTAATGAGTCTCAAATGGATATATAACAATAAGCATCCCATGAACCTACTAAGATTACCAAATCGGATCATTCCAAGGTGCATCGAAGGATTTAAACCTATGGATGGAATATAGAGACCCTCGGAGTTTACCTGGCATGAATCACATTGCCCGGTGGCCAGCATACCATCACAAGATAAAGGGTTTAACTCTCATCTCTGAGTTGTCATCTGGAGATTGTTTGAAAGTGGAAATAAAAATGAGATAAAGTGAAAAGCGGGAAAATGATAAACTTCATACTTGAGCTTTATTAATGTTTAAAATCTCCATTACAGTGTCTTGTTGGGGCTTTTATGGCCAAAACCAGATTTACAAATTACGAAATATGAGAAGAATAACTATTACAGGGGGACAAATTGGGACGAAAATCAAAAAGTGACAAAAAAAAAAGTCCAAAAAATGAAAACCAGTATGAATATTGTTGCATTTTTAACGGCCTTGCAAGTAAGATCTTTATGGTTCATTTCTTCTTTGCTAATTCGATCTCTGTATTTCTGATTGAACTTAGATTCTCCATGGTTGAGCTGATTCAAAAACTTTAGCATGATTGGAATGCAAAAACTACAAAATTTGCCACAAAATGTGATTAGTGCTCAAAACCTGTATTAATAAGGGTGTAAAATAGCACTATTTGGGTAGTAATCAAGTAGTAGATTTCCCTGAACACTTTGTCTCTCTGTCCAAGGACTGCCCCCATGGCATAGTCACTAGTATCTAACATGATTTCAAACTCTTTCCCCATTCGAGTCTTCATATAAACATTCTTGAAATAAACTTTCCTTTGAGGTACTTTGCCAGTACCTCAACCATTCCTTTATTAAATTGAAAACCTTCTCGTTCTCCAATATCTACACAGGTCTTCTCTTGGAGAAGTGTGATGAATCTTATGTAAAGCCAGCAGCATGGCCCGAAACTCCTGACTCCTTGACATTAGATAGTGGTGAAATTAGTGATAGTGAAACATAGCTTCCACTTCAGCCAGCTAACTGTGTTTTTACCCAAACCGCAGATTCATTCCTCAACCATAAAGTTGCACTTCTTCTAATTCAAAGCTAAGTTCTTCTCCTTGCACCTTCGAAGCATAGTGGCCAAGTTATTCAAACAGTCTCTAAAACTTGACCCAAAAATAGAGAAGTCATTCAGAAAATTTTCCATGATCTCCTCTACTATATCAGAGAAAATTGAAATCATGCATCTTTGGAAGGTAGCTAGTGCATTACATAGCCGAGGGTGAAATTGTGTAAAAGTCCCATAGGGACAAGTGAATGGTTTTCTCTTGATCTTCGAAGCTATGGCTGCTCGATTGTACCTAGAATACTAATGAAAGGAAGCAATAGTGGGATCTGACGCTTAATGAGTCCATCATTTGATCAATAAAGGGTAGGGGATAGTGGTATTTCCTAGTGGTTGTATTCAGTTTTCTATAATCAACGCACACCCTCCAGCTTTTAACAATCCTAGTTAGGATGAGTTCATTCTTCTCATTTCTTATCACTATGATTCTACCCTTCTTTGGCACAACATGGATAGGACTCACCCAGAGGTCCCAATACGAGATGGCATAGATGAAACTGCATTAAGCCATTTGAAACCTTTTCGACCACTTCCTTCATCAGATTTAATCTCTTCCATTCTTTCTGATAAAAGTCTTTGCATTTCTCCTTCATGAAATTTTGTGCATGCATATTGGAAAGGATTTATTCCGCCCCGTCTGCTGATCCAGGCTAGCTTCATTTTACCATTTCAGCGTCTCCATCATTTCTTTCTCTTCTTCTAGTGTTAAATAAGTAGCTATGATCACAGGATGTGATCTCTCCTTTCCTAAAAAGACATATTTTAAATTCTTTCAATGCTTCCTTAAGCCCAACCCATACGAACTCTTCTTCTCCACATTTGCTTCCCGACTCTTCTTTATTCCGTGTTTCTTATCCTCAGCCACTTCTAGCATGAATTTTAGCGACTCTTCCTCCACTTCCACATTTGCTGTTTCCTCTTCATTTTCAGTCATTGTTTTAGCTTCCAATCTCTTCATTTTCTCGTGAAATTTCTTACATTCTCATCTGATGAACCTCTTCATTGTCATCTTCCTTCGAGCTTTGGTTTAAAGTTGAATTTCCTTCCTCTTCCCCGACTCTGAAAGTCAACTCTCCTTTTTACATCAATCGAATTTTGATAGCTAAAAGGGTCTTCAGTAGTAGAGGAACATACTTATCTTCTTCCATGTGACCCTGCAAGTCGACTAGGAAATAAATTTCCCCATTATTGACATCTTCTATAACCTTTCGGGTTTGTGATAGATTTTCTTCCATTTGGAGTGTTAGATTAGTGGGAGATAACTCCCCTAAACTGCCACTGATGAAGGGATAAGGTTGATGCTTACCCCGGAGTTACAAAGAGCCCTTCCAAATTCATGGTTCTCTATGGTATAATGGATAGTGAAACTTCCAGGGTCTTGCTTCTTTTGAGGCATTCTCCTCTAAATTACAACATATTAGTTTTTTGAAAGGTTCATTGTTCCACAATCATCTAGCTTCCTCTTCTTACTGATATGAATTTTGCATAATTTGGAATTTGAGCCAAAGCTTTAGCAAAAGGAATGTTGATTTCCAGCTTCTTAAACATATTTACAAATCTGCTAAATTGTTCATCAATTTTGGCTTGCTTCAACCTTTGGGGAAATGGTGGGGGAGGTCTATACATTCTCACCTTCTCCTTCTTTTGAGTCTTTTCCTTTTCTACACTCTCTTCATTCTTTTCTTCTTCTGATAGGTCTCTCCTAGATGATTCAACTGCATCCTTCTCAGCTTCCAATTTCTGATTTCTCTCGTCCTTTATGGCTTCTTCATTTCCAGCTTCTTTATCCTTTTTCTTGCTCTCTTGGAGTTCCTTTCCAATCCTTAGTGTTACAGCCAAACAATCCTTGGGGGTTTTCTGAGCGTCACATGGAAAAGTGTCCTTGGACTGTTTTTGCAAGGAAAGGGCTAGCCGCCCTACTTGTGTCTCCAAGTTTTTTAGTGAGGCATTAGTATTGGATTGAAATATATTCATGTCACCAACCTTTGCTCATATTTTTTGAGAATTTTCTTAGTATCAACCATATATCCAAGCATTTTCTCCTCAAAAATCTGAGTTCTCTTTTGCTCTTGGTGATCAAATGAGATTACGTGATTTTGCCTCCCGATAACCTCTTGGCAGTTTGTGCTGGCAGTTTGTCTTTCTTTGTGGATTTGATCCTTGTCCTGTAGTGGACATGTTGGTTCATATTGTTGATTATTATGTTGGTTAGGCCTCAGTACTTGGCCTTGATGGTTTCCTCTTCCATATGAGAGGTTCTCATGATATCTCAAGGCAGGTGTGTAGTGGGTTGGCAGATTGGGGTTTGGTTTGAAGTGGTAACTCCTCCCCTCATTCAGGTAATTGCACTCCTCAAGTTGACCGCTCTGTGAGCTACTTCTTGCCTCTTCTCTTTGCATAATCCGCCGTTTACATTATGGCTCCTCCTCTCTTGGTTGCCCTCTTCTGTCGCATGAAACTTACTTCGTAACGAGTCATTTTGTTCGATTCATGCGCCCCTCGACTTTATATCTTACCTTTACTCTGAAGCAGGAGGATTTATATTACTTCGCGATTCTTCTGAGTTTTAGCCTCTTGCTTACTCTTCCTCTTGAATGCTACCGTAGCATGCATCGATGATGCCCATAGAGGTAATTCATGGCATGGTAGAAAATTTCCATCCCCGGGTGGTTGGTTAACTGTGCATTGAGCACTATCTTGACTGACTTCTTGTACCTCTTGACCATTGTAGAGGCTTTCATCTTCTCCTTGTGACGATTATCTCCCTTCTTCTTTCAAATATAAGGGCTAGTGGGAAAAATCTTTCCATATAAGCTAACAAGCTCCTTTAATTATTCTTGAACCATAAGGTAAGGATTCAAACCAAAGTTGATGCTATATCCTAGGAGAAAATGGGGAATACTTCGACTTGATTCCATATCTAACTCTCACATTTCATCGCCCAGCGTATTAGCCATCTTTCAAAAACTTCTTCCCATGTGCACATTAGGATCCTTAGAAGGGTGCCCTGTGAATTGATTTTGTTGCATCATACATTGATTAAAGTTGCTTCAACTAAAATTATTAGCATCATGTAGTGCTCCCGCGTGATGGTCTTCTCTTATCACTGGCCTCCATAGGTTTTCCATAGTTCTCTGCCTTGCATTGCTCCTATTTGGAGTGGCCTCTTGAGTGTTATCTCCCATGTCTTCTTGTTCAGTCACCCCTTTTTGTTTAGTAATTTTCAACTTCCTTAACCTTGTTAATGTTCTCTCAATTTCAAGATTTAGTGAAAGCAACTTAGCTTCCTTTTTCTTTCTATGCATAAAACAGTACTTGAAATGTAAGAAACTAATGCCACAGTTAGATCTTGACCAAATCGATCTATACATGATTTAATGATAGTTCAATGAATTCAAATTACTGACCAACTAAAAGAAAATACAAAAAACATAGCAATATAAGCTGAAAATTGAATTACAACTGAAAAATAGGGAATATAACCTACCTATCATAACATTCTTTCCTAAAAAAAATCAAACACACACAAATATGATACTAAAATACGGCAAATTTGGCCCAAATTTCTCTAAGACAACTAATTCAACATCTAACTAGTGTAAAAATTGAAATAAATGAAATTTAAAAAAAAAATTACTCAAATTAGTAAATTTTTTTTTTATCTGAATATTAGTCTTAAATTCTAGTTCAATCCCCGGCAACAATGCCAAAAACTTGATTACCCAAAAAAAGTTTACTGTTCACCTCATTTCTGACACTGCTGCCAAAGACTAGTCAGTCCTCGGTAACGATGCCAAAAACTTTTATGTTCTTTTATTGGTATGCTCTTGCCAAGTTAGTCGGTCCACAGTAGACCAAAAACTTGATGATTTTTTTTGGATCGAGTGCATAGTCAGTTCTGTTCTTTCCAAGTGCGGACTTCCACCACTCTTCAGGACAAATTATTAGGCAAATAATTAATAAATTTAGGGCATTCCTATTTCCTGCCAAATTATTATTTATTTATTTATTTTTGTGAACTGAACTAGGCCTCGAATGTCTGCAAGTGCACAGGTCGTATAAGTAGTAAAGTAGACTCTATAAGTCCAGATATCATTCCTGATGATTTACTTAGAATCTTAACCCAGTGCCTGATTGCCCGAGTTCATCCTTTATTTAAGGCTCTGAATTGGGTGTAAAGATAAAGAGTGTTTAAATAAATGTTTTTGGCTCTTTTGTTCTTATGCAATGTTTTTGGTCTTTCATATATTGATAGAATTTGGAATGGGTTAATTGCATCAAAATACAACAAGTTCCAAAAAATTTAGTCATATCTCATTAATTGGTCTTTGCTTAAGGGGTACTTTGGTTAGATCCTAGCTAACTTCCACAAATCTAACTTGTCACAACCTAAAACACAGGCTCTCAACCAAGTTTCAAGTGCTCAAGCCATTACTTTTATAAATAGATTAGGAAAGAAATGGTCCTCGGACCAAGGTTTCCATCAATTCCATCAGCTAGATGAGACTTGATCCTCAAACGAGGTCGTAATCCCATCACATCCCAGCTTAAATCACTACCCCTGAGTGGATTCACATCTTCGATTCCATGGGCCAGAGGTTGTGCATGAACTAAAAAGAGAAGAACACTCCAATATTCAGCTCAAGAACAGAATAATCTGGGATCCAACTCTTTAAATCACTCCTCAACTGTCACTTTGAAGGGATCTACGAGGAGATCTAAAGCAAAAAAATTAAGATCTCTTACAGAATAATGAAGCTTAAGAGAAACAAATTCTAATTCAGTCATATAAAACTCAATCAATCATCAAACCATCAATTAATCTGTAATCGGAATTAATTCAATTAATTTATCAAAATTAGTTAGTCTTTCAAAATTCTAAAATCTCAAACATTAATCCCAAGTTGGTCAGGAAAGTTCACAAGGTTTGAAATCATAAACATAAAGTAAAATGAGAAAAAATTCCAATGCTCTACTTCACCAGTAAAAGCTTATTAAGCTAAGTTAGCTGAGCTTTGAATCTCCCCTCCCTTGATGCTTTCTTTTCTGAAATTAGAAAGTTGGTCCTCAGGCCTTTTCCTTTTACCACCTGAGGCTGTATTGATAGGCTCTAATGATTAGGCATGAAAAGCGAAACAAATATCGGACTTAGAAAAGCCCGCGATTGGCCTAGTCATAGTGATGAGCTGAATTGAGTCTTTGCCTTTAAACGGAGAGTCATTGAGAAGTTAAAGGCGGTTAAAGATGTCAGAGGTCTGGTGACTTTTGCCTTAAGCTCATAGTTTGTCCGTAATTGAAGCCTTCTACCAGTGAACATGTTGTCATTTGTCCTGATTATATGTAGGCCAGACTTCATATGAATTCATTTTGACTTTAGTAAGCATTACAATTGGATACACAATTCCTAAGTTGTAGCCCTTTATTATCGAGCTGGCTCACGAGACACTGCTCTGTCTAACCATTTGATCAATTGTTTTTTTATCTTTCTTAAAATCAACATCCTATTTGGCCAACTTTGAAACAGTTTAGAAAAGTTATATATTTCTCTCTTTTTCATTCACTTAGAGCTCAAGGCTGATTGTGGAAAGTCTAAAGGAAAAAAAAACGAAGAAAATATCTATTTAAAAAAAAAAAAAAGAACTTTCAAAAATATTCTTTTCCAAAATAAAAACAAAAAAATTAAACTATCTATAGTGTAAAAGTTTTTAAAGATCAAAATAAAGTAATATTTAAGCTACTTATATATTAATATCATATTTTTTTTTCGTTATCATTCTTATTGTTATAACAACATTGAAATTTTAAAAAAAAAAAAAAACTTAACACATTGAAACAAAAGCAAATAATTGTACATATCTTATATGCGAGGCCAGGAAATACAAGAAAGGCGAATTAATAAATCCATTCTTATATGAAACCTCATGTCAGACAACCCGATCTAAAACTTTGTTGGGTTGATTTAATCAGAATTAAACTCATTGGAAAGCCAACTACTGGATCTCCACCAGGATCCCCACCTTCTTGAATCAGGTCCATACGCTAGTAAGATGGTAATTAGGAAGTGATGTGGAAGAAATAGACGTCGGGTTACCATATTGATGTTCATGCCGAAGATCCTTCTTTCATTATTTCACTGGCTACATCTTCTCGCCTAAAGTAATGAATGGAAATACGGTCTTGAGAACCATTCTATTTCCGCAACACAAATGCCTAAGCCCATGTATTTCAGGAAGAATGCAAAATAAGGATTAAGGACTTCTATATCTAAATAGAATGTCTTCTATGTGCTTTTTGTTAGTGAAGGGTAGCTTTTTTTAAAAAGAAACTTGTCCCACATGGAAAAAAGACAAACTTTTTTGGGTTTATATACTTTACCCATCTTTGGGCTTGTATAAGGCTTGAGAAGAGAGAAGGCCTTGGGCGCACCAGAAATAGGGTGAAAGCACACCACATCGCCTCCCCCCTCCCCTTTACATGATTATCACGAGTCACATTTGGTTTGCTCCAATTTTTTTTGTTTTGTTTAGCTTAGATGAAAACCTTGGTTTTTTCCTATTGAAAAATCAAAACGTTTCAAGTCTTAAAAACTTAGTAAATTGAAAAAGGTTTTGTTTAACAACAGCTTTTTTTAATTCAATTCCTCAACCACTAATTTTCGAATTTCAAACCTCAAACCAAATTGTTACATAATTATTTTCCTATAAATTGAGACCTTTACTAATGTAGAAGAACATAGATTTTCTCTCCCTCTCCATATTATTCTCTCTCTGCTGTTCTTGTTCCATAACCACTCTCTGAAGAACTGTTGAAGCCTGGGGAATAAAATTCCTAAGGACAGTGTTCTAAAACACGCCATAATTAATTAATTTATTCCTATAGTCTGTGCCTCCAAATTCCATCCTCTCATCTACTATTGTTGGTTTGTCTTCTCATTCAAACAGCCTGCATGGAGAAGGAAGAGGGAGAGAGAACCGTTCCTCTTTCCTATGGGTTTCTTCGACAGTTTTTCTAGCATGCAAAAACTTCCTCAAATTGCGTCTTTTTAATCTTTCCACGTCATGGGTCTGGTCAGGTTAGTCCATTTAGGCACTCAACCCATAATCTAATTCTATCATCTCCCACTTGCATAAGACGATCTGATCTAACCAAAACACATATCCAAGTCCTTTGTATTCCACATTTGAGGGTCATTCATATAGGCAAATGGTCATGTGACTATGCGAGCACGTCTACAATTTGGGCCAATTATAGACTTATGCACTTGTTAGGGATACATAGTAGCTCAACCCCAACATTTATGACTGAAGAATAATAATCATGTCATGCTATATTCCAGACTTACCTAGTTACATTAACGTATACACTTAATCCCAAACAGGAAAATGTAATAGTAGGCAATTACATTCGATCAATTATATTAGCTACAAAAGCAATATAATGGGTTGACCTTCAGCGCATTTTTTTTTTTTTTTTACAATGTAACTCAAAAAGAAAGTCTTTCTTTTAAGCTCATGTCTATTAGATTCAAATTAACTGCTTACAAATATGTTCCATAAGGATAAATTATCTCACCTCTGTTGAAAACATATCAAAGTAGCAACATTAATTTGTCAACTCAAGACATTGCCCAAAAAAGAGTAAAGAGATCTGATAATAAGAACATCATAATTGCAATAACCATAAGGATCTCATATAGTGATGCATGGATCAATCACTCACTTTCATGCCACTCCACCATTTCAAGCACCTTAATTATGAAATACGATACGTGGTGGTTTCTCTTCATTTAGAGAATTAATATGTCAAACTACCACCATACAGACATTAACGAAGAGCTTCACATAAGTAGCTTATCTAGAGTTTTGCATCCATAGTTTTCCTGCAAATATTCAAGTCTAGTTCAAACAGGCAAATGTAATAGTGGGCAATTACATTCGATCAAATATATGATTTATTATAAACCTCATCTTGATACTTAATCAAGGCAACACTAATTATCTTTGTATTCTTTTCACTCATTTTTCATCATTTAGTATCTAGTGTCTCTTTGACTTAAAACATATTAAGTTAGGGTGGTTGCTCATGTGAGAGGCTAACCTACAACGACATACATTTGGGAACATATTTGCATAAGTACCCGATCACTACGAGAAAAAAACACATATGGTGGCGTTTATAATAAGTCACCATAAATAGAGAGGTGTCCTTGACATAGTGTCACCTATCATGCATAGAGGTATCAATGGGTGACACATTTGGAAGTGACACAAAAGTAGATTAATTGTTGATAAATTTGGAAACGAATATTTTTAACAACCTTCCAACACCCTCCCTCATGTGTGGCCCCATACCCAGAGTCCTTAATGGTATTTCCAATAATTAAATGAGAATTCAAATTGCAATGGGAGGTATTGAACCCAAGACCTCTTACCAAATCAAGCTCTAGTACCATGTTAAACTACCAACTCACCTACAAGCTCAAACTTGTAAGATTTGGATTTAATATGAATATCATGTCTTTTAACACTTGTGAAATATGTGGTTGATTAACCCATAAATTATCAAAAATTATAATAATAAATCATTTATTTTAAAATTATCAAAACAAAATATATTAAAATATTATTCTCTATAATTTAGTTGGAAAGAGTTTTTTTTAGAAATTTGTAAGTATTTATAAATATTACAACATAAAAAATTTATTTTTAAATGAATTGGCCAATTAAACAATAAATAATATTATTATTTACTGAACAAATATTATAAATCATTTTATTCCAAAAGTATTCAAACAAAATATATTAAAATATTGTCTGCATAATTATATAAGTGACTAGACATTATTATTTTATTATAAAATCAAACTTTATTTTTAGATAAAAATGAACTTATTTATTGGATATATTAAAGTTATTTATCGGAGATGTCAAATAAATATTTTTTATTTTATTTTATTGAGATTATATTTATAAAAAAAATTCTCATAGGTTTATGGATGCAGGAAAATATGGAAGAAGATGATGGTTCGGGTTATGATATAAAATTTTATATATCAATTATATGTAAAAATAATAAACTTTTTATATTATGTTCCTAATTAGCATATATAATAAAATTACCATCAAGTTGTAAAATTTAAAATTTTGCATATGGTATAACTTTTAGAAAATGACACCATAAATCCAAAATAAAAAACATCAATATGCTGATACTTTTCAAAAAATGACACCATAATCTAAAATTAGCACCATCTAGCTACTCCAACACAAATTATTATTTTTTTTTTCATATGGTGTCACTTTTCAGAAAATGACACCATAAATCTAAACCTAGCATTTTCAATTAAATATTTCTAAATGATGTGTCACATTTATGAAATTTAACTCATACCGTGTCATTATTTTAACAAATGACACCAAAAATAGTGACACCATAAATTGTTTTTGTAGTAGTAAATTGTATATCCGATGATACAAATAACAAATATTCCTATTATTTTATCAAGCATGGAATATCTTATATCCAATAAATGATAATCCAAGATACATGACTAACACATATCATAGTGTACATAGTCCATAACTTTACACATTCACAAAACATGTTCATTTGATTGAGTTTTGTGAATGGATGATGAGCCTAAATCTCATCTATTATTAAGGTCATTTTTCATGAATATTTAAGGCTTAAAAATGCAACTTAATGCAAAATCACAGAGTCTGCACCCAGATTTCTATTTTGCATGAATTTAAAGAAAATTAGCAAAAATCAGCATAAACAAAAAAAAAAAAAAAAAAGGTGAGCAAAAATGCAATGTCACGACATTGATTGAAGAATGTTGCAACATCATGTGAAGAAAGGCGAACACGGTTCAGTCCGCGACATCGGAGTTGAGCAGTATTTGCGAACGACTGGATTTGAGTAATGTCGCGACATTGGCTTCGAACATCAAAACACTAGCGATGTCGGCGACATTGGCCCAACATCAAAACACTATGATGTCGGCGACATCGCCAATTCCGCGACAAACGGCAATGTAGCGACGACAGTTGATATCCGCGACATCAGATGAAAGAAAAGGAATACAAATTTCAACTTCATGATTAGTAAAGCATTCGCTATTTAAACATAAACGAAACTGATATCGCGACATTGGTGAAGGAATGTCGACGTAGCAATGTCGTGACTTCAAATTCCAGAGTCGCAACATCATAATTAAGCTGGAAGATTGAAGACCCAATTTTATGCCGCAACATCTCACGACATCAGCTGCGACATCTTGCGACATGGGAACAATGTCGCGACATGGGAATAATGTCGCGACATTGACAACCAGAGTCATGACATTACACAAATAGGCAAAAACCTAGAGTTGCAACACCGAAAGCAATGTTACGACATCAGTGCGACCAGGGCAAAAATTTTAGGCTTTTTGAAGACCATGTTTTGCATGTCGTTTTGGACCCGATTATTGGGGCATAAATAAACTCTAGGGTGGGTATGTTTATCAACGACCTTCGACCGGGTTTTGAGCTTTTGGAGGAGCTGAAGTCTCTTTTGTATATATTTTTCTTTTTATTTTCTTTTCAAGATTTACTTTAGAATTAGAGTAGTCAATCCGAGTCAAAATGTGGAGTTGGGATCATTGTATATTGAGTTTCATTTCTACCTAAATGCAAGTGGAATTTGGGAATTTTTCTAGAATCCAGTTTATTCAATTTGATTACAATTTCAACGAATTTTTTTTATCAACTAGTCATAGTCATTTGTGATCCAGTTATGAAAGGATGAGCTCCCTCTATGAAGGAATTTGGCATTTTGATTATTTTTTGTAATATTAAATGATGTTTTGGTTATGAAAACTGGATCGATGTAATTGGTACTACTCTTGTAATGAGTTGTTCATAATATCAATGTTCTATACCCAGAAAGAGTTGTATATGTGCTCTGATTTCCAGGATCCTCTTGAGTGACACAGGCATGGACAACCTAAGAGCAAAGAGCAGTGACTTGGGGGTACATTGCACTGATATTCATTGAACTAATAAACTAAGTATCATTCTGGTGCATCACAAGTGATGTTCTAACATCTGACTTCAAGGTTCTCTTCTGGGTGATAATAGAAGTGTGTTCCCGAGGAATAAGGACCACTTGATGAGATATAAGTTTAATCCTTTGAGGTTTCATCTCAATCCAGTAGAATGATTTTAATCTTGTGTTAGCTAAGATTCTAATCAAGGTGAAAGAGATTTTTATTTGAATAGATGTTTGGTACCCGGTGCATTGAAAAGCGTAGTAATTTATACATAGGCAGCGGTTCCACAGTCCCTAAAATGACACTTAAAATCTTGATTTAAAAAAACAGCTAAATCTTAAAGATGATCAAATCCTAAAAGTAGCTATTTAGACCCCATTGACCTGACTTAGGGATATGGTATCTTTAAATAATTGAAATGTAGTGTTAAGAATTATTCGGCTGGAGTGTGCATATTGGATGATCCGGGATTCATGACCTTCATAGTACTTGTTCTTGAACCTGCTGTGGCTTAGATAATCCTTAACAGATTTTATTACAGTGTTATTTCTACTCATTGAAATCTCCTATTCTTTTGGTTAGACTTTCTTCAATTCAAGAAAATTTTATAAAAAGCACTTTTATTACAGTTTTGTTAGCTATTTTACAAATCATAGAAAATAGTAGTTCAAATAGTTATTTTCCTGAGTAGCAAGGGTAGTTGATCTTTAGATTTCTCATCAATCCATGTGGGAATGATATCTAGACTTATAATCCACTTTATTAATTGTATGACCTGTGCACTTGCAGTGATTTAGACCAAAACGAGTTTTAATTACATAATATTATATACAACAACAGAAAACAGTTTTCACATCATATTTTATCTCCAACAAAGTTTTGGCATTCTGCTGAGGTTAATTTAGTCCTTGTGTGGTAATGAATTTGAGTAATAGTTCATCAGTTGTTTTGGTTTATGTAAAAAAAAAATAATTCAACAAGTTTTTGGACATCATACATCTCTAGAAGGTAGCAGGTGCATTACACAATCCAAATGACATTCTTCTAAAAGCATAGGTGCCATATGGACATGTAAATGTTGTTTTCTCTATGGCTGCTCGATTGTAAGCTAGTATCCATCCGAAGTGTAGTGAGTAATCTTTACTAATTTTCCAACATCTGATCAATGAATGACTGAGGATAATGATCCTTCATGGTAGCAATGTTTAGCTTTTTGTAATTAATGCAAACTCTCCATCCAGTCACAGTCTTTGTAGGAATAAGCTCATCTTTCTCATTTCTTATGACTGTCATCCCACCCTTCTTGGGAACCACATGAACTAGGCTTACCCAAGGACTATCTGATATTGCATATATAAGGCCTACATTTAGCTATTTAAGAACTTTTTTCTTCACTACCTCTTTCATGGCCCCAGTTGACCTCCTCGATGTTCGGTGGTTTGCATTCTCCTCCTTGAGGATTTTATGCATCGATTGAGGTTGGCCCGCCCGGATCTTATTGACCATGCAATAGCTTCCTGATGTTTTCTCATAATTTCAACCACTTTTTGCTCTTTCTCTGCAGTCAAGTCAGCTTCTAATATTACAGGTTTAGATCTTTCTTTACCAAGGAATGCATACTTCCTCACTTTTTAGACAATTCCTTCAGGACAAGACATTTAGAGCACTTTTCTTTCATCTGGAATTCTTCCTCACTTTTTGGACTTTCTGTGCTTCTTTCATTTAAGCTCAAAACAATTTCTACAATCAATTCTTTCTTTTCAAATTCATCAATATGGAATGAAGAAGAGATGTAGTCATCAAAGGATTTATCTTTCATTAAATCATAATTCATCTTCTGAACAAAATTAACCTTTGTCGGTTTCATACAATGGGCACCTTCGAGCCATCATGTTTTCAAAGCAATTGAGTGCCAGGCCCGAAATAGACCACTCGATTATGACTCTAGGTAAGTCCTTTCTTCCATCAATCAAGTTGCTCTACATTGCGGGAAAAGACTGTCGAGAAGAAGTGGAATCTAGTTTATCCTCTTTATATAATCACAATAAAGTCATTGGAAGATGACTTTCCGCCTTAGCAGCCGTCTTCGGGATGCCTTGAGTGAGCGAGGATCTATCTCTGTCATGTGGTGACATCGTAGTGGGAGTTAACTCCCCTAAACTTAGCCTTTTAACCACTAATAGAGGTATCAGATTGATGCATGCACTGAATCACATAAAGCTTTTCCAAACTCATAGTTTCCAATAGTGCAAGGTAATGTGAAGCTTCCTATATCTTTCATTTTCTAAGGCATGTTCTTCTGGATGATAGCACTGCAATTTGCTGATAAGCTTACTACTCCTTCTTCATCCAACTTCCTTTTTTTTCCTAATAATATCCTTCATAAACTTTGCATAGTGTGGCATTTGAGCTATTGCCTCAACAAAAAGGATGTTGATTTCTAGCTTCTTGAATATATTCAGGAACTTTGCATACTGGTTGTCCAGCTTAGACTACTACAATCTCTGAGGGAATGGGATTGGAGCCTGATAGACTCTCACTTCCTCTTCTTTAGCCACTTCATCTTTTTCTTTCATCTTTTCCTTTGTAAATAGCCCTATTGATTACTACCCAAATAGTCTTATTTTACCTAAATATCAGTTTCGACACTTTTTGTGTAATAATCAACCTAATTAACTTGATTGGCATGTTAAGGACCTTCCAATGCTACTAATCAAATGTTATGGCAAGTTTTGTTATTTTATAGGCTATTTATACCATGAATGGGACTCGGCTCAAGCATGAAGAAATCGAATTGGAATCGAGGCAAAAAGAATAGCAGGAGCATAACAGAGAGATCTGATATGCTTGGAAATTTGCGAGGTTGCGAGATTTCGCATTTCCCAGCCACCTTGGGGCTTCGCGGCCACTATCAATTTTGCGCAGCCCCTCGTGCCGCATACTGCAAAAGTTTCCTACCCTTCTTTGTCTCTTTGTAATAGTATGCTCGTTGTTGTTATTTTGGTAATTTGTATTAAGGTTTGGCTATATAAGCCCCCAAACAAGACATTATAAAAGTCAGCTTTTCATTTTATTAAAGTTTTTTTTTTTTGAGGGAAGCTTGTAGAGTTCCCGCTTTTTCTCATTTTCCTTCACTTTCTCTCATTTTCTCACTAGCCAAACACCCTTTGAGGATGAGAACTCAGAGGATGAGTGGATAGAAACCCTTCCTCCTTGGTAGAGGCCCTTTGGGTAAGGATCTGAGGCGGTGAGGTTCCCCCATGTTTTCACGCAGGTATCCACTTCCATTACTATTCTCCCTTTTTAACTTTAGGTTTTGATCCCTTCAAGTCACCTTGAATGATTATTATTTGGTAAGCTTTTGGGCTCATTGGATGCTTAATGTTAGATCTAATGATGTTCATTAGTTATCATTTATGAGCCATTGGAAGGTGAGTCAAGGTGACTTTGTTTTAATGACTAAGAGTATTAATGGCCAGTGATTGCCATTTTCAAAAATATTTAATGAAGGGTAGTTTTTATAGCTAAATGAAGATCCAGTTTGGGAGATAACTATAGGTCATCCTCCCCAACGCGAGGAAAAGACCCTAAGAAACCCTCATTTTCCCTAGGAACCTAACACTTCAAGGAATTCTCTATTACATTTTAACTTAATTTACTTTTAGTTTCACCATTAAAGCCCACTTTTTATCAAATCCCAATATCCAAATAGAAACCACCAGTATAAGTCTGTCATTTCTATGAAGAAAACTCATCCTAGTTAACGATCCTATAGCCACTATACTGTAGTAGCAATGCTACGGCAGTAGGAGGTATTAGGTATAAATTTTGTTGATTCAGGATACCTTACGGCATTATAATGAATCAACTATTATGTTTTTCTTTTTCTCATTGCTCATTGAATCACGATCTTGCGCTCTCAGTCTCGACCTCGTTGCCTGCTTCTAGAACTCAACTATCTTCATACAACTCATTTCCATTCCTTAAAGTAACAACCATGCAATGTTTAGGATTTTCCTTGGTGTCACTAAGGAAAGAGTCCCTAGATTGATTCACGCATAGCTGGGCAGGTGCCTACTTGGTCTCCGTATTTTGAAGGCTTTGTTTATTGTTCAAGTGCGAGAGCACAGTTATGTTTACTGTACCACTTTACAAACTCGGCAAATTTCTCGTACGGGTTCCAGAATTCTCTTGTCGCAGGACATATAAGTCGATGCAGTCTTAAAGCATTTAGGATCTTCTTTGTCCTTTATTATCACGCCCTCTGAATGCCTTGTTCGCGTCGCCCGGAAACCCGGGTGGAGCATAATTCTATTGGAAGTGCAGTATTTGACCTTGCTCAGTCCACCTCCATAAGAAATTCTCATGGTTCCTCGAAGACTAAAGTATAGTAGGTTGAAGGATTTGTTGTTTAAGATTAAAAGTTGTAGCTTCTATTCCCAGTAACAATGAAATAGTAACGATTAGGGCCTTCATGAAGAAAGCCCTTCCTCAACCAGCATTTCTACCCTGACACCTTCTGATCACTTCATTACAAGAATACCCTCTTTTATCTTATGTGTTCATCCTGTTCATAAGAGCATCTAGCTTAGCTTCAATTGCTGACATTTTGTTGAGCTCAATTACTCCTCTCTTCAGCCTACTCTCCCTGAAGCCTCAGATGGAGCTTTGTAGTTTCTCTTCTTGGATTCTTCTGTCAATTTAAGTAACCCTTCGGCATTCTTCCTTGGTGCATCTCCATAAGCTACATCCTGATTCCTTGGAAATTCATAATTCTGAAATTTGCATGATAAGAAGATGTCATCCGGGTCCTCTTCTCTATTCACATGCATTAGGCGTCTTCTTAACTGACTTCTTGAATCTTTCCCGAGCATTGTGAGAACTCATCTTCTTTACGTTTGAAGCGTCATTTTCTTCTCTATCTACAGTAAAGTAGGAGGGAAGAATCTGCTCAAATAAACTTCCACCAATTCCTCCCAATTGCTCACAAATCCATATGGTAGGGAATCAAACCAACTGACTGTAATGTCCCTTAGTGAAAATGGGAACAGCTGCAGCTTGATAACATTTGAATTAACTCCATTTAGCTTGACAGTGTTAGTCATCCTCAATAATCTCCCCAAGTGCTCATTTGGATATTCACAAGGATGCCCAGTAAATGGTATGTTACCTTGGTGATGTCGGAGCGAGGCTTGACTCAAAGTTGTTTTGCCTCATGGGTGGATGTCTCCTTTGCTGAATGCTTCTCTAATGATTGGCCCCTCCCGGAAATCCTCCGTTGTTCTCTCTGCCCTTGTGGTTTTTATTAGGCGCTTTGAATGGTGCAAGTGCAGGTAATCTCTCTACTCTACCATGATTGCTTTAGCTGCTACTCTTTCTTTCTTGAGGTTTCTAATTGTCTTCTCTAGCTCAGTGTCTAGTGGCAATAAATCAACTCCAATCCTTCTATGCATGTAAAAATCCCCTGAAATTATAAAACACTGAAATCAAAGTACATTTACTAGAAAGATTTTTCTATAACCTATTTACACCCAAGAAAAATATGCATTGAATCTACTTCTTCAGTTAAAACTCTTTTTGTATTTTTCTAAAAAAAAAAAATTAGAAGAATGCAATCAAAATTGAAAATATTCAATTGCACATGTAAGCAAATATTCAAGATTATCTCATATTTGCCATTATCCAATTCTAACATTTCCCACTTGCACAAAATGGCATGATCTTACCCGAACACATATCTAAATCCTCTTTATACCACATTTGAAAGTCATTAATACAGGAAAATGGGTTGTGTGACCTATCTGAGCACACACCTGGTTGGGGCTATGGACTTATGCACAGTTAGGGATACATGGTAACAAACCCAAATTATGAGTAAAGAATAATAATATTGCCTCGTTGATTACTACCCAAACAGTGTTGTTTTACCTCTGCTATTTTCCTAGGTTTGAGCACTTTTGCATAGTAATCACCTAGATGCCGGTTGGCATGAGCCCCAGGACCTAGATATGCTACGATCATATTTTATAGTGAATTTTTGTTTCTGAGCCAGTTATATTTAAGTTTAGAGGAGTCGGCTCAATACGGAGAATTCGAGTTGAAATCAAGGCTGGATTATAGAATTGGAAAAAACCAAATAGCCACAGCGATTTGAGGTTGCAAATTTCACGGCCCCTATAAATTTTCATAAATTTCTTGAATTTTTGTTGCTCTATTATTTGAGCTATATTTTTGTACTCTTTTTTATCTCTCTTCGAAAATTTGTCCACATGTAATAGTGATTCTCTTTGATATTTTGGTAAATTGTATGTGCGGTATAATATGCGAGGAAACCAGACTTTGTAATTATTCATTGATTGAAATTAGAAAAGCTTCCTAGAGAAGCCTCATTTTTCTCTCTGGATTTTCGTTCATTTTCATTCCTTTCCACTAGCGAACACCCCTCAGGGATGACGCCCCGAAGGATGAGTGCTTGGCTAAACTCCCTCCTTCCTTAGACGAGAGGGCCTTTGGGCAAGGAACTGTGGTAACACGGGGGCTCTCATCGTGTTTCAACGCCGGTATTCTCTTACGTTGTCTTCTCTCTTTCAACTTTGAGTTCTATCCCTTCTATTCACCTTGAATGGATTTAGTATATATAGTAAGCTTTAGGATGCTTACTAGATCCACATGATGTTGGTTGAATTATGTTTATGATCCAATGGAGTGATTCGAGACGGGTTTTAATGTGAACATTAATGGACATTGAATGCTCATTTTCAAAGGGGATGATATTGAGGTGAGTTTATAAGCTAAATCAAATCCGATTCGGGAGGCGCCATAGGTTATTTTCCACTATGCGAGAAAAGACCGAGAACCCCTGTTTGCCTAGACCCAGGCCCGGTCACAACACTTGAGAATTCTTTACATATTTTTACATCGCTTTGGTTATGATTCTGACTACCAAAACCCCCTCTTTTATAACTCAAAATCCAAAATGAATTCACCGATTCGAATTTCGGTGTAGTCGTTTACACAAAGAAAGAACCCATCCTATGGACAATCCACAGAACCCCTTTTATGCTATAGTAGCTATGCTACGCCCGATCTGAGTGTTAGGTTATAAATATTATTGATTCAAAATACCCTAGAACACACATAAATACCGTGAATCAAATGGCGTCATTAGGGGATGGTGCCTCGGTCTGAAATGACCCAAGTTTATTTGAACACTCGTGATCCTCGTCATAAGCTCACAGTGAATTTCTTTTCTAACATCGTTCTTTCTAGCAATTCTTGCTAGGTTGATTAATTCCATTCCGCATCAATATTTTTACTTCTTATTAACCCTTTTAGTAGAATATTCTTTGTTTTACATTTGTTGTTGTCTTATTTTCATGCTAGGGGTTATGTTCCGGTGTTTAGGAATTGAGCCAGATTAGTTAAATCGGTATCATGAATCAGAAACATGATAGTGAACTTTGAATTCGATCCAATGGAACCCCATGATGATGGCAGAGAAAGTCAGTAGAAATTGGAAAGGAACCTCGATGCCTTGATTGTGAGGGACCATCTCCACAGATAAGTGCTCCTTTGCGTTGTACCTCAATGAAATGATTGTTGAACCTTACCTTATATACTCATTCCACTTTCCACTTAGGTATGAGAGTAGGAACCCTCTCCACATATCAAGAATTTGAAGAGGGGTTTGCAACTTGCCACCTTAGGGAGGATACTACACTGGACTTAATGTGGCTTAAAGATTTTTCCTTTCATTTAAGGATAAAAGTAAAATTTGGATCAACTCCACGAAACTTGAGAGAACCATCAGGCCCCGAGGCGAGATGCAGGCTAAGTTCCACGAAGAATTCTTCTCCACTCCGCAGAACAAAGGCTTGGCGATTTCCGCTCGACTAATGAGAATGAAAAATTACATGAATCTTTAGGAAAGGTATATGGGCTTTCGATGCTTGTCCTCGCGTAGGTTTGACACTTGGTTGCTAGTCAACCATTTTTACGATGGGATTTCTCCTGGCATGAAGCAATTATTGGAGACTACGTGTGGAGGAGACTTCTTGAAAAATCTAGAGGAAGCTTTGGATTTCTTGGGGTATGTAGCTAAAACTTCAAAAGGTTGGGATGAGCCTAACCCAAGGGAAATTGAAAAAATGAGACCTCAACCCAGCACAAGGGGTGTCATGTATTCCCTTTCGGAGGACTTGGACATGAAGGCTAAACTTTCAACCTTAGCTAGAAGGTTGGACGAACTAGAAATGAGGAACCATCATGAGGTGCAAGCAATGACTGAAACTCCTATGACAAACAAGCCATGTTTCATCTGTCAATCTACTAAGCATCTAGGAGAACAATGTCCGATTGTTCTATAAATGAGGGAGATGTTAGTGGAACAAGCTAATGTTGTTGGTCAATTCAAACCATCAACCAATACACCATATGGCAACACCTAAAACCCTAGCTAGGATATCACCCAAACCTCTCCTAGAAGTCGAAGCCCCCACAGTATGCACCTCCTGCTCCTCAGAAATGGCTTCAACTGTAGCCATCACGACCACGAGGTGACTTCTCGATTGAATAAGGCATCTTAAATTTGATCAAAGTGGTAGGTAACTTTGTAGAGGAGCAGAAAGCAGTTAATGTCCAAGCAAATCAGAGCATTGATACCGTGGAAAGCACTTTGAATAAGAGATTAGATGGGTTCAAGGCCCGAAATTGCTTTCAAAATTTGACAACTGCGGTATTGATTTCAGGCTAATAACAGCAATGAAGTATCGAAAAGGGCAAGTGTAAGCAGAAATTCTAATTTTACACGAAAAAATGGTAAAATAAGTAATTTCAATCAAAAATCGAATTTTCTAGATTGAGGATGGTAAACGGACTTCAGGTTGGAATGTCTCACAAAAGTGCTTCTCCACGTTTAATCGGAATTTGAGATAAGTCGAATTTGCACGTTTCAGAGGCAGGCGTGTCACGGAACACTTGGCACATTTTGAGTGGCTCACGGTGTACGTGTCGGAGTTCGAGAATGGAGTCAGCAGGCTCAGTATGGGGCCCGTGTGGACATGTGGCGTCTCACAGTGGATGGAAATCCCGAAGTGGGTGGAATAAAGTGGATAAAGAAATCCGGTGAGTGATGATGGCAATAGTGGCAAGTGAGGGAATAAAACAAAAGAGAAAAGACATCTTTTCTCTCTTTTTTGCTGGAATCTGGCAATGGGAGAGGGGAGAATAGATTTTGAAAAAGAGAGGGTTTTTTAGAGAGAGAAAGTCCAACTTTTCTCTAGATTTCCAGGTGTTCGGACCGTCGGATTTCGTCGGGCTAAGAAGCAAAATTGTTCTACATGACAAGGGCTACGCGTGGGCACTGGTTTTGTGGAGTTTCGACAACTCCAGAAGGTAGGGGTTTTCTCCTACTTGATTTAATCCTTGTTTAAGAGGTTTGTTAATGATTTGGAGTGTTTAAGGTCGTGAATGGCCATTTGGTCGATCCCAAAACTTGGGACTGAAATGCTGGAAATTAGAGAACTGTTTTGGACAGTCCACGGGCTGTTGGTGTGGCTTGTGTTGTAATTGTGTGTTAAATTATGGTTTTGGGTGTTGTGGTAGAAATGTGATTTCGATTTCAATCTGGAGATGTTGATGGTGACCATGGACAGCACACCTTATTCCCCCAGAATTGTAAAAGCAGTCAGGCTTTCGTGTTAGACCGAAAATTTCCATGTGTTATTTGCATAAAATTTTCTTAAAATGAATGGCTTGAATGGTGTGGAAAACATTATGTTAATGCATGGAATTTAATATGTTAACATGATGTTTGAATTATATGAAATATAATTGTGTGTGAGCCATTGGAATTGAATTGTTAATTAGCCCATGTGAGCTAATTTTGATGTTATTGCCATGAATGAATAACATGTGGATTGTATGATTTGTTAAAATATTCATGCTTGTATATTAACATAGTTGCATGGAATGTAGATTGAATGTTTGGTGTGCCATTACATGCACTTAGATAGGGAAGTAAGCGATTCGTGCCCGCGTGGGTGTTCCAATCCATAAAAATTTATATCCTAAAATTCCTCTTCACTATAGTGGCAAAGCTACGTAATTATAAGCGGTTCTAAGTCGGAACTGATGGGTTTTTCTTTGCACAAATTATTTACAGTGAAGGCCAAAATGGTGAATTTGGTTTGGATTTTTCAGGTTTGGTAAAAACAATGGGGCTTTTGATGGTGAAAACTGGAAATAAACTGAAGTAAAATAAGAAAATGATAAAAGAGATCTCCTTGAAGTATCAGGATATTGGGATTAGGATCCTAGGAGCAAGCGGGGTTTCGGGGTCATTTCTCGCGTTGGAGGATGACCTATGATCATCTCGAGCCAGGATCTTCATGTAGCTATAAAAACTAACCACTTATTAAATTTCTCTGAAAAATGGCATTCCTTTGGTCGTTAATGTTCTGTTAGTTCAGCGAGTCTCCTTGACTCACATTACAATGTTAATAAATGATAACTAATGAACATCACGAGATCTAGTAATAAGCATTAAGTAGGCACTAAAGATTGCAAGTACTAACATTCGACATGAATCGAAGGATCTAAGCACAGAGTTTAAAGGAGAACATAGATGTGGTGAGTACCTGCGTGAAAACGAGGACTCCTCATCTGCCTCGGATCGACACTAGTAGCCTTCGTCTTCCAAAAGGAGAAAGGGTTTTAGCAGCTCATCCTCCAGAGTTGTCATCCTCGGGTGTTTGTTTACTTGAGAAAATTGAAAAATGAAAGAAGTGAGGCGCTAAGAGAAGAAAGCGGGGAGTGAAAGATTCGAGTCAATTTTATATTGATTCTGGATCATTTTACAATAAAGCAGGCGAGCTTATGAGTGCTCAGAGCAAGGAAATTACAAAAAAAAAGCCAAGGCAAAAGCTATTACAAGGGATAAAATGGAAAAAACAAAAAAAAATGCAACAAGGTCACGCGTGGCTTGCATGAGATGTGAGCGGTGTTTGGATAATTGAATAGTCTTGCATGATGAGCGATCTGCGGGAAGCATTCTACTTGATACTCGATTTCTTCACTTTTTGCTCTTCTTTCCTTACGGGATTTGATCTGCAGCGATGAGTTCGACTGGGTTCTTTGTGTTTGAATTATTTCAATAATTTTTGGCTTTGATTATCTTGCAAGGCTTCTGAGAATTAGCCACAATCGATCGATGGGAATAGCGAGAGACCTTAATGTGCAAATCGGGTTAATTCAGAATGATTAGTACACAAAAGCACTCAAAGCTATAGATGGCGGGCTTTCAAATAGCACTTTTTGGGCGCTGTCAGTAACAATGTAGGAGATTATCATATTGGGCATTACTCTTGCGTCGTGGGATCACTTTTAGTACGGGAGTGTTCGGAGAATGAGCTCGATAGAGGCCGCTTATGAGAAGAAACCCGATGTGGCTTTGATTGATTATTTTGTAAAACATGTATTAGAATTCTAAATTTTAATATATGTTTGTATTAAGAGTGATGTAATTAACTCTTGAACTATTGTAATATAGTTGGTTAGATTTTTGGTGAGTATTGATGTATGGGCCCAAGTGGCCATTTTTACTCATGTATGGGTCTCATGATAAGAGATACACAAATTTTCCATGGGTTGACGGGTTGTCAACGGACCCAAAGTTTGGGCGTCACCACGGAAATCTCCTTCACCAGACACATCAGGCCACAGGGGAGTTCATGGTACTTTACCAGTGAACCCTCCCAAGATGGATGAAGTGGCTTGATTTATCACTTTGCGAGTGGTAAGGTTGATCGGTAGTGCTTAAGTCGTTGGATACGAATCAGAAGATAAAGAAGAGGCTGGAAGAATTGTGATTAAAGAGATATGATGAAGAAGAGCATACTTCACTCCCGGGTTTCCTCGAAGCCCCAAGTAAAGAGGCTGATGGCGAGATTCTTGAAGTGTTGAGCGAGTGAGAAAGTCGACATTGCCCCAGACGCGATTAAACGAGTCCGACATATGCGAGTTTTAAAGACTTGTGCTGGTCAGAAAGAGGGTTAAATATCGACAAAAAGGCTTTCTTGACAGAATAGGTGAGTGCTATCATATAATGCGAAACTCAGGTGAAGTCTGAGGAGGCCCGGGGTGTCTCTTATTTCGGTGGATATTAGAATTTGTGTGGAAAGGGCCTTTACTAGATCACGGGGGCTAGTGTCGACTTGCTGCCCTACTCGGTTCTGACGTGTTTGGGATTTAGGAGAATTAGGCCTACATTTATCCGTGCTCTTTAGTGAGATGGAGTCGATGAAAATTCCCGAGGACAGCATACTAGATATCTTTTAGTGTAATTAAATGGAACTATTTACCTGAGTGGACTTCGTTGTCACCGACAACGGCCAGAGCCGGGTAGCTATAGACCAATTATGTGCCCATCGTCAGCAGTGACCATTTTGGCTAGCCAGATGCGATCATAGATTGTCGAAATAGGGTAATGCAGCTTACATTTAGGAATATGACATTGGAACTCAATATCTTTCACCTAGGCAAAAAGCATATGCACCTAGAGGAATAGAGTCCAGAAGAGGTATGTTTGATTGATTCCCTTGTGGATGAGCGGTCCCACGATGGCTGAAGATTTGATTAAGGGAACCGAGCGAAATTTGCAGAGTTGCGGAAGGCTTTCGGTTATGTGCCATTTATGGGCCTTGGAGGAAGAAAGAAGGAAATCCTTCCCTTGTTATTTAGGGAGGATAGTGAAAAAAAGAAGGAAGCATAGAACCCGAAGCTTGACCTCAAGCCTTTCACGTAGAATTAAAATATATATTTGGGAAAGGATGACGATGTCGATTGTGATTTCTTCATTCTGTGAATGCCTCGCCCAGGAGAGTAGTCTTGGACATCCTTAGGAATCTGACGAGCCGTTGGATGGAAAATTTATGATCTAAAGGGGATTAGTCCTTTGGTTTGCACTCATCACATCTATGTGGAGAAGGAAGCCAAGCCAGTGAGACAACCACAGAGGCCACTGAATCCTCATATGCAAGAGGTAGTGCCCATAGAAGTTCTCAAATTGCTGCAGGACAGCATTATTTACCTATTTCCAATAGTCCTTAGGTGAGTCCAACTCAGGGGGTGCCAAACAAGTCAGGGGTGACCACTGTACAGAATGAAAGAGGAGAGGATGTTCCTACTTGCCTTACCACAGGTTGGAGGATATGCATAGACTACAGGAGACTAAATGCAGTCTCCTGAGAAAGGATGGGTATTCTGGATATTTTCTTATAGAGATTGCGGTGGAGGACCAGGAGAAGACCACCTTCACTATTCTATTTGGGAATTATGCTTACAGGAGAATGCCTTTTGGCCTCTGCAATGCACCTGCCACATTCCAAAGATGTATGCTCAATATTTTCAGTGATATGGTGGAGCGCATTATGGAGATGATATGGATATTACCATATGGTACTTTTTGAGAAGTGCAGCAAACCTTGAAACTATGCTGCAAAGATGCATTGAAAAGAACCTGGTGCTCAATTGGGAGAAATGCCATTTTATGGTGAATCGAGGTAGCCAAGGCGTGTTGTCTCAACCAATTTGAGTTGTCGACGAAGTTGGTATTTCAAGCTACCACCTCCATAAATGTCAAGGCGGTAAGACGGTTCCTTAGCTATGATGAGAAAGCTCTATAAGAGGTTCATCGAGATTTTTGAAAATTAAAACCGCTGGCTGTTGGAAAAGGATACTAAAGTTTGCAATGATGACTTTATAAAAGCGAGCTCAAATCCACGAATACTACGCTACTCAATGAGCACCTAGCAGTGGCTCCCGCGTGTCATGTGTGATGCTGGTGATCTTCTCGGCGGAGTCCTTAGGCAAAGAAAATAAAACCATATGTGGTTTATTATACGAAAAACTCTGAATGAAGCTCGAAGAAATTACACTACCATAGAGAAGGCTAGGCAGGCGGTGGTTACATGCCTTATCTGGTCAGAGCATACTTGGTGGGGTCGGTTGTTATTTTCACATACCACTCGGCTTTGAAGTACCTCCTAACAGTGAGTTCTAATAGGCTTATCGAGATAGGTTCTCTTACTCGAAATTTAATCTTGGTCGAGAGCGAGGGATCAGAATGTAGTAGCGGATCACCTCTCGGACTAACCATGGCCCGCGGCACAACATCCTTGATCGATATTAGATTCCTTGAGGAATCCTTCTTTGCTTGTAAGTGCTCCACAGGTATGCTCATATTACTAATTTCTTGTAAATGAGAGGTCAGTTGAATGAAGGCACGGGGATAAAAGAAACCTTTATGCGAAATTCATTCCCTATTATTGGGATGAGCGTTTTGTTAGGTGTCAGGACCGGATCATTTAGAGAAGGTGTCGCCTGAAAATTAGCGAGTGTAGTTCTGGGGTCGCTGTCGTGAAAATGTCATGGAGGTCTTTTGCTTCCACGAGAAGACAAATTTATGAAAGGTGCTCGTCCCCGGTTCTCTTGGCCTTCCCTCTTTAAGGATGCTCCCCCAATATGTGCAGAGATTACGATCGATGCAGACTCAAGGAAGCTTTCGCCATCATGATGCCCTTAAACCCAATCTTAGTAGTTGACTTATTTGATGTTTTGGGCATTGATATCATGGGACCATTCCCTACGTCTTTCGGATATTCGTACATCTTGGTGGGGGTTGATTACGTGTTCAAATAGGTTGAGGCAATTCCCTGCAAAGCAAACGATCACAAGGTGGTATTGAAGTTTTTAAAAGAAAATATCTTCTCGGTTGGGGTGCTAAGGGCATAACCAGTGATGGGAGTTCGGCATTTTAACGACAAACCCTTTGAAACCCTCCCAGGCCCAAATGTGAATTGGAACATGAAAGTGGTCACGCATACTCAGACCCGATGGACAAGTTGAGCTTTCGACGGGAAATCGAGACTATCACCCAATGAGGTAGTGAATTCCAACAAGTACCTGGTCCTGGTAAGGATTCATTATGTGGCATCTGAAGGACAACCCCTGCGAGAGGGTACAAGGGATGTCCCCTGTCACTGGTGTGTGTGGCTTATGCCATCTCCTTGTGAAATAGTAAAGGCATGGTGAATGATCAGAAGAAGTGAATTTTGACTGGAAGAGTCGACCTCAGAGGTTCCTTGACCTCGTGATTCGCAGGCGAGAAATGATGCTACCTAAGTCAAAATTTTCAAAGAGATCGAAAAAATGGCATGACAGGATGGTAGCTCAAAGAACTTTCAGAAAGGAAGTCAGTGTTGCTCTAGTTCCAAGCTTCACATATTTAGGACAAACTCAAGTCGAGGTGGATTGGTCCTTAGATTTATCCATTAAATTACACTTACACAATGGAGCGTGGAATTGCTTTCGGCTCAAAACCGACCAACTATTCAAAGTGAATGGCGGGCTTTCGAACCATATGTGAATCCCTTGCGCGAATGGAGAACTTCCTCTGTTGACCTCTAAATGTTTAAGGAGTTGGTTTGGGTGGACTCAGTCTCTTATGAGATTACAAAGTCTACTTCTTTTTGTATGATATTTTATTTTATTTTATTTTATTCTATTTTATTTTGTTTTTATTTGTTTTCCCTTTTCTTTTCCTTAATTTAACATTAATAATAGTTTGATTTTTCATTTTCTTATGTTTTTATTTGATACTGTTGTGTTTGTTTTATAAGGTGCTCGATTTACATTAGGATGGTGCGGTAGAAAATTTTTCGAAAGCATGTCGTTTTGCGAGGTTACGAATTTATGACCACACCAATTCCATGACAGTCATTTCACGAGTGTTCGTAGTGCGAAATTTCACAGTGGATTTTCGTAGAACAAGCCATTTTCGCACTACGAAATTTTGCAAGGCATTGTCGCAAGAGCAGGCCAATTTCACAAGGCCATTTCACAAGGGTTGAGAAAATTTTTCAACCCTCTTGCCTTCACTGCCAAACTCATTTCTCCACTTTTCCCTTTCTCCCAAGCATGTGAACTTGTGCGGCGCAGGTTTCCACCCCTTTTTTATTTGTGCCCTCCAATTTTCAAAAAAGAAGAAAAGAATTGGCCGCTTCAAACCCAATGTTCAGGCTTGAGAACCTACGCGTTAATGCTCCTTTATTTCCCTAGCTTCCCCTTTGTTTTTTATCCTCCCCATCTAAACCCTTCACCCATAAATAGGAACCTGGCCCTGCATCCTTCATTTCCTCCTCACAGACACACCATCCTGCGTAGCCCTGAAATTATCTGTGTGTGCTTCCTAGAAAACCATTTCTCTTATGAAACCACAACTGCCGGTCTTGACCATGGAAAAGATTAGAGTGGATATAGTGCATCTGTGAGCCTGAATGAAGCCTCACCTTTGCCCGGGGCACATGGCCACCCCAGTGTTCTTGGCGGCCCTTGCCCTCCCTTTGCCTCCTTTATAAAACTCTTTGATTTGCCACAGGTGGCTGCTCCCTGCCCCGCCCACCACACGGATGTGAGACGGGATGGGGTAATACCTCCTTCTCCTCCACATCCACGGCCAGCCCGTAGCCCCCTCTCAGTGGCTGGGACTCAGCCCCGAGCGAGAATCCTCTAGTTCGCGTGGGGCTCCACCGTCTTCACCTCCTTGAGCCATTCTTAACGATTTCAGGTCACTCTCGTGATCCATAATCAGAAGGCCTCTTTTTCACTTTGTGTGTGTGGTAATTTGATTGCGGTGGCAGGACTCACCGCAGTAGGCACGCCATTTATGGCGTTTTAGCGCCCATTCGCCTTGCCAGAGACTCACAGGACTCCATGGGCTTATACGGCCCCACTCACGCGAACCCTTTATGACTCACGCCCGGTTCTTCTATTCGAGTGTAGAATCGAATTCTGAAAACTACGACTTCAGAGGCCATGATCTGCTGCGTTGCACTTTTCCATTGATGGCCAGTGAGAATTCTTGAGCATCTTTATAGTCGCTACATTCAATCTTCACATGGCTTTGACTGACTCTACGGACTGAAATGCCACATCCTCGCAGAAGATGGTCCTCATCCTTTCGAGACACATCGATTAGTCATTTGGTTGAAAATGACTCACGACAAAGGATGTTTTTTATTGATCATGTGTTGCGATCAAACATATTCCCTCTTCACATTTGGTTCGGATAGGAGCCCGTCTGAGGCATGCATTTACGAAGGTTTAGTTCCCAACCTACGGGATCTCATCATGACTTCTCTTTTTCATTTCGAGGAAAAGATACACCGTAAGAACCTCAGTAGAGGCCATTCCCTGTTTGACCGCTCTGTGGTGTTGGAGCACCTTGGTTTGAGTTAAACCCGTTTAGGCGTCGTCGGGTATGCGAGCTATTTTCACGTGGAAGGTGGCAATTTGTGCTGGTGCTCCTGCATCCCACTCGGATCCGGTAGAGGACCCGGCCGCGCTGCGACTCTCTTGAGAAGCCCCCACGTCCCGGCATCGATAGTTCCCCACTGACCCTTGGCCTTACTGCGTCATCAGGCCTCCAGTGCCTCCGGTCCTCTGGATTCACTTGGGCTTAGTATACCTTTACTATGGAGACTATTCCCATTTCTCCCAGTGATTTTTCGCCATTATTACTGCGGTCCAGCACTTTAATACATTTGGGCTTCTTTTTACTCGCGTCTTGCATGGTCTAGCGGATGGCGCATGAAGCTATCTTTGGCTGACAATAGCGTTAGTGTACGTGAGCCCGGCCCTCTACGACTCCATTAGACCTCCTTCTGGCGGTAGTAGTAGCGGATCCACTTTCCCCGACTTCCTTCTCCAGCGGCCTCACGGGCGCTCGTCACACTAGGATGAGGATGACATTCCACCCTTTGCCAATATTTGAGAGGTAGCACTTCCTTCTTTAAGTTTCCACTCCATACCCCATTGAGGAAAATGCGATATTTGGTTGGGGGAGAATTAATGAAGGAAGTAAACTATGTTATCGTTATGCTTTTTGTTTGAGCAAGTCGCTTTTTGTGTAGTTGAATGACTTCTTGTGATTAGTTTTTTACGGTGTAGGTATATATTTTAGTTTGTCACATGTTATAAAGCTTAGGTTTCATTTACATCGTTTTTTTGTAATGCTGACTTGCGTGGGAGAATTTAAATATTGTGCCAATACTATTGATGCTAGAATGGTGTTATGCTTAGTTGAGTTGATAACCCGATTGAGATTTCATATTGTTTCAACCTTTTCTTCATTTTAGACTAACCTCTTAAGCACATTGAGTTTGATGACCAGTTGAAAAGCTACCTTGCCTCCTAAATACCTTGATAGTACTTTTGGCCACCTTTAATAGGTCGGGACCCCTGAATAAAAGATCAATGAGTCTTTCAAAAAAAAAAGATAAAAAATAAAATAAAATAATAATAATTTGTGACACTTTTCCTTGAAACCCGAGCACGGATCGAGGGGTATATGGCGAAAGTCTTTAAAGCCCGGTGCCCTAAACCAACTGGTTGGGAGTCGCCAACTTTGTGCTCGTTACATGGGTGAAGACGTGGAGTTTAGCAAATTATAGTTGCTGGAGTTTCGAACTCATTAAAAGTCCGAGGTGAAACCTAAAGAGTTAGAGGTTGAGAGATCCTTATGACTTGATGCCCTAAACCTTAATTGGTTGGGAGTCATCAGTGGACCCCCATTACATGGACAATTATGAATTCGATACCCTCAGCATTGAACCCCTATAAAAAAAAAATGGGAGTTGTAGAATAAAAGTGGATCCTGATCTATTGAGGTTGGTTAGAATTTGCTGGGGTTTGGAAACGAGAGCTAGGTTAGGGAGAGAGCAGGTTTGACATACTATTTTTGAAACCTAATCAAACCAAACACTTAGGTTTTTGTGGAAGGTATCAGGTTGGTTCTCTAGGATTTGAACCTCTTTTGATACTTGATTTTGCATAACACACGGTCTTCCTGAGATAGTTGTTGAGCAGGATTTTGGTGACTCTTGCTGAAGGTTGTGCATTATCCCCTCATTTTTTTTGAAACATCATTTTTGTGGACATATATAGCTGATCTTGTTTTTGTTTGCTTTCTTCTTCCTTCATTACTAAGGGACTAGCGATGTGTCGGTTGGGTGGAGTGATTTCTACCCAAACAGTGTTGTTATACACTCTTATTACTACAAGTTTTGAGCACTTTTTGAGTAGTAATTAGCCTAATTAACCCAGTTGGCATGTTAAGGACCTAGCTATGCTACTAATCATATTTTATGGAGAATTTTGTAGTTTTCACAGGCTAGTTATGCCAAGGTTAGAGAGTCAACTCAATCATGGAGAATTCAAGTTGAAATCAAAGTTGCAGATCAAAAATTGAAAGAAGCGGTCTGAGAAGAAGCCCAGGCCTTGGCAATTTCACGAGGTTGCGAAATTTCTGACCCTTTGGTCGCGGGGCTGCGAATTTCGCAACTGCGAATTTAAATTGCTCTGTTGTTGACTTTTTTTTGTATTCTTTTTTATCTCTTCAAGTTTGTCCCTATGGAATAGTGATTCTCTTTTTATATTTTAGTAAATTGTATATGCAGTATGGCATATATGCCAAAGATAAGACTTAGTAATTATTCATTGATTGAAATTGGAAAAGCTTCCTGGAGAAGCCTCGTTTTTCTCTATGGATTTTCTTTTTTTTTTCCTTCACTTTCTCACTAGTCAAACACCCTCTGAGGATGACACTTCATAGGATGAGTGGCTAAACTCCCTCATTCCTTGGAGTAGAGGGGATTGGGCAAGGGAATCTATGGTAATGCAAGGGCTCTCATGTTTTCAACATAGGTATTCTCTTTCGTTGATGTTCTCTCTTTCAATATTAGGTTTCGATCCCTTCGATTCACCTTGAATGGTTAGTATATAGTGAGCTTTTACGGCTCATTAGATGCTTATTGCTAGATCATGTGATGTTGGTTAGTTATCATTTATGAGCCATTGGAAGGTGATTTAAGGAGGCTGGTTTTTAACTTACTGAGAACATTAATGGACATTGAATGCCATTTTCAAAGAATAGTTATTGAGGGTCAGGTTTTATAGCTAAATTAAAATCCAATTCGGGAGGTAACTATAGGTTATTTTCCCCAATGCAAGGAAAAGACCTCGAGAACCCCTCATTTGCCCTAGGAACCCAAGCCCAGTCACCTAACACTTCAAGGGAATTCTTAATATATTTTGCCATCACTTTGGTTCGATTACAACTACCAAAACCCCCTCTTTTATAACAACCCAAAATCCAAAATGAATTCACCAGTTCAAATTTCACTGTGAGTCATTTACACGAAGAAAACCATCCCGTGAATGATCCTAGAAACCTTTGTACTATAAGTAGCTATCCTCACGATAAAGTGCGAGGTGTTAGGTTATAGATATTGCTGATTCAGAATACCCTACGGGCTACACATAAATACACGAGAATCAATCGCTATACCCTAGACTTAGTTACATTTAGTGTATACGCTTGATTCCTTGAAGCTATATACTTTTCAACATTGTAAATGTATTCACTATTATATTAGCTACAAAAGCAATAGAATGGATCGACCTTAAACACATTTTTTTTGCCAATGTAACTAAAAAAGAAAGTCTTCCTTTTAAGTGAATGTCTTTTAGATCAAAATTAACTACTTGCCCAATTTGTCTTAAAAAGATAAATTATCTCATCTTTGTTGAAAGCATATCAAAGTAGTAACTTTAATTTGTTATCTCAAAACAAAGTCAAAAGTACAAAAGGTACAACAATAGGCTATCATAATTGCAATAAGGCTTGAATATCTCACACGGTGAGGATGTAGGGATCAATAACTCATTTTCCTTATTGTTACATTTAAACACATGTGGTATGAAATACATGCTATGGTGGTTTCTCTTCACTTGAAGAGCGTTTGTCAAACTACCATCATACAAACCTTTAAAGAAAAGCTTCACATTAGTAGCTTATCCATAGTTTTCCTTAAAAATTTTTATGCTAATACTCAAGTCTGGTTCAAACAGGAAAATGTACTAGTGGACAATAACATTTGGTCAAAGATATCATTTATAATAAACCTCATCTTGATACATAATCAAGGCGACATTAATTATCTTTGTATACTTTTCACTCATTTATCATCACTAGTATATTGTGTCTTATTCAAACTCAAAACATATTGATTGGGGCAATCGCTCATGTGAGATAGCCAACCTCTGCTTTTTGACATACATTTAGGCACATATTTGCATAAGCACCAATTATATATCCAATGATATGAATAACAAATATTCTTATCATTTTATCATGCATAAAGTATCCTATATCCAATCAATCATAATCTATGATATATGACTAAAACATATCATAACGTCGGCAATCCATAACTTTACATGTTCACAAAACATGTTCCTTAGATTGGATTTTGTGAATGGATCAACAATCACTGCACATGTAGGCATATATTCAAGATTATCTCCTATTTATGCAACAATATCTCTTATCAGTTTTGTTCTTGGTATCTTTTACTTGGTTCTTTCATAATATTTTTTATCTTTTTCATAAGCAATCACAGTTTGACTGTCCTTATAGACTGTCATTGGCCTAAAACATCCTTAACTATTCCCAAGCTTTTTGAACCATGGAATATGTTCCATTTATTAATCATGATATCTCCTATTAATCACATACCCTTCTAATATGTTCCATTTACCATTTATGAATTATGAAATAACAATTAATGTGACTTTAGCAAGTTGCAACCTTAGAGGTCAAGGGATTATAGTAACCATCCTTCTCACAAATATGGGAAATGGATGTCAGCTAAATGAAAGATTTTTTGATAAGATACAATGAACACTCTAAGGGTTATGTGTTCATAAGTGAGCATGAAGATGGAACAATGGTTGACTTAGAATCACATTCTTATGGGAGAATTTCCCACATATAGGAGAAATTTATAAGGATTTATATTTTTATGATATGATGGTCCTGATGTAAGATCTACACTTGGAAAACAATTAATGCTTGAATTAAGTGGGAGTAAACTAGTACTTATAACAAGTACAATAAGAGAGTCAATGTTAAGAAGAAGTTCTCAACAAGTGTTCCTCAATGATTATCTCAAATTAAAGAGGAAGCTCATATTGTGATCCCAATATGATGGTGTTGAACTTAAGTCAGTTCATAAGATTCTCACTTGCTTCTTCTCTAAGGATGAACAGTTAAAAGCACATAGAAAAAATATATAAGCCAAAAAAAAAAGGTAAACTTTCTCTAATACCAATGTAGAAAAATGAATTTGTTGAGTTACCATATCGATGTCCATGCCTAAGATCCTTCTTTTATTCTTTCACCGGATACATCTTCTCACCTGAAGTCATGAATGGAACCATGGTGTTTGGATCCATTCTATTTCCATAACACAAATGTTGTCGCACCCCCATACCCGACCTGGCCGGGAGGCCAAACCGGATCCCGGGACGCGGGCCTGTTTTACCATATATACATTTTTGAATACTGTAGAAATAAATGTCACATAATCATTTCGGTTAAAGAGGGCCCACCATTTTGTCAATTAACACTTTCATTCAATATGGCATGTATTCCCTTTCAACATTATCAGAGCTCATCTCCATAAAGAAATCAAATATGTTCTTCAAATGAAAACTTATACATTTTTTGTTTCATTACAAAAATGATCAAATAATGTCATGGGATGAAATGCATGCATGAGACGGTGTTATACTCCGCACAATTCGACGATGACTCTGAACTCTACGATCTTTGCTAGTGTCCTTAGTCATTCAGTACCTGCACGATGATAAAAACAACCCGCTAAGTATTTCATGCTTAGTGGTTATATACAATTCTCTCTTCATTTCAATTAAACACAAATATGCAGCTTTTCTGAAACAATGTTTTGACACAATTTCAATATTCAATAGTCCATACAATACACATTATATATGTGTGCTTATTTCACATACTTTCATTTACAAATCATTTGACCACTTCAAAGTATACAATTTCATATGCAATGTTCATTGAAACTGAATCATGCATTTCACATTTATAATTTTACCCTGAAATGAATTTAACCATTTCTTTCGGTGCCTAGGATAATTAAATCACCAGAACGGTCCAACTAGGTTGCAGATCGGCAGAAAAACACTTTATAACGATGCAGGTCCTTTGAATATACTGATTGGTTATTTAAAAATCATTGTGTGTACACTCTTTGTCTTTGTCATGAGGCTAAGGATCGATATGCCTTATCTTCATTTCGTTCTAATCGCTGGTTTGACCCTTATTGGGATACCAATCTATCCTTAACTCGAATATGACAGATAACATTCTATTAAGGACATTAAAACTCAATCATAGTAATTTACAATATTGTATATACATTTATACCCAAATAATACATTTTGATGCTCATGCAATTTTTATGGCAATGCATTTAAAATCAATTTTCCCAAATCGCATATGCATTTTTCTTGAAAATCATTTCAACCAACAATCATAAAACTTAAAATAAGAAGAGAGGTATGGAGAACAAACTCAAAAAGGTTGTCGCTCTTCGATTCTTATCCTCGAAATCCCGTTCTTAGGTCAAGCTTCCTTGTCACCAACCCCTAATCCATCACAATTAGAGAACAATATTAGTTGGCTTGTTTAGGTTTCTAGGTAGGGTTGTTTTCTATCCAACTTCCTTCAAGTAAAATTTTCTAAGAATAAAGAGCCACATTTCACCCAACTTCCTTCAAGTCCATTGTCCCCCTATAAATCTATTTTATTCAGAAATTGGAATCATCCAATTCGGAGCACTGAAACTCAAGATATGTTCAAAACAACCAAGACTACTCTATTTTCAAAACATAACCACAATTTACCCATAAATAAAGCTTCACTTTGACGAATTTATGGGTCCAATGGGATCCAAATTTGAATACACTTATTTCAAGGAGATTTGTTCTCCTAGAAGTCTAGTTTACCCAAAAATTTGAATCACTCAATTTGGATGCGTGAAACTCAACTTATGGCCTAAATACCAAAATTGTTCCAAAACACCAAAACTGTACCAAATTAAACTAAAATTTACCCGAAAACAGAGCCTCCCTTTGACGAATTTCTAGGTCCAATGTGGTCCAAATTTGAATATGCTTATTTCAAGGAGATTTGTTCTCCTAGAAGTCTAGTTTACCTAAAAATTTGAATCCTCAATCCCAGGATAATTGATAGCGAGTTAAAACAAGGCAAAAACATAGGTTTGAAAATTTTGACGTCTCCTAAAACCCCAACATTTCCTTTATACAAAAGTACTCAGAAACCAATCCTAACCCAGCTTTGAAACTTAACCCAAAACAACCAAAAACTGATCTACAACCATTTAAAACACTTCTATTCCGATTTAGGGTTTTCATCAAACCCAAACACAACATTAAAGGAGGTTAGGGTTAGATTCATACCTTTAATCTTTTTCTTCTCACTTCCTTCTTCTTCCTTCTTCTTTGTTTGGCTCAAATCCTTGGAGAGCACAAAGCCAACTTGGTCTCCTCTCTCACTCTATCAACCGTGCCCTAGTTCTTAATGTGAAGATATGCCCAAATGAGAAATGCTATTCAAAGACCAATTTTTGGTCTTAACTTCCAAACAACCATTTAAGCACAGTTTGGCTAGCACATTATTTCCTCATTTCTCATTTTCGAATTTTAATCCTTCTTTTCTCTTTCATTTTCTATTCAACTAATTACCCTTCTTCCATTTTGGCACATACACTCCTCATTTATGACCCTTGGGTCTCATTTTGACATTTTACCAATTTAACCTTAATTCTTTTATAATTTTCGGGTTTTATCATTTTTTTTGTTCTTTAACAATATAAATTCCGAAAAAATACAATTTAACTTATTTTATACTCTAAACATGTTATAAAACTGCTGGAGTTATTTTGGTGTTCTGACTCTCCTGCCAGCAAGAATTTCGTCCTCGAAATTACCTTCATTGAATAGTTGTGGATACTACTGAAACATGGTTTCTTCACTTTCCCACGTGGCTTCCTTTGTCTTGTGGTTTCTCCATAATACTTTGACCAATTGGATTCGCTTGTTCCACAATTCTTTGACTTCTCAAGCCAAGATCTCTACAGGCTCTTCTTCGTATGTTAAGTTTGGTCTAAGCTCAATTACTTCCGAAGAGACCACATGTGATGGGTATGACCTATACCTCCTTAACATTGAAACATGGAAAATATTATGGATCTTTCCCAATTTTGGAGGTAAGGCTAGTCTATATTCACTGAATATTTACTTTTCTAGATCACTTCATCTGTTGTGAACTGGGCTCGACTTGCCGCTTTTCCCGATCTCGCTGACTTTCTTCGAGGCTTTTAAAAACACTTTCTCACCGATCTCTTATTGAATGTCTTTTTGCTTCAATTCGGAGTAAGACTTTTGTCTATCCGCGACTACCTTTAATCTTTCTCTGATCATTTTCACCTTTTCCTCGGTCTCTTGAATCAAATCGGGGCGATTACTTTCTTCTCACTTAACTCTGTCCAACACAATGGTGTTCTACATTTCCTTTGTAAGGCCTCATAGGTGCCATTCAATACTCGATTGGAAGCTATTGTTATACACAAATTCAACTAAAGGAATATGTCTATTCCAACTACCCTTATAGTTGATCACACAACTTCTCAACATATCTTCTAAAACTTGAATCACTCTCTCTGATTGTCCATCCGTCTGAGGGTGGAAAGTTGTGCTGAAATTCAGTCAAGTGCCTAAAGCCTCTTGCAATTTTCCCCAAAATCTTGAGGTAAACCTCGGATCTCTATTTGAAATGATAGACACTGGAATCCCATGTAACCGAACTATTTCCTTTATGTAAAGTTCTACCAACTTATCAAGTGAATAGTCGGTTCTTAATGGTAGGAAGTGAGTTGACTTCGTCAATCAATCTACCACAACCCAAACTGAATCATGCTTTCTCCCTGTCAATGGTAACCCGACCACAAAATCCATTGTGATTCAATCCCATTTCCACTCGGGTATTCTAATAAGCTACAACAATCCCAAAGGAACTTGATGTTCTGCTTTCACTTTCTAGCACACCAAACATTTGGTCACAAATTCTTAAACATCTCTCTTCATTCCAGACCACCAATATGAAGTCTTTAAATCCATTCTGAATCATGCTTTCTCCCTGTCAATGGTAACCCGACCACAAAATCCATTGTGATTCAATCCTATTTCCACTCGAGTATTCTAATAAGCTGCAACAATCCCACAGGAACTTGATGTTCTGCTTTCACTTTCTAACACACCAAACATTTGGTCACAAATTCTTAAACCTTCATTCCAGACCACCAATATGAAGTCTTTAAATCCTAATACATTTTCGTGCTACCAGGATGTATAGCAAAAGATCCCTTTATGTGCCTCTTGAGGTGATTTCTTGACCCATCATCATTAGATTTTCTGAAACTCCAGTCTATAATACAAAATCCATCCTTATTCCTTTGAAAACTCATTTTTCCCCTCTCTGTCGAAAAGCACAATTGTAGAAATTGTTTCATCACTCTTTTGTTCCTCTAGCACTCGATTCAAAAAATCCGGTTTTGCTATCAATTCCGCTACGATTGCACCATCGTCTGATAATGACAAATGAGCATTCAACGCTCGAAGTGTTTGTGCCGACTTTCTACTCAGTGCGTCTGCCACTACATTAGCTTTCCCATAGTGATAATCAATGACGCAATCATAATCCTTCATCAATTACATCCATCTACGTTGTCTCAAGTTAAGCTCTCGTTGCGAGGGCAAAAACTTAAGACTTTTGTGATCGGTGTAGATGAAACACTTTTCCCTGTAAAGATAGTGTCTCCATATTTTCAATGCAGATACAATGGCTGCCAATTCCAAATCATGCATAGGGTAATTATTTTCATGCGGCTTCAACTACCTTGAAGCATAAGCTACCACTTTAGCCTCTTGCATAAGGACACATCCGAGTTCGTTTAACGAAGCATCACTAAAGATCACATATTCTTTACTGTAGGTCGGCTAAGTAAGGACCGGTGCCTCAGTTAAGAACGCTTTCAACTTTTCAAAACTAGCTTGACACTTTCCACTCCACTCAAATTTCACATCCTTTTAAAGCAATCTCGTCATAAGGGCCGCAGTCATCGAAAAACCCTTAACGAACCTTCTGTAGTAACCTGCCAAGCCTAGGAAACTACGAACTTCTGTGCCATTTCTCAGTGGTTTCCATTCAAGAATCGCTTCCATCTTACTTGGATCCACCCTAATTCCTTCTTCTGATACAATGTGTTTAGGAAAGGACACTTCCCTCAACCAAAATTCACACTTACTCATTTTTGCATACAACTGTTCCTTTACCCCAAAGGTGCGTATCATGATCTTCCTGATCCTTTGAATACACGAGGATTTCTTCTATAAACACCATGACAAATCGATCTACATACGGTCAGAAAACATGATTTATTAAGCCTATGAAAGTCGTTGGTGCAATCGTCAACCCAAACGACATTACAAGGAACTCATAATGTCCACACCATGTTCTAAACATTGTCTTATGCACATCTGCATCCTTAATCCTTAATTGATGATACCTAGATCGTAGTTCGATCTTCGAAAAGACACTTGCACCTTTCAATTGGTCAAACAAGCCATCGATTCTAGATAACGGGTACTTGTTCTTCACTATCATCTTGTTCAGTTGCTTATAATCAACACACAACCGAAGTGTACCATCTTTCTTCTTAACAAAGAGCACTGGAGCTCCCTATGGTGATACACTCGGACGAATAAATCCCTTCTCTATTAATTCTTGCAACTGGAGCTTCAACTCTTTTAACTCCATCAGAGCCATTCTATATGGTGTAATGGATGCCAGAGTGGCACCCGGAGCAACGTCAATTACGAACTAAATCTCTCTCTATGGAGGCAATCCTGGAAACTCCTCCATAAACACGTCCAGATAATCACAAACTATAAGGATGTCTGATAAACTAGGCTCCACCTTTTTCATATCAATCACATATGCCAAGTAGGCTTCACACCCTTTCTGAACCATCGTTCTAGTAGTGGCGGCGGATATCACATTAGAGAGGTGGTTCGACCTCTCGCCGATAAAAGTCACTTCTTCACCACTCGGTGTCCTTAAGGTCAATCAACTGCCACTTGGTTTCAGGACAACCAATCCATCCCTAATATCACATCGAACTCTCTGAATGATAACTCGATTAAGTCTCCCAAAAATTCATACTATCGTATTCTGATGGGACAATCTCTGTAGACTCTATTCCCAATGACACTATGCCCGAGCGGGTTCATCACCTCTAACCCTATTGGGGCCTGAAATTTCCATGCTTAACCTATTAAGATCAACAAGATCCGCATCAGAGTCACGTCATCCTTTTATATGCAAATGCAATGCATGAGACACATAATGCAAAACCAATTCAAAGAATCGCCTAAACCTAGGCTCTGATACCATTAAATATGGCGCGCCCTCGTACCCGACCCGACCCAGAGGCCGAATTGGATCTAGGAACGCGGACCTATTTTACCATATATACATTTTCGAATACTGTAGAAATAAATGTCGCATAATCATTTCGGTTAAAGAGGGCCCACCATTTTGTCAATTAACACTTTCATTCGATATAGCATGTATGCCCTTTCAACATTATCATTTACAAAACATTATCAGAGTTCATCTTCACAAATAAATCAAATATGTTCTTCCCATGAAAACTTATACATTTTTGGTTTCATTACAAAAAGGATCAAATAATGTCATGGGATGAAATATATGCATGAGACGGAGTGTTTACTTATACTCCGCACGATTCGATGATGAGTCTGAACTCTGCGATCTTTGCTCTTGTCCCTAATCACTCAGTACCTACGCGGTGATAAAAACAACATGCTAACTTATTGGTTATATGCAATTTTCTCTTCATTTCAATTAAACACAAATATGCAGCTTTTCTGAAACAATGTTTTGGCACAATTTCAATAGTCCATGCAATATACATTATATATATGTGCTTATTTCACATACTTTCACTTGCAAATCATTTGATCACTTCAAAGTATACAATTTCATATGCAATATTTCATTCGAAACTCAACTCATGCATTTCACATATTTACTTTAATTTTTGCCCTGAAATGAATTTAACCATTTCTTTTGGTGCCTAGGATAAGGGAATCACCTGCACAATTCCGTTGGGGTGCATACCGGTAGAAAAACATTTTATAACATAGTACGATCCCGCTGGGATGCTGACTAGTTATTTAAAAATCATTGTGTGTACACTACCGATACTGTCCTGTTGGGCTATGAATCGGTTTGCCACTATATTTCATTTCGTTCACAATATTGCTAGTTTGACCCGTATTGGTATATCAATCTATCCTTAACTCGAATATGACGGATAACATTCTATTGAGGACATTAAAACTTAGTCATAGTAATTTACAATATTGTATATACATTTATACCTAAATAATACATTTTGATGCTCATGCAAGTATTATGGCAATGCATTTGAAATCAATTTTCCCAAATCGCTTAAAACAAATTGCATATGCAGTTTTCTTGAAAATCATTTCAGCTTGACAATCCTGAAACTTGAAATAAGAGAAGAGGTATGGAGAAACGAACTCGAAAAGGTTATCAAGCCTCGATTCCTATCCTCAAATCCCATTCTTCTACGCTTCTTCATTACCAACCCTAATCCATCACAATTAGAGAACAATATTAGTTGGCTTATTTTAGGTTTATAGTTAGGCTGCTGTTTTCACCCAACTCCTTCATAAAATTTTCCTCGGGAACAACAAAAATGAGCCACATTTTACCCAACTTCCTTCAAGTCCATTGTTCCCCTATAAATCTATTTTATTCAAAAAATTGGAATCATCTAATTGCTAATCGAAACTCAAGATATGTTCAAAATAATCGTGACTAATTGCTTTTCAAACATAAACTGCACTCTGCCTCCAAAAAATGTAGCTCACTTCACGAATTTCTGGGTCCAATGGGGTCCAAATTTGAATACACTTATATTAATTATATTTGTTCTAGTAGAAGTCCAGTTTATCCAAAAATTTGAATCACTCAATATGGATGAGTGCAACTCAACTTATGGCCTAAATACCAAAACTGTTCCAAAACACCAAAACTATACCAAACTGAACCATTATTTGCCTGAAAACAGAGCCTTACTTTGACGAATTTCTGGGTCCAATGGGGTCAAAATTTGAATACACTTATTTCAAGGGAGATTGTTTCCTCCTGTAGTTTTTACTACCCAGAATTCCAATCACTCCAATCGATGAGGATGGCCAAGTTCTAGCTAAAACTAAAACATGGGTTTTGGAAAATTTTGACAACATTTCCCCTAAAACCCCAAAAATTCCTCAAAACCAATCCTAACCCAAAAGCACTTTGAAACTTACCCCAAAACTGATATACAATAAAACACTTCTATTCCGATTTGGGATTTTCATCAAACCCAAACACAACATTAAAAGGGGTTAGGGTTAGATTTATACCTTTAATCTCTTTATTTTCACCTCCTTCTTCTTCCTTCTTCTTTGTTTGGCTCAAATCCTTTGAGAGCACAAAGCCAACTTGGTCTCCTCTCTCACTTTCTCAACCGTGCCCTAGTCCTCAATGTGAAGATATGCCCAAATGAGAAATGCTATTCAAAGACCAATTTTTAGTCTTAACTCAAAAACTTCACTATGCCTTGTTTGGCTAGCACATTATTTCATCATTTCTCATTTTTGCATTTTAATCCTTCTTCTTCTCTTTCTTTCATTTTCTATTCAACTTTATTACCCTTCTTCCATTTTGGCACATACATTCTCATTTATGACCCATGGTCCTCATTTTCTACATTTTACCAATTTAACATTAATTTTTTATAATTTATTTTTCATTTTTGTACTTTAACAATATAAATTCCAAAAAAATACAATTTAACTTATTTTATACCCTAAACATGTTATAAAACTGCTAGGTTATTTTTAGGGCATTACAAATGCCTGAACCCATGTATTTTATGAAGAATGCAAAACAAGGAGTAAGGACTACTATGATTCTAGATAGAATGTCTTCTATGTGCTTTTCAGTAGAAGAGCAAGTGGAGAAGAAAGAGGGAGAGAGAACCATTCCTCTTTCCGATGGGTTTCGTCGACAATTTTTCTATTATGCAAAAACTGCTTCAAACTGCCTATGTTTTAATCCTTCCAAATAATGGATTGGGTCAGGTCAACCCATCTGGGAACTCAATCCATAATCCAATTCTAACATATGACAATTAAAAAAAAAGGAAAACTATGTCATGGTAGTACCCAAGGTTTACTAAGGTCGTGCCTAAGGTTTATTGGACCCTTTGTCAATTATTTTGACAAATTTATCAAATATTTTTTTTAATCATAGACCTAGCCTTAATTTTAGGGTTTTTTTTATCTTAATTTTTTAATTAAACTAAAATGGGGACCAGACCCATAACATAGTTTTTCCATGAAAAATTACAGAACTATTGCTAGGTTTAGTGAGGCCATTCAATACCCTATTTCAAAAGGCAGAACCCAGCAATCCATATAAATTTGTTCTAACCCTTTGATTACTACCCAAATAGTATTGTTTCATACTCTTAAAAGTCTGGGTTTTGAACACTTTTTGCATAGTCATCAGCCAAATTGACCTAGTTGGCACGTTGATGACCTAGAAATGCTTCTGATCAATTTTATAGCAGTTTTTGTAGTTTTCACAAGCTATAAATATTGAAGATAGGGATGCAACTCGAGCATGAAGAAATCAATTGGAACTCATAGCTGCAGAAGAAAAAGATAGAATGAGAAACAATAAGGGTTGCGAAATTTCGTAGGGCTGCTATGAATTTTTGTTGACTTTTGTTCCTCACTTGTTGATTTCTTCCCTTTTTGTCCTTGTAATAGTTTACCGCTTTTTTTTATTTTAGTAATTTGTATGGTTTTGGTGGTATATAATCCCAAAACAACACTTTGTAAAGGATCTTGAAAATCTTTAGTACACTTAAAGGAGGTCATTTAATACAAGCTCCCATTTTTCTCTCTCATTTTCTCATTTTCTCACTAGCCAAACACCCCATGAGGATGCAGAAAACTCGAGGATGTATGGCTAAACCCTTCCTTGAAGTACAGGGCATTAGGCAAGGGAACCTGTGGTAACACAGGGGCTCTCATGTTTTCAACATAGGTATTCTCTCTCATTGATGTTCTCTCCTTCAACTTTAGGTTTCGATCCCTTTGATTTACCTTGAATTGTTAGTATATGGTAAGCTTTTACGGCTCATTGGATGCTTATTGCTAGATCTGGTGATGTTGATCGGTTATCATTTATGAGCCATTGGAAGATGACTCAAGGAGACAGGCTTTTAACTGACTGAGAACATTAATGTACAATGAATGCCATTTTCAAAGGATAGTTATTGGAGGTCAATTTTTATAGCTAAACCAAAATCCGTTTCGGGAGGTAACTATATGTTACTCCAGTGCGAGGTAAAGACTCCGAGAACCCTTCATTTGTTGTTGCCAGGGATGGTGCCATAGTGCAATTGACAATGTGCTGAACACTTGTGATCCTCATCACAAGTTCTGGTGAATTTCTTTTCTTTTCATTCTTTCTAGCAGTTTACTGCTAGGTTACTTAAGTTCATTATACTGTTTATATTTTTTTATTTTTCTTAGCTAACTTTAACCCTTTCTGGTAGACTTGTTTTTGTTTCCTGTTGGTGTTGTCCTACATTTTTCATGTAGGAGTTTATGTTCCAATGGTTTAGGAATTCAAAAGGCGGATTAGTTCAAATCAGTATCCCACATGAATCACAGGAATCAGATTCTGAAGTGAGCTTGAATTTTGACCCAATGGAACCTCCACATGAAGAGCTACAGAGTCAGTAGGGAGTGAACAGGAACCTCAATGCATTCAGGTCCATGAGGAACCACATACACCCTCCACAGTTGATTGCACCCTTCTGCATTGTACCTCCAACTAAGGAAATGGTTGTTAGGCCTTACCTTATGCCACTCCTTCCAACTTTTCATGGTATGGAGAGTGAGAACCCCTATACACATATCAGGGAGTTTGAGGATGTCTGCAACACCTTCAAGGAGGAGACCACCACTTTGGACTTAATGATGCTTAAGCTTTTTCCTTTCACATTGAAAGATAAATCCAAATTTTGGCTCAAATCCCTAAGGCTAAGGACCATTATGAACTGGACTGAGATGAAAGCTGAATTTTTAAAGAAATTCTTCTCCACTCACAGAACAAACAGCATAAAGAGGCAGATTTCTACCTTCTTAGCTAATGAGAACGAAAAATTCTATGCATGCTGGGAAAGATATATGGAAGCACTCGATGCCTGTCCTCACCATGGGTTTGACACTTAGCTACTGGTTAGCTATTTTTATGATGGCATTTCTCCTGCCACGAAGCAATTTCTTGAGACTGTGTGGAGGAGACTTCTTGAGCAAATGCTTGAGACTATGTGTGGAGGAGACTTCTTGAGCAAAAATCCAGAGGAAGCCTTGGATTTCCTGGGCTATGTAGCTGAAGCTTCAAAAGGTTGGGATGAGCTTAACCCAAGGGAGGTAAAGAGAATGAGGCCTTAACCCAGCACAAGGGGTGGCATGTATTCCCTTCCTGAGGACTTGGACATGAAATTCAAACTTTCAACCTTGGCTAGAAGGCTTGAATAACTGGAAATGAGAAACCAGTATGAGGTGCAAGCAATGACTGAGATTCTTGTGCAAAACAAGTCATGTTTCATCTGTCAGTCTATTGAGCACCTAGGAGAACATTGTCCAACTGTTCCAGCAATGAGGGAGATGTTAGCGGAACAAGCTAATGTTGTTGGTCTATTCAAACCATCAACTAATGCACCATATGGAAACACCTACAACCCTAGCTAGAGAAATCACCCAAACCTCTTCTGGAAGCCGAAACCCCCACAGTATGCACCTTCTACTCCTCCACAATATGCTTCAACTTCTCAGCCATCACAACCACAGTCAACTTCTCCAGTTGAACAAGCCATCCTAAATTTGAGCAAAGTGTCATAACTTTGCAGAGGAGTAGAAAGCAAAGGAATGTGCAAAGAACAAGAGGGTCACACTATGGAAAGTACAGTGAACAAGAGAATAGATGGGTGCCATAGTGAAATTGCTCAAAATTCACTAGCCGTATTATGTAATTTCCAAAGCAACTTAACCAACAAGTGTAGGAAAAGACAAATTTCCTTCACGCATACGCCCAAACTCCTAGGAGTTCGTGAAGTGAAATTTCTCGCAAAGGACTTATTCCTAATATGGATGAAGTGAAAGCATTTATCACTTTGAGAAGTGGTAAAAATGTTGATCAGCCAGTGCCTAAGTCGCTTGATACAGCCAAAGAAGATAAAGAAGAGGAACCAGAAAGAATTATGATTAAATAAGACATGACGAAGAGCATGCCTCCTCCATTTCCTCAAGCACTAAGAAGAAAAAAGAAGGTGAGCAACCAAACTAAGATTCTTGAAGTGTTGAGGCAAGTGAAAGCCAACATTCCTCTTTTAGACATGATTAAGCAAGTCTCGACATATGCCAAGTTTTTAAAAGACTTGTGCACAGTGAAAGAGGGTTGAATATCGACAAAAAGGCCTTCGATGTATCGTGGGTGCCATCATCCAATGCAAATTCGTGAAGTACAAAGACCAGGGAAGTGTCCTACCATTTTAGTGGATATCGAGGAATTCCAGGTGGAAAGGCATTGATTGCCAGTACCCAAAAGTTCTATTTTGAGTCCTATTTAAGATAGGTTTTGAGTGCTTTTTGCGTACTAATCATGTGAATTAAGCCAATTTACATGTGCAGATCCACTTAGTACCACTGATTTTGTTTCGAGTTTGTTTTTGTAATTTTAAGTGTGCTTCATGTGGGCCTCGCCATAATTCAAGTTTGGTGTCGTATTGGTGCTGAATGTTGAGAATTCTCAGTGATTTCATCAAGCCGAAATGAAGAAATGTCAAGTGGAATTGATGAAATGGAGGCTGAACTGGATGCAGGAGGCAATGCAGGGATTACAGGATTTTCGCTATGCATTGCGAAAATTTCTCAAGGATTGCGAAAATTTCGCAACCATAGCGAAAATTTCGCAATCCCTGCGAAATTTCTCTATGCACAGTATTTCTCTATGATAGCGAAAATTCGCTATCATAGCGAAAGTTACTGTGCATAGCAAAAATTTGAATTTTCGCTATGCCTTGTATTTTCGCTATGATAGCAAAATTCACTGCATAGCGAAATTCATCCCCCTGTGTTTTGGTTTCAAACGACCTCGTTTTGTATAATTCTCATTTTGTCCCTATTGTAATCATATGTTTTATGTATTTTTGGTATTTCACACATTCGATGGCTATATGCTTCACTCCTATAGCTTTTGTAACCCTAACTTCTTTATTCATTCAAGCTACTCAAGTAGCCTTTATTTTAGGTCACAAATGGGCTTCTCTTCTCTCTCTTCTTTCTCTCATTTTCGCTGCCAAACACACCCTTGAGTGATGACAACCTCAAGGGATGCTTGGCTAAGCCTCAAAGCCTTGAAGAGGAGGGTCGCTAGCTTGGTTATTGGTGGTCTGGGCAAAGGTCCTCATGTTTTAAATGGAACAGTATCGTGATTTATGGTTCCAAACTTTCCTTAAATTAGGTTTAATGCTATTTAATGTCTTTCCTTTGGTCAATACTTGTCATGCTTTAGGTTCAATGCATTCCTTTACCGGGTAGATGGACCGACATTCTTGTGATGTCACTTTACTTGAGCCATTGAAATGAGGTTAAATGCTATGTTTTCAAACCGTTGGAACATTAAATGCTCGCAGATTTGTTTTGACTCAACAGAGTGTTTTGGCGTTAGTTTTTAAAGCTAAACAAAGATCCGGTTTTGGCCATGACTATATGTCGTATTTGCCCTAATGCGAGGAATTGACCTCGAGGACACCTCTTCATAACCCCATCTTACCAAGCTAGTGACCCAGTTTCCTTCAAGGTCACCATTTCACACTTCATTTTAAGCTATTTCGCTAGGCCTAAAGGACAATTCAACTCCCCACACTTTTCAATGCAACCGAAAAATCCAAATAAAAGCCTCACCATTTCCGAATCATGATAAATCATTTGTGGATGAAACCCATCCCCGTGTTCGACCCTAGACCGCTATGTCAGCAATAGCTTGACTACAAAGCAGCAGGGAGGAACTTAGAAACAAATTTCGTTGATTCCCGATCACCCCTACCGTGCATGTGAATCAAATGGAGCTGGGCATCAGATGGTGCCAAACTAAGAATGATGAGTTGATATGTACTTGTAATCCACATTACAAGTGTTGGTGACCTTTTAATCCTTTTTGAATTTCGTCAATAAGAACTTCAATTTTTTTTTACTAAGCAGTCACTATTGGGCTGTTTTTATTTTTACAGTCAGTTTTTGTTTAGCTAACACTGATCCTTTTTGGCAAGCCTCTTTGTTGTTCTTTGTTTTATCTCATTTTGTGTTACAGTACCCGCTTGAGCAAGGTCGTGAAATCATCAGCACACACAAATGGATCCTCTACCCGAGGAACAAAGAAGTCAAGAAGGTACTCCAAAGAATCCAACAAAGATACAGACTGTAATGAGGACCACATACACCCTCCTAGAGTGAGTGCTCCTTCCTGCATCATACCACCTGCTGAAGAAGTAGCAGTGAGACCCTATTTGGTGCCCCTGCTTCCCACATTTCATGGTATGGAGAATGAAAACCCATACACCCACATAAGGGATTTTGAGGAAGTGTGAGTAACCTTTAAGGAGGGTGCAATTGACATATCGTTGAAGCTGAAGGCATTTCCGCATTTACCTCAAGGACAAAGCCAAATATGGCTTAATCTCATCGAGACCAAGGACCATTAGAAGTCGGACAAAGTCGCACGTTGCACCCTAAAAAAATTCTTTAGTGCTCACAAGACCAACAATTTGAAGAGGCAAATATACACATTTGATGCCCATGACAATGAGAGGTTCTATCAGTGCTGGGAGAGGTTCATTGAGACCATCAGTGCTTGTCCACACCATGGTTTCGACACTTGGATGCTCGTGAATCACTTCTATGGTGGTATGTCTCCAGCCATGAAGCAACTTTTGGAAACAATGTGTGGAGGGGACTTCCTGAGCAAGCACCCAGATGAAGCCATGGATTTTTTGAATTATGTGGCTGAAACTTCCAAGGGATGGGATGAGCCAAACCCAAGGGAGGGAGAAATGTGAGGCCTTCAGCCCAATTAAAGGAGTGGTTTTTGCACTTTCCGAAGATATGGAGATGAAAGCTAAAATATCAACATTGGCTAGAAAGGTGGAAGAGCTAGAAGGAAAAAGGCTCCATGAAGTGTGCAAAGGATCAAAATACGCATGTGCTAACTCCATGTATAAATTGCTACCCCACTGCCCACCCAAGAACACTCCGGCTCCACCAAGCCTCCCCGTTGAAGGATGGATGTCAGAGCATGCCAATGCTGTGGGCCAATACAAGCCACAACCTAATGCCCCATACAGTAATACATACAATTCCAATTGGAAGAATAACCCAAATCTCTCCTGGAAACCTAATCCCCCTGCTTATGTGCCTCCGGGTGCCAAACAACAGTTTGGTTCCTCATCTCAACCACAGCCATCACCATCCTCTTCTCCTGTTGAACAAGCCATCTTAAACTTGAGCAAGGTGGTAGGCAATTTTGTGGAAGAACAAAAGGGGATCAATGTACAATTGGCTCAAAGAATTGATACTGTAGAAAGTACACTGAACAAGAGAATAGATGGGCTTGAGAGCAGCCTTAATCAGAAGATTGATAATCTATAGTATTCAATCACCAAGATTAACAATCTGCTGGAGGTACAGGAGAGAGGAAGATTCCCTTCCCAAACAATGCCAAATCCAAAAGGAGTCCATGAGATAGGTTCATCCAGAAACTCAAAGATGGATGAAGTAAAGGCTATCATCACTTCAGGATGGAAAAAGAGATCGAGCAACCAAAGGCCTATGATCATAAGAAACATGCGGGCGAAAAGGAAGTCGAGCCGTAGATACACACACCGTGAAAATTCAAAGTGGAAGAAAATATGCCCTCCATTTCCTCACACCAAGAAGGAAGAAAAAATCCCAAACCAAGCTGAAATTGGGAGGTGCTAAGGCAAGGTAACATTCCACTCGCTATTACGATCAAGTAGGTCCCAACTTATGCAAAGTTCTTAAAGGACCTGTGCACAGTAAAAAGGGGTTAGGCATTGAAAAGAAAGCCTTCCTAACGGAGCAAGTCAGTTCCATCATTCAGAGCAAGACCTCGTAAAGGAAATACAAGGATCCGTGATCCCCACAATACGGGCCAACATCGAGGGACTTGCATAGGACAAAGCACCGCCGACTCGGGGGCCAAGTGTAAACCTATTGCCATATTCAAGGTATATGCTAGGGTTTAGGAGCTTTGCTTCCTACCAACATCACCCACATTAGTCGACGGTCAGAAAATCTAAGGAATAGTTGAGAGGATATTGGTAAAGGTGGACAAATTCTACTACCCAGTGGACTTTGTAGTGCTTGATACCGAACCAATAGCAAGTGGGCCCAATCATGTGCCAATTATCCTGGGAAGACTATTTTTTGCCACTTCCAATGCGATAATCAATTGCCGGAATGGAGTCATGCAGCTCACATTTGGCAACACACATTGAGCTCAATATTTTTCACTTGAATAACAAGCACAAGCTGGAAGATGACAAGCAAAGAGTCATGAAGTTCGGGCCTATAATTGGTCAAAATGCAGGAAACCAAAGCCCCCAAATTGCGCGTAATTGGTAAACCAAGGTGAAGCAATTGGATTGGGAATTGGTCGCATCGTACCACCCCGCAGCCAATGGTCGTACCTAACATCACCCCAATGAAAAGAAGTTCTACAAAAGGAACTAAGCATGAAGGTCGCAAAGACAAAGTCACTACACAGGGTCAAGGAGCTCCTCCTTGACCCTCCATGAATGAACCAGAGAAGTTGAGCTGGTTTGGTCTCCACTGAGACCAAACTACAGCTCAAAAATTTTTGGTTTTTAGTTTAATTCGATCAATTTTCAGTTTGTTTTTTTTGGTAGTAATTTTCTTTACCTTAATTTTGGCTAAATATAAAAATTGCAATTTTTAGTAAGCTTTTTTTTTTTTTTAGGTTTAATTTGAAATATTTATTTTTGATGTTTGTATTTATTTTATTTTAATTTACCTAACTCAAATTTTTGTTGATTTTGCAGATGGCAACGCAGTGTACAGAATTTCAACAATGGCGAAATTCGCCTTTCAAACCCGCCTCCTCGGACCCTTCGCTACCCAAACGGCCTTCCCATAAAAGGGAGGGCCTCATTTTCGTTCCATTCACATTACCACCAGGCCCTCCCCTGCTTTGAAACCTCCCGCGGCTCAGATCCTCACCCCGAGCCTCAAATTCAAGGAGCCATTTCCTGGGCCCAAATTGCTGTTCCCACCCCGCCCGTGAGCCCCACTCCATTCAGCTGATCGCCCTAAACCCCCGGGCCGCTATGCCTGCTCATGCCCGAACCCAACGGGTGCCGTCGACCACACAGCCAGCCCATCGCTGGGGCGCGCCCACTCGTCGTGCCCCTCTCTCCGGCGCCGCCGAGCCCCGGGTCCACCACATCCGTGCACGTGCCCAAATCCGTCGCACTCCTAGTCGTGCCCCGCACCCACCGAGCCCCATTCTCGCCCGCCATGTGACCGACCACAAACATGGTTCGTACCATGGGAGGTCATCAGCTTACAGCCCCGGCCAGGGTTCCAAGCAAGACACTGTAGATGGAGGATTTGCATACTTCCGTGGCCGCATGCCCACCCACCGACTCCACCCGCAGCACACGTAGCCCCACATTGGCCCCAGCTACCATACCTGAGGAGCCTTAGGGATTCCGGGCTGGGCGAGAGCCGACCAGATGGGACCCTGCCCCTTCTCCGCCTAAGAGACGACAGCGGAGGGCCCCGACCTCCAAGCTGGTCCGACATCAGCCCGGAGTCTTCGAGATCCGCCCGAGCCGTCACCTCCCAAATTTGATGAGGGCTCACCGCCCGGCCTATCACCGGCCTGAGGATCGTGCGCTCATGTTCACTCACAACGACCCGATTCCGGGAACGAGGGACGGCGCGCTGTGGACTTCCCATGGGAGCCATATTACGATGCACGAAAGCATCGACCACCGACCGCTTAGACTCGATGAGGCCGATCACGCAGCATTCTCGCTTCCATTCATGATGTCGCGGCAGTTCTATTATCCCCGGTTGTGCTCAAGTTTTACCATACTATGACATCCCGGGAGTGCCGAAATGGCCTGAGCTCGATCTCCAAGATTGACGGCCGCTAGGGAGTAATTCCGATCCGCGAACATTACAGCCACTACCGCGCCAGAAATGGCACTCGAGGATATGCAGATCGTCCCACCCATCACGCAGAGATAGTCCACCGTCTCGCCGATACCAAGGCTGGACCCATACTCCTTCGCAGCATAGCCTTCTCCATAGATGCCCCGTGGACCACCCGGCTCCGACCGCCTATTCCCATTACAAAGATATGTACAGACAGGAGTTAAGTACTCGAGGCTCTACATGTAAGATCTCGTAGGGATTCGGTTTAGTCCCTTTGAGCCGGGTCATGACCTCTCACGCACTCCTTTGAGGAGAAGGTCCACCGCAAGGTCCGGCTCCGAAATGAGCTACCAATATTGATGCCATGGTCACGAGCCAGTCCCTGAGCATCCGGTCTCCTTGAGGAGCCACGCATCGAGCGGAGGATCAGTTGCACTCAGGTCCTATCCATGGAGCGATCATTATATATGTCAATCTCCTTTATCCTCCAGCAACAGGAGGAGGCAGCAGATGATGTACCAGAGGACCCACCAAGGGGGGAGGGTCCTGTTCCTGAGATGGAGGTAGAGGTGGAGAGGAGCCCAATTCCAGATTCATCTCCTCCACCTCCACCTCCTACTGCCCCAGCCCCTACTCACGATGACCGGCTGGTCTCTTGCCATACTCGCAGCACCCTTCTTATTCATGTCGGCTCTAGGGAGCTTGTTGCCGTTATGGATGTCGGCCCTCAAGGCGCTTGCTACTACACAGCATCAAGCACTGCAGGGGCGGCCCGAAATGTATAGTCACTCTAAATAAGAGTCACGCCATGCTTCGAATCACGAGTCACCTCGATCTCCCGCCGCAGCCTACACAGACATCGAGTGAGACTGCACCTCAAAGAAGAGCTCCTCCTTTGACATGCAAGCAGACACCGGGCAGCTGTGCCTTCATCCAATCGGCACATCCACAACCACGAGAGGAGGTCGCACTCTCTTAGCTTTCCAACCCCTACCAGTGGAGACTTGTTTATACTCTGGTTGGGGGGGGAAAGTTAAAGTTGGGAGTGTCTTCTATCATATTTTGTATCATTTTTAGCTTTATCAACTACCTACTCATTTTGTATAGGATTGTATAGGATTCATGTATTAGCTAATAGTAGGCAGTGATACTTTTGTGTGTGTTTAGCTATTTTAAGCATGTATTAACCACTTTGATTATATCAAAAGCTTTATAGCATTATTTACATTTTTCTACACTTTTGCAAATCAAATTTTGTGCTTATCTTTTTGTGTTTCTACTCTTGCCTTCTGTTGGAGAATTGAAACACTGTATGCTACCTTAATGTTAAAACAATTCCATGCATGATTTAGTTTTTGGTCAATTGAAGTTCCAACAGATTCAACCTCAGATATCCACCTTTAACTAATTCACACACTGCACATCAGTTTTTATCAATAGGTTGAGAAGTTATATACCTCCTTTCACTTTGCAAAACCGGGCCTTGGATCTGTTGACGACCCATAATAGGTTTGTGTTACCCACAAAAGAAGGCCAATGTAGTCTTCCAAATGAAAAAGAAAAGAAAAAGCAAAAAGAAAAAGAAAGAAGAAAAAGAGATATGAATGTCGTGACACTTTGCCTTGAAACCCGAGCACGGTCCGAGGGGTATATGGTGAAAGCCTTTAAAGCCCGATGCCCTAAACCTTCGCTGGTTGGGAGTCACCGACTTAGTGTTCGCGTTACACTCCGGTGGACGGGGAGTTTAGCGAGCAGGTGCTTAATTCTAAGTCATTCAAAGTCCGGTGAAGCCTCGTAGTTCAGGGTCGGCCGATCCTTTCGCTTGATGCCCTAAACCTTAATTGGTTGGGAGTCATCGGTGGACCCCCGTTACATGGACTTTGATGAAGTCGAGTTTTTAGCATTGCATCTTACATTACAATCAAAGAAAGAAACAAGAGTGTAGCTAGTTCTATTTAGGTTGGTCAACAGTTTAAGGCTCTGGCAGTAGTTTGGTTGGGGGGAGGGAATAGCTTTGCAACTTATTGGTGCAAACTGGTTACCTTAAGAACAATTAGATTTTGGTGGAAGTTCAGGTTGACCTCCTTGGAACCGATGTTGCCCTAAAACTTGTTCTTATATGGCATTTGTTCTCTCATGATGGTTTTCGTACAAGGTCGAAATTGTCCGTACTGAAAGCAAGACCCTACCGTGATACATAATAATTTTTGAACACATACACTTTTTTGTAAAAACACAACATGCATATCCCATTTTTGTTTTAGCATTGCTAAGGGACTAGCAACGTGTCGCCTGGGTGGATTACGACTCAAAAAGTGCTATTTTGAGTCCTATTTAAGATCGGTTTTGAGTGCTTTTTGCGTACTAATCATGTGAATTAAGCCAATTGACATGTGCAAGTCCACTTAGTACCACTGATTTTGTTTCGAAGCCTGTTTTTGTACCTTATGTGCCTTATGCCTCGCCATAACTCTCAAGTTCGTGTCAGATTGCGTCGAATGTTGAGAATTCTCGATGATTTCATCAAGCCGAAATGAAGAAATGTCAAGTGGAATTGATGAAATGGAGGCTGAACTGGATGCATGAGGCAATGCAGGGATTACAGGATTTTCGCTATGCATTGTGAAAGGGGCCTTCGCATGTGATTGCGAAAAATTTCGCAACTACGCGAAAATTTCTCGCAATCCCCCTCGCGAAATTTCTCTATGTCAGCGCATCACATGATACGGCCCTCGCTTATCATAGCCGTAAAAAAATTCGCTATCATAGCCGTTACCGTGCATAGCTTAAAAATTTGAATTTCGCTATGCCTTGTATTTTCGCTATGATAGCGAAATTTCGCTTATCATAGCGAATTCCTTTCTACGATAAAATAAATTCACTCCATAGTAAAATTCATCCCCCTGTGTTTTGGTTCCAAACGGACCTCGTTTTGTATAATTCTATTTCTCATTCCTATCAGAATCATAGCTGTATGTGTGAAGTTTTTGTGTATTTGGTATTTCACACATTTTGGATGGCTATATAGCTTCACCTATAGCTTTTGTAACTCCTAACTTTTATTCATTCAAGCTTTTCAGCCCAGCCTTTATTTTAGGTCACGCTTTGCTCTCTTTCTCTCTCTCTTTCTTTCTTCCTCATTTTCGTCGCCAAACACATCCTCGAGGATGACAACTCATGATGCTTCGGCTAAGCCTCAAAGCCTTACAAGAGTGTGGTTGCTAGCTTGGTTATTGGTGGTCTGGCAAAGGTCCTCAAGGTGTTTTAAATGGAACAAGTACTACATTTATAGTTCCCAAACTTTCCAAACTAGGGTTTAATGCTATTTAAATGTTCCTTTCCTTCGTCACTTGTCATGCTTTTGCGTTCGCATTCTAATGCAGGTATGCACTAACATTCTTAGATGTCATTTACGGTGCCATTGAAATGAGGTTAAATGCTATGTTTTCAAACCTGTTGAACATTAAATGCTCGCATTTGTTTGACTCAAATAGAGTGTTTTAAGGGTTAGTTTTTAAAGCTAAACAAAGATCCATGATGAATTATATGTCATTTCCTGTTTGTCTTAATGCGAGGAATTGACCCGAGGACACCTTCATAACCTCATCTTAAATTTCAAGTTAGCACCTTAAGCCTTCAAGGTCACCATTTCACAATTTCATTTTAAGCTATTTCGCTAGCTCCGTTGACACCAACTCCCACACTTTTCAATGCAAATCCGAAAATCCAAATAAAAGCCTCACCATTTCGAATCATGATACAAATCATTCGTGGGATGAAAACCCATCCCCGTGTTCGACCCTAGACCGCTATGTCGTTAAAGAGTTTGACTACCAAGCAAAGATAGGAGGAACTTAGGAAACAAATTTTGTTGATTAGGATCACCCTACCGTGCTTACGAATCGAGCATTACTAATTTGGGGGCGTGTCCCGGCTTTGTTACCTTTACTCCGGATTTACAAGTGGGGGGCCAGGAGAATTGAAGTCTACCACTATCACATTATCTCTGGAAAACGGATCAATGAAAATTCCCAACGGCACTATCGAAGATGTTTTAGTGCAAGTAGACAAATTCTATATCCCAATGGACTTCGTTATCCTTGACACCGAGCCAATAGCTATGGGAGCCAATTATGTGCCCATCATCCTTGCTAAGCCATTTTTTACTGCCTCAAATGTAGTCATAAATTTTCAAAATGGGATAATGTAGCTTACATTTGCGAATATGACACTGGAACTCAATATCTTTCACCTAGGCAAAAAGCCTGCGCACCTAGAGGAAGAGGGTCCAAAAGAGGTATGTCTAATTAAAGCCATTGTGGATGAACATTCCTTGCAATAGAAATTGTAGGAAAATTTGAAAAAGGAATTGGTAGATTTTTCTGAAGATCCAAATGAAACCTCGAAATTATTTGCTACTTATCGCTCTTGGAAAAAGAGAGAATAAATTCTCCCCTTGTTAGTTGGGGAGGACAGTGGAAAGAAAGAAGATAAAGAATCCCAAAAGCTTGATCTTAAGCCCCTCCCCACATAACTGAAATATGCATATTTAGAGGAAGGTGGCCAATGCACTGTTGTCATTTCCTCATCTATGAATGCCTTACAGGGAGGGGCAGTTTGCTTGGAGACCCTCTCGGGCGGAGAGATTACCAGAACAAGCCATTGGATGGAAAATATCATATTTAAAGGGGATTAGCCCTTTGGTTTGCACTCATCACATTTACATGAAGGATGAAGCTAAACCAGTGAGACAACCACAGAGATGGCTGAACCCCCATATGCAAGAGGTAGTGTGTGCCTAAGTGTTGAAGCTAGCTGCGGTCGACGTGGTACCACATTTAGTGGTCCCTGGGTGAGGTCTACTCGGAGTCTACCACGAAGTCGGTGAATATTGTACAAAATTAAAAGGGGAAGATATCACCTATGTTGGGTTACAGGCGAATATCAATCGTCCCGAACATAAATGCAATGAATTTAAATTTTTTATCCTTAACCCACCAAGGATCACATGCATTTCTGCTTAGAAGGAAAGATCATGGCTTCCTCTTATAGATCGGTCATGAAGCCTTCAAAGTGCAACGTCTTGGTTTGTTCGGATCTTCAAAGTCTTTGCCTTTACGACGACCACCTACACCAGTATCCACACACGAACAAATAATGAAGCGATCTTCTTTGAATGCTAGTTCGAGTTCGTCTTCCTCATGAAATTAGGGTCTCTCTGTTTTGAGGTTGTTCTTAGAGTAAAAAAACGACCACTAAAAAAAAATATATGTCTCACATATATATGTCTCTATATAAGTTTTGCTAGGGTTTTTGTCAAAGCAATTATTATATATTTAAAACTCTTTTAAATAATAACAATTTAAATTCAAATCCTTATCGAGATAAGAAACAAGTATATTATTATATATTTAAACCTCTTTGAAATAATAACAATTTGAATTCCAAATCCTTATCCCGAGATAAGGAAAGCAATTTATTTATATTATTATATATTTAAAACTCTTTTAAATAATAACAATTTAAATTCAAATCCTTATCAAATAAGAAACGAGGTATATTATTATATATTTAAAAACTCTTTAAATAATAACAATTTGAAATTCAAATCCTTATCGAATGAAAGCAATTTATATTATTATATTTAAAACTCTTTTTAAAAAAAAAAACCCGTACAGATTATTTCCTTATCAATAAGAAAATATAACAAATTAATTATTTGTTATAATTTAAATCACCCAATTTAAACTTTTCTCAAATTAAATTGAATTTAATATGCTAACTAATTGTTATTTGTAATTTAAAATAATCTCATGATTTTAAATTATACAGTGAAAAACCATAACGTTATTCGTTCTTAATGTGTGACCTATGGGTTCATTAAGCATTAGCGGTAGGCCTAAATCACATTTTGATCTATAAGTCATAGAGTGGCCTCAGCAAGACGTTATGACTACCCAAGTTAAATGAAAGCTTATGATGCGGGAACTGACCTTAATATACCTAATAGATAATCCTTTTTGTCTCATGATATCTTGATAGAATATAAGGTGGACAAAAGTCGACCTTATATCGTTCTATACTGATTACTCGAAACAATTAAATGACTAAACAAATGACGTGATCTCCATCAATTCATTTGAAACACGACTCATGCATTTCTCTGTCTCCAATTGTCGAGGGACCGAGATATCTCTCTTTATAATAGAGGACAAATTCCATCTTAATCGCTCATACCTACGCTCACATAATTCTTATTATGTTCATGCATAACCTTTATAGTCATCGATTAAAGACAACGTTTGATTATATCAAAACACAATATTCCTTATGTTGAGAACGCAAGCGATCTTAGGTGAAAGGATTTGTAACCTGACTAGTAGAGATTAACTTATGACTTTGATCCATGTATTAATCTCCCAGGCAGTGCAATCCAATATTTGTTCTCAACAAATAGATATAAATTTGATTTGTATCTCATACACATATTCATCCCATGAATATCAATCAAACTATACTAATGTAATTCATTGTTATTCCCCATAACAATAGCAGATTAAGGACATTTAGAATAATTAATATTATTCAAGGACATTATATATAATAAACATGCAAATCATCATAATAATAAATTCTCATAAATAGTCAAAATACCATGTCCAAACAATAGGCCTAGAGCACTATTACTAACATACCCGTCTTGCCATAGGTTGGAGGGTGTGTATAGATTACCGGAGTCTAGATGCAGTGACAAGGAATGACCACTTCCCTTTGCCTTTCATTGATCAACTTCTTCAAAGAGTTTTCGAGCATCCATTTTTTTTGTTTTTAAGATGGGTATTCCGAATACTTTCAAATAGAGATTATAGTAGAAGACTAGGAGAAAACCACCTTCACCTGTCCGTTTGGGACTTATGCCTATAGGAGAATGCCTTTTGGCCTCTACAATGCTCCAACCACATTCCAAAGATGTATGCTTAGTATTTTCAAAGATATGGTGGAGCGCATTATGGAAGTATATATGGATGATATCACCATATATAGGGGTACTTTGAGAGTGCTTAATGGCAAGCATTCTTTGCGAATGCATTAGAAAAAACAGTCATAAGCGGGAAAAATGACATTTTATGGTGAATCAGGGAATTGTCCTTAGGCATGTCATCTCCAACATGGGAATTGAGGTCGATAAGGCCAAAGTTTAGCTTATTTCCAAGCTGCCACCTCCCACAAATGTCAAGGCAATGAGGTAGCTCCTTGGCCATGTTGGCTTCTACAAGAGGTTTATTAAGGACTTCTCAAAAATTGCAAAACCCTTCTATGAGCTGTTGGAAAAGGACTCCAAATTTGTTTGGGTTAATAGGTGCCAAGCGAGCTTCGAAGGACTCAAATTACACCTGACCACTACGCCTATAATGAGAGCACCCAACTGGCAGCTCCCTTTTGATGCAATGTGTAATGATAGTGATTTTACTATCGAGGCAGTTCTTGGGCAGAGGGAAGATGGGAAGCCTTATGTGGTTTATTATGCAAGCAAGACTCTGAATGAAGCTTAGAAGAATTACACAACCATGGAAAAGGAACTGTTAGCAATAGTCTATGCCTTGGAAGAATTCCGAGCTTACTTGGTAGGGTCAATCATTATTATATTTATATACCACCTTGCCTTGAAGTACCTTTTAACCAAGCAAGATGCTAAGGTAAGGCTTATCAGGTGTTGACTGGACCAAAAGACATGTACAGATTTATGACACTATTGCCAAAAGACTATTGTCTAATCCCCAGCAATAATGCCAACCACTTGTACATTATATACTATAGTTATTGTATTCATTCAGAATATTTTCATTATAAGTGAATCATTATTGTGTCTTGGTCGTTTGATCCATTATGCAGTGCACGGAATTCGAACAAGTAATAAGTGGGTTTAAGTCCGGATATCGATCAACTACCGATAACAATCTCTATACTATTTGGACTACGATGAAAAATTGGATTCGAAGCTTTGAAGCCTTAAATAAAAGTGAAAACTAAATAAATTTAATTAATAAATGAATTGAATACTAAAATAATAAAATTACAAATTTAGATTGATGATTGTATCTTTTAAAAAGTTAGCATTAATCTGGCTATTGTGAAACGTCAATTCTACTTGAGATCACAATATACACTGCTTAATGAACCCGCAGTTTAAAACTAGTCCAGGAATATGATGAGTGCGGTTGGATCTCTCGAGCCCCACCGTTCATTATCTCACCTTTCTTGTTTCTCTCGAATCTGAGTGGAGCTGGAATAACTACTTTTTAATACGTTAGCCTTGTTTTGGGTATTTTTTTCTTTCTCGATAACACCTATAACATGGTGTAAACCTTAGCTCACTATATAGTCCATCGCAGTGAATTACACACTATCTTGGTTTCTCATCCTCAACATTAAAACAGCTTATTCGCCATGATTAGATCCTTCTTACGAGTTGAATTCACTCTTTGAATGAGCTGGGCTTCTGCATGCTTAAATTGATAACTGCTCAGCTCATTCTCGGTTGCAGTGAGAAGAGATGTATCGATTTAATTACCAGAGCACATTAGATGTAATCTCCCGAGTTAGCATACCTTCAAATAGTTTCTCACTCAAGGCCTTCTACGTATCTTTCGAGAGGGCCTCCTCGTAGGCTTCCCGAAACAATCTGTTATGGGTATAAGAGGCGACATTGGGATCGAGATTCGAAACACACAAAAACCGGCAGAGTCGGTTATAGCGAAGTTAGGTACTAGGAATAAAGTGCGGGGAAAGATACTTTTACGGCTTGATAGTGTCAGTCGATGATTGGGTTTTAAATCCTTGGATTACACCATCTGATAACTATCTTGATCAAAGCAATTATAGATAGGAAGCTGGGTTGTTTGAATCCAAATTTATCTGGAATTCAAGCAACCAGGCCAGTAATTTGAAAAAGAAATATAAATGCGTGTTAAAAGCACTAACGAGATAACGTTCAAATCTAAATTGGCAAGAAATGCAAACTAATCTAAAATGAAACAAAGAAAAAGAAAAAAAATAAAATCAGGAGCCTGACCTTTCGGATCTCTCTTTAGTCGTAATTTGCTTTCGCCGATTAGCGACTACGTATTCTTATAAGGTTACGGTTAGGCCCACTAATTTCAATGAACCTCTTTTGGACTTATTCTAAAAGCGGCGTTGGTGATCTTTGTCAGCGACATCAGTCGCCATCGCGACCTCTGTTATCTATTGTCGCGAGAAGCCGCTTTGTTTGGTTATGACATGTCTTTGGTGGAGCCGGTATCGCGGCGACTGCGGCGTCGCTGGAGCCTTATCTGGATTATAATTGATCTAGCGGCAATGTTGTCGCGACTTCTTAATGATGATGCGACGGATGTCGCGACTACGTATGATGTGGCGACCTACGTTCCTTGCGATGCATTGTCGCTATTGTTTAATGATGGCGACCTCAAGTCTTGCAATTGATGTCGCGACAACCCGAGGTGTTATCAGCGACTTCGCCCTGCCTAGCTTGTTGTATCGCTGACGGTGAATGATGTCGTGACTTACGGCTTTTATGTGGTGATGTCGCGATAGTTTGATGCTGTCAGCGACTTACTCCTTTTCCTTTATGATTAATTGTTCGCGACCATCTCTCTTTAAACGTGTTATGCGACCTTGGACCTCGCCTGTAGTGATAGCCGAATACTTACGATTCAGTCTTTGATGTCGCAGCGCATCGAATGTCAGCGACATCAATGTTGATCGATTGTTTATCTTTTGTCGCGACTTCTGTTTGGTGTGTGGCGACCCTCATCCTTTTATTGCCTGGTTTAATTACAGCCATGACCTGCGGATGATGTCGGCGACATCATCTTCTTCTTCATCAATTCTGGTTTGTGACTTTGAGTTTCTTTACGCCAGACTCATTTTTGTCTTTAATTACGCTTCATTTTGCGGTGGAGCTTTGTAGTTACCAACTTTAATATGTATTTAGATTCTTTGTAAAGGCCTGCGACATCAATTTCTTGAATCCTTTGCGCCTCTCTTGCGCAACTTTCTTCAACTTTGTTATATCGATGCTTGCATCAGCACATTACACTCTTTTTGCAATTACGCTTTCTTTTGAATTCCTTGCTGCCGCACGGCGGGTTTGGTGAGATTATTCCATATTCACGCATATAAATCCCAGTCTTTTTATATAAAAATCGATCATAAAAATGGTGAAAATAGATTACTTTTAAGCTCATCAAACTCCCTGACTTAAATTTTGCTTGTCCCCAAGCGAAAAGAAAATTTGTTTGTCCTCAAACAAAAGGACATTTTCTGTGTTTTGTAGTTGCAACCAATTTAATTGAAAAAGGCCCAGAAATTGCATTCTTTTAATGTATTCGACTTCAAGTCGGATCAAGGTTATTTTCTACTCAATCAGGTGTACATAACTAACTTGTTGAATTTGTTTTACAAACAGTATAGTTAATTGATTCTGCTGAAATGTAAGTTGGTTTTCTTTCTCATTTTCTTAATGAGTCAATTAACCCTTAGAGGATGTTCACAGTTTTTGATCTTTTCCTGATTTTTCAAATTCCATATGCTTGTTGTTCATATTGATCTCCACTAATGTAGGTAATTCTAACCTTCAAGATCAATCAGGTCTTTTGGGCTTGTAATGTTGGGCTTGGGTAAATGGTAGGATGGATGGGACTTTTAGGTTAAGATTACCAATACTCTTTTTTCTCTTCTTCACTTGCTGCCCTTTTCTCCTTGTAATTTCTTTAAATAACTCCCTCGAACTTCAGGTTTGGGATACCACCTTGATTGTCTTCGATTCAACTGTATGCTCCCATTTCTCATTTGTAATTCAAACTGGGGGAATTTTCCTTCTTGTCACCATTCAGGAATAGTGCAATGTTTTATCTTTTTAGGCTTTCTAACACTCTTATCGAACTTTGGGTTAGTAACTCCCATACCAGATGGCATTAGGGTACTAGGTGTTGAAACACCCCTAAGAACTTAATTGTTGAAAGTTAGGCCGCAAGACAAAACCTATTCCCATAAACTCTTTTACATTTGTATTTCTTTTTCTCTTCTTCCCTTTTGTGCTTTCTCCTTGAGTTTCTAATTTATACTCCCCCGAACTTTATTCTTCCTCTCTTTTTAGATTGCAGTAATCCACGGGTTTTTTTGGAGGATTGATTCTTTGGGATGGGTTGGGGTCTCCATTGGCTTCTTTTGAAAATAAGGCTTGTTTTGGCTCAATTTCTGGAACTAAAGTATATGCATTAGCATATAAGTAGGGATGGCTAGAATGGCTCAAACTTTCCAAGGATGGCCTGCATCGTTCTTCGTGAGTTTAGTATTACCTAGGATTTCGCCTTGATCGATAATCTAACAGTTCTATAGAGTGGGATGATTAAGCGTGACTAACTACGAGGATTTTCTGACTCATATCAGTGGATGAGAATTTAGATGATGTTATATTCAACAGGTTCCTTCTGACTCACTGTTCATACCCTGAGCGCTTCGACAAACATGTTTGGTGCCAGAAGTGTATAACCATCCTTATCTGGACACAAATGACAAATTTTGAGTCAATCCACTGTGAGTTCATGTTTCGAATTCCCTTATATTTGCCATTCAGCCCTTATTTTAGAAAAGTGTTCTTTATCTAAATCGTTACCTGATTTTCTCATGACCATAACATATTAAACCATTTTGTTCTGAGGCTAAATTCTCTTGTTGACTTCCTCTAATTGGAACGAAATAAACACACAATTTGACTTCAAACACATCAAACAAATTTCTGGTTTTATTTATAAGAATGTGCAAATGTTGAGAACAACAAGATAGGAATGAGGGAGGGATTGTCAAAACAATGGAAAGGTCTATTTTTTTCTTTTCTGTTTAGGAGTAAAGATGTCTAGGAGGGATCCCGAATCGAGGTAGCGGGTTGAGGTTGAATTAAGGCATTTCCATTCTCTTCTTCTTCTTGACATTCTGCTTACATGCATTTCTTCCCAGATAAGTCATTTTGTTAGATCCACCTTCTCATTAGTTCATCTGTCTCATCCCAGTGTGTTCATGTTGTGCTCCGGTTGATCGTGACCTCAATTTGGATAGATTGTGTTAATCAAATCCAGTTTTCGGCAATTTTTCTTCTATAGGCATCATTGTCATCGCACTATCTATCCATCATCTTTTCTCGAAGTCCTTTATCGATGACATATAAAGGAACCCAAACCCCTTAATGCTCTTTTGTCTTGGTTTCTTACGCATCCTTTCCTTGATAAGTTTCGAGGAGTTGAGAATCTCGCTCGTGCGATTGTGTAAAAGGATTCATGGCTAAGCTTAAGACTTTCAATAAAAACGGTCTCTTCCCTCCATTTCCTTTTGAAATTTTCTTTGTTGATGATCTAGGATCTCTTTAAGGCTGCTCTTCGCTACGCTCCAACTTCTCTTCCCATTTGTTCTTTTCTCTTCAACTCGGTCCATACATTTCCTCCTTTACATTTGAGTTCATATTTCAGCTGTTGATCTCTTTGCCTGTTCTCAGTGCACTCATAAACCTCTTCTCTAAATTGCTGTTGGATTCTCCATTTCTCCTCTCTTTCTTCCATATTTTTCTGCATCGCAATGAGCATCTCTCCATTATATCATTATTTCCTTGAGCTCTCTTGGAACTTCCTCAGGTTCTGCAGAATTCTTTTGTTTCTCGTTAGTGGAGTGGCGATTGGAGTGGTGAAATCCGCAGGACCTCTTTCATCAAATTCTGTGTCTCTGCCAACATAGAGGTGTTACCTTACATTTGGGTTCTGGATCTTGTTTTGTTGACTCTTGAAGCCATAAATTATTGTCCTCCTCTTGTCTTACATTCTCCTCTTCCTCTCTAGAATCTGCTTCCATGATGACCTCCTTTTTCCTTTGATTTCTTGGGCCCTTGCTTATCCCAATCAGGGTCAATGGTGAAGCCTTGGGAACTTCTTCTTCTTCTGCACAGGTTCCTTTCACCCCAGCCTTCAAACAAAGCCTAGTGATTGTTGTTGGGTGAGGGATCAAACCTCTTTTGTTTCCCTCTTGGTATCTCATTATTGAATTTTCAATCTTTATCACGATTGAGCTTGTACCCTTTGGTATTACATAAAAGGATGATGGCTTCTGTTCCCTTGCGTACTGCATACATGTGGTTGGGACGACAGACCTTGATAAAACCATACCTTAGCCTCCTCTGTAAGGTCTCCCCTGTTGATTGTCTTTGGTGCTCCTTTCTCTTGATCTCATTGAACTTTACCATCTGTCAATTTCCTGACAATCTTCTCACGTTTCATTTTTGCTAACAGTTTCTTAAATTTGGAGCCATGCCTTTTCCCTGCCATTCCGTACACCTCGTTAATGGTGTTTGCTCGTGTGGCACCAGCTCTGGCAATCTGAGTTGTCCTTTCTTCCTCTGAGTTAGAGTAGAATTCTGGACCCTTGTTGCATATCCAGGAGCCTCACGGTGCTTGCGAAATTTTCCCATCCCTCGTTCTATCATTTCCTTGAAGGGAAATAGGGTTCTTGAATCCTCTTTCTCCGACAAACCCTTTATCGACATAATACTTACGCATGTTGGCCTGACCTCTTCTGAAAAAAGCACAAACGCATCTTCTTCTTCTTCTACCACCTTGTCTTTCCCCTTGTATGCTTGTTGCCTTGCAATTGGTTGAATCTCAGGTTGTTCCGCCAGCCTGTTCTCCTCTGTAGGTTCCAGATGAACCTCCCCTTCAGGTGGAGCATACTCCTCCATCATTTCGCTCAAGTTTGGGATTAGGGTTTCAGGTTCGGCCATTAGAGAAAGTTGAAGGTTTGGAGGAAGACGTTTGGATATAGGGTTTGTGAGAATCGAAAGTCGAGGACTATGCGAAGATGAAAAGTTGAATTTGCTTCACGGAGGGAGATGATAGTAAGAGAGTTTCTCAACAGTTGCAATTCAATTATTATTGTGAACTATTTATTATTTCATTTATTTGCACTTGTCGCGACCTCAATTCACGCTGAAGTTGTGTGCGGTCATTAAATTTAGGAGCAAAAATTAAAATTTTGTGGTAGCAAACCTTATTAAGCATGTGCAGCGACATAGCAAGGCGTGGGAGGACAAGTCATCCTCAGGCTACGACATAAGGCATCTCATGACAGTGTTAAGTTGTCGCAACCTCACTACTCTTTAGAAGGACTTGCTCTTGTCACGACCCAAATATTATGTCGCGACAGAAATTTCTGTTGCGACATAACCTTTGGTCTCGACCACTGCCCTTTTTTTTCTTCGGTCTGGGGCGGGTCATGACATCAACTTCAGTGCGACTTGGTTTACATCGCGTATAAGTTTTATCAGCGACTTAATCTGCATTACTTTAAATTTCGCGATCGAGCAGTTTTTCGCCGATTAATTAGCATATTCTCATCATCAAACAAACCATTTCCACCACGACGAATTCGAATGTATTCTATTGATTTTCACGAGTTTATATGAGAAAGAATGATCCTTTTTCTGTGGTTCTCTTACCACTGCCAAGTTGCATGGAGATGTCACGGAGTTGTCCTTGCTCTCTCCTTACCGTTCTGCATGCTTTTCGTGAAATAGCCTTTTTCGATTTAGTGCTAGTTGTTTGTCCTTGCATATTTAGTCGCATTTCCGAGGTTGTTCAAACGTGTTCAAAAGCGGACCCATACACTGTGAAGTCATCCATAAAGAAATTTCCATAACTTCTTCTACCAAGTAAAGAACATCGACATCGCCCATAAGCTGGAAAGTAAGCGGGAGCATTACCACAGTGAATGGCATCATACGAAGCGAGGTGCCATAGGGCATGAATGTGGTCTTCTCTTGGTCCTCAGGTGCAATTGCAATCTGGTTGTAGCTTTGAATACCCATTCAGAAACAAAAATGAGGTGTCACACTAATCTGTCAACTTCATCTTATCAATGAAGAATTGGGAAATGATCTTTCTGGTTAGCGTGTTCGTTTCTTGTAATCAATGCGAGACTCTCCCGTCTTGTCCCTTTGTTGCTTGTTGGAATTAATTCATTTCTTTCATTACGGATTCTGATAAATCCACCCTTCTTTGGAACCCACATGAATTTGGGCTAACCCAAGGAGCATGCAGTACATAGATAAAACCAGCTTTAACCATTTGAGCACCTCCCTTCGACTACTTCCTTACGTATTGGATTCAATCTCGCTGATGTTCAACAGTTGGCTTTGTGCCTTCTAGAAGTATTTTGTGCATGCATGATGGTGATACGCTGCTCTTCAATAGATAAGCTATAGACTCATATGCTTCCTTAAAACTTCCAGCAACCCCTGTTCTTCAGCATCACTAAGTCTGCGAAATTGTGCAGTTTACTCTTTAGACTCCGGGTAAGCATACTTTAAATGACGGCGCTCCTTTAAAAGCGCCCTTCTTCAGCGGTTTCTTGATGAAATTCCTTTCTTCATTTTTGTCTCTTTTTTTATCCATTTTGTTCAAGACTCATCACTTTTTTGGTAGAATGAAATTGATGTGCGAAAATACGAATCAAAACCTTCGAATCTTGGAAATTCATCTCTTTTTCATTGATTGATTGTTGGGCATTACAATCATAGTAAAAATCAGAGTTGTTGACATCTACATCTTCTATTGACTTGATATCTGCCCTCTCTATGTCTAAATTCCTCAAACTTCTGATTAAATTGAACTTCGGTATCTCTTCTCACAGCTTTCTGGGGTGAGGAATTCCCATACGCATGTCGATTGGCGCTCCCGAGTTGCAAGAAAGGGCCTTCCCAATAGTAGAGGGATTTGTGAATCTTCCTCCATATCGGTATAGTGAAGTCAGGCGGAAGAATTTTCCCACCTTTACCATTTTTGTCTATGATTCCTTCGGCGGGTTTTGCCAAGGTTCTATCTTGCCATTTGGAGGGTATGATGGTGGGGTAATCTCCCCGAACTTAACTTCTTGGCAACGAGGGCATTAAATTGATGCGGCTTTTTGGAGTCACGGAGAAGTTGCAGACTCAAGCTCCGATTGTGCGGGGAATGGTGTGAAGCTCCACGGATCGCTTCATCTTTTCTAGTAAATTTCTCTTGATCCACCCGGCTGGCTGCGAGGATTGCGATTAAGTTCCACCAATTCCTTCTTGACAATCTTCCTCTTTTTGCTCGGTATGTCTTTCAAAAATTTTTGCATAAAGTGGCATGCGAGTAACCACACTTCTGTGAGAAAGGCATACTAATCTCCCGGCTTCTGAAAGGTTTTCAGAACCTTACAAGCTGCTCCTCCATCTTTACGATTTACTGCTGACCTCTGTGAAATGGGAGCGTAAGCGGTGTTAAGGTTTTCTTCTTGCTTCTTCTTTTCTTGTAATTTGTTCCTTCTTTCTTTCCTTCTCTAGTGTTTCAGCATTGTCTAGGCCTTCTTCTCCCTTGTTGCTTTCATCTTTTCCTGTCTTTTCCTCCAAGTCTTTCCTCTTACATTTTGCCACGACCATACAGTCTTCCGGATTCTTCTTTGTGTCCTTCCCAGGAAAAGCATCTTTCATCTAGTTTTGCGGGTTGGGACCCATTGCCTATTTATGTCTCGGGTTCTTGAGGAGGCATTGGTAATGTCACGAAAAATTTGAGAATTGGTATTTGAGGCTTCCAATTCTGCAAACTTTGTTCAGCATGGAGGTTTAAAAGCTAACTGTTGTCCCCGTAGATTGCGGCATTTGATCTTGAATGGTTGAGCTCTCCTCTCTGGCTCACGGTACTTCGTTTCTATTTTCACCTCCTTCTTTCTTCTTCTGCCCGGAACTTTGGTGGTTGGCGATATCCTTTGTTGGGGGATTACGTCCCATGCCTTGGACCTTGTGAAGGCCCCTCCGCTACATATGAAAAATTTCGTGGTTCCTCGGTCTTCGGATGATAGTGTCTTTGGCGAGGTTAGGATTTGGTTTGAGTGATGAGCTTCTTGGCTTCCCAGTACTTAACCTCTCGGCATCATAAAGTTGTTCTTCCCGGTGGGTACCTCGGCACTTCCTCTTAATAGTTCCCTCTCATTGCTCTGTTCATGAGCACGGTGTGCATCTTCCTCTCCTTGTCCATTCTATGCATGATGGCATCGACTTTGCTTCCATGGGTGTCGTCTTACTCGACTCCATGACTCACTCTGCGATCACTTTGAAAACTCGATGGAGCTTTCATATTGCATTTAACGAGTTCTCAATCAGATCTCTTTACTGCCCGGCCTCTTACGTTTGAATGCTCCACAGCATGAAGCATCAATAATGCCCTTAGATGTATCATTCAAGGCATGATACACTATATCCATTTGGGTCTTCAAGTCTATTCCATGCATCGGGCATCTTCTCAGCAACCTTTTGAATTTCTCCCATGCTACATAAAGGCTTTCATCTTCCTTTTCTGAACCACCAAATTATCTCCACTCCCTTCTCTACGAGGTAAGTGATGGGGGGGAAGAATCTGCCAGTAGGCTTCCTGAAGCTCCTCCCAGTATCAACGAGAACCATATGGTAGCGATTCATACCATGTGATGCTATATCTCTTAGAAAATGAGAATAAATGCAATTTTACCAACCTGCGGTCTCGCCCGAATTTCAACTTTACTTGTGTTTCTTAAATCGTGAAACCTTCCAGTGTATTTGGGTCTTCTGTAGGATGACAGTAAACATTGTTGTTGTACCATTGTAATGTCAGTGCGAGCTTGATTGAGGAAATTATTCGCATCAGCGTAAGGCATGCGTTGCGAGTATTCATCCCCCGAATAATAGGTCTCGAGTCTTCCATTGTATCCTTCGGTGATTAGAGCCTTAAATTTCTTTGCTCTTGTCCTTGGTCTGGTCTTGCCTTCCATGCGCCATAGGCGAGTTTTCTTGCCCTTTTGTTTTCACCGAACTTAAAGTGTTCTTTCTAGTCGATGTCTATTTGAAATCGGTCAGTCGTTACATTTCACAGCCATTAAAGTTTTCCACACGAAGCTCAGAAACAAACACAATAATAGGATTAGTCAGGCCAACAAATATTTTCGATAAAGCTTGTTAAAGGTTAGTGGCTAAAAATAACCACTGCTTGAAAAACTATTTTTGCTTTTTTTTTTTTTTTTTAAATATCCAAATTAGCATTTCCTTTAACTTTGTGAGATATTGATCTCTTAAATTCTTTCTAGATCCGTTAGCGTGCAAAACTTGTTAGTGGACAAGACGTAATATGATTTATGACACTATTGCCCAGACTATTGTCTAATCCCCGGCTGACAATAAACCACTTGTACATTATATGCTATAGTTATTGTATTCATTCAGAATAGTTTCATTATAAGTGAATCATTGTGTGCGGGTCGTTTGATCATTATCTTTTGCCAAGTGCCGCGAATTAGAAACCAGTAATAAATTGGATTTAAGTCGAATATCGATCCACGAGATCTTAAGAATTTATCAGCAAACTACCACGACTACTCAATCTCTATACTATTTGGACTCTGATAGAAACTTGGATTCAGCTTTGAAGCCTTAAATAGTGAAAACTAAATAGAATTTAATTAATAACAAATGAATTAAATACTAAAATAATAAAATTACAAATTTAGACTGAACAGTTATCTTTTAAAGTTAGCATTGAAAATACAGCTATTGTGAAACATCAATTCACTGCCGATCTGATATACACCTGTAATGAACCGAGATTTAAACTAGTCCAAAGGAATATGATAGTGCGAGTTGGATCTCTCAAACTATCGTTCATTATCTCACCTTCTTTGTTTCTCTCGGTCTGAGTGGGCTGAATATTACTTTTAATCACGGGTAGCCTTGTTTTGGGTATTTTTCTTTCTCAATACTTAACACCCATAACATGGACTGTAAGCCTTAGCTCCTTTATATAGTCATCATGATTGGTGCACATCTGAGACATAAGTCTCAATTAAAGCAGGCTTATTCTTTCCTTAATTAGATCCTTGCTAACACGAGTTAGATTCCTCTCTTCGAATGAAGCGAACTCTGCATGCTTAAATTGATAACTCCTCGACTCATTCCGGTTGCAAGTGAGAAGAGGATAATATCGATTTAATTACACGAGCATTAGATCATCAATATCGGGTTAAGCATACCTTCCCGATCGTTCCTCACTCTCGGGAATGCCTTCTGCATTATTGATCACTCAGAGGGCCTCCTAGAAATCAGAGCTCGAAATAATCCCGTTATGGGTATAAGAGACTGACATTGGGATCAATTCCAAAAACACAAAACCCGTGAGTCTGTTATAAAGGCGGGATTCGGTACTAAGGAATAAAATTCTGCGGGAAATATGCTTTTCGGCGATGGCGAATCAATTCAATGGAAGTTGGGTTTCTAAATCACTAGATTACACCATCTGACCAACTAACGCGATCAAAAGCAGCGTAGATCGAGCGGTTGTTTGAGATCCAAAATTTGTCTAGAATTCAAGCAACCAGACAGTAATTTGAAGAAATATAAATCTGCATTCAGCTAAAAACATTAACAGATAACGTTCAAATCTAAATTGAAATGAAAATACAAACTAATCTAAAATAAAAACAAAGAAAAAAGAAAAAAATAAAATACAGGAGCCTTTAGCAACCCAGATCTCTCTTTCAAGTAGCCCAGAGCTGCTTTCCTTCAGTAGCAGCTACGTATTTATAGGGTTCTGAGGTTGGGCCCTAATTTCGATGCACCTCTTTTTGGACTTCAGCTAATTGGCCCAGTTTGTTGATACTGGCGCGACATCGAGTCCTTGTCGCGACCTCTGTTGTCTCATTCTTTGTCGCAGAAGCCCTTGTTTGGTTGTGACATGTCTTTGGTGGAATTGATGTCGCGATAGCTTACTGACGTCGCGACCTTATCTCGTTATAATTGATGTCACAACAGCTTAATGTTGTCGCGACGCTTCTTAATGATGGTGCGCGAGGATGTCGCGTTCTACGTATGATGTCGCGACCTACGTTCCTTGCATTACGGTATCGCGGCCCGTTTAATGATAATCGCGACCTCAAGTCTTTGCAGTGGTAACCGCGACAACCGGAATATTAGCCAGCGACGCTGCTTCTTCTGGCTGTGTGACGGTGAATGATGTCGCCTTCGCTTTGCATTGGTTGATGTACGCTGACGGTTTGATCTTCAATACATGACCTCCTTTTCCTTTATGGTGGTGTTGCGACCATCTCCTCTTTGGCGATGTTGTCGCGACCTTGGATTTCCTTACAGGCGATGTCGCTAATACTTGATTGATCTTCGATGTCGGCGCATCGGTGTCGCGACATCGATATTTAATCGGTGTTTATCTTTTATCGCCAACTTCTTTTGGTGTATCGCGACCTCGCGATCCGCATACTGGTTTAATTACGTCGCGACCTGCGGATGATGTCGCGACATCATATTCTCTTCTTCATCAATTCTGGTTGCTTGACTTTGTACTTGAGTTTCTTTTCGCCCGGCTTCGTTTGTCTTCGAATACGCTTCATTTCTTGGTACGGAGCTTTGTAGTTGCAACTTTAATATGTATTTCGATTGCTGTAAAGGCTACACGACATCAATTTCTTGAATCCTTTTTGCTTTCTCTTCTTCATGACTTTCTTGACTGTTATGTCGATCTTGCATCGCCACATTACTGCTCTTTTTCTTGCAATTTACGCTTTCTTTGAATTCCTTTTCTTTGCCGCAATGACGGTTGGTGGTGTTACATATTCATATAAATAAGATCTTTTTATAAAAAAATCAATCAGAAAAATGGACTGAAAATAGATTACTTTTAAGCTCATCATCAGGTGGGTTCTCCTACTCTAGGAATTCAATCTCTAAATCAAAGACAAGAAAGGGGTAGAGAATGTAGTGGCAGATTATCTCTCCAAATTGACCATATCTCATGACTCCAACAGTCCTCCCATTAATGATGAATTCCTGATCTCTTGTTGTTTTGTAGAGAATGCCCCAGTATGCATATAAGCTAATTATTCAGCATGAGGAAATCGAGATGAATGGAAAGCATAGTACAAGAAATACTTCTTTGCTAAAATTCATTCTTATTATTGGGAGGAGTCATTCCTGCTCAAATACTGTGCAAACCAAATCATTATAAGGTGTGTGCCTGAAGGAGAACAACAAGGGATTCTCAGTCATTGCCATGAAAATGCTTGTGGAGGTCATTTTTCTTCGCAAAAGACTTCTATGAAGGTATTGCAATTTGGTTTTTATTGACCTTCCCTTTTCCAAGATGTGTATGCTATGTGCCGAAGTTGCGATTTATGCCAAATACTCGGGAAGCTTTCTCGTCGTAATATGATGCCCTTAAACCCAATTCTAGTTGTTGATTTATTCGATGTTTGGGGCATTGATTTCATGGGGCCATTCCCCATGTCTTTCGAGTATTCATACATCTTGGTGGGGGTTGATTATGTGTCTAAGTGGGTTGAGGCGATTCCTTGCAAAACTAATGATCATAGGGTAGTGCTTAAATTTCTAAAGGAGAATGTCTTCTCCAGATTTGGAGTGCCAAAAGCCATAATATGTAATGGAGGTACCCACTTTTGCAACAAACCTTTTGAAACTCTCTTGGCTAAATATGGTGTGAAACACAAAGTTGCCACCCCTTACCATCCTCAGACCAGTGGGCAAGTTAAGCTTGCTAACAGGGAAATCAAGACTATCTTGATGAAAGTGGTTAATTCCAACAGAAAATATTGGTCTCTCAAAGCTACTGGACTCACTGTGGGCATACAGGACAACTTTCAAGACTATTCTTGAGATGTCCCCTTACCATCTGGTGTTTGGCAAAGCATGCCACCTCTCGGTGGAAATTGAATACAAGGCATGGTGGGCAATTAAAGCTTCGACTTAGTTTGGGAGAGCCTGACCTCAAGGTTTTCTCGACCTCGATGAGTTCAGGAAGAGCTCCGAATGGCGCCTACCTAAATTCAAAATTGCTGAGAAGAAAAGTCTAAGAAATGGCATGACCGGATATTAGCTCGAAATATTTTCCATCGAGAGTGCAGAAAGCTTGCTCTATATTCAAGCTCCACATCTTCCAGGGAAAACTCAGTCGAGGTGGGCGGCCGCTCATATTCATCAAGTTTGTCGATGGGCGGTGAAATAAAGAGCTCGAAGGATAATCGAACTTTCAAAGTGAATGGCCACCGCCTGAAGCCTTATGCAGTCCCCTTCACAACAGACAAGGAGGATCTCACCCTCCTTGAGCCTCCAAATTCTTAAAAAGTTGGTTTGGGTGGACGATCCCCACGAAGTGCAGTCCCTTCTTTTTGTTGTGCTATTTTATTTTATTTTATGTTATTCTTATTTATTTTTCCTTTTTCCTTTGTTTTATTCAAAAAATTTCTTCATTTCATTTTCTTGCTCTTTATTGAATTTTCTTGTGTTATTTTTGCAGGGTTGTGCTAAAAATCCTGAAGCAGGGAGTTCCAGAAGCATTTTCGTAGCAAAATTTGGCAACCTTCTGAGAATTTCGTAGCTCACCTTGTGGGTTTCTGCTCCTCCATTCCCACGCGTGAATCAGAGCATGCAAATTCCCAGGCGCAAATTCTTTCCTCTTCCTGCCACCCTCGTCTCCCTGGCACTCGTCCGTCGGGCGTGGCAATGGCCTGACCCGTGGAGGCCCTGACTCATCCTCGAGCACCATGCGAGCCCCATCCCCCGGCCAGAGCGGGGCTACCACAAGTGCCACCCGTCTCTGTGACTCCCTGCGAATCTTCTTTGGTATCTCCCCGCGTTATTGCCTTGCCTCTCCTTGCGGGAAGCGGTATAGAGACACGCCCACTGCTTAGTGCCATAACTACCCCTCACACACGACCCATGCTCAGGCCACCTCCACTTAAGCAGGCCAGGACCTCTTGCCCCAAAAATTCTTCCCAGTCCCAGTTGCAGGAGCCTTCACAGTCTCCTCCGTCTCGGGAGCCTCGGCTGACAATCTGATGTCTTTCGGCTCCATTAATACGTTATGATGAGGCGGTCTTCCACCGACCCGATAGAAGAGCATTATTGTGGCTCAAGGATTTCCATAATGAATATTTTTATGATATTCCTACTTTTGCCAGCCTGCCGGAACTCCAAGACTCAATGGGACTTATTCAGTGCTACTCTCTAGAGCCATTCATGACGCTCTTGATTCTTATCAGGGTATTAACCCGACTTCTCGCAATCCCACGTAGCGTCAGCGGTGGCCTGATCGCGCTATCCGCTTCACCATCAGCGGCGAGCCGGGGGCATCCTTAGAGTGATTGATATAGTCACCGCTTCGCCTTCCTGGCCAGTCGATAATTAGCGAGACTATCGGCCCGATGGCCACATCCATCACCTCGGGAGATGGTCTGAATCCTCTCTCGAGATACATCAGCTGACCCTATTTTGTTCTGGAGATAGCTTCCACTGGGGATTCTTTTCGTGGACCATATGCTACGGTCTAATGTATTTCCTCTTCATCACCTTGTTCAGAGGCGGGGTGTTATCCTGGAGGCCCTATACCGCATTTCGGAGTGCTTTTGGTTTAGCCCCCCATAGTTTATTATGACATCCCTCTTTCACTTCGAAAAGAAGATACACCAAAAGCACCTCAGCCGAGCTGAGACCATTCCACTGTTGTTTCCGCGGTTGCTCTATCATGTATTGGAGCACCTCGGCTTTTCAACTGAGCCTCATCGAGAGACCCGTCTAGCTTGTGATGCCACATTTACTGTTGAGAAATGGCAATTTGTGCCTGGGGCCCCTCCTCTTCCCGTAGACCCTCATGCTGAGGCTTATCCCTAGAGAGATCCACCACAGGACCAGTAGCCTCCAATAGCCCCTACTTAGGAGCCCCAACCCCCACTATCACCACCTACTGCCTCTAACCCAGTACCTGCTCCACTAATGCTTGCAGCCCACTCCTCATCTCTAGCTCCTACTACTCCAGCTAACCCCTACTCCTCTTCACCACCAGTGGCATCTATTCACATCACTGCTCAGGATTTTCTTGTCATCATGGCCGTTGTCCGCAATTCAATTTTACGGCTACATCTTAGTCCTTCGCTGCTACACAAGCTGCCATGGTCGAACGGATGGCTCGCACCGAAGTTGTCCTTGCTTAAAATATAGCTGCCCTTGCTCATACTACAACCATCCTTGCTCAAGTTCAGCAACACCTAGGCTTGCCACCTATCCCTCTCACTCCAGCAGCAGCCATAGGATCAATAGTTATACCACCTGTAGCCCCAGTAATTATCACAATTCCCCATGCAGCTTCAGCCGCTCCACCAATTGCTCATCATTTCACTTCGGCTTAAACACAAGAGGAGGATGAGGTTTCCCCCTCCACGACTACTTGAAGAGGTATCACTTCCTTCATTCAGTGTCCGCTCCAGACCCATTGAGGACAATGTCATATTCAGTTAGGGGGAGAGTTAATGAAGGAAGTACCATTTATGTTTTGAGCAAGTCCGTTTTGCTTTAGTTGAATGACTTTCTAGTATTTTGTTTTCTTTACAATACAAGTATATGTTTTCAGTTTTTAATACATGTTTTAGTTATTGCTTTTCATTTCTCACTTACAGAAAAAAAAATTTGTAATGCTCAACTTCTATATGAGAAATTGGAGTCTTGTTCCAATGCTGTTGATGTTACGATGGTGTTTTTCTTATTTGAGTCGATGAACTGTTGAAATTCTTCTTGTCTTCAGCCTTATTTCTTCCACTTTGAACTAACCACACACTATGCATGTTAGGCTTCAATTACAAGCTAAAAAATTGTCTTGCCTCCTAAACCCAGCAAAAGTATGGCCTAGTACTTTTGACCGCCTTTAATAGGTCGGGACCCCTGAATGAAAGACCAATGAGTCTTTCAAAAAAAAAAAGCAAAAAGAAAAGAAAAAAATAAATAAATATTGTGACACTTGCTTGGAAACTCGAGCACAGTCTGAGGGGTAAATGGCGAAAGTCTTTAAAGCCCGGTGCCCTAAACCAACTGGTTAGGAGTCACCGACTTTGTTGCTCGTTACACGGGTGGATAGGTGGAGTTTAGAAAATTGTAGGTGCTGGAGTTTCGAGCTTATTAAAAGTCTAGGGTAAAACCTAAAGAGTTAGTGGTTGAGAGATCCTTATGACTTGATGCCCTAAACCTTAATTGGTTGGGAGTCATCGATGGACCCCCATTACATGGAGATTTGTGAGTTCGACCCCTCTCAGCATTGCACCCCTACAACACAAAAAGAGTTGTAAAATAAAGCCAAGGTCCTCATCTATTGAGGTTAGTTAATTTTCTATGTATGGAAAAGAACTAGGTTGGGGAGAGAGTACAGTTTGGCAACCTATGTTTGAAAGCTAATCAAGTTAACACTTAGGTTTTTGTGGAAGGTCTCAAGTTGGTTCTCTAGGAGTTGACACTCTTTTGACACTTGAATATGCTTAGCACACACTCTTCTGAGGGTAAGTGTTTGGAGTCGAGATGTTGGTGACTCTTATTGAAAATTAATTATCCCCTCATTTTATTTACCAAAACCATTTTTTGTATAGATATATATATATATATATATATATATATATATACTCTTTATATATATATATATATATATATATATATATATATATATATATATATATATATATATATATATTTCATCTTGCTTTTGATTTCTTTATTCTTCCTTCATTGCTAAGGGACTAGCAATGTGTTGGTTGGGGGGAGTGATTACTACCCAAATTGTGATGTTTCATACTCTTAAAAGTCCGGATTTTGAACACTTTTTGCATAGTAATCAACCAAATTGACATAGTTGGCACGTTGATTACCTAGCAATGCTTTTGATCAATTTTATAGTAGTTTTTGTAGTTTTCACAAGCTATAAATATTGAAGATAGGGATGCAGCTCGAGCATGAAGAAATTCAATTGGAACTTCAGGTACGAAGCGAGAAGACAAAATGAGTATCGCAGAGAAGAAGCGAAAACCCTTTATGAGTTTATGAGGGTTGTGAAATTTGCGGTACGTGAATTTTTCGCGCTGCGAATTTGTTGACTTTTTGTCCCTCATTTGTTGATTTCTTCCCTTTTTGTCCTTATAATAGTTTACCGCTTTTATTTATTTTGGTAATTTCTATGGTTTTGATGGTATATATTCCCCAAAATAGCACTTTGTAGGGGATCTTAAAAAAATATTTCAGTATAATTTTGGGAGGCTTGTCGAACAAGCTCCCATTTTTCCCTCATTTTCTCTCATTTTCTCACTAGCGAACACCCTCCCGGGATGTGGCTTCGGAGGATGGTGGCTAAACTCCCTCCTTCACTTGAAGAAAGGGCCTTTGGGCAAGGAACTGTGGTAACACAAGGGCTCTCATGTTTTCAACGTAGGTATTCTCTCTCCTTCAACTTTAGGTTTCGATCCCTTCGATTCACCTTGAATGGTTAGTATATGGTAAGCTTTTACGGCTCATTGGATGCTTATTGCTAGATCCTGTGATGTTGATTAGTTATCATTTATGAGCCATTGGAAGGTGACTCAAGAACCGGGTTTTAGCGATTGAGAACATTAATGTACATTGAATTCACCATTTTCAAGGATAGTTGCTCCCGGGGAGTCAAGTTTTATAGCTAAACCAAAATCCGATTCGGGAGGTAACTATATGTTACTTTCCCCAATGCGAGGAAAAGACTCCGAGAACCCCTCATTTGACCTAGGAACTCAAGCCCAGTGTTCTGACACCTCAAGGGAATCCTTTCTATATTTTTACATCACTTTGGTCATGATTTCAATTACCAAAACCCACCTTTTTTATAACAACCCAAAATCCAAAATGAATTCACCAGTTTAAACTTCGATATGAGTCATTTACACGAAGAAAACCCATCCTTGTGGACAATCCTAGAACCACTATGCTATAGTAGTTATGCTACGCCAGTACGAGGTGTTAGGTTATAAATATTGTTGATTCATAATACTCTACGGGCTACACATGCATACACATTGCGAATCACCCTTTAGTTCTGTAAAAATTTGTACATACATGCACCCAACAAATTAAACTCATATTTATAACTAAAGTTTTGTAGCCTTTGCATAACATAAATTTTTACACTAAATATGTACAAACCATTTTGCTCAATCTATATACCTGTTAGGATTGTGAGTGACCTATGGAATATTACAACAAGTAATATTTGGGTGGCTTTGCCAATCCACTATAAATGTTAGTAATTGGGAAGTAATGTGAATCCATGGGATAAAACAGCAATTCGGTGGCAATGCCAAACCTTCAAGAAATTAAACAACGGTTGGGTGGTCGTGCCAATCCACTGAAATGTAAATAAGCAACTTAGAAGGCTAAGCCAATCCACATAATAAAAGCAGTAAATGGGTGGCTATGCCAACCTTCGGGAAATGAAAGTGCAGCTAGATACTAAGTCGATCTTTAGAGAATAAGAAGGGAAGATAATAATGACACTCGATATAACATGGTAAAACCCTCAAAATAAGGGAAACCTCCAAGGAGAAAATCCGAGAAAATAATCCACTATGAGATGAAACTGGTACAAGATGTCACACACCCAAAATATGCTCATAATCATCTCAGTTATATCTATCAATACTCTCTTTATAAAGTATTATGTTTCTTGTCACTCTCCCCAGTGTGATAATTGTCACGCCCCGAAACCCGTTCCATAGGCATGACTGTCATTTCCCACCTCAAACTCGAAAAGGCTCGAAGTGCGAAAGACACAATTTTTCTTTTGTAACTGGATGGTGTCTAATTACCAAATTCTTGTTCAAACTAATGTGCAGCTTCTAAATTCATCAATTCTCAATTCCAAGATTGCATTACCAAAAATTTTCTTCAATCTCAATATTCAAGTATCAATTAACACAATCCGAAAACCAAACAATCCGAATGAGCATTAACTCATTAACTAAACAAAATCCATAACGACTTTCAAATCAAATCCACAGATGACAAATCTCATCCTAACCTCCTCACAGTAAGAATTTTACAGAAAAATTAACGAATGGGATGAGCTCACAACTGATAAGAAAACTAAATGATTTCATGGATCGAGTTTGATCATAAAACAAATGTTAGATGTTTTCATAGGAACTTTCTATTCGAAAATAAGTTGGAACATTAAAAAAATTTCCTTCAAAACATTCTTAAATCCATTTCATATTAAATGTAATCCAAACAGTTTCATATCAAATTTCGATTCAAACATTTTCATATCAAAGTCCAAAATCAAATACATTTCAAATATATTTTTCTCTAGTTATCAAATATCAAATGGTGTCCAGCCATGTGGGACTTTTCAAATGGGTGGTTGTATGAGTGTTATTTTAAAGGTGGATGGAACCAGGCTTACTACTAGTCTCTTAGTAACCTCTGGCAAGAGCCCACAGAGGTTGTGGTTGGAGAATCAATTACGTGCTTAATAAAGAAATGTAAAGGTCGACTATTATTCAGATTAACTTGAGTAGAATAGTATCAAATATCATTCCCGTTGACAAGGCCGAACTAACCAGAGTCAAATACTTCATTCAAAAAATTCAAATCATAAAACATCATATCTTCACATTTTCTTTCATAAGCAAAACAAACTCAAAATCTTTATCCTTACAAAAGCCATGTTTGATCAGTGGATTATCGAATAAATAAAAGAAAAACTTAATAAGCTTGATATAATATATATAATTCAATTTAAAAAATTTCATCATCAAAATGACATAAAAACAAGCAATTCTCTTTTTTAAAATTTGCATTAATATCCCTTACACTTACATATATATAAAAATAATAATTTTTCAAAAAGCTATATTAGAATCCCTTACACTTACATATATATATAAATAATAATTTTTCAAAAAGCTGTATTAGAATCTCTTACCTCAATGAAGTACTGAAAACCTTGAAGTAACAAATCCGAACGATTTCTCCAAGGAAAATATCTCATCCTAATATAATAAGGAAGAAATATCATTAATACTTACCTACGTAAAGGTTATAGGTTTAGGAATCCAAAAACTCTCCAATTATTAATATTCTAATATTAATATGATTGTGTATTATTACTTTTAACTTTCCTAATTATTCTATATGTAAAGTCCATAAATTTATGGTGCCCAATAAAGTTGTATTCTTTACAAAATTCATTTTCAATATTTTATCCCTAACCATAAGTTGTGTATCCTTATGTGTATTTTTAATTTTCTAATGACAATAATTTAAATTTTCCAGTTTTCAAATTTTTATTGAACTCAAATTCCTTTCAAGCCTTATCTCCATAATTTATATGAATTATATTCTTGCTTTGAATTAAATTTCCTAATGGAAATTATTTTATTTTATTTTTTTCAAATGTGGTCCCCTAATAAATTTCTCATACTTAAAGCTAGTGATCCCCTACTCTTTCTTTCTTTCTTTTTTTTTTCTTTAATTTTTAATTTCCAAGACTCAATATCAGCCAGCTTTTAAGCTTTAATTACCTAAAACACATACAATACCTCACCATCTCAACAATTCTCTTTTTCCTTTTCATCCAAACATGGTTTACCTTCAGGAACTTCTTTTCATTTATTTACTTCACTTTTTCAATATGATTTGTTTCAATCTACTTGTGCTTTTCTTTTTTTCTTCAAATTCCAATAATCTCTACACAAATCTCAAAACTTTCTTTCTTTTTTTTCTAAAGTTCTTGTCCTTTTCACCCAAAGAATCGATTGACAAAGTTATTTTCGTCGCTTTTTTGGAATAAAACTTAATCTGATCCCAGCTTTTCGAGGGTTGATCAAAACCTAAAGAAAATCAAACAATCTACGACCAAAAATCTAGAAAAATAAATAGGGAAAAGATCTTACCTTTCGAATTAATTCTTCAGACCCTAGATCTACCGCATTAGATTTTCTCACAATTCCACGAGTCAGAAAACAACTCCTCAGGGAAGAACGAAAATATTTTTTCCTATTTTCTTTAATCAGATTTAGGAAAATCTTACCTCTTATAATCCATGCTTCAAACCCTAGGTATGGCTTCTCAAGTTCTTGAAGTTTAGAAATCGGAAGAGCGTACACAAAGAAAATAAATTTTTATAAATAATAATCTCTCTTTTCTTTTTCTTTTTATACATAGGGTTCCCCTATGAACTTACCCTTATACCCTTGACAATTAATTCCCCTAATGGAAAATCAGAGGCGTCACAATAACCCTAATTGTTTTACACCTATCCTTTCAACTCTCTATAATTGAAATAATGATCCCTAGAACTCTTTCTAATCTCTTGGAATTGCCCTTTGATTATGTTCCTTGTAGCCTAAAGGTTTGATCCTTGGATGGATTTCATTGGTTGAAATGAAGCTGGAATTTCATTAGTTGAAATGAGCCAATTTCGTCGTGAAAGCTTGGCGACCAATTTCGTCCACAAAGGAGACTTTGGGCAACGTAGCATTAACGTGGAGAATTTTCCTCCTAAAGAAAAAAGGTTGTTGTTGCACCAGCCATTAAATGGGGATGGACCCCACAATACCTGCCCACAACAAATTAAATTACATTCATTAATGAAGTTTGGTAGCCTTTATACCATATCTTAAATTTTACAACGGAATATATGTGCGCCCATTAAATTGATCCTAACACTTGGTATGCCTCTTGTTAAAATTAAGAAGCACAACTGATAACAAAAAAAAACTAAAGTTCTTATTGGAATGAGTAATCCTTATAGAAATTACATAACAAAGGTTTTTATATAGACTTACTAGAAGAATCCTAATAGGAAACAAACTCTAAAGTGCTAAGAATAAGAAACCTACAAAAATAGAAAAAGAATCTACACAAATAGTAGGAATATATTATATTCTATAATATAATATAATTTAACATTCCCCCTCAAAATCACGATGTGACTACTATAAGCATCGAGAGTTTGCTAACTAGAAAACAAAACCAGAAAATAGAATGCCAATTGATACCATATTGCAAAGAGATAAAGTAGCCGAAATCGGAAGATCGATAGAGAAAGAAACAATTAATTCAAAAGAAAATGAAAGAGAAAACAAAATTATACTTGAGGCATTTGAAATCGGAGAAGATCATTAGAGAGAGAAACAATTTTAAAAGAAAAGAACCTAAACGTCGAAAACGCATAAACAAATAGAAATGTTGATGCCAATGCTAATATCAACGTTGAAGCCAATTTCAATACCAATGGCGATGCTAATGCCAATGCCAATACCAATACCAATCTCGATGCTAATGTCAACGCCAATACCAATGCCAATGTCTATGCCAATGTCAATACCAGTTCCAATCCACACAGCAATAAATCCTAAAGCAAACTTAAAGCGACCAATGTCAATACCAATATCAATATCGATGTCGATGCCAATGCCAATGCCCATGTCAATACCGATGTCAATGCTAATGTCAATGTCAATACCAATGCCAATGTCGATTCTAATACCAAGTTAGATTCCAACCCAAAACCTTAAATTCAACCTCCCATGCAACAACAAATCTCAAAGCCACCTAAAAATTCACTGATCTCGTCCCTCTATCCTCTAGTGCCTGATCTATAACCAATCCTCAAACACCCCATAAATCCTAACCCTAAACCCTAACTTTTTCTACCAAACCCTTAATACTCAAATAATGAGAATAATGATAATTGAAAAACAAACACCCAACTTTTCTATTTAATTCTCAAACTAAGTTGATACCCAAATTGAAAAAGAGTTGAAATCCGCAAAGAAAGTGGAAGATTTACCTAACTATAAATTAAAACTCAGCAAAAACCAATAATTATCAACCAAACCAAATTCAAAAAACCCCCAAATCAAAAACAATATGCAACCTGATAAAAATAAGCTAAGACCTTTAGTCGGTCGCAGCCACCAAATTGAACTAAGAGTCTGAACTAGAAACCCATTAACAAATCTGAAAAATAATGAAATTTAAATTTAAGCTTTTTACCATCAAACTAAAAACTCTTAGTTGAATGAGACTAGGAGTGTTCGAACTTGAAGAGAAGAAATTATGGGGCTGCTTGACAGACCCGGAGTGGTGCGGGGAGGCCTTTTTCAACCGCCAACGATCAGTTAAAAGAAGCTTTGCTTTCCTATCTGGTATTAAAATTAAAGCGTAATTGATAACAAGAGAAAACTGAAATTCTTATTATAATGAATAATCCTTATAAAAATTACATAACAAAGGTCTTTGTATAGACTTACTAGAAGAATCCTAATAGGTAACAGACTCTAAAATGCTAAGAATAAGAAACCTACCAAAATAGAAAAATAATCCTACAAATAATAGGAATATATTATAATCTATAATATAATATAATTTAACACCTCAAACTAGTTTCTTATACATAAACAGATCAGATTTCTTATATTCTTACATTTTTTTATCTATACGTGTGACAAAGAGATTACGATGCTTGTATAAATAGTCTTCAAACCAGCCTCATTTCTCATCAAAGAAACTGAAAGATGGGGTTGTGTAAGATGATCTCATTGGCACTCCTTATCAGTCTCATTGTTTAGGCCTAGCTCACACCTGCTGTGCTCAGAACTCTCCACAGGGCTACCTCAATGCACACAATGCAGCGCGGGCAGAAGTTGGTGTTGGGCCTATGACATGGGACGACACTGTGGCTGCTTACGTCCAGAACTATACTGGCAAGGCGACTGCAATCGAATGCATTCGAGCGGACCTTATGGGGAGAACCTTGCTTGGGCCAGCTATCCGTTGACAGGCATCGACGTAGTGAAGTTGTGGGTGGAGGAGAAGCCTAATTATGACTACAACTCCAACTCATGCGTCGGCGGGGAGTGTCGACACTATATTCAAGTCGTGTGGCGCGACTCGGTACGTCTTGGGTGCGCTAAGGTTCAATGCTACAATGGGGAGTGGTTCGTCACATGCAACTACGATCCACCAGGCAACAATCCGAGGCGTACTCCGTATTAAACATTGCGGAACTATGTATATATATATATATATATATATATATATATATCTTTGCTCTCTATATATATATATATATATACCATGGGTCATCACAAAAAGAGCTTTGTGTTCAGCTGATCAGGGAAAGGACAATGAAGGCAGATTTTCAGCTTTTCTTCTACCACCTAACATCCTTGGTTAAGAGTTCAACCCATACAACTATCTTATTTCTAGGATTGGGCATTGGGCATGGTTTGGTTAACTGAACCATGCCACAAAATAATAATTAATGGTCGATTTTTTGTTTATTATTTCTATAAATAAAAAAACTAACCATTAATATAATTAACCAAATCTTTGATTAACCATATATATCGATTTTTCATTGAACCATAATCCAAATGTAAATTTACAATTCCATAATCATGTTCAAATTACAATAATTACTATAAACATAATTAAAAAATGCAAATAAAAAATGAATAAATTATAATCTCTTCATTTGCAATCCCAAGAACAATTGATTCATCTATAATACATCTATGGAAAATAATATATGAAGGCATATATTAGATAATTTAATCAGATTTTTAATCACTCCTTATGTTCCACTGCTTCAATGAATAAACAAACCACATCTAAAAAAATCACCACCTATATGTTTTAGTTTGGAGGAAAACATGAAAAATGATGAATGAGAGTGGGAAATTCACTACTCACATTGGTAGAAAAATCTATTTTAGTTTTTTTTTTTCGGTTGCCTAACCAAAACCATGATTTTTGTATTTGTAAACCAATACCAAGATTTGTTTAAAACAAAAAGAAAAACCAAAACTAAACCGATCGATTCTATTTGGTTAACCTATTTTGTAGTTTGGTTTTTCAATCAGTTCAATTTCTTTGGTTTTTTTGCCCACCCCTACTTATTTCTCATTGGCTTTGTCCATCATAGTTTATTATAGAAACTCATGACCTAGTCCTTATCTATTCGTCCATCATAGAGCATGTTTATTATAGAAACTCATGAACTAATCCTTGTCTATTTTAAATGGCTTGACCGATATTTTAATGGGAAAATTGCAACAATATCCTTAGTCTATGTCTTGTTCCCATAAAATTTGAGGGAAAATGCAAAGAAAAGAACTGAAGGAAGGAAAAAGTAAAGGAAAATAAAAAAAGAGTTAAGTATATCATATTATTTTGGGATACTTTTATTTCAACTCATCGATTTGGGAATAATAGCAAAGAAGACAAAAAAAATGTAAATTACATGGTTCCGTATAGTTTCATATAAAATAATTGTGTTTTAGATGTGATAGTACCTATGTACCACTTTAATAAACTATAGGTACTACCTTGGCACTATTCATTTTATCATAGTATACTGGACATTAAAATAGTACATATTATTTATTAAGTTAGTATCCAAGTACTATCATACTTGAAACACAGTTATTTATATGAAATCATAGTGAATCATGTATTTTTCATTTTTTATCTTTATTTTCAATTATTCCCAAATCAATGAACCGAAACACTAGTTTCCCTATTATTTTTATTTATTACTTCAAGCTTGTTTTATTTAGTTTATTAATCATCATTATAGAGATTAAATAATTGTAAAAAGTAATTTTATTATATTTGAATATTTTTAAATCTGCCATTAAACATCTAAGCATAAGTTTCCTTAGCATTTTTTATCTTTACACATGGATAAATCTTTTTGGTAAACTTTGAACCACTTTGATGATATAATAATGATATTGACATTCTAACACTCGTAGGCCAGCACTGTGGTCAGGATTCTTTTATGGAGCTTATAGTAAGGGCTAAACCCTGTACATCATTAAGATCCATGGTTATAAGAAATACTTTAAACCTAAAGAGATAATAGCAAGTTGACATGAAAAAGCGCGGTCAACCTGATTTCAACAGTCTATGAGTGTCTTTGCTCAACAGCTCCAATTTGTTCACGAGTTCTAGGACAAGAAACATGAAGTTCTCTTCAGATTTATATTCTGAAGATGCTTCCGAATAATATGAGTTCAAATCTCCTAAAAATGGATTTGTAGTCGCAAGAGTTGGGCCCTAAAGATGATAACGTAGCTTATCAAGAGGGAATTTAAAAACTTAAATGAATAATGGAAAGACAATGTACTACTCTCTCATGTGACAGTTACCCAATGGGCTACATCGCTACTTCTTTTCCTTTAATAAGGAAAGAATTTTCAAAGTAAGATATCCAAGGCATTGACATAAATGCATGCAACTTTCAACATTGTAGATCACTCCTTTGGAAAATTATGAACATGCATGGAAATCATTTCGATCTTTACGTGTGAAGGCGAAACGAAGACGGTATGGAAAGGGGAGTTTGGGAGAGCATGAATGGCACAGAATGATGTTTTTATCTCCCCTATAAATACCCTTCAAAGTTCAAACCACGCCTTATTCTTCATCAATACACCCACTTCTCTTTAAAGGAACTGAAAGATGGGGTTGTGTAAAATTTCATTGACACTCCTTGTTGGCATCATAGAATTAGCCCTAGCTCACACCTGCTATGCCCATAACTTTCCTCATGAGTTCCTGAATATATAACAAGTAATTAGGGTCGGCCCTTACTTCCTCAGACCCTAGGCTATTTTTTAGGCCTATTATAAATAAATAAATATATATATATATAAAGTTAAAAATAAAATTTTTATTGAACAAATAATATTCAACATTACATAAAAATTCTTTGTAAGTTTATTACTATAGTATTTTCAGATAAAAATCGATAATTAAACTAATAAAATCCAATTTGTTCTAGCATATGTTTTCAATAACGGTATGTGATCATTCAATCTTTCTTTGTGACATTGTTGATGAAGTATGGTTGATTACTTCAGCTTTGAAACCTTTAACGGAGACATTTGTAACTAGTGTAGTCGATAGTGATATTACCTTAAGCAATCCATACATTTGGAAAGCAGGGGAATGCATCATTTTCAAATGATCTAGCAACTGATTACTCTTTTGGTCTCCTTTGTAACACTTTCTCACAATCTTTTAGCTCGAGAAAATAAATTCATCCCCATCAATATCGAGTCCATGTTATGTCTGAAAAATTTTCGAACATACGCAGAAGACTTCAAACAATCATCTGCGATATGTAGCTTGTGTAAAATCAAATAAAAAAATCCAAAAATATCTTCATATTTTTAAATTGAATTTTCAAATCTACTATTGAGTGAAGAAATATCTTGATCAACTATATATAAGAAATAATCAACTCTATAGATTCTTGATCTGGATGTAATCTCTTCACTAGCATTTTCATCAATGATTCTTCACATGAAATATCTTAACTGCATTTGTTTTTATCGGCTACAAAAGGAGAGCTACAATTTTCGAGAAAGAAAGCGCTTAATATTTTGAACGGAGAGAAACTCGGATGTTGAAAGAGTGTTTAACTTTTTTTAACAAAATAAAAAGAAGTCATCAGCATAGAGTAATCGGCAATTTTGAAGAGTTGCAAAAAAAGACATATCACAATGAAATTAGGGCCATGTGAGACTTCCTTTATTGTATTTAAAGTGGGAGTCTTTTTGAAACTTTATTGCATTTAACGTGAGTTTTTTGAGAGAACATTAACGACAAATTTTTATTATATTTAATTAATTATAAATTATAAATATATATAATATTTTATTATTTCAAAAAGGCTATAAAGTGGGGCCACAAGCGGCGACCTACCACCCTATAAATGATGTGCGCTCATTAATCGGCAGCGGGCATAAGTCGGCGTTGGGCCTATGACATGGGCAAAAGCGGTGGCGGCCTCACGCCTGCAGTATCATGACCAGAGGAAAGGCGACTACAATCTTGTGCATTCAGATGGGGTTTATGGAGAGAACCTTGTGAAGGCCAGGTTTTCATTGGGGTTGTTAGATTATTATATTGTTAGATTTATTTTATATTTTCCTAGGATTGTAATTTGTATTTTCCTAGGGTTGTATAGACTAGCATATATAAGACTCCTCTTTAATACCTTAATTTACAGATTTATAATATACGAGGCTTCGAAGTCTTTCTTCCCTGAAGTATCAAAAGCGGTTTTTCGATTTTTTTTTTTAAGATTGCTCTCCGATCTAGGCATTCTGACCACCGTCTAGCTTCTTTTCTGTGTTTCACCATTTTCCAACTGTCCTGACTTGTTTTTTAGCGAAAATCGCCAGTTTATCCTTGTTTCCTCCCCTTCGCGAAAAGTCTAAAATTGAGAGATTACAGGCCCACTTACAGGAGTATAGAACTTGTCGAACGATCACACCGGTGTCACGAGTTGTAGGAGAAAAGTCGTCCTTGGCGTCGTCTGCCCGGCAAGTCGCGCGTGTCCCCTTTTTTGCACGAGGCGTCATCGGATCCGCGCGTGTGCACTTCACCTTTGCATCACATAGAGCTTACTACGTCGACTGCGTCGACCCCGATCAGACCGGTGACCGTGCGTTACATGCCGGTGCGCACTCCTTGCGGCCTTCCCGCGTCGGTCGTTGACTACATTATCCAGTTGACTTTGCCACATGTTCGTTGGCGGATTTGCGGGTGACCCGGTGCGTGACTTATTTTAGTGTCTAGTCAACGGTAGTGCATTTTGATTTGGAATTTTAATATGCAGTGATGAAATTTCGTCCGATTCATGTTATTTTTAATGGAATAATTTTTCTAGTGGTCTTAAGCCATCGTGTAATAGTTATCTCAAAGTAGTAGTTGTGTCTTTATGTCTTTGTTGGCCGTCCTATTCTACGAACAAGTGAATAGCCGGTCTGCACATCTTGAATTCAATTGAGGATTGGGAAAGTGCTAATCATCCTTATCATCCTTGGTTTGATAATACATCTATTTCATCCATTGTTGATGAGTTGCTTAACGTGATGTGCGAAAGTTTGGGACTTACTTGTTACTCGATTATGCTGGTAAGTGGTGCTGTGACTTCCCAAACTCTACGGAACTGTTAGATTAAATCGGGAGCTAGGTGGCGGATAAGTGCCTCTCCTTTAGCAGAAATTTGAAATCTATTTGGGATCAATTAATTGCATCTAGACGATTCTCTTCAATTATAACGACACCATTGGACATGTTCACCATGAGAGACAGCTTATTTGATTTTAATGAGACTGCGATTAGTTTAGATCGACGAAAGTCATATTCTGCATCAAAATCCTTTTACCAGCAGTCTCACAGCTATTCATAAGTTAGTTGATAATGGAACCAGTCTTAAGCTGAACCCATTTTACATCCAGACCATGGTTCTATTACTACTCAGAGCCAATTGATGCATAAGCCCCATTGCTCTTTGTTTTCCTCTTTCAATTCACTACCTATGTTTCCAAAGGTAAAGGAAATAATGTCCCGACGACGTAACAATGAAATCTCTTCTTATCTGTAGTTCTGGCAGAACAAAGGTCGTACGTTGGGCGGATTACACTCTTCGGCCTTATTCTTGAACAACTTCCTTCTTTGACCCGGTCGAATTATCATTTATGGACTCATTCCAAGTTTGGTCTGTATATCTCTCTCTCTATAGAAGATCTGCCAGATATGGTTAATCGGGTTCATCTTCCGTGCTGATGCATCCAATCTTGCTTTCTCTCTGATATGGGTACTTCTCTGCGTGGCTTCTTGATTCTCTTTTGTTCTGCGATCATATGACTTCTTCTCCGATGTTGTACCTTCACACACTTCTCTTCTCCCTTTGTTTTTCATATACACTGTGAAATGGTTCTCTGATGCATGTCTCTCGTCTTGTAGTAATGTCTCTCTGTTGCCTTGTCTATTCCGATGTTCTGGGATCATTCGGCTCATGGCCAATCTTCTTTTACGTTGGGCAACTCCTTTGAACTTGGTTTTCTCTAACCTTTTCCTCTCTTGATTGTGGTTGTGCGGGGATTCTCAGACGGGACAGATGCAGTTAGGACCACCGTGAGTCGGAAGGTTGTTTGAGCTCATCTTTGGCCATTTCACAGTCCTCTCGTCTCTGTACAGGTCGGGATAAACCTTCTTCTCTTGCTTTATGGCATTCTCGCCTTGGTCATGCATCTATCTACAGGGACAAACAACTAGTTTCTAGGGGTTTGTTAGGTTTGGTTTCAAATAAGGTTTTGATGGTATGCCTTGTTAATTTGTGACAAAGCGCTTTACCATTTAATAACGGTGTTTCTCATGCTCTTCTTAACTTTTAATCTTCATTCGATGTATGGGGCCTCTCTCCTATTTCTCCGGGTGGGTCATGTGCTTTGTTATTTGTGTGGATGATTTTCATACTTGGATTTATCTCTTTAAGACTATTATTACATTTATAAATATATCGTGACTTTACCAAAGTTGAAACACGATTTTCTAAACCTATCAAGTTTCGAGATCGATAATGCCCAAGAATATAAAGCCCGTGAATTTACCTACATTCTACGTCGGTTGATGCTGTTCTCGTTCCTCTTGTGTAGGCACTTCTTATGAAAATGTGAGTTGGTATGGCTTCGTCATATTCTTGATGTTGATCGTGCTACCCTCTGTGCGCTTCTACTCCTTCTCAGTTTTGGGGGGAAGCTACACTTACTGCCGTTTACACAAGCAATCAGTGTCCTTCTCCCATTGTTCAGAATCAAACTCTTTATGATATGTTTGTTTGATTCTTTATATCTCTGACAACCAGTCTTTGGATAATAATTTTCTATTTCATTCTTCTTTCATGATCATGAAAAACAAACTTAGTCTCATTCTCGTTTATTATTTGCTTTTTCTTAGGTATAAATTGTTCGAAAAGGTTATAGGTGTTATGATCCCATTAGAACGTCTTCGTCTCGTGTGGTCTTTTGGGAACGCACAAATGTTTTATAACTACCTCATGTTCTGTTTCCTTATTCCCTCATCGATCTCTCCTTGACCTTTTCTCAGGAGTCTCCACCTCTCTGTGGTCCCCTTTATTCTTGATGTTCCTTCTCGAGGCATCGACAGGCTTCCCCACACCGATCATCGACGTGCGCTGATCTTGCCCATTTATGGATCCCGTAGTCCTTAACTCTCATGCGCCCGGCCCGGATTTCCCATCAGTAACTACTCTTCCTTCTCACGCCCATTGACTTTCATTAGCACTACGCTCTTGCCTCTCCGAAGAACCTCGAGACTTTTCTGAGGCTTCCTCTAACCCTTTATGGCGTGGCCCATGAAAGAAGAGTTGGATGCCTTACATAAGGCGGAACATGGTCTAGTTGATCTTTCTGGAAAATCTACTATCAGTTGTAAATGGGTTTATAAGATCAGACTAGATCGGATAGCATAGTTGTTCTGAGCTCACGCCATTTTGAGGGGTTTTACAGGGAGTATGGGGACGAGTGTAGAGGAGACTTTTGCTCTCTTGTGGCTCGACTTTCTTCTGTCGGGACTCTTGTGCCGTTCTGCGGCTTCATAAATAGCCACTCTTTAGATGGATGTCAAAAATGTTTTTCTTAATTGTGAACTCTCAAAGGAAGTCTATATGAAACTTCCTCTTGGTTACCCTCACCCTCCAGGGTTCCCTCACAGAGTATTTCGACTCTAGCGGGCACTTTATGGTCTTAAACAAGCTCCTCAAGCATGGTTTGTAAAGTTCAATTCTACTATCTCATTTATGGTTTTAAATGAGTTATTTGATACGGCTCTTTTTCTATTGATTGGTCATGGTATTACTATTCTTCTCTCTGTAATAACCGATGATATGATTAATGCAGGGTGATGATATCACGAGTATTAAGGATACAAGCACTTTCTTGGTTGTCAATTTGGAAATGAAGATCTCGACCCTCTTGAAGTTACTTTCTTGGTCTAGAAGTTTCTTCTTTTGCAGATGGTTATTATCTTGCCTCGGGCCCGAGTATACTTGATCACGATTTCTCGAGACGGAGTTGTCTGGTATAAGGCTCGACACACCCATTGAGTATAGCGTAAGCCTCAATTCTCATGATGGCGAATCACTATCTGATGCTACTCTCTACAGACAGCTTGTTGGGAGTCTAATTTATCTCACTGTTACTCGCTCTAATATTTCCTATGCAGTTCATGTAATCAGTCAGTTTATGGCTGCCCCTAGATCTCCTCATTTTGTTGTTGTTCTCAGAATTCTTGATACAAAAGGCCATATATTTGATGGTCTTACGTTTTATTTCCCATTCTTCATTAACTCTTTAAGCACATATTCGGATGCAAATTAGGCAAGTGATCCTTGATGGATCGATCTACTACGGGATATTGTTTTCTTAGGTGATTCTCTTATCTCTTGGAGAAAGCGAAAAATAAATGATCATTGCTCATTCCGGCATTAAAAGAGTCATAGGTATTGACGGCTACTACGGTTGAGCTTATTTGGTTCAGTTGGTTACTACAGGGATCTTGGTGTTGACTATTCCCACTGCAACTAAAGCTTCCTTTGTGATAATCGAAGTGCTATTCAAATTGCTCATAATGATGTACTTCCATGAACATACTAAACACTCGTGAGATTAATTGTCACTTAAATTCAGTCATCATCACATTTAAGTCTTTGCTCATACTTGATCTGTTTATACTCAAATCGGTTAAATGTCTCTTATAATACTTCCTCCAGGGAACTTTTCAAGTTTTAGCTTCCAAACTCATAATGGTTTCTCTTAAACCACCATAAGTTTGAGGGGGATGTTAGATTATTATATTGTTAGATTATTTTGTATTTTCCTAGGATTGTAATTTATACTTTCCTAGGATTGTAATTTGTATTTTCAGGTTGTATAACTTTGTTTATATAAGGTATTCTATATCTTGTATATTCTGAGTTTATAATATACAATTAGTCTTTTCTTCAGAAGTGAACATGTGGGTGGGAGAGAAGTCTAATTATGACTACTTCTCCAACTCATGCGTTGGTGGGTGTTGAAGATATCACTCTTGTTGTTAAAGACTGCGGGCAACCAAACACAGCCTTAGAAAGTCATGCATCTCGTGTGACTCAGCAAGCTCATAAGAGGAACGTCCCTCGCGTGCTTCCGTGACTCATACAGAACATACCATGCTCAGCCTTATGGAAATTTTGTATTCCATCAACATAACTCTCCGCTCCCTTTGTAACAGCTTAAGTCGGTGTGATCCAAGTTGCCCTCATGTAACCACTCTGATTCCTGTTCTAGAATCTTCCAGCTGCACTTAAATATCTCTGTCTTGTATCCATCAATAGTAAATTCAGTTTTGAGTTTTTTCTCTTCCATTTTCTCTCTTCGCCTCCACGATCGTATTCAAAGAGTGGAATGCTGCTATATAAGTCGTGTGGTGCGACTCGGTGCGTCTTGGGTGCGCCAGGGTTCAATGCACCCATGGGTGGTGGTTCGTCACAAGCAACTACGATCCACCTGGTAACGATGAGGGACGCCGTCCTTATTAAACATTATGGAGCTACCTCCAAGCAGTGGCCGAGCCAGCAAATAAAGTCAGGGGGCATGATTTAATAACATGGTGTAGTGTGGTTTCCTAACTCTTGTTCCGGTGTTCGATTCTAATGGAGATATTAGTTTTCCCTCTCTATTTAAGGGAGATGCTTAGGGCTTATTTGTTTATTGTTTCTAAACATGGTTTTATATTATAAAAAATAAGGAGAATAAAGAAAATATAAAGATCATATTTGGTTTTTGGTTTATTCCTTCTTTTTTTATTTTTAAATTACAGATAATATTGAAAATACTAAATTCAAACAAAAAAATAGTTTTTAAAGAATAATAAAAAAAATCTATAGTTGTACTACAAAGCATGTTGAGATACATTTGATTGGCTTATTCCCTATATATACCCTACTCTACAGCCAATAAATTAAGCTGAGGGTTTAGATCAGGCAGTGGGATATGTAACACAGAACCATCATTGAGGATATCATTGCCGGAATAGGTAGTGGGTGGACTAATGGGACTGGAGCTGGTTCAATGGACGATCACCTCTTCGAGAAAGGGTTGGTTGATTTTGCTTCTATGTTTCTTGAACTGATATATTTGAGACAGAAAAAGCCAGCTGGAGAAATCTTTCCTTATAACCTGTAGGCACATGGTGGCCATGTCTAACACCTTGATTCATGCCGTGTCACATTCGCTAACTTTAGGTCATTATGAGGATCATTAGGAGTACCCCATACTAGAGTCAGAGACGATTATGAGTTAAAATATCCCCATTAGGTCCAAGTTTAAAAATAAAACTATGACACTATCATATATACATAATTGTATATATAATATATATCTGATAAGCCGGACCGACACATTTTTTGATGGGTCATACATGCCAACATGCCATGCCATGTTAACCCAAAAAAAAATAATGATAATAGGTCGCCCAACACAACCTATAAACCCACGGGTCAATAAGCCTTGCCAAGAGGCTGTGTCGGTGGGCCATGGCTCACAGGCCCACTACATTGTTAAAATTGTTGTGTAATTTCTAAGTAATTTTGTTTTATTTTTTCATTATTAAATTATTATTTTTGTTGCTTTTAGCACCTACAATCATTATAAATTTATTGCTTTCAATACTTATGAGTTTATAATTTCTCTACTTTATTAAAATTTTCATTTAATTTCTAAGTAATTTTGTTTAATTTTTCATTATTAATTGATTTTTTGCTACTTTTAACCACCCAACCCTCGTTATGCCTTATGTTTTTTTTTACAACTAAACCCTTTAGTAACATTGTAATAAACTATCCCCATCGGGACTCGAATTCGGGACCCCTCCTCTCTCCCTATACCTCGCCTATTTAAACGTTGAAAGCACCACATGAGTTAGGCATGATGGTGCCTATAAAAGGAATGGAGGCCTCTTTTGCCTATAGGGTCTCTGGCCGCTGAGGATAGGAGAAAATTTTTAGGACAATGGGCCTCTAATTGAAGGTTCAAACTTGTCTATGAGTTTTTATTTTCTTTAATTTAAGGATAATGGACCATCTCCTTTTGAGGAGAGGCTCAAAACTCTCATAGTTTATAATTTTTAATATAATTTAGCAGGTTATGGTCGCATTTGAGAAAGCGATCCTAGTTTAGAATGATTTCGGCTTAGAAAACTGACTGACTCGGGGAGTTACCCTCTACTAGGTAAGTTCCCTTGACTTTTGTTTTAGTTAAATCTTTTTTTATAAATATTGTTTAATTAATTGTCTTGTATATCTATTTAATTTATTATTTTCTTTAATTAGTCATTTAAATATATTATTATTGTTTTATTTTCTTTGTGAGTATATTGTTGCTTTTTTTTTTTAATTAGTTGTGGATACTTTTTGTTGAATAATTTAATTCATGAACCATCATCCACCCTTAATTTATTCAAATTCCCAATTTTCAAATTTTCCAATTTCATTTTTTTCAAGTTTCCAATTTCAAAACTTCAAATTCCCAATTTCAAAATTCAAGTGCCCTAATGAGTTAGGCATGAGTTAGGCATGATGGTGCCTATAAAAGGAATGGAGGCCTCTCTTGCCTATAAAAGGGAGAGTCTTCAACCCTTGAGGATGGAGAAAAATTTTTAGGACAATGGGCCTCTAATTGAAGGTTCAAACTTGTCTATGAGTTTTTATTTCCTTTAATTTAAGGATGATGGACCATCTCCTTTTGAGGAGAGGCTCAAAACTCTCATAGTTTATAATTTTTAATAATTTGGGTTATGAGGTCCCAATTTTGAGAGGCAATCCTAGTTTTAGAGACGATTTCGGCTTAGAAGACGACTGGTCCGAGGAGTTGCCCCTCTACTAGGTAAGTTCCCTTGACTTTTTTTTTTAGTTGGGAAATCTTTTTTTTTATAAAGATTTTATTGTTTAATTAATTGTCTTGTATATCTATTTAATTTATTAATGTCTTTAATTAGCCATTTAAATATATTATTATTGTTTTATTTTCTTTGTGAGTATATTGTTGCTTTTTTATTTTTCTTAATTAGATTGATTGTGGATACTTTTTGTTGAATAATTTAATTCATTTCTTGAATTCCATAGACAATATCACCATAATTTAATACATTCCCAATTCAATTTTTCATTCATTTTTCAAGTTTCCAATTTCAAAACTACAAATTCCCAATTTCAAAATTCAAGTGCCCTAATTTCAAATTTCAAAGTCCCCTAATTTCTGATTTCAAATTTTCAAGTTTCCAATTTCAAAATTACAATTCCTCAATTTCAAAATTCAAGTCTCCCAATTTCTAATTTCAAAATTTTAAAATCCAAATTGCAAATTTCCAAATCTCAAATTTATAAAATTCAAGTTCTTAATTTAAAAATCCAATTTTCAAAATCCCAATTCAAAATTCTCAATTTTCAAACTTCAATTTCAAACTTCCAGTTTTCAAAAATTTAATTTTAAATCAGTTTCCAAACATTCCAAACACATTATTAATTCAGTTCATGGATGAGATCTATGATTAATTGTGTGAGATAAATAAGCTTAGGTGGGCGACATTATGCTATCGTTTAATAAATAATTTGACATCTGATCTATAACCTAATTTCTAATTGATTTTTAAATTATTGTATTTTATTACTATACTAATATTGTTTCTAATTGATAGCGCTTCAAATATACCATATTTTTTTCTATATATTGCATACATTTGTTATTTATTTATCTATCTATTTATTTATATTTGTTTGGTGTGTTGTTGATTGTTATTGCTTGTCTTTGGTATTTGTTGATTCATTAGCCAAAAAGCATCATTTTTCCTTAGTTTGTTTAGTATTGACCCGGCTTTAGGGGCTTAGAGAGGTGCTACGGCTTGCTACCGTACCTCCTCAATAAGTAACCTGACCCCCGGACCTACAAACCTACTTTTTCCCTAAGGAGTCACATTCAGGGTTTTTCTTTCTTATTTTGTTTTCCCTTTTAAATCATAGTAAATGATTCTTCCGGCTTAGTTTTTAAAATGGTTTTTCAAAATATAAAAAAGCGAATCCTCGCCTTTTTACAGTGGAAACACTAATAGACAAAAATCTGGGGTCAAAAAATGGCAGCGACAATTTGGACAGTGAGTTAGCTTGAACACAAATTGAGGAAAATGTGGGGAGTTGAATTATAAAACTAGTGGATACCTTCTTTATTTGTTTCATGCTTGACTTCGTAAATATCCTCCAATTGGTGCTTTAATTATAACAATTATCTATATGATTATTTATTCATTAGAATATGGTTTATTTCTTTATATGTAGTTTGATTCCATTACTCATGTTGTATCTGCCTTAGCTATGTATTATATTAGTCCCATTGTACATTCCATTTATCCTGACATGTTGATTGTTTTACTTGATCGTTCTTTGAACATGCTTACTTATTCCCATTATATGATATTTTATCTGCAACCTTTATGCCACTCTTTTGTTGCTTAACGCCTAAATTCATTTTGATAACTATTGATTATATTGATTTGGATTTGCTAATTTATTATAGCATGTTGACTCCTCTTTGTCTAATGATATCACTTGTATTTTGGCATGTATATTCTTTTGATTGCTTATCTCATTCACCTTGACATGTTGATCCTATCTACTTTATATTTCTCTTGATAACTCTTTGAGCATGTTGTTCTTGTTATATAATTCACTTGCTTCTCATCTTTATGCTCTTAGGTGTTTATGGAATTTGAATGATATATTTGTTTCATTCTTATGTGCTTGCTAAATGGAGACTCTTCTCTTGTTTGATTGCATGTCTTGCCTATATGTGTGGGACACACATCTATCCCCTTATCTCCAACTCCCTAGTCTCAATCGACCTTTTCTTTCTTTTGTTCTTATGTTTGATTGTTTGGTTAGAGATTTATTGCTCCTTGCCTTGTCATAGAGCTAATTAAATTAGAATGGAGTCAACAATAAACTATACCTATATTTAGAGCATTCAAGTGATTCAACATATTGATGTTGATTAGAGTCCGATCTTTGAAGACTTGTATAAGCTAGAGCTAGATTTCAGGATATTTGTATGACCAGTGTGCATTATTGGTGCTTAGCTTGCTAGATTTTGGACACCATACCCTATTATTACTGCTTGTAAATAGATCTTCAGTGTTTAGAAGTTGTGATCTATATCACAGTTTGAAGACTTTTCATTTGTTATCTTTGGATCTAATTTTAAGAGCCAATTTGACCTTATAGGTTGAGCTTAGATCCTTTTTTTTTTTAGGATTCCTTATCCTATATGTGGGTGCATCTGTGATGCTCTTGGGCCACTTTAGTCCAGTATTCCCTCCTCTAGTCTCCAATGAGGTGTGCTTAAATATCGATAGGAGTTTGAGTTCTAGTTGGATCGCCTATCATAGTTGTTTTAGTTTATCCCTTTTTGTACAATTCAACAGTTCAATGTTCACTTGGTGCTTTTCTTGCAGTGCATCTTATTCGCTTCCTCTACACTTTTTTCAATACTACTTTCTACTTCAGTTTGGGGTTTTGCACTTATAGCTAGAGCCTAGTACATACTTATTGGAGCACTTAGATCAAAGTGGACATGAAGTCGTAGACAATCACCATGGATCAGTTCACCATGGCTATAGATTCAATTCGGGAGGCCATATCCAGCCTTAGGAAAAGGATGGATAATCAGTGGTTTGTGGACTCAGTGGGAGGACCGCTACGGTTGATCGGACACCACCCACAGTCTTATGTGCCCTTACCTATCACAATTTAAAGGGTTTACACATGCTGCCCAGGCGACAGTAGCGGTTGGGACGAGATAGGGTGGCTCGATAGGACCATTGTTTGAGATAGCTTGATGACGAGACCGCTTTATAGTTAGTTTGCTTACCAGTTTTCAAATGCCTGGTATAGAGAGATTCACTGGTATTGGATGTCCTCACAACACTTTTACAAAACTTTCTGAATTTAGTCATGAGAACCGCCAGTAGAATGATGAATGATTAGTTAAGTGGTTTGGCATAACAATGGTTTGCATTGTTAGACCCATCTAGATGAAGGACTTTGGATGACCTTGCACATGAGTTCTTGCGACAGTATTCCATTAGTAATGCCATTGATGTATCAAGGAGACAACTTGACGATTTGAGACAAGGATTAGATAAGACTCTTGCTTCTTTTCTCACTCGCTAGCGTGAGAAGATGGCACATATTATTGTTGGTCGAACTTTGGAGAAAGAGCAAATATGATAGTGGTGTTGCAACCCAGAGACTGTGAGAGCGCAGTTAGGATGCCATTCAGGACTTCCAGCTCTTTTTGGTGTAGGAGTGTTAATAGAGGAGGTTTGTGGCTAGATTCTTTACAGAGATCTGAGGGGAGGAACCATTAGTAAGGTAGAGTCCAGATGTCTATACAATTTCTTTTTCGAGACAGAGGGTCACCAGATGTCTTCGAGCAACTCCACAGTCTGCTGAGGCATATTCATTTTACCGACATTGTCACAGTCACACTACACAGCTCAATTCCATGGGAGTTCTACCACCACATTGCATAGAGTGAGATCTTAGCAGACTCGTATCTCATTTGCTCCAAGGATATCACGATGTTTTTCACAGTTAGGCATGCCATTAAGTTAGGCTCTTCGGATGCTTGTAGATTCTAGATTGGCTCCCTTGAGGCCGGACCCTTTACGCTCCGCCATCACCGCCCTAGTTCGGGACCGGACTTATGTGCTCTTACCATTGGAGTCGGGACATGATCTGGTCGGTGTCTGACTCTTAGACATGCCATTGAGATGTCATTGATCAGAGTGTAGTGTGGAATAGTTAGGCATGGTCGTAGACCCCATGATAGCTCGTTCTGGTTATGTGGTTCCCTTTGTATCTAACCCTTATTCCACTAGCCATTTTGAGGATGATGACGCACGTATGATGAGCTTCGAGGGTCCCGGGTTAAAGCCTTTCATGGAGGAGAGGAGATCTTTCGGATGATGTTAGTGGTTTCTTCATATCAAAGATAGGATTGATAGAGTTACTCCTTATTGGGATTGAGATAAATATATTAGTGATAGTTGGATAGCCATCACATTTTAGTTATGGAGATTCATCTTTTGGATATATTTTGGGGTTTGCTTCCTTTATGGTCTAGAGGAGCTTTAGTTCGTTTTTACTTCAGTTTTGATGGGATAATTTTGTTTCCACCAATGATGTAATTTTGAGCAAGGATGAAAATATCGGTTTCGACGGATATATCGATACTTGGATTTTACGGATATATTGATGAATATTTTTACATAAAATTTAAAGATATATTTAATTTTATATATCAAAATTATTTTGAAAGTGTAGGGAATGATAATATTAATTAGTTTTTTTAAAAAAAAAATTAAAATTCCTCTACTATATTTATATTTGTTTAGTAAAAAAATAAATTTATTTTTATTAAAACATATCTAATCACAAAATAAATTATTTCTATGATTTATAAAAAATAATTGGTCAAAACTCTCAAATTTTTTGTTAAAGTTTAAACCTATTATTTTGAAATCATAATCGTAAATTTCAATTTTGAAATAAAGAGTTATTAATTACTTAACATATTTAATAATTAGCATTATATATATATATATATATATATATTCCGAACATTTATGCTTGGAATATGATCATATTTTTAGAATAATTGTTTAAAAATTAATTTTTAAATATTTTAAAATTTTTGAGGAATAAAATTTTATATTAAATTTTGAATGTAAAAAATTATTTTTTAATTTAATTTACCCTAATATATTATGACAATTTTTTTTATATATTTTAGAATATTCAAAAAAATTACTCTAAATTATTTTTAAAATATTTAATTTAAGAACATTTTTCCTTAAAATGTTTATAACCTAAAATCAAATAAATATTTTTTTACATAATTTCTTAACAATACACCATGTGGCTAGACCAACTAGTGGTAACTTTGATATCTTGAACGCCTTTCCTTTTATCTCTCGCACACAAATTTTCTTTCTCTTTGATTCTTTTTTTTCCTTCTTTTATCTCTCCCTTTCTCCTTTGCTCCTCCATTGTAGCAGCGCTGCCAATGCCACCAACATCTTTGGTGCCAACAACTCAAACTCTGATCTTCTAGCTCAGACTTCTTTTCTTTTCAATTTTGTTTCTTTTTTTTTTTGTTTGAAATTTTGTCTGAAATTTTTTATTGAAATTTCTGTTTGAACCTTGTACAAATTTTGCTTGAAAATTTGAAACTTTGTTTGAAATTTCAGTTTGAGCTATGAACCCAGTCTCCATAATTTTTGTTTGAAATTTTGTTCTCTCGACACAATGACAATATCGTCGATATATCAACTATAAGTCCCATCTTTGGCTGATGTTTCCGTCAAACCATGATTGGTGTCATGTTTCATATCGAAGTCGATCAACACACGATATACCATCGATATATCCCGATATTTTTAACCCTAGTTATGAGCACTATTAGACAAACTATTGTAGAGTCCGATCTTATGGGCCCACCATCTTCTTTTGATATATTGTTGGGATTTATCCTTTATTTGGGTTATGTGCTCACCTTTTTTTCATGTATGGATTGGAGCATTTTGAGTATTTGTTTGACTCAAGAGGTGGAATTTCTTTGTTATTTATCCCATTTACCAGATATTACAGCTTGTAGTAGAGAGATGTTCAAGTCATTTAGAGTAGACTTCATATCATTGGAGAGTTTATCTTAAAGGGAGACAACATGACTGACTGATTCATTACTTCCTAGGACCAACCCACGTGGATTCGTTGAGGAAGTATGACACTTGAGATCATGGTTGTAGGATGGGTGGTCATCATTTTGGTTAGCCTCATACCTTATCACCCTTTTGAGGACATTTAGATCGTTGCTAGCCCCTTGAGCCCCACATGAGCATTATAACCTTTCATTTCTTATAGTCTTGCTCACTTTCTATACTAGGATAAGGCCCCTTTAGTATATATGTGTTATTTTCAGGAGTTTCATGAGGCATTGACTTATTGACCCACTTTTTTCACTATTATGTGGTCATAACAGTATCATCCTCTATCATACCTCATTGATTTTTTCTTTGGTTTCTATACTTTATCTTTTTGCTTTGGTTTCATGTTCTTTACCTATCTTGAGTGATGATCTTTCACATCTCATTGCATAAGGGATGGGTCATATCATTTCTCCATTCTTATCTTATGGACAGTGATTTTGAGATCCTTAGTTGAGAGGGTTATTTTATCAGAGAAAGATTCTTTGTAAATAATTTTTTGAGGGTATATTTATCTATGTATGATTTAAAAAAGAAAAAAAAAGGAAAAAAAAAAGGAAAAAAAAAAAGTGCTTGCACACATATGTAGTATGTTTCTCAGTTGAACATGTATTGACCATTGATGGTTATTCTTTGAGTTTTATTTTATCTTGAAGAGAAGTTCATATCATGGCATACAGGTCCTCCTTATCCTTTCAAATTAAAATTTTTTAAATGTTGGCGAGTGAGAGATAAATGACTTGACCATTCTCTACGTTTTGATTTGAGAGGATTGCTGCTTAGTTTTCTTTCCTTTTGATCTCATTTCTTTTCATCTTTTTATCACATCCATATTTTCCTACATCACTTTTCTTTCCATGGATCCACATTCCCATGTGAATACACCTACTCCCCCCCAATTGTCCATATATATCATGTTGATTAGCGTATACCATTCCTTGATCCACTACCATCGTTGATACATTCATGTTGTTCCTCGATTTTCGTACTAATGTGTTTACATTATACGTTCTACTTCTGCTCTTTAGATCTTCTAACCCTTTATTAGTTGGACTATTCTTATAAGATCTAATTCAGTGTATTTTCATCGAGATGTTAGTAGATTCCTCATGTTGACTTCTTGGTGGTTTACATTCATAGTGTCACATGTTGATTTTACATGTTGGGGCGTATTTCCTCGCAATTGAGATTTTCAAATTTATGAGATTCAATTGATTTTCACTAGAGACATGATTTTACCCTTAGGATCATCGAGTCCCTTGATTTTTTGATTGTATCTTTGTTGGCTCATTACAAACACCGAGCATATTGTTGTCGAGTCGAAGGCATTTGGGATTACTATGATTCTTGGATCTGTGTTTTGAGCCATTCAGTTGATTGATGATTTGGTGACATCAATAGTATGAAGAATTCGATGACATTTTCTTACTATTAGACCCTCTTTAGCAGCACAAAGATATTTCATTGGATTTTGAGCATGATGCCATTCTATTATGGTGCAATTGATCAACATCTCACTATCTTCAATAGTACGTTCAGATGTGAGGGTGGTGATCACAAATTTGAGTTAGATAGAGTTTCGATATGTTTCTTGCCTTCTAATAGAGCATTGATTGATACAATGACTTTTCAATATTGGGGTATCTTTTTTTTTTTTTTTTAGACTTTCCATGAGGGCACTATTATAGTATGTAGATTTCAACATTATTGAGGATCGATATTTACTATAGCCTCATACTAGTATGGAGTCAGATAGAATTGATAGTGCACTTGATCATCATTCGACACTGGGGCATTGATTACTACCCAAATAGTGATGTTTCATACTCTTAAAAGTCCGAGTTTTGAGCATTTTTTGCGTAGTAACCAGCCAAATTGACCTAGTTGGCACATTGATGGCCTAGAAATGCTTATGATCAATTTTATAGCAGTTTTTATAGTTTTCATAGGCTATAAATATTAAAGATAGGGATACAGCTCGAGCATTTTGAAATCAATTGGAACTCAAAGCTGCAGAAGTAGAAGACAGAATAAGAAGCATGTAGAGTGAAGTAGCAAACCCCTGCAAATTTCGAAATTGCGCAACCCCTACGAAATTTTGTTGACTTTTTGTCCCTTATTTGTTGATTTCTTCCCTTTTGTCCCTGTAATAGTTTACCGCTTTTATTTATTTTGGTAATTTGTATGGTTTTGGTGGTATATATTCCCCAAAACAGCACTTTGTAAGGGATCTTAAAAAAATATTTCAATATAATTTTGGGAGACTTGTCAAACAAGCTCTTGTTTTTCCCTCATTTTCTCTTATTTTCTCTCATTTTCTCACTAGCCAAACACCCTCTGAGGATGACAACTCAGAGGATGAGTGGCTAAACTCCCTCATTTCTTGAAGAAAAGGGCACTGGGCAAGGGAACTTGTGGTAACATAAGGGCTCTCATGTTTTCAACGTAGGTATTCTCTCTCCTTCAACTTTAGGTTTCAATCCCTTCGATTCACCTTGAATGGTTAGTATATGGTAAGCTTTTACGGTTCATTGGATGCTTATTACTAGATCCAGTGATGTTGATTAGTTATCATTTATAAGCCATTGGAAGGTGACTCAAGGAGACAGGTTTTTAATTGACTGAGAACATTAATGTACATTGAATGCCATTTTCAAAGGATAGTTATTGGGGGTTAAGTTTTATAGCTAAACCAAAATCTGATTCGGGAGGTAACTATATGTTACTTTCCCCAATGCGAAGAGAAAAAGACTGCGAGGAGCCCCTCATTTGCCTTTAGGAACTGTAAGTCTAGTGTCGACACCTCAAGAATCACTTCATATTTTTACATCACTTTAGTCCATGATTTCAACTACCAAAACCCACCTTTTTATAACAACCCAAAATCAATGGAATTCACAGTTTAAATTTCCTTTGTGAGTCATTTACACAAGAAAAACCCATCTGGTGGACAATCCACAGAACGGCTGTGCTATATTTGCTATGCTACGCCGATCGAGGTGTTAGGTTATAAATATTGTTGATTCAAAATACCCTATAGGCTACACATAAATACACCGTGAATCAAATGGCGCCGTTGCCAGGGATGGTGCCTTAGTGCAAATCACATAGTTCTGAACATTTGTGATTCTCATCACAAGTTCTTATGAATTTCTTTTCTCTTTTCATTCTATCTAGCAGTTTACTGCTAAGTAACTTAATTTCATTATACTGTTTATATCTTTTATTTTTTTTAGCTAACATTAATCCTTGTTGGTAGAATTTTCTTTGTTTCTTATTGGTGTTGTCCTGTTTTTCATGTAGGAGTTTATGTTCCAATGGTTTAGGAATTTAAAGCTGATTGTTAAATCGATTTGTAGAATAACGAGGAATCATAGGAAGCAGTTCTAGAGTGAGCTTTAATTCGATCAATGGAACCCCCATGAAAACAACGAGTCGACGGGAGTGGACAGGAACCTCAATGCATTCAGGTCCATGAGAGACCACATACACCCTCCACGGATGAGTGCACCCTCTTGCATTGTGCCTCCAACTGAGGAAATGGTTGTTAGACCCTACCTTGTGCCACTCCTTTCCACTTTCCATGGTATGGAGAGTGAGAACCCCTACACACATATCAGGGAATTTGAGGAGGTTTGCAACACCTTCAAGGAGGATACTACCACTTTGGACTTAATGATGCTTAAGCTTTTTCCTTTCACATTCAATTATAAAGCAAAGTGCATTTGAACTCCCATGAACCCAAGGACCATTCGGGCGGACTGAATGCATTTGAGTTCCTAAAGAAATTCTTTTCCACTCACAGATCAAACAGCTTGAAGAGGCATATTCCCACCTTCTTAGCTAATGAAAACGAAAAATTCTATGCATCTTTGGGGAAAGGTATGGAAGCACTCAGTAATGGAATCCTCGCGTGGGTTTAACAACTTGTTGCAGTGGAAGGCCATTTTTATGATGGTATTTCTCCTTCCATAGAAAAACAGTGTTAGAGTATGTGTGGAGGAGACTTCTTGAGCAAAAATCGAAAGGAGTTTTGGATTTCTTGAGGTCAGCAATAAAAAGCTTCAAAGGTTGGGATTAGCCTAACCCCGAGGAAATGGAAGAGATGAGAGCCTCGAGCCGGCACGGGGTGGCATGTTCCCTTAGGAGGATTGGATACAAGGCAGCTTCGACCTTACCTGGAGGTTGGAAGAGGCTGGAAATGAGAAACCGGCAAGTGTGACTTGTGGCCGAGACTCTGTGCCATCTGGCATATTCATTTCATAAATCGATCTTGAACATCGGCAAAACAATGTCCAAGCTGTTCACCAATGAGGGCCCATTAGTGGAACAAGCTAATGTTGTTGGTCAATTCAAACCTGACTAATGCACATATGGAAACACCTCTGACCACAGTTAGAGAAATCGCAACCTCTCAAGGCCGGGAAACCCAGCGTGCCACCTCTTCTCCACGATTTATACAGCTTCTCGACCATCACAACCACGGTCCCGGCTGTCTAGTTAGGCAAGCCATCAGAATTTGAAACGAAATTGATATTGTTAACTTTGTAAAGAAGGAAACGGCGTGAATATGCAGTTCATCGGATGGTTGACCTTGTAGGAGAAAACTTTGAACAAGAGATTAGATGGGTTCTAGAGCGAAATTGCTTAAAATTTTGACAACCTACAGTATTCAATTTCCAGGCTAACCAACTTGACAACAATTCTGCGGGGAAATAGGAAAATTTCCTTCATAGGCATGACCAAACCTAGGGAGTTCATGAAGTAGCCTTTGCTAGTGAACCCACTCCTAATATGGATGAAGTGAAAGCAATTAATATCACTTTGTGAAGTTATAAAAAGGTTGATCAGCTAGTGCCTAAGTCGCTTGATGCAGCTAAAGAATATAAAGAAAAGGAATAGGAAAGAATTGTGATTAAAGAAGACATGATGAAGAAGAGCAGGCCTCCTCCATTTCCTCCAGCACTAAGAAGCAAAAAGAAGGTGAGAAACCAAATTGAGATTCTTGAAGTGTTGAGGCAGAAGTAGAAATCTGACCTCTTTTAAACATGATTAAGAAAAGTCCGGAGCCTTATGCGAGTTTTTAAAGACTTGTGCACGGTGAAAAGAAGGTTGAATATTGACAAAAAGGCCTTCTTGACAAAACAGGTGAGTGCCATCATCCAATGCAAAACTTTGGTGAAGTACAAAGACCCAAGGTGTCTTACTATTTCAGTGGATATTGGAGGAATTTGTGTGGAAAAGACATTACTAGACTGGGGGCTGAGTGTCAACTGTTGCCTACTTTCGGTTTACAATGTTTGGAATTTGAGAGAGTGAAGCCTACCACTATCACATTATCTCTGGCAGATAGGTCAATGAAAATTCCCAAGGGCACTGTCGAAGATGTTTTGGTGCAAGTAGACAAATTCTACTACCTAGTGGACTTCATTGTCGCCGACCATAGAGCAGCGTGGGAGCCAATTATGTGCCATCATCCTTGGTAGGCCATTTTGGCTCGCAAGTACAATCATAAATTATCAAAATGGGGTAATGTAGCTTACATTTGGGAATATGACACTGGAACTCAATATCTTTCACTTAGGCAAAAGGCTTGCGCACCTAGAGGAAGAGGGTCCATAAGAGGTATGTCTTATTGAAACCAGTGTGGATGGAACAGTCGGGAAGGCGGCAAGCTAACGGGAAAATTTGAAAGAGGAATTGAGTAGAGTTTTACGAAGATCGGAATGAAACCTCATAATTGTTGCTTATGGCTCTTTTGAAAAGAGAAGGAAGAAATTCTCCCATATTGTTTGGGGATACTTGAGTGGAAAGAAAGAAGATAAGAATCAGAAAGCGATGTAATCCACTCCCCACGGAGCGTGAAATATGCATATTTAGGAAGGTGGCATTTTTGTGTCATTTCCTCATCTCTAAATGCCTCTGGAGGGCAGGTTGCTTGGAACCACGAGAGATATGGCAGTCCATTGGGTAACAAATATCATATTTAAAGGATTATCCCTTTAGTTTGCACTCGACACATTTACATGGGGATGAAGCTAAACCAGGTAGAGCGACCATGGAGACAAGCCCCGAACCCCATATGCGAGAGGTAGTGCGTGCTTAAGTCTTTGGGAATTCTTTACTTGGTCGGCATTGTTACCTATTTACGATAGTCCTGGGTGACCCTACTCAGAGTCGTGCCTAAGAAGTCGGGGTGACTATTGTCTGAAATCAAGAAAAAAGGGAAGATATACTGCCCACCTTACCAAAGAGTTTGGAGGGTGAGTATAGATTACCGGAGACTAAATGCAATGACAAGGAATGACCACTTCCCTTTGCCCTTCAATTATCAACTTCTTTAGAGACTTTCCAGGCATCCATTTAATTATTTTTTAGATGGGTATTTCGGATACTTTCAAATAGAGATTGCAGCGAAAGACCAGGAGAAAACCACCTTCACCTGTCCATTTGGGACTTATGCCTATAGAAGAATTCCTTTTGGCCTCAGCAATGCACCTATAACGTTCCAAAGATGTATGCTCAGTATTTTCAGTGATATGGTGGAGCGCATTATGGAAGTATATATGGATGATATCACCATATGGAGGTACTTTTTAGGAGTGCTTAATGACCTTAAGCATTCTCAGTGATGCATTGAAAAAACATGGTGCTTAATTGGGAAAAATGTCAATTTATGGTGGTCGGGGAATTGTCCTTGGGCATGTCATCTCCGTACGGAATTGAGGTCGATAAGGCGAAGTTAGGCTTATTTTCCAAAAGCTGCCACCTCGAAGATTTAATGGGACCGAAATTGCAAAACCCCTTTATGAGCTGCTAGAAAAGGACTCTAAATTTGTTTGGGATGATAGGTTCCAAGTGAGCTTCGAAGGACTCAAATTACACCTGACCACTGCACCTATAGTGAGAGCACCCAAATGGCAACTCCTCTTTGAAGTAATGTGTGATGCCAGTGATTTTGCTATCAAGTCAGTTGTTGAGTAGAGGGAAGATGGGAAGCCTTATGTGGTTTATTATGAAAGTAAGACTTTGAATGAAGCTCGGAGGAATTTCACAACCACGAAAAAGTAACTATTAGCAATAGCCTATCCCTTGGACAAATTATGAGCTTACGTGGCAGGGTTAATCATTATTGTATTTATAGACCACTCTGCCTTGAAGTACCTTTTAACTAAGCAAGATGCTAAGGCAAGACTTATCAGGTGGGTTCTACTACTCCAAGAATTCAATCTACATATCAAAGATAAGAAAGGGGTAGAGAATGTAGTGGCAGATCATCTCTCTAGATTGACCATAACTCATGACTCCTACAGTCTTGCCATTAATGATGAATTCCCTAAAGAGTCTCTGCTGCTTGTAGAGAATGCCCCTGGTATGCGCATATCGCTAATTATTTAGCAACAAGGGAAATCTCATATCAATGGAAAGCACAGGATAAGAAATACTTCTTCGCCAAAATTCATTCTTATTATTGGGAGGAGCGATTTTTGTTCAAATATTGTGCAGACCAAATCATTATGAGGTGTGTGCCTAAAGAAGAACAACAAGGGATTCTCAATCACTGCCACGAAAATGCCTGTGGAGGTCATTTTGCTTCACAAAAGACTACTATGAAGGTATTTCAATTCGGTTTTTATTGACCTTCCCTTTTCAAAGATGCTTATGCTATGTGTCGAAGTTGAGATCAATGCCAAAGACTCGGGAAGCTTTCTCGCCGTAATATGACGCCCTTATACCCAATTCTAGTAGTTGGTTTGTTCAATGTTTGGGGCATTGATTTCATGGGGCCATTCCCTACGTCCTTCGAGTATTTGTGTATCTTGGTGGGGGTTGATTATGTGTCCAAGTTCCTTGCAAAACCAATGATCACAAGGTGATGCTTAAATTTATAAAGGAGAATATCTTCTCCATATTTGGAGTGCCAAAAGCCATAATCAATGATGGAGGTACCCCATTTTGCAACAAACCTTTTGAAGCTCTCTTGGCTAAATATGGTGTGAAACACAAAGTGGCCACCCCTTACCATCCTCAGACCAGTGGGCAAGTTGAGCTTGCTAACAGGGAGTGATTACTACCAAAATAGTGCTATTTTACACCCTTATTAATACAGGTTTTGAGAACTTTTTGTGTAATAATCAACCTAATTAACCTAGTTGGCATGTTAAGGACCTTGCAATGCTACTCATCAAATTTTGTGGCAAGTATTGTTGTTTTAGGGGCTATATATCATGAGGATAGGGATTCAAGTCAAGGCATGAAGAATCCGATTCTGCGGTGCAAAGCACACGAGCTAGAGAAAGCGAAGCAAGCGAAGTAGTGAGGCGGAAGATCTGGTAACAGAGCACATTTAAATTCCACGGGGGTTCTGCGATTTTCGCCGACCTGAAGAATTGCCCCTCTGAGTTTCTACAGCGGTGACTTTTTCCCTCTGCTTTTACTTTTTGATTTTTTGTCACCTTTTGGATTTATTCCCGATTTGCCCCCTTTTGTAATAGTGTTTGGTTGGTTATTTTGGTATTTTGTATTGGGGTTTTAATTTATAAAAAGCCCGAGTAAGACATTGTGTAGGAGACCTTTTCTTCACTTTGTAAAGACTTTTTGTTGGATCATTAATAAAGTTTGGTGAGAAGCTTTCAGCTCTTCCCACTTTTTCTCATTTTCTCTCATTTTCTCTTCCTTTCTCATTAGCCAAACACCCTCTGAGGATGACAACTCAGATGATAAGCGACTAGAACCTCCTTCGCCTTGAATAAGAAGGTACTAGAGTAAAAGAAGGATCCTAAAGCGGTAGAGGGGTTCCATGTTTTCCACTTGTGATATCCACTTCTTAGGTATTGTTCTCCCTTTTTAACTTTAGGTTTTGATCCCTTTGAGTCACCTTGAATGGTTATTACTTGGTAAGATTTTGGGCTCAATGGATGCTTAATGTTAGATTCATTGATGTTCGTTAATTATCATTTACGAGCCATTAGAAGGTGAGTCAAGGTGACTTGTGTTTTAACGACTGAGAGCACTAATGGCCAGTGGATGCCATTTCGGATAGTTATTGGGGTCAATTTTTTATAGCTAATTGAAGATCGGTTCGGAAATGACTATAGGTCATCCTCCCCCGACATGAGGAAAGGACCACAGAGCCATGGTTGCTCTGAGATCAACCAGGCGACCTAACACTTGAAGGTTACTCTTTTACGTTTTTAACTTATTTTATTTTCAGTTTCCAAACATTAACCCTCACTGTTTTTACCAAACCTTAAAATCCAAAACAAATTCACCAATTTGGACTTCATTGTAAGTCATTTGTGTGAAGAAAACCCATCTGTGTTGACCCTAGAGCCAGCTATCTTGCATTATACATGCTACGACGATAAGAAGTAATGAGTATAAATATATTGTTGATTTAGGATACCCTCCATGCCACGAATCAAATCTGGGGTTGGATTCCTAGGGCAACTGAGGGTTTCCAGGGTCCTTTCCTCACGTTGGGGAGGATGACCTATAGTCATTTCCCAAACCGGATCTTCATTTAGCTATAAAAATTTACCCTTAATAACTATCCTTTGAAAATATCACGGCCATTAGTGCTCTCGATCGTTAAAACACAAGTCACCTTGACTCACTTTCAATGGCTCATAAATAACATATCAATTGATCTAACATTAAGCATCAATGAAGTAGGCTTTAAGTAATAACCATTCAAAATGACTCAGACTCAACTACAAAAAAGGGGCTGATAACGGCGATGAATACGCATGAAAAACATGGAACCTACCTCGAATCACTGGAAATAGCCTTCTTCTTCCAGAGAGAAAGGTTCTAGCCACTCATCCTCGAGTTGTCATCCTCGAGAAAGTGTTTAGCTAGTGAAAGGAGGAAAATGAAGAAAACTGAAAGCGAGAAGAAGGCTGGCTTCATGGCTTTTGTGATCCAGCCAATGCACAGAAAGTGAAGAAAAAGGTCTTCACCTCAATCAGTCTGGCACTGTCTTGGGGCACATAGCAACCAGCCGGCAAAATAACCAGCAGGCATGGCTTAAGGGGAAATGGAAGAAAATCAGGTGACAAATCAAGCTAGCGAGGAAAAAAGTCAGCGATCTTGAAGCTGCACCGTGAAACATTTTGCGGCAGCCCCTGCGAAAATTCGCAGCCCGCAACGGGTGCTTTTCTCTTGTCTTTTGCGCCACGAATTTGCTTCTGTTTTCTTCTGCCAGTATACACAGTGTTCTTCATGCTGACTTTCAGAATCCTGTCATAGATATATGGCCTACTTTCTTTCAAAACCATGATGCTAGATCTGCTAACTAGGTTAATTAGGTTGATTATTACACAAAAAACCTATGTGTAAGGAGTGTGTCTTATTCAGTAATGCTTGAGAGATCAAGAATATCTTGAGTAAGAAAGTGGTTAATTCAACGAAAGATTGGTCCCTCGAGGCTGCTGAGCTCCCCTTGTGGGCATACGGGACGGCCTTACAGACTATTCTTAGGATGTCCCCTACCTTTGGTGTTTGGCAAAGCATACCACCCCGGTGGAAATTGAATACAAGGCATGTTGAGCGTTAAAAGCCCGACTTGGATTTGGGAGGTCGGCCTCAAGGTTTCTCGACCTCGATGAGTTAGAAGAGCTCAGGAACGCGCCTACCTAAATTCGAAATTGCGAAAGAAAAGTCTAAATGGCATGACCGGATGATAGCTCGAAAAGTTTCCATCAAGGAGATCAAGTTTTGCTCTATGATTAGCTCCATCTTTCGAAAACTCAGAGTCGGAGTGGATTGGCCTTCATAATTCACCAAGTTTATCAGTAGGGCAGTGGAATCGAGTTTGAAGCGATCCAGACTTTGATGGCCACTAGCCTAAAGCCTTATGCGAGTCCTTCACTTGAGCAGGAGGATCTCACCCTCCTTAAGCCTCCAAATTCCTAAAAAGCTGGTTTGGGTGGACCCAATCCCCCTTGAGATTGCAAAGTCCACTTCTTTTGTTTAATCTTCTATTTTATTTTATTTTAAAATTATTTTCATTTCTTTCCCTTTTAACTTTGCTTTTCTTCCAAAAAATTTTATTCATTTTGTTTTTCATTTCATTTTATTGCTTTTCTTGTGTTATTTTGAGATTGTACTAAAATCGAAACGAGAACCCGCAAAAAGCATTTATAGGAAATTTCGCAAGGGTTGCGAAATTTCGTAGAATCCTGTAATTTGACTTTTTTTTCTCTCTCCATTCCCACGCTGCGAAATCGGGCACAAATTCCCGAAGGCCTCGAATTCTTTTCCACACATTCCTTTGCTACACAATCTCTAACCACCTGCCCATTTTTATTCCCCCTCTCAGCCCCTTCGCATCCCCCATCCTTTAAATACTTGACCGCAGCCCCACATCTAGCTCTCATCCCTCCAGGCTCTGACAATGGAAAAGACCCACGGGAGGCCCGCAGCTCATCAGCCAGGCAGGTGCAGGCCCACTCTCGGCCGGGCGCAAGGCTACCACCAGTGCCTCCAGCCTCTACTGACCCTACGGATCCTGCTAGCATCTCCCAAGCTGCTACCCCTGCCTTTCCCACGAAGCGCAAGTATGAGACACATACTAGACCTACTCCCATAGCTACCTGTACACGACGTGCTCGTACCACCTCCGCCTAAGTGGGCCGAGACCTCGGCCTGGGAGAGTCTTCAGTCCGATACAGAGCCTCCATAGTCTCCTCCTTTGGGAGCCTCGGCCGACGCTCTAATGTCACTTATTTCTATTCTTCCTACTTTGTGATATGAAATTTAGTCTTCACTTTTGACCCCGATGAAACACCAGGCCTAAAACATGGATTTCCATAATTAATATTTTTATGATATTCACACCTTTTGACACATTAGAACTGAGGACTCGATGGGACTTGTTATTCTCTCTAGAGCCATTCATGACTCCTTAGATTCTTGTCAAGGGGTGTGATCAACTTCCTACCAATCCATGGCGTCTCGCGGTAGCGTAATCCAAATGCTGGCTTCACCATCGGCGGTGTCGGGGCATCCTTAGAGGCGACATATAGTCACTTAGTTTTAAGCCTTCGATGATCACAGCTAATTCTGCGGATTATCGGTATTGGCCACATCCTTCCTCGGGAGATGGTTGGATCCTCTCGAGATACATCGGTAGCCTGTTTTGTTTTAGGAACTGACTTCCCTTAAGGATGCTTTTAAGTGGACCGCCTCTTTGTGGTCCAGTCTATTTCCTCTCAGTTACCTTGTTCGGGGCGGGCGCCATCACGGAGGCCACACATCTGTATCTTCGGAGGGCTTTTGGTTTAGCCCCCCAAAGTTAATTATGACATCCCTTTTCCACTTTGAAGTAAAGATACATCGGAAGCACCTCAGCCGAGCCGAGACCATTCCACTATCGTTTCTGCGGTTGCTCTTTCATGTATTGGAGCACCTCGGCTTTTAAATTTGAGCGTTTGAGAGACTCGTCGGCACGCGAGGAGCCATTGGTAAGAAATGGCAGTTTGTGCTTGGGGCCCCTCCTCTTCCTGCAGACCCTCTTCTTTGGTAGATCCCGAGATCCACCACGAGGCCAGTGGCCTCCGACCATCCTTCTGGACAGGCCCCTTTGTCACCTACTCGACCCGATGCATCACGCTCCTTCAAGGTACTGTAGCCATCACCGTTTCAACTCCTGCACTCGGTACGACCTTAGCTCCTCTTCACCACTAAAGTGGCATCTATTCACATCCTTTGCTCGAGGATTTTCTTGCCATCGCGGTGGTATTAAGTAATTTTGCGACTAAATCACAGTCGCCGGCTACTACAATGCCGTAGTCGAGCGGATGAGTTAGCATAAAAGTGTAATTGCTTTCGAAGTCGCGCCCTTGCTCAGACTACAACCATCCTTGCTAAGGTTCAACAACACCTACGCTTGCCACCTATCCCTCCTCGAAGCACGGCCGTAGATCGGCCACGGTTATACCACTACGGCCCGAAGTTATCGGTTCCTCCTGCGGCTTATTTCTCCACTAGGCTGCTCATCCTTAGCTCATACCGAGACACGGGAGGAGGATGAGTTTCACCCTCGCCCGTGCCCGAGTATCACGCTAGCCAGTTTCCACTTCGGACCCATTATAGATGATGTGTATTCGGTTGGGGGAAAGTTAATGAAGAAGTACCATTTATATTTTGAGCAAGTTCGTTTTAGCTTTAGTTGAATAACACTGAAGTATTTTCATTTTCTTTATAATGCAATTATATTTTGATTTTTAATACATGTTTTAGTTGTTGTTTTTCATTTCACTTATAGAAAAAAAAATTGTAATGTTCAACTTCTAATTGAGAAATTGGAGTCTTGTCCCATTGTTGTTGATGTTAGGATGGTGTTTCGCTTATTTGAGTTGATGAACTATTGAAATTCTTCTTATCTTCAGCCTTATTTCTTCCACTTTGAACTAACCACACACTGTGCACATTAGGCTTCAATTATAGTGAAAAAAGCGTCTTCTTGCTCCAAAACCCCAGCAAAGTGTGGCCTAATACTTTTGACCATCTTTAATAGGTCAGGACCCTTGAATAAAAGACCAATGAGTCTTTCAAAAAACAAAAAAAAGCAAAAAGAAAAGAAAAAAATTATTGTGACACTTGCCTGGAAACCCGAGCATAATCCGAGGGGTATATGACAAAAGGCTTTAAAGCCCGGTGCCTTAAACCAAATGGTTGGTAGTCACCGACTTTGTTACTCGTTACACGGGTGGATAGGTGGAGTTTAGCAAATTGTAGGTGCTAGAGTTTTGAGCTTATTCAAAGTCCTGGGTAAAACCTGAAGAGTTAGTGGTTGAGAGATCCTTATGACTTGATGCCCTAAACCTTAATTGGTTGGGAGTCATCGGTGGACCCCCGTTACATGGACATGTGTGAGTTCGACTCCCTCAGCATTGCACCCTTACAATACAAAAAGAGTTGTAAAATAAAGCCAAGGTCCTCATCTATTGAGGTTAGTTAATTTTCTATGTATGGAAAAAAAACTATGTTGGGGGAGAAGTACGGTTTAGCGGTATGTTTGAAAGCTAATCAGAAGACTACTTAGGTTTTTGTGAAAGGTTTCAGGTTGGTTCTCTAGGAGTTGACACTCTTTTGACACTTGAATATGCTTAACACACACTTTTCCTAAGATAGTCTTTGAGTAAGATGTTGGTGACTCTTGTTGAAAGTTGAGCGTTATCCCCCCATATTATTTGCACAACCATTTTTTGTATAGATGTATTTATTTCATCTTGCTTTTGATTGCTCTATTCTTCCTTCATTGCTAAGGGACTAACAATGTGTGATTGGGGAATTTACCCAAATAGTGTTGTTCATACTCTTAAAAGTCGGGTTTGAGCACTTTTTATAGCGTAGTAATCAGCGAGTCGACCTAGTTAATACGTTGTTGACCTAACGTACTTAGTCAATTTATGAGTTTTTAGTTTCACAAGCTATAAATATTGAAAATTGGGATACAGCTCGATCATGAAAAAATCAATTGAAACTCAGAGTTGTAAAAGCAAAAGATAGAATGAGAAGCATGCAGAGTGAAGCAGCAAACCCCTGCAAATTTCGGAAGAGTTGCAAAATTTCACAGGGTTGCGAATTTTCGCACCTGTGAATTTTTGTTGACTTTTTGTCCCTCATTTGTTGATTTCTTCCCTTTTTATCCCGATAATAGTTTACCGCTTTTGTTTATTTTGGTAATTTGTATGGTTTTGGTGGTATATATACCCCAAAACAGCACTTTATAAGGGATCTTAAAAAAATCTTTCAGTATAATTTTGGGAGGCTTATCGAACAATCTCCCGTTTTTCTCTTATTTTCTCACTAGCCAAACACCATCTAAGGATGACAACTCAGAAGATGAGTGGCTAAACTCCCTCATTCCGTGAAGTAGAGGGCACTAGGCAAGGGAACCTATGGTAACATAGGGGCTCTCATGTTTTCAATGTAGGTATTCTCTTCCATTTATGTTCTCTCCTTCAGGTTTAGGTTTTGATCCCTTTGACTCACCTTGTCACACCCAGATCCCCCACCTAAGCGGATGAAGGGGGTGCAAGACTGAACTGGGACTCTTTACATGTTTTTTTTCAGACATTGGTGGGCCCAAGTCTTATAACGGAATCAAATATCCATTTATGTCTGAAAGATACAAAGTAAAACACCACGAAGTAGCCGGTGTTTACGATTAATCAATACATACGATCCTGAGTCCCGTTTATATATACATATACAAGCTGTGCATTTACAATTACATAATCAAGCGTAAGCCTATGGGTGATGGACCCACACTGGGGTGTGTTGGCACAACAGTATCAGAAGATCACGGATGTCCTCACTTTGCCGCGGATTAAAACGAGTGCCCCAGCTTAACAGTGGGAAACATATGACTTATATGTATATAGCGCACTAATACTCATTTACGATTAAGCATATAGCGAGTAATAGATTATACAATAGCCGAATATCGAATTATTCATGAATTCATATAACAAACTTATACACATACTTGTAGCATAACGGACTTATACTTGTTGAATCTCAGTACTTGAGTTCACTGAGCACCTGCGGTACGGGTACCGTATGTACTATAAAAACACTCTTACTCTGAGGTGCAGAGTAGGTACATTCGAGGGCGAGCAGATATACATTACTTTACTCTTATTAAGTCATTTAGGATTCTTATCATATAAGCGTTTGACTACAGACCCGATAATAAGAAATGGTAAGACACGGCCTGATTGGTACAGTGCGAATATCAGAATACTTTGGAATGCCAGTAGCACAAAGCGAAGTCAAAAACGCGATAGAGGTGTCATCGCGCTAATCAGGAGGTACCGAGTACTAAATGTGCGAGCACTAATCGAGAATAAGTACTAAATGTGATAAAGCACGATCAGATAGTGTCGTCACACTAATCAGAGAGTATCGGTACTATACGTGTGCGCCCCGCGTAGCAGAGGTGTGGGTGTCATTCAATATCCGGTCTTAGAAGCGGAGTCCACACAATTATATGTGTTCGAGGGAGCACTATCTTATTATAGGGGCATTAAGTTTGCCCACATCGAACTTCGCTACGCCTAGGCGGTGAGGGTCTTTACCTTATAAACATGAATGAACCACTTTCCTTACATAGGGTCCTCGTGGTCGTAAGGCAGTCCTTTGGGAAACGAAAAAACAAAACAAAACAAAACAAAACACAAAAATCAACACGCCACGGCATGGACATGCCACGCCTTGGCGTGGACCTACGCTGTTGCATGGGATCCCTACGCTGTGGCGTAGGACCCCCGAAATTGCCCACATTTTTCTAATTTAATACATTTTTTTAGAAATCCAACCAAAAACCCCAAAATAATCCAAAAACATCACCAAAAACAACTCCTAAGTGGGTTCCTGGCTTCGACCAAAACCTAACATAGAGACAATTAGGGTGTTCCAAACCCGAACTCAAATCCTTGTAAGTTCGGGGTTAACCTTGCGCTTGAACATGTATCCGTACATCCCACAAGCCAAGAATCCATACTCAAATGGAAGATTCCATACTCATTACATACTAATTGGGGTTTTTTACCAACGTCTTTCAACAATTCTAGGGTTGCCCAGTGAATTCCTAACTTAAACCACACAGAAAATGGAGTCTCAACTTAATATTCATACAAACCCATAGCCATCCATACAAATCCATACAAAATCATAGAAATCCATACATCTCCATATAATTCCTTAGTTTCCATACCTTTCTTCTCTTCTTCTTCTTCTTCTTCTCTTCCTTTCTCTTTTCCTTTCTCTTTTCTTCTCTCCTTCACGTTTTGCTCTGTAAATGCCCAAATGAGAGACCCTAAATGGGTCTTATTTGGTCTAATTTCTCTTTTATTACACTTTGGTCCTCAAATTCCTTTCTATTTACTTTGCTTCCATTATTCCACTTTGGCATATAATCTTATTATCTTATGACTTTTATATCCTATTTTGACAAATTCCAAATTTTACCCTTGCTTATTTCCGGGTTTCTCATATTTCACCTTTTGCATTTAAATTATGAAAAAAAATCAAATTATACCTACAACATACCCTAAACATGTCGAAAACGACTATGGTATATTTCAGGGTGTTACACACTTTAAATGGTTAGTATATGGTAAGTTTTTACGGCTCATTGGATGCTTATTACTAGATCCTATGATGTTGATTAGTTATTATTTATGAGCCATTGGAAGGTGATTCAAGGAGACAGGTTTTTAACTGACTGAGAACATTAATGGACATTGAATTCCATTTTCAAAGGATAGTTATTGAGGGTCAGGATTTTATAGCTAATCAAAATCGATTCGGGAGGGGTAACTATAGGTGCATCCCCCCGGTCAGGGAAAGACCAGGGAACCCCTCTCATTTACCCAGGAACCCCGAGGCTCCCGATCATCTAACACTTCAAGGGAATTCTTTCTATATTTTTACATCACTTTGGTTACGATTTCAACTACTAAAACCCCCTCTTTTATAACAACCCAAAATCGAGTGAATTCACAGGTTTAAATTTCATTGTGAGTCATTTACACGAGAAAGAAAACCCATCCATTGGATGATCCTAGAACTGCATTGCTATAGTAGCTATCTTCACGCCGGTCTGAGTGTTAGGTTATAAATATTGTTGATTAAGAATACCCTACGGGCTACACATAAATACACCGTGAATCAGGCATACCCCCCTTCATCGAGATTACCATATCCTCTGTTGATTTCATGGTTTCTTGATTCATTTGTTGTTACATGTGAGTTATTGTACTAGGGCATACTCCCTTCTAGAGGTTATTGACTGCTTTGTTTTACTTCTTATACATTTGATCTTTTTATCGTTCTTTGTGAGCCATCACTCAGAGTTTTCTTCTTATATCCCTTTTTATTAAGTTCATTCAAAGTCACCACTTTCACATAGTCTTCTTTAGTTGCTTTATGTTATATATCACTGTCCTTTGTCTTGGTTTGATTTTAGGTGTTTTCTGCTATAAATTGTTTACTTCCACCCAATTAGTTATTCAGGAGCATCCCTCATTCTTTAAAGATTATCTTAGATCCTCTTTTATAAAGTCGATCTTCATTTTAGGGCATCCCCCTATTTACTATCTTCTTTGGGCATATAGTGCCCGCATCATCAAGTATTTCATTTTTCATCCACGATATGAGCTGTTCGTACATCCACATAACTTTGGAGTTGTTCATCATGTTTAGTTTCGAGTTTTATATCCTCGTTTTAGTTTTTAGGATTGGGCTTTCCTTTTATTCTAATTTATTAGGAGCATCCCTCTTCTTGAAGATTATTTTTAGATCTCTTTTAGGGGTTGATCTTTATTATAGAACATACATTCACACGATTTTCTTTAGGCGTACAGTGCCAGCATCATCAAGTACTTCATTTTCATCACAGCTTTGAGCTTTTCATTGCATCCACAGCTCGGAGTTGTTCATCATGTTTAGTTTTTAGTTTTATATCCTCTCGTTATAGTTTTCATTAGATCATTTATTTCATTTGTTCCAGTTCATCATGAGCATCCCTCATTCTTTAAAGATTATCTTAGATCTTCTTTTAGAGAGTCGATCTTCATTTTAGGGCATCCCCCTATTTACGATCTTCTTTGGGCGTACAGTGCTCGCATCATCGCGTATTTCATTTTCATCACAGCCTTGAGCTGTTCATTGCATCCACAACCTAGAGTTGTTCATCATGTTTAGTTTCGAGTTATATATCCTCTCGTTTTAGTTTTCGTTAGATCATTTATTTCCTTTATTCCAATTTATCAGGAGCATCCATCCTTGTTTAGAAATTATCTTAGATCCTCTTCTAGAGAGTTAAGCTTAATTTTAGGGCATCCCCCTATTTACTATCATCTTTGGACATAGAGTGCCCACATCATAGAGTATTTCATTTTCATAACAGCCCTGGGCTGTTCATTGCATCCACAGCCCAGAGTTATTCATCATGTTTAGTTTGCGAGGTTTATAATATACCTAAACTTGCATTTTTTGGCTGAATCATTATTTCTTTTATTTTCATTGTTTATGGGACATCTCTTTTCTTTGGAGATTGATCACTCTTTCGAGAATGGAATATTTTAGGTACGGGATCCCCTTTATTTACGATCTTCTTTAGGCGTATAGCATCCTCATCATCAAGTATTTCATTTTCATCATAGCCTTGAGCTGTTCATTGCATCCACAACCCAGAGCTATTCATTGTGTTTAGTTTCGAGTTTTATATCCTCCCGTTTTAGTTTTCGTTAAATCATTTATTTTCTTTATTCCAGTTCATCAAAAGCATCACTCATTCTTTAGAGATTATCTTAGATCCTTTTTCATAGAGTCGTTCTTCATTTTAGGGCATCCACCTATTTACGATCTTCTTTGGGCGTACAGTGTCCCCATCATCAAGTATTTCTTTTTCATCATAGTCTTGAGCTATTCATTGCATCCACAACCTAGAGTTGTTTATCATGTTTAGTTTCGAGTTTTATATCCTCTTGTTTTAGTTTTCGCTAGATCATGTATTTCCTTTATTCCAGTTCATCAAGAGCATCCCTCCTTTAGAGATTATCTTAGATCCTCTTTTAGAGAGTCAATCTTCATTTTAGGGCATCCCCATATTTACAATCTTCTTTGGGCATATAGTTCCCTCATCATCGAGTATTTCATTTTCATCACAGCCTTGAGCTGTTCATTGCATCACATTGCTAAGCTATTCATTTCATCTACAGCCATGAGTTATTCATTTCATTCACAACGTTGAGCTTTCATTGCATCATAGCCCTGAGATTTTCATTTCATCTATAACCTTGAGTTGTTCATTACATCACAACCCTGAGTTGTTCATTGTATTACATCCCTGAGTTGTTCATTCCATTTTTTATTAGGTTTTGTGTCATTCTTTTTTATCGTGATATTTCTCCTATTCCTACCCTTGTTTTAGAGGTTTTTTTTTTTTTTTACCATGTCTTTACCTTACTTCTCGTTCATATTAAGTTTAGTTGAGTTTCTTGCAATTTTTTTTTCTCTCCTCCTCAGTGGTAGAGCATATTGATCATTATGGACATCTTTGGAGTCTCTCATTCAATTGAGTTTGTTTGGATATCTGAGCAATTATCTTGTTTTACTTCTTAGTGTTTTTTCATAGTGAGTGTAGATTCTCCTTATGTGTGTGTGTTCTTTAATTTCTTGGTGGTCCAACTATTACTTGTTTTCGGCATTGATTCTCGAGCCACTTTTGGAGACCATTCGGAGGGAGTTTGGACTCACATTGTGACTTTAGTGGACCTTTTCTTTTGTTGCTTGCTTTTGGAGTGTTTTTAAAGCCCCTTTGGTTGCCTTTCGGGTTTAACATTCTGATCATGTTTTTCTCTTGAGCTTCGCATTTGGGGTCTCCTTTCTTCTTTGATATAGTTCATCTCATTTCACTCACTTTTCGCACATTCGTTTCACTCCATTATTTGTATTCATTACACTCATGAACCACTGTAAAGAGTGGCTTCTATTGTAGACCCACGAGGATTTTGTTATTGAGATGAGTTTTAACTTTATGGATAATTTAGAGTCCCGCGTTCGAAAGTGAGAGAGGGAGGGAGAGGCCTCCCTTACCACCTATAAAGAGAGAAGTTTCCAACCCTTGAGAGAAGAAAAAATTACCCCAGGAACAATGGGCAGCCTCTAATTTGGCATGGAAGCAAACACACAATCTATAGTTTTATTTCTTTTGGGGTGATGGACTCCTTCTCAAAGAGAGGGGAGCTGAAAACTTTTATTGTTTGAAGTTTTAATAATTTGGGCAAGGTCCCAATTTTTTGGGGAAGCGGGTATCCAGGCTTTAGGGGCCAGGTCTTGCCTTGAAGTCGGCTAGGCCCGGGAGGGCCTTCTACGAGTAAGGATTTCCACATAATTTCTTTTGAGTTAGGAAATCCTTTATTTTATTTTTTATTTTTATAGTTATTTTATTCTTTAATTAATTGTCTTGTATATCTATTTAATTTAGGGGCAAAGATATGAATAATCAATAGTTTTTCAAATCTTCTTTTGGTAAGTCTCCCACTTTTTACTTTTAACTGAATAATCAATCCCATGTTTTTGAGGGCTCTTTGTATCTATCCGGTCCAATCACAAAGATAAGCTTAGGTTAAGCGGGTAAAAATGACATGTCACATGTTAGTGGCCTCTGTTTTTATTTTGAAAATCGGAGTGTTGATTCCCACGATCTCTATGTCTATCACCATGTATCACTATCTAATTAACCTCTAAACTTTTATTTTTGAAAAAAATCAATTTTATCCTACTCCTCTTTGTCTTCTCTCTTCTCTCTTCTATCTCTCCTCCTCCGCACTCAATTGTTATTGTGGGGTCTTGTATCGCCGACGTACTTTGAAGCCCATGGTTCAAAGTCACGTCATCGATCTGCGCGTTCCGGTTTCAATCCTGCGCTCACAAGAAAAAATACAATTCTTGACATATATTATCTTGACTTATGAGCAATATATGTCAATATTGTGTGTATTAAGTAGCAATTATGACATATACAACTTACTTAACCAATAATGACATACATAAAACTTGTTGTGTTTGTTTCCATGATTTCGGATAATTGGAGACATGACAGAATTTATAAGTCTGCATTGATTAATATTTATATATGTCAAGGTACGTGGAAAAAATTAACTTTTATGAATTTACTAAATTTTTATGCATTTAAAAACTTTATCCGTTGAATAAAACCATTGTGTTGAATGAATTAATAACATATAAAATTGTAAGAGGGTCCCTTAATAAGATTTAATTTACCAAATTTATATATTTTTATAGAATAAAAAGACCCTATGTTTCAAATTTGGAACGATCTAACAAAACAATTTTTAGGATTTTCAAAGGAATAATTTTTTTTCTTACTTTATGTTTAAAAAAAACAAATGGTGACTCAACTCAAATGAATAAATAAAAATTAAAATTTCAGATAAATATAAATCAATTGTAAAAAATACTAAATAATTTATAAAATATAAATTAAATTGAATAAAATAAAAAATTAGGTTCAAAAGAATAAAATTATGTGACCAACTCATATATCTCAAATTTTGAATTGAAATAACTAATTTTAGAAACATTAGTTTTGCAAAAGATTAAATAATGGTTACTTTTATAAAATAAAAAGCAATTTTTGGTACATTTAAGAAGTGGACTTTTATTGAATTTTGATTTTAAATTTTTGTTCTAAAATATTCTTTACGGACGTTGAATATCAAATTATTTTTTATAAGGATAGATTATATTTAATTACACTATCTCTTCTTTTTTTAGAGACGAAGATTTACTCCCTCCCCATTTTTTCAAAGACCGTAATTTCCTCCCTCCCTCTTCCCACGTCACAGGTCCTCTTGGAACAACGCCCTAATAGCCTTTCCCGTTCCCAAATTCCTGCTACCACATCTCTTCTCTCCTCTCCACTCTTGCTGAAACATAAAGCGCCAACAGACCTCTTTGTGATGGCTTTAGATGAGCTTTCCTCCCCCATCATCTTTACGTTCTGCATTTGATCATGGTGATGATGTTTGTAATTGTTTTCTCTCAAAAAACCATGGTAGAGTTGTGTTGAGGGAAGATGAGGTGGGTGCATTGCGAATCCATCGGCTTCCCGATAGGGTAGATTCCTGGTATTTTGAGGATGGGTTGGGTTGGTACTAAGGGTTTTGTGTGTTTACAGGGGATGGGTTTAGAATGTCAAAGATCTGATTGAATAGAAGGGATCTGATGAAGAGTGGAATTAGGCGAGAGATGTCCATTTTTAGGACTCTTGGGAAGAACAATTTCGAGAAAGATAAGTATACCAATGATATTGAATATGGCAAGGTCTCTCTTAACATCTTAGAGAATAAGAGGATTCTCATTCTCAGATAATAAACACAGTGATTATTTTCTTCCTTCCCTTTTCGTTTTACGGTTTTCCATTTCTTCCATACATGGAGTTTTAGATTCCTGCAACTTTCTTGAGCAACCCTTTTTCTTTCTCCTCTATATATCATCTCTTTGTTTAATCGCCTTAAAATCATACCTTTTTGTTTCATCTTTGTATCTCTGTTTACGTATATGCATGCTTCACGGCCTTTTCTTAAACCTTTTTAGGGTTTAGGGATGAATGTTAAATAGAAATTTTATTTTTATTCTGGTTATCTATGTTCATATTTAAAAATGCATCGCCCAATTCCTTGGGATCTTGTGAAATAAAGAATTAAGGCTATTTGATTGACATACATGATCTGTTTGCTTTCACGCTCTATAATATGCTTGGTTTCTTGATTGTATTTCTTCCACGATTCGAGTTAAACTGATATTATTGGATAGAATCACGGAAAAGAATTGTGTGCCTATGGTTCATGTTCTCTCCAATCACCAAGTGGTATTCTTTTATCTTTCTTTTCCTTTGAAATTGTCTAATATAGAATAAAAAGAAAATATTCTCTTTAAAATTGAAGGTGAAAAATGGTAATATTTCATCTTTTTATTTGTCATTGTAATTATATTATTGATAATGTTGTCTCTTTTAATCAAGCAGAATATAATTGAATCTAGATTTTAGAGGATTCATGTGGATATAATTGTAATTAGATTCATGTGGATTTCTTTTGACTTATTGAGGAAAAAGTGTGAATTTTGTGATGGTTAACCTATAATGTTTTCAATAGTTAATTACAATTGTGTGAATTGTGTGTTGATTATATAATGGAAAAATCAATAGTTAATTACATGTTTTCAACCTATAAGAAGAAAGGGTCCTTTACATGTTTTCTATTTCTTCCTAATGAGAATTCTCTTGGAGACCAAGCAGTATTCAATTATTTGAAATATTCATATTTTCAATAAATGAAAATAGAAATTTTGATAAGCTTCATTGTCTTTCTCTTAGAAGATCACAAGCTTCAATTCATTTTTCATTATGGTATGGTTAAGAAAGTGCTCATCATAGTTTTTCCCCCTTGCGGCCCGATTTCTACATGATCGCTACCTCACCAAATTATGGAATTCTTCGATGCTCACTTAGTGTTAGGCATTCAAGTTCGGGAAGCTGCATTTGGGAGGTATGGACGTCTTTTTATTTTTGTAAGTTGATTGTTACTTCATATCATAGCAAATTATATTCCCATATTAGAACTAACCTATGTTGGGTCTACTAAATATGTTCTCTATGGGTTTAGTGTCGACATTATTGTCCCCATCCTCACCTCCTATTATCTAATATCAATGCCTTCAATTTTTTTCCATCTAACTTCAACATCTCCTTGAATCTTATTTGAGATTGCAATTGAAATATGGGGAAATGGGGAAAAAAAGAGTAACACGTAGAGGTGGGATAATGGGTTTGACCTGGTGGGTCGACCAGCTGCTTTAATATTTTTGAGGTCGGGCTTAAAAAAATGGTGCACGAGATATAATTAGGAAGACCCTATTTACCACTACCTTGATAGAAAGGCCCTAAACCCTTATTTTATTTTGCTTGCCAAATACTCAGTTCTCATTTCATATATATTCCATGAAATTGGTGAATTATAGTAGGACTCCTCAATACAAAACCAAATTAGGTATATATGTGAAATGTTTAGGCAGTCTTACTTCATTTGAACATGAGGTCCATACGTGGGGAAAGAAGTGGTAATCCGGTTATCCCTAGTAATTTTTATGTCAAAATATACTCAAACCTTCCCCTTTGACCCCGAGTGCGTACGTACTAGTTGATATAATCTGAAGTACTACCTTAATGTAATGCAGGTACTACCTTACAAGTACTAGGTATTACCTTAATAGAAAGGCCCTAAGCCCCTATTTACCACATATTTGCTTGTCAAATACTCAGTTCTCATCCTATTTATATTCCATGGTGTCTAGAAAGCGTATTACAAGGGACAGGACTTAAGAACGACAATACACTTTGTCTTGGTTTGCATCGTGAAATAGATGCCACTTCCTTCGCTAACTCTCCCCCAACCAAATGTCACATTGTCCGCAATGGGGCTCGGATTGGAAAGTTAGAGAAGGAAGTGCTACTTCCTTGATGAAATGTACTTGTTTTTGGATAGGAGACTTCGCAAGCTTTCCATCGACATCTTATTCACTCCGTTTGGGCTTCAAATAAACAAGTTAGGAGAAGAAAAGAGAGGAAAAAAGTGACCAGTTGGAGCATTTTGAAAATTACACCTTCATCATAATTTCAAAAGTGTTCTTTCTAGATGTATTTGGATTCTGCACTCTTTAAGCTTTCCAACGGTACCAAAATTACCCCAAACGGAGTTCGGATGAAAGTTATGGGTAGAAACAAAATGGAAAGTACATTTGTTTAGTGCGAAAATTTCGCCTTGGTGCGAGAATGCACTGCGGTGCGAGTGCACGCGCGGTGCGAGAAATTTCACGCTGGTGCGAAAATTCGCACTGGTGCGAATGATCTTGTGATGCTTGTGATCTTTACTTGCCTTGTATTGAGATATAGAATATTGTATCGCAATATAACTTCTTCTTCAGCTCAATGACTTATGTTGCGATACAGTTCATTGCATTGCGATATAACTCTACTACAACTCAGTTATTTTAGTAAAATTAAAGTTTGTGTAGTTCTTAAAGTTTCATTACATGGGTTTTATCTTATACCAATAATTAGTTAATATCATTTTTTTATTTCCTTATTTTATTTGGTATAGGTATCAGTTAATGAAAGACTCAAGATGGTATTTTCTTGAGGAGATTCAAGATGTATATACGAATGTGTTACTAGTATTTTGGTTGTACAATTGTTATTTTGGTAAGATTAAAAAGTTTGTGTAGTTACTAAGAATTTTATTACATGGATTTCATCTTCAACTAATAATTAATTAGTGTCATTTGTTTATTTATTTTTTGGCTACGGTCGGGTTAGTGAAAGACTCAAGGTGGTTTTGCATAGAGGCGTTTAAAGATGTATATACATACATGGGTTATTAATATTTTGGTTGTATAATTTATCTATTGGTTCTATGAGTTTTTATTTTTGATGTATGTATTATAAATAGAACTTGATTTACATTATCTTTTGGTATCTTTTATTCTAAGTAAAGTTGTTTTAGCTTCTCTTTTGAATATATTATTTTGTTTGTATATTGAAAGGGAGGACAACTTAATTCAAATTAACACAATATATGTACATGTGTTTTTAATAGCTACATACATATTTATATGGTGCATTGTGGTTAACAAGATAAAGTCTTAGTTATGAAAACAAGGTATATTTTGTAATAAGTGTTTAGATTAAGCAACAATTTTCAATATGCCAACAAGTTATTTTGCATCATACTTCTTCATTGCAACATTAAAAGTTTATTTTTAAATTTTTCAAAGGCTATCATGGCATATGCTTCTAATTCCAATTTATAATCTATGGTGAAAGATCCTTACCTTGACATATTTTTAAAGAAACCATGATTTATTTGAACACAAACCATGACATATTATGAGTGGTGAGAGAAGTTATATTGATTAATAGAAAAACACATTCATTAACATTTTATATATGTCAAGGTTGCTAATACACCTACCTTGACACTGCAATAGATGACATATAAGACTACGAAGTTATGATGACATATAACACATACGATATTGATTAATGCTTAGATTAAGATAGGTCTTTTCTTATAGTCTTGAGGCGTGACCACGGTTTTATCGATCAGCGTATGGCCCGATCACATAAAATGGAATGATTAAAACATTTAAAATTTATTTGGATTTTATATAAATTATTAGAAAAATAGATATAATTAAGTAAGCTAAAAATTTAATAAAACAATTTTTTTATATTTAACATTATTTAAGTGAAAGATAAGTATGCTAATGCTAAGTAAGCTAAAAATTTAATAAAACAATTTTTTTATATTTAATATTATTTAAGTGAAAGATAAGTATGCTAATGCTAACAAAAGAAATTATTTTCTAATATAATTGTTCTTTAACAAAAATTAAATTTATATCCATAAAATAAATTTACATAATTTCTTCTTTTCTATGTGGTTGGGAGGGTTAGGATGTATTTTTCGGTAAACAGGGTGAAAATGGGGGCTAGAAGGCTTGGATATGCAAAATACAATTTTTGGGGCCAAAACGGTCATTTTATCCATAAGAATTTTTTTTTTTTAATTCAAAACACTAATTAAAACGACGTCGCTATGGTTTGTTTGGGACCAAAACGATGTCGTTTTGTTCTTGTTCTCACTTATCCTAAACGACGTCGTTTTGTTCCTAAACAGCCCTAAACGACGTCGTTTTGAGTTGTATTAAAAAAAAAAAAAAAAAAACACCAAACGACGTCGTTTTGGTCGTTTTGAGTTGAAAAAGGGAACCCCTTCTTCCTCCATTCCTGACGGCAGTGAGAAAATCAAAATATGAAGAGGAAGAAGAAGAAAAGGAGGGAGAAGAAGGGGAAGGAAACCTACCTGCTGCAAGGCACCGCTAAGTGGTCTTCTCTGGCTCCAATTCTACTTGGCATTTGGGACTCGGCTCTGTAGGAGTCTGTTCGTCTTCTCCGATTCTCCCTTGGGTAAGTTAGGTTTTGTTTTTTTAATTTCCTCTTCCTCGGTTCTTCTTCGTTTGAATCATTTCTTTTTGAGTTGAATCTAAAATTTTCAATCAAATCTCTGCAATTTTTTGGATTTTTATTGTTTCTTTTTTAAATTCCATCATGGGTATCGTCTATGTGTTGGCTTTTCAGAGGAATCTCTGAAAATTTGCATTTTTTGTTTGCTTTTTGGGTTGTTCGTAGTAATGAAATTATTCTCTATATTTTCACCGATTTTCATCGAGTTGACTGAGTCATCTCGCGAACTCGGCCAAGTCCATCGAGTTTTAGCCGATCCACCCTCTATCTCGTACCTGGTAATGGTATCGACTCGGTTAGTCCCGAGTCGGTTACGAATCAGTCGAGTCGGTTACGAATCGACCAAGTCCGATACGACTCAGCCGATTGGTATCGACTCGGTTAGTCCCGAGTCAGTTACGAATCGGCCGAGTCGGTTACGAATCGATCGAGTCCGATACGACTCAGCCGATTTTTTTAACCTTGCTTCCAGCTCCACCTTTGTCTCATACCTGACTAGTTGAGCGCAAATAATAATTCCAAAAAAGAATCACCTAAAGCATGTAAAACAGTGCCAAGGAAGCTCATCTACATTTCCATTGTCTTTTACAATGTATCTATACACATTTTATACAAAGCTTTGCACAGAGGAACACCTCATTCAGATACACCCATATGTACAGTCTATTCGATATCTGTTTTAATCTTCTTATATACACAGCTGCTCCATGCTGACCAAGAGCTATTCAAAGAATATCTAATAGATCATAAGAACTACATGGGTCGGAAGCTTACCAGATTAGGTAGGTCTCTTGATTGGAGCTTCTTAAAGTCATTAACAGTCACTTTGCATGAATCCAATGTCAATGACTTCAAATTCTTCAGCTACTTCAGGTTCTGCAACCCTGCACTGGTTGTACTAGAGTTTGAGACACTCAAAGAGACCAGCACAGTTAATCCTGATAGTTAGCATGTATGCTCACGTGGTTGGGTATAGGCCTTGGCTGGCCTGACGATGGAAAGGAAAGTAAGAGATAACGCCAACGACAGCCACCCGACGAGAAGAATCATGGAGGCGAAGGCGTCGTCGTAGACGACGTAGTAGATTTGCGTGAACAAGGCTCCGCTCAACCCCATGAAACCCTTCGTGAGACCCATCATCTGTCCTTGGCCCTCTGGAAGTTATTGATGTAGGTAACGATACCGTCGATGTTGGTGAAATTCTGGGAATTCGCTTCAACGCAGATGTACAAGCACATCTGCCACATCGCCGGTTTCGGTATTTCTTCGACGACGGCAAGCCAGATGAGGAAGTATCAGTCGAAATTGAGTACGGCGCCGACGAGGAGGACAACCCAGGTGGGTATGACCTCGTCTATAAGACCGATAGGGATACCAAACATGGAGTCGAGATCCTTAACCGACACTAAAAAACTAAGGGTGGATTTGAAAATTAAAACTCAACATGGACCTCTTTAGAAAATGCACGGATCTTGTTGATAAGTGTTTGAGGGATTCTAAGATAGACAAAGTCAGTCTCCATGATGTTGTCCATGTTGGTGGCTCTACTATAATCCAAAAGATGCAACAATTGTTGCAAGAATTCCTTTAATGGAAAGGAGCTCTACAAGAGCATTAACCCAGATGAAGTTGTTGCTTATGGCGGTGTTTTGCAAGGTGCCATCTTAAGTGGAAAGGTACAGGTTTGCTGCTTGTGAATGTTACTCCTCTGTCCCATGGAATAGCTATTCATTAGAAAAATCAAGTATGAGACGGAGGTGGCGTCAAAAGTAGAGACCCGACAGATGTGAAGATGAAGGTGGAGGTGGAGGAGGAGGAGGAGATAAGGACGGGTAGGATAAATCTGATTTTTTAAAAAATAAAAAATAATAATTTTAGGGGTTAATTAAATAGTGACGCTTAGCAAGAGATGAGAGAGAGGGATGTGTATAAAATTGAATTTTTTTAAAAAATATAAAATTTATGAGGTCCAATTAGATAATGACATATGTCATTTTTGACCCGGTTACCTTTCTGGTTGAACCAATAGGATATGGTACCCCACAAACATGAGATTATTCTTGTCAATTACCCCTTTAATTTATTCTTTTCTTTAATTAGTTATTTAAATATATTATTATTGTTTTTTTTCTTATGAATATATTGTTGTTTTTTTTTAATTAGATTGATTGTTGATGCTTTTTGTTTAATAATTTAATTCATGAATTATCTCTCACCATTAATTTATTCAGATTCTCAAATCTCAAATTTTCAAATTTTCCAATTTTATATTTTTCAAGTTTCGAATTTCAAAATTACAATTTCTCTATTCCAAAATTCATGTGTCCTAAATTCAAAACTTCAAGTTCCTCAACTCCTAATTTCAAATTTTCAAGTTTACAATTTCAAAAATCAAGTGTCATAATTTCAAAATTCAACTCCCCCAATTTCTAATTTCAATTTTTTAAGTTTCCAGTTTCAAAATTACCTATTCCCAATTTCAAAATTCAAGCGTCTTAATTTTAAAATTCAAGTCCCTCAATTTCTAATTTCAATTTTTCAAGTTTCCAATTTTAAAAAATAAAGTGTCCTAATTTCAAAATCCAACTCCCCCAATTTCTAATATCAATTTTTCAAGTTTCCAATTTCAAAATTAAAAAATCTCAATTTCAAAATTCAAATGCCCTAATTTCAAATTTTAAAGTTCCCTAATTTCCAATTTCAAATTTTCAAAATTATAATTCCTCAATTTGAAAATCCAAGTGTCATAACTTCAAATTTTAAGTCTCCGAATTTCTAATTTCAAAATTTGAAAGTCCAAATTGCAAATTTCTAAGTCTCAAAAAATTCATAAAAATTGTGCTTTTATTTTCAAAATTCAATTTCTAAAATCTCATCTAAAATTCTCAAACTTCAAATTATTTCAAAATTTCAATTTTCAAATCAATTCAAAATTTCCAATTTTTAAATCAGTTTTCTCAAACATTCCAAACACATGATTAATTTTACAATTCCTATAAGATGGAATCTTGTAGAGTTAATTTGTGTAACGAATAAATGGGCTTTGGTTGACATTCTATATATCCTTTTAATAAATAATTTGACATCTAATCTATAACCTAATTTCTAATTGATTTTTAATATTTTGTATTTATTACTACACTAACATTGTGAACAAACATATGAAAGAAGGAAATTTTTTTTTTTTTTTTAGTATATCACAAACAGGAGAATTACAGACAATGTGTATAGTTGGGATCCTTAATCATATCCTATGAAATCTGCTTATACAAAATCCCAATGATCTATACCCATCTATACAATCTTCTCTACAAGGAATAAATATCAAACATTCCAAAAGCGTTGATATTCTCAACACTCTCCCTCAAGTTGGAGGATATATGTCACACATACCTAACTTGTCTAAAAATTTAGAGAACACCCGATTGGATACCCCTTTGGTAAGGATATCAACTAACTAATATTCTGACTTAATCTTGGGTAATTCCACAACCTTTTCATCTAGCTTCTCCTTAATGAATAACTTATCTACCTCGACATGTTTTGTGCGGTCATGTTGAAATTTGGTTTTGGTTGGTATTTTGAAAAATATTTATGGGCTTGGATCGAAAGGTTTTCATAACCTTGTTTGGCTCTGATACCATGAACAAACATATGAAAGAAGAAGGAAATTGTATTTTTTTTTTTTGTATATCACAAACGGTAGAATCACAGACTATATCTAGAGTTAGGATCCTTAATCATATCCCATGAAATCTGCTTATACAAAATCTCAATGATCTGTATCCATCTATACAATCTCTCTACAAGGAATAAATATCAAACATTCCAAAAGCGTTGATATTCTCAATATATTGTTTCTAATTGATAGTGCTTTAGATATGCCGCCCAATTTATTTATATGTCTATTTATTTATATTTGTTTTATGTGTTGTTGCATTATACATTTTTCTTTGCATTCGCTCGATCAATTAACCGTGTTTCAGATTTTCCTGCATTTTTATTTAAGAGGTATCACTTTACAAGCTGAGGGGTACTACATTACTACGACCTTTCTGATAAGCAACATGACACCTAAACCTAGACTCGGTTTTTTCCGGACCTGCTTTTTCCATAAGGAGTCACATTTAAGGTTTTCTCTTTTATTTTTATTTTCTCAGAAATAAAAATATAAAACAAAGCCTCAGATGGAACGATATTGTAAAAATGCAGACACAAAGACGATTTTTGTTTTTTTTTTATATTTATGAGTTTATAATTGCAAATTATAGAAATATTAATTTTTTGTTTTTAAAAATATAAAAAGATCGTATTTAAATTTGCAATATACAAAAGAAATTAGGAATAATGCATGCATCCTCAACTCCATCCATTTTCACATTTTTTGGCATTTTAGAATGTTCAAACTAACCCTTACTGTTATCTACCGTTCCAATGTCGTTATCTATCCATCTAACGTCGTTATCTATCCATCCAACGTCGTTATCTACCCTAACAACTTAATCCACAAGACTTTCACTTTTGTTCAAATTTACCTCCTCCACTTTAAAATATTAAAATTAACCCCCTACATAATCAAAAACATAAAAATTAACTAATTGCATGTGTACTTTTAATTTTTATTTACTTAGATAAAAATTAAAACTTTTAACTTAAGAAATAAATTATTTATCATAATATTTTTTATAAATTTTTTAGAATAAATTAAAAGATACATTTTTTTTTCTTAAATCGTTAGCTAAGATAAATCGTTTATTTAAAATTTATTTTATGAAAATTTAAATAAATTTATTTTTTTGTAGATAACATATGAATTTAACATGGTAATATTGTGGAAGATTTTCTCATGGTATTTATTTTTTAATTATATTAAAATAATAATAATTTTATTTTTTAATAAATAATTTTTATATATTATTTTAATAAATTAATATAATAAAATGAAATAATTATGATACGTAATTGATTGTTATAGGAAAAAAAAGCATCTTCATTATACATGTTAAATTAATATATCATCTACAAAAAAAATATCTTTTTTACTACAAAAATAAATTTGTCACGATTTTGACAAAATTAATCTTTAAATAAAAATTATTATCTCATCTGCCCGAATTTTATTTTAAAAAGTCTATATTGTAATTTATTCAATATTTATATAATATTTGTAAAATACTATAATAAATTTATAACAGATAAAATTGAAATTATTATGATAAACAATTTATTTCTTAAGCTATTTTTTATGATAAATAATTTAAGTTATTTTTTTAAAAGATAAAATATCATGTTAAAAATTATCCTCTTGTTAAATTTAGATATTATTTTAAAAAATTATTTTTATCTAATGAGTAAATTATTTTTTAAATGAAAATAATTGTCCTATCTAACCAAAACAATTTTGAAAAATCAATAGTTTAATTTTTATCTAAATTTTAAATAAAAATTTAAAAATAAATGTTCAAGAAGTTAATTTTCATGTTTTCAATAGTTTAAAATTATTATTTTAACATTTCAAAGTGAATGGGGTAAATGTTTGGAAGGGTAGATAACGGTGTTGGAAAGATAAAATAAGAGTGGTTACCACAATAGTTTGAAAAAGACTAATTATTTTTCATGTTTTTTTATAGTGTAAGGTGTTAGTTTTAATATATTATAGTGCATGGGGTAAATGTCAAAAAATGTGAAAGTGCAAGAGGCCGAGAATGCGCATCGGTGTAGTTTGATTATATCTCATTGACTTATTTATCCTAGTAACTAGTCAGTTATATAGTTGTTAGGAAATGTATTATAGACATATGATATGAAATATGAAAAGGTTATTATTGAATAACCTTTCTCACACATCAAAATACACATTATATGGTTTTTTTTTTTTTAAGAGATACATTATATAGTCGTTGGAAAAGGTATTTTAGAAATTTAATAACTAAATGAGTCGGCACTGACACGACATGATACAATGAGTTATTTCTAAAACATAGATTGCTCATTTAGATCGTATATGCCCAACTCGCTATAGCATTTGGGCCGTGCCAGCCTATTACGACCTCTAAACTAGCCAAGGGGGCGTGCTACATGCGACCCAGCTCATTGACTATCTCTAATATCGTGTGGGGAGGGGTAGGCTGTGGTTAAGAGCGTGTCTAATTATTTAAGGCATAGTCATATATATATATGGAGTATATATATATATATATATATATGTGAAATTATAAATTTATCAATCCTACAAATTTTCACTATATGAATATTATTACATTGTAATACTCTATTTTGGATTCGATCCTAGTTCTCCCATATGTAAAAATCATATATTAATCTAAGCATATTTTTAACATTGAAACATGAAGTACATACCTCCAGCCATTGACATCTGAAAATCTGGATCATAAAAGAATCAACCCTTGATTTTCAAGAATACATAAAACTTTCTCTTGCTTTACTTTCACTGATTGATGGTGTACAAAAAACAATAGTTTTTCACATGAAAGCGACTAGAGGGACCTGCTGTATTTATAAGTTCTGCCATCAAGAACCACATTGTTTCAAGAGCAATGCCTGAATTGTTACCAATTTAAAATTTCAAAAGTTAAAAACTCATAATGAAGGTTTCACCATTTCCCATTTCAGAATGTTTAAAAAATGTTACATTGTCCCACTTTATGCAAACGTTAATCAAAACCCTTAAGTAACAAGATACATGAATCATAGAGATAGATCCTCCAATCATGAGTATTATCAACTATGTATGATAATGCATTTTTCTTCTTAAGTACTTAATGTGATAACAAAAACTTAATGACTAAACCTTATGTTTATTCTAGGTTCAAAAGAAAATATATTTTCTCAAATGAATTAAGTGCACATGAAAATGAGAAAATAATTGAATGCATAAGAATTTCATAAACGGAATATATAGACACAATTATAAAAAGGACAGAATCCATATTCTGTCTACATGATCCTTGATTTCATTAGTGGCATGTCTTTAGTCAAAGGACCATCAATCATCAACTTGGTACTAATATGCTCAATGACCACTTTCTTTTTCTTAATGTTTTCTCTAATGGCTAAGTATTTGATGTCGAGCAAGCCATTTCAACTCTCACTCTTGTTACGCAAGAAGGAACACCAGATATGAGTTGTCACAAAAATCCTCAATGGCTTAGGAATCAACTGATCACATAATGGAAGCTCGGTCATACACCCAGAAGTAGTCAAACACCAACTGATCATAGGTTACACAGCTGACACTCTGGCACAAGAAAAAACAACCTAATCGGCCATACTTGAAATGTACCATATTGATTTCAACTACACATTAGCAAAGTCTCAGACGAACAGCCAACCAACCGCGCCATTTACCCATACATAAGCATGTAATCTTAGTTCCTCGATAATTTTATGACTTTCTCTCAGAATCCCCTAAAGGGTCCATACTTAAATTACTTTGATATCGCCTTAACACTTCAACTGTAAATGCAATATCAAGTCTTGTACAAACTTGAGCATACATAAGGCTTTTCCAACTCGGGGCTATTATGGGATATTCTTCGTGGTTTTCTTCCTAAATCATTTTTCATTGATTTAATCATTTCACATCTGAGTAACACTTGGTGAAAACAACTTATCTGAAATTTCCAAAACTTTGTTAATATAGTTTTCCTATGATATAAATACAATCAAGATTTATCTCTATGAATTTAATGCCAATGTGATAAGATGCTCCCAATTAATATCTTCTATATCAAAGTTCTTCGAGATGAATATTTCACCAAAGCGTATCATTCCCTTATTGTTGGTTGCAAGTAAAATGTCATTCACGTATAAAACAAGGAAACAAGTTTTATCACTAATCTTCGGGTATAAGACTGATCCGTGGGTCACCTAAACCAAATGAGAATTAATTAATGAATTTGTAATACCATTTACGGGAGGCTTGTTTCAAACCGTATATGGTTTTCTTAAGCTTGCAAATCAAATGCTCACCTTCACTAGAAGAGAAACCTTCATGTTGTATACCTCATCTTCTAGATCACCATTAAGAAATGTCGTTTTTACATTCATATGTTGCAATTCAAGGTTGAAATGTGCAACTAATGCTAAAATAATACAAAGAAAATTTTTCTTGGATACAAGAGAATAGATCTCCATGTAATCAATCTCTTATTTTTTAGTGAATCCCTTAGCAACAAATCTTGCTTTATACCTTTCAATGTTGCCTAATGAGTCTCTTTTGGTCTTAAAGACCCATTTACAGCCAATGGCCTTCGACCCTGTGACGCCCCAATAATCTCGGGGTCCATTGACCAACCGGCACACCAAATACCCATGATATTGTGTGTCCCTGGTACCACTGTCCAATCCCATCTAACAGATCCGTTATTTACATTCAACAGAACATTTTATGTTATTTTCAAACATATTACTATGAGTTTAATTACAACCTCATACAAAAGTATATTACAAAACTTGTTTGTCCAGTACTTTTACAAAAGGTTACAAAACCATAATCCGGCTCTCTTCACAATTGCGAATCCTAATGAGAGTCATCCACCGATGTCTGCTCTGCACCTAAAATGTTATCCCATACAGGGTGAGCCACGTCCATGGTAGAGAAACTTCCTACAAAGGCTACTCCCCACCTAAGTGCACATGCAATGCTAGCACTCGCATTTACATCAACCATTCCATAAAGAATATGCAATTCTATCATTGAATTATATATACCATGCCATGAAATGAGATGAGACTCAATCATGTACCATGCTTTGAGTCGTAACCGAATCCTATCACACACCACAATGCCCATGCGTAATAAAATCGTCATTAATGAATCGCATCTAATGATCATTTTCAAACAAAATTTCATTTTGTTTATAAACCAAAACCTTTTGGATGTCATATTCTAATGATTAATTTCTCTTACAAAATCATTTTTCTTTTGTGGGGAGCGAAATTTTGGGGTCTCACAGCAGGCTATGCATGCCTTCCTACACTTTCATGGGCTTTCACTGTTGGACACATATGTATAACCAAAAATACCAAGTCTTTCACCTGAGAGGGTATCTATCCCTGCTTACTATTATCCAACACATATTTTCATGTTTCTACAACAATGTGACTTTGTTGAACTTCAGTCAACAGTACCAGCCCACTCATCAAATCACCAAGTATTGTGTTTGATCACAATCTCATGCACTTACACCCATGAAATGCAATGTCTCAAAGGTATTATGCAATGCATTATGTCATTTCATATCATGAAGACCTCATATGTAATGAATGCCATATGGAAAATTCCAACATACAATTTATCATGTATCATAGATAATTTCCAAACATTTCATCCAATTGCCAACATATTAAAACATATATATTAGCAAGACAACTCAGCGTTACAAAATCGCTAACAACTCTTTAAAACAATCCACAATTTTAAACCTCACAAGTCGGCCATAACATACCACCAAAACAGGGCACAATCAGTCCCAAAACAACCGTGAACCAATCCCGGTTCAGGTCACCAACCAGTCGTTAACAGACTACCAAAATAGTCCACGAAATCTGCACCGAAATTAGTCCAAAAATCCGAACACAACAAATAAACAACTCAACTGGAGCAGTCCCGGGAAATTGACCATAACTTAGGTTATAGAGGTCCGATTTTGGTGATTCAAAATCCTACATCAAGTTCACTAATGTAGCTACAATTTATATGAAGGACCTGAGTCCAAAGTCCTTCGGTTTCCACCAAAAAATCAGTCCTAAAATTCGGCCAATGTGTAGGATCAAAATAGGTGCATTCTATTTCCAAATTTACCAAATACTTAGGAAAAGACAACTCTACGTACTCTTATGGTGGAAAATAAACCAACATAGGAAGAATCCCTACCTCTTGGAGTGTAGCCCTCAGACTTTACTTCTTGGTCCAACGAGTTCCGACCGTCGAAACACAAATTTCCTTTTCTCTCCCTTTTTTCTTCTTCTCTATTTTTTTCTTTCTTTCCTTTCTCTCCCTTTTCTTTTTCCTTCTCCTTTCCTTTCTGGTCCCCCCTTCCTCTACAAATTGGCCTCCCATTTTATAGGCATGTCCATTGGCATGCATGTGGACACATGGCTTGCCATGTGTCACACATGCATTTGCCCTTGCCATGCCTTGTGACACATGGCTTGCCATGTGTCACCCGACACCCATTGCCTCGAAAAATGTGAAATTATGATTGTTTCGGAATTCAACTAAATTCTCATGGGTAATTAGATTTCGCAAGACGAAGTCAACTGTAAAGTCTGTTTCATCATCCGAGATCTAGAAAATTTTCGGGTTTTCAACCTATATCGTAACAGCAAGTTCACCGAGTTTGCCCCAATTTTTTGGAAAAGTTCTAATTTACCCAGGTTTTACAGTCCCTTTAGGAAAATTTACATGGTCCTAGACTTCATTGCTCTTCATGAAATCTAACTCATCATCATAGCATTATACCACAAATACTCTTTATAACTTATGGCTTGTGAAAAGGCTTCATGATCATTTTCGGTTCCAATATTAGTTTCTTGTACATACACTATGTAATCACTAGGAATTGTAGACTTCCTTTCACGATTGGATCATCTTAATATTGGACCACCTTCTCCCTAAGGAGCGTGTGGTTCAATTGTTTATTCAAGATTATCAAGTAATTCATGAACTTATTGGTCCATTGGAAGGTTCTCAACAATTTGTAAAACTTCAACTATTGGTTGTTCCACACTAATTGGGACTTGAAGAGTGTTATGAACTATAACCAATCTATTATATGACATGGAAGGTGGAGTTTCTAAATGATCGTGAATAGGAATTAAATCCTTGAATCAATCCCTCCCATTGATCATGTCATTTTCAAGAAACTTGGCATTCCTTGATTCCACAATCCTAGTCGAATGAGATAGACAATAAAAATGATAACCCTTAAATGTTTCAGTGTAGTCAATGAAGAAACTACTATGTGTCCTTGGGTCCAATTTATTCTCATATGAATTATATATTCTCACCTCAGACGGAACCCTAAACTCACATATGTCGCAAACTCGGTTTCCAACATTTCCTTAACTTAAAAGGTGCCTTTGGGACAGCCGTAGTTGGAACACAGTTTAATATATATGTTTTCGTCTTAAGTGCATCAGTCCACAAAAACTTAGGAAGATTGGATTTGCTAAGCATACTCTGCACCATGTTCACTAAAGTTCGAATTCTTCTTTCTGCTACTCCATTATGGTCCGGAGAACCAAGCATAGTGTGTTGGACAACTATCCCATGCTCTTGAAGAAACTTTGTAAAAGGACCAGGTGCTTGTCCATTCTTAATGTACCTACCATAGTATTCACCACCTCTATAAGATCTCACTATTTGTATTTGCTTCGCGCATTGATTCTCAACTTCAATCTTAAAGATTTTGAAGGCATCCAATGCTTCACACTTGTAATGGAGCAAGTACACAAGAATATATTGTGAGTAATCATCAATGAAAGTGATGAAATATTTTTGACCAGGCATATTCATATCTAAACAACATATGTCAGTATGTATGATATCTAATATGTTCAAACTCCTAGTGGCATTCTTCTTAGACTTGTTTGTTAGCTTCCCCTTAATGTAATCCACACAAGTCTCGAGTAATCTAAAGTACTAAATACTCCATGTTTCACTAATCTCTTAATCCTATCTAAGGAGATATGACCTAATCTCCGATGCCATAACATAGAAGAATCCTCATTAATATTACACCTCTTAGTATCAATATGGACATGTAGAGAATTATTAGTGGCTTCATTCTGTAAAGAAACTTTATATAGACCATCTACTAAAATTCCTATTCCAATATAATTTGATTTATGAAATAAGTTAAATACATTATCTTGAAAAGTAAAAGAAAAACCAAACGGAACAAGCCTAGAAACAGGAATCACGTTCTGTAAGAAACGTTGTACATAAAAGGTCATTTCCAAAACTAAAATAAAACCTCTAATTAAAGCTAACGTGCATGTCCCAATAGCCTCCATATGTGACCCCATCTTGTTGCTTGATTAGATGCTTAGCTCACTTCCCACTGCATACCTTGCAAGGAGTTTGCAATATGGATTGTAGAACTATAACCAATCCACCATGTGTTAATATTAACATTAACCATATTATATTCATAACATACAAAGGAGGATAGATTACCTTTCTTCGCAAACCACTTCTTGAATTTAGGATAATCTTTCTTCATGGGTCCTTTCTTTTTACAAAAGAAACACTTGTATTCTTTCTTAATATCAGTCTGAGGTGGTATTCTAAATTTCCTTTCTAATTCGATTTAGAAATGGAAGCATGAGATGTGTAATTCCTTTTTTTCTTCCCATATGTTGTAGCCAATATTGCACTTTCACCCAATTCCATGACGAGTCTCTCTTCTTCTTGAACACACATGGTCATTAATTCATTAATTGACCATTTGTCCTTATATGTGTTGTAAGAGATCTTAAAATGCCTGTATTAATGAGGAAGTGTGTTCAGAATAAAGCGCACTAGGAAAGACTCCAATATATCTATCCCAAGTTTCTTAAGTTGGGCCGCAATGTCCCTCATATGCATAATGCTTGTGATACAAATGGAAGTGAACTTCATTATCATGGTACTTGTCAAAGCCTAGCCTAAAGTGATGAATTGTTCATCAATGGCCTTTATCAAATCTGCTCATATTTCTCAATAGAACCTCGAATACCAACAGTGATCTTTACCTTAATGAACATTAGGCTAAGTGGATTGAAACTCTCTCATCTCTCATATAACGCAACTTCAGCATGTGTGCTTTCTTGTGTCATTTTTGGTGGTTATGATTTCCTTATGGCATAATCAATGTCCATATAACCTAGACAAAGGAGAATTCTATCTTTCCATAGTTTATGGTTGTCAACCCCTAAGTTTTGGAATTTCTAGGCTCATATCAATGTAAGTAGCAGGTTGAGATACTGTGAAAAAGTCCAAAAACTTATGTCAGATTTGAGGCTTATATCACCAATTGCATGTGTTACCAATGTAAGACTCACACTATAGTATATCTAATTTAATTAACATTACCTATGGGATAAATCTTCATTTAATTAGTTCACTTAAACTTTATGATAGAAATTCCAAATTATTAAACATTGATGGGTAATTAGTTCATTTACCTATTTGTAACCTAGGATATGGATAGGTAAATGCATTTATATACACCAGGAAATTCCCCAAGAAAGTGGAGGGGTTACAATGGTCTCGCTAAAAGCTCACTAGCCTTGAGGTTCTTATCGCCCTTTTGTCAAGACTTTTTTAAACATGTATAGTCTATACAAGTACCACTTAATTTTCTAAAGGTTTTGAGACCACTTTGTATAATTTGCAATTCTATCCATCAAGATAGGACTACCAAATTATGTTCCAATTCATAATTCATGCGAGTAGATTATGAAAGTAATATGGTATTCCATCATTTTTAATTATATAAATAAAAAAATTTTCCTATCAAATAAATTTTATTATATTAAATATAAATAATGACAATTTTATGTATCATTCTTTATGTGATCTTAATTTAATATATATAATCTTAATTAATTAAAGATAATGAGGATACTCTCTAATTAGCAAAAATTATATTGATCACTTGGACATATTATAAGTCTTTAGTTGTGCTTTCTAACTTAGGCACTAAACTTAAAGTTTTATGTATAAAATCAAATTTGATGAGAAAACCTAAGTTTTCACAAATTCTAAACTAAAGGATACAATATAATATATGAAAATAATATTCTCAAACTAAACCAAATAACATATTATTTAAAAAGCATAATTGATCCATAATATTATGCTATATAAATAAAAAAAATTGCATAATCAATCATAATTATTATGCACAATTTGATTTTATACATAAAATAATCAAAGAATAAATATAAAATAATATTCATACACAATAATGCATTAAAATCAATTAGTTATATTTTTAATGCATAAATACTATTTGAACAATGTAATTAATAATGACCAAATAATTAATCAATACGGAAGCAATTCACATTTATAAACCTTTGAAAACATTTGGTACGTAAGTCTAGTAGTTAAGGCTTTCAATTCTATTATTGTCTTGGGTTGAAGATCTAAGCAACACAAAATTTTTATTAAAATTTTTTTTGGGTTAAACTTAAAGGTGATTCAACCCACAGCTTTAAGCCCAATGCCAAAATAACGGGCCTTTCCTACAGCCCATTTAAAAGGGGCTTCATAGCAGGTCCGTGAGTTTGTAAAAACAAAGCCTTCAAACAAGCCCAAGAATAGGCCCAGGGTTTAGAAATTGGGCTAACATACTCTGGGCTTTATAAATAGGTCCAAGCCCCTTGTTTTTTTCAGTTAAGTAATTTTTTTTTTTTATAAGAGTCGTCTTCTTCGCACAACCTACAAGACCTCCATTGGAGAACCTTCATCCGAAACAAAAGCATGAATTTTTCATATAGCTTGATGTCATAAAGAATCACAAAACACATTAAAACAAATACAAAATATTTTTAATACATCAAGACCAAGGAAAAATTCAATCGTAAAACTTGCAGGAATATATCAAGGCAGAGGTTCAATCATTCTCGATACAAAATGTAAGAATAATACATTAACATAAGCATGCTTATAACATTGAAACATGAATAAAAAACAGCATCGTACATACCTCCAGTCATTGACATCCGGGACCATAAAAGAATTAACTCCTTGATCTTCAATAATACGAACTTTCGCTTGCTTTACTTTCACTGATTTGATGGTGTACAGAAAAGAAAACAATAGTTTTTCACGTCAAAGCAGCAAAAGGAACCTCATATATTTATAGGTTCTTCATCAAGAACCCATCGTTTTGAATTGTTACCACTTTAGAATTTCAAATTCAGAAATTCAGAAGTTTAAAATTCTGAATGAATGGTTGCAAGATTTCAGAATGTTTAAAAGAAGTTACACCATATGATCATCTCATCCCTTCGTCACCTAAGCCAAGGCTTTAAAAGCATTACTATTAAGAAACAAAAAAAAAATTTTGAATAAGTTATTTTTAAAAATATTTTGATTTTATAACAAATTACAAATTAAAATTTATATAATTTAAAATAAATTGAACTGAAGTCTTTTTTAAAATAAAAACAATTTCCAATTACAAATAAACTAAAAATATTTTTAAATAAAACATTAATAGTAATGTTATGATATAATCATAAATTAATTGTTTATAAATACTACAAATATATATATTACCATCTTATAAAAGCATAATAATAATAATAATAGTTGTGTGTGTGTGTGTGTGTATTATTATTATTGTGTGTACTCTTATTAAAATAAGAATAATAATTTATAATTAATAAGAGCTAACACTTTTTTTGAAAATTATTAAACTTATTTTTTATATTGTTTTTAAGTCAAAGATTCAAATGAGTTTTAATTATTTAACAAAAAAGTCTCAAAAATATTATTTTCGAAAATAAAAAATTATTTTAAAATATCTATATTGTTAGAGCTTTTTTAAATTCTGAATAAAATATTTAAACTACACATTTTATATGAGAAAATGAAAAAAAAACAATCAATACATATATATATATATATATATATATATATATATATATATATATATATATACTATATATATATATATTTTATCTGCAGCCAATATAAGAATTAGAATTAATAAGTTTATTCTTATTCAAGGAAAAGTAATAAAGGAATGAAAATAAAAACGAATAATCATTTCATCTTACATGCATATATTCTAATATGCAGCCAAATATGAGAAGGATTAAAAAATTTATTCTTATTCAAGGAAAAGTGAGAACATAATGAAAATTTCGTTGTCATTCTTTATTAACATATGACAAAAATCGGGAATTAACTTGTAAAAGTTAATACCATCGATTTTATAATCTCCATGAAACAAAATTTCTTGGTTGATTGAAGGAAGAGAAAGTTGCCGATATGGGTTGAACCCGTATCTTATCCCGATTTTTTAGAGGGTTTAATTGTAAAATTTAAGGTTCGAATAAAATAGAGTCAACTTGGCCCAACCTATTTTGGTCTGTGGTCCATATGAGTTTGACCCTGATTAGCCCCATTGGTCCGAAATCTTTATTTAAATTTTTTTAAATAATTAGCTAAATTATTGAGATTTTCAATGATTCATCTATAAAATTCAATATTTTAGCTATCTACTTTTGTAGCATGGTGGTTTTAAAAATAATTATTATTATAATATATGATTAATATATTAAACTTTGTTGTTTTAACTATTTTATTTTCAATTTTTAAATATATTTTTAATATAATTTATATGATAATTTAATATTTAATCTTGTATGAAAACTTACAAAATGCGTTTAAACTAAATAAATTAAATTACATTTTTAATATTGCATATATTTTAACTTATCTCATTAATCCTATTTTAAATTAAATTTAATAACTAAATTATCAGTATATTTTAAATAATTTAATTATTTAAATTAGTATCAATAATAAAATATTATTATTTTAAAAATAATTAAAAAAAATGAGGATCAGATGTTATTATTAGATATAATGAGTATGAGAATGAAGATTAGAGTTTTTTTTTTTTTCAGATATGTCATTAAGTTGTTATTTTATTGTTTTGGTTATTTAGCTAATTAGTTTGTTATTTTGGTTATAACACTGCTCTAGCATTATTTGTTTATTTAAGTTTGTTTTACTATTATTATTATATTGTTGGGACTCAGTGTATTTTAAATGGTATTTTATATATATATATATATATATATATATATATATATATATATATATATATATATATATATATATATATATATATTTTTTTTTTTTTTTATTTGAAGAATGATGAATTTATAAAATTAATTTTTTTTTAAGTTTTTAGCCTGTAACCCGCATGAACTGGTCGGAAGCTATCTTGAAAAGAAATGGACCAAATTAACCCAGTCCGTTTTGGTCCATGACTCGAATGAGTTGACCCAAAATAGATTGGACACTCGTTCTCATTCTAGACACTAGATTGGAAATCCCAGTTCCAAATATAGTGGAATGTAAACTAACCTTGATTTAGAAACTATTTGAAATATGTTTAGTTTATTGTAAGAATGTTTTATTTTGTTGTATTTTATAAAAGTATTGTTTGAATTCTAAGATTTGTAAGACTCGATAAAATTTCAATTTTTTGAAAAATGACAAAATCGTAATTTCGATAAAAATCCGAAATTTCTCTAGATCTCAAATATTGAAGCAGGACTTCACCGTTTAAGGTCGTCCTAGGTAATCTGGTAATGCATTAAATTTAAGTCGAGGGTGCAGGGACGGTTAGATTTCACGTTTTCGAGACAGTATTGGAGTCTTAGTAAAGCGGGTTTGAGAGGCGTGATGTAAGAAAATCGCGTCTGTAATATGCTGCATGTGACACATGTTGCATGAGTAGAGAGATGATGAAAATGGATGGCCGAGATAGTGCCAAGTGTCTAAATCAGGACAAAAAGGGACATAAGTGGAATTATGAGAATTGTTAATGAGATAATAAGACAAAACGTTGAATAGTTGTCTTCTCAAATGAAAAAAAAAAAAGAAGGAGAAAACGTGCAGAATGAGGGATTGGGATGCGATGCGTGCGCGGTTGAGGTTTAGAGAGAGAGAGAGAGCGCGCCTCTACAGGATTCAGGCCGTCGGGCCAGAGTCCCATTCGACAAAGCAAGAAGGAAAGTTCCTGTGGCTGGGGGCTACGCCTGGGCATCGATTTGGTGGAGTTCCGACAACTTCACGAGGTAGGGATCTTTTCCCACTTGTGTTAATCTTTGGCTAAGAGTCATGTAAATGGTTAGGAGTGTTACGAGGGAACTTTGTTTTAGCCGTAAATTAAAGTCTAAACCTTTGAGGCAGGAGTGGAGAAAATTTCTATTTATTATTAGTAGTGAATAGTAACGAGGAGTTTCCCTTTGTTCACATGAATAATGTATGAATATTTTTGTGTGAATTTTTATGATGTTGGTGATTCAAAATGAATTGTTTGTGTTTGCTAATTGCTTGATGTGAACTAATTTTGTGTTGTGGTATGAAATTTGCGTAACATGTTTTATGTGATTTAATTATGTTAATATATATATATATATATATATATATATATATATATATATATGAATGTGAATATATTAGCACGCATGAATGTGTTGGAATTGGCGTCAAATGCGTTCGTATCTTGTTGGGGCACCCACAGAATATTAGGAGTGTGCATGACATGAAACGAAACAAAAATGAAAATGTTTGTGAAAGGAATTTCAAGGAAGATTTTACGGAGAATGGTGTTGGGAGATGGTCCAACAATTACACGTCGGAGAAGCCCATGAATTGTTTCGGAAGGTTGCAAGCGCGTACTAGCACCGGAGGGTAGTCAAATCACTAGAATTCGGTAGTGTGTTTCGAGAGCAACCAGTTTTGTTTGAAAGCGTGATTTTACTCGCATTCGGCTTAGGCATGTGAGAGGAGTCGGTGAAGCTCGGGACGTGAGATTAGTCGTGTAGACATTCGAGTAGGTTCATAAAATTCAGCTTGAATGTGATTGATTGTAAGGCGTAATGCGACAGAAGTGGGGAGTAGCCGTATAGGAAATTATCACATTTCTTGGAAGCTGTTCGCGCAGTCGAGGGGATCATTTCGAGTGCAGGAGGAGCGGTCAGAGGCGAAAATGTTTCATTAGGAGCGTTTTTGAGAAAGCCGACTTGTGAAGCTTGTCTGATTTTGTATAACATGTATTAGAATTGTAAATTTTAATATGTGTTGAATTAAGAGTAATGTAAAAACTCTTGAACCATGTAATATATTTGGTTGGGATATTTATTTTGTGAGTATTGATGCAGGGGCCCAAGTGACTATTATTTTACTCGTACGTGGACCCTGTGTGGTCATTATAAACTATTTGGGATAGGTTTGTACTTTGGATAGAAACCGCATGCAAGAGACTCTGACCCGATTTTAAATGGGTGATGTCGAGTTGCCGACATCATGATGTCCACGCAGTTGACCAGGTTTTCAATGATTTTGGGTTTGGGGCGTCCTGGTGTGAGTTCTCTACTTAGAGGAAAAACAGAGTGAAAAGGAAATAATAATAAATAAATAATTTATTATAATAGAAATTTATTAAAGTTATTTAAAATAAATAAATATTATAAAAAAAATATTATCATTATACATGTTAAATTCGTATATTATGCAAAAATTATGCGCCAAAGTAAGTATACAGCTCGTGTAGTAGAGAGTTCAACGTTTAAATAGACAGAGCAAAGAAAAGAGTTGGATCATAGGTTCAAGTCTCAGTAGGATAGTTTTCTATATTGTAACTAAAATGTTTAGTTATAAAAAAAAAATCTAAATTTTGAGAAAAATAATCTTTAAATAAAAAAAAATATATTTTCAACTAAAAATCTAAAAATTATATCTTTAATTCATCAATATTTAGATAATATTCGTATAACATTCCAATGAATTTATAAAAAATAAAAATATTATGATAGATAATGGGGTTAGAGATTAATTTTAACATGTCAAAGTGTAAAGGGTAAATGTGAACAAAAGTGAAAGTATATGGGGTTGAGTTGAAAGGATAGTATAGACCTCCAAATTTGGAGTGGTTGGGAGTTTTTTTACTTTGTGCAAGGGTGGGAGGCAATCCCACATTGGAATGAGAGGGAGGAGAGAGTGTCTTAGAAATGAAGAAATGGAAAATGATGGAAGAGAAGAAAAAGGACACTTGAAACCTAGAAGTGGAGAAATTAAGAGAAATAAGGTAAGTTTTTGTCAATTCCATTATTATTTATTGTTTTCATAGTTTTTTAGTATACATTTTGACCAAATTTCCATTTTATTTGGGTGGATTAGTTTTGCTTTCCTTCTTAATTTATGTTTTTAGGTCATAATTTTTGTTTTATAGCCATTTTCAGCAATTTTCCGGCAAAATTTTCATATTTCGACTACTTTCTAGCCAAAATTTCTAAATTTCAGCCACTTATCACCCTCAAGTTTGCTTAGCCCATCAATTGATTAGTTAACCTTTAAATTAACCAAAACCAAACCAAACCAAACTCATTAGTTTATTGGTTCAATCCCTTCAATTAAACCTAAAACAAAGCCCCAACCCACTAACTTTTAAATCATGCTTGGGCTCAACCAGATTCGTAATTCTGACCTCCACTGCGCTCTCATACTTATACTTTCGCCACCTTCTTATAATTCCTCTTCCAAATGCTATCAATTTGAATTAGTCGCCGATTTCGATTTCGAGAACTTCGAGTTTAATTTGAGTAAATGTCTTGTTTCAAAATTTCCTAATTTCTAACCTTCAAATCCCAAATTTTAAATTTTCAAGTTTCAAATTGAAAATTTCCAATTTCCAATTTTCAAGTTTTCAATTTAAAATTCAAGTCTCTCGATTTCCAATTTCAATTTCCCAAATCTAGAATTTCAAAATTACAAATTCCCTATTTCAAAATTCAAGAGTCATAATTTCAAAATTCAAGTCCCACAATTCCCAATTTCAAATTTCCAAATTTTAATTTTCAAATTTCCTAATTCTAAATTTCTAAATATCAAGGTCTTGTTTTCGAAATTCAAATTCCTAATTTCTAAATTCAATCTAAAAATCCCCAATTTTCAAATTTGGATTTCAAACTTTCAATTTTCAAAATTTTTATTTCAAATTAGTTTACAAAAATTGTAATCACATGGTTAATTTTATAATTCCAATAAAATAAAATCTTGTAGGGTTAATATGTTAAACAAATAAATGAACTTGGGTGGGACCCAACATCTCATGTATCATTTAATAAATAATTTGACATTTGATCTATAACTTAATTTCTAATTTATTGTGAATATTTTATATTTTATTATTACACTAACATTATTTTCTAATTGATAGCGCTTTCGAGCAGCCTAGGTACATATTTTTCTTATATGACTTTACTTGTTTATTTATTTATTTATTTATCTATTTATTTTTTATATATGTCTAATGTGTTGTTGTATTATTATTGCTTGTCTCTGATATCTGTTGATTGATTAGCAAAAAGTCATATTTTCTTTAAATATGACCCCCGGACCTAAACTCAATATTTTCTAGATCTGCATTTTCTTGTTCGAAGTCCCATTTAGAGTTTTTATTTTATTTTATTTTTCTTTTTAAAATAAAACAAAAATAAGTAGCGATTCTAAACCATTTAAAAAAAAAAGAGTCTCATATGTTTAATAGAAATCATGTAATAGCAAAAAAAATACAATGTCCACATGTAGATAAAAGGTTTGGAAGTATAGATAGCGGTCTTCATCACCATTTGAAAAAAGGCTCCTCATCATTACTATAAAAGGATTATTATTATTATTATTATTTTGTGTTTTAGATAATGGAGGGATTAGCTTCAACATTTTAAAGTGTATAACTTAAATGTCAAAGAAAAATAAAAAGGTATATGTCAAAGAAGTGAAAGTTTAGGGCGGAGAATGTGTTTTTTTCTTGTTATTATTACCATCATCAATATATCATTATCAATTAATTTAGGAAAAATACATTCTCAGCTCCTACATTTTCATATTTTTTTTGACATTTATCATTCCACTCTAAAATGTTAAAATTAGAACTACTCATTACTAGTATTTGGAAAATGAATGATAATATATTTTGTATTAAAGTTATGGTTTATTTAATAAAAATACATCCAAAGTAAATTATTATATAAATCATATAAAAAATTCGTGCATAATTAATTAATAAACTTTAAATTATATAATTAGAATTATTATAATATTTTTTAAGAACATTGTTATAACAAAAATACCAAAATAACTAGCTAAATAGTACAAAAACAATAAAGTAACAAATTAATAACATATATAAAAAAAACAATTTCAAAGTATAAAATGAAATCTTATATACCCCTAATTTTCATCTTCATCCTAATTATATGCAATAATAACAAGTGATTCCATATTAGAAAGATGTACATCCTATCATCATCTATTAATTAATTTAAAATGTTAACAACATAAATTTCATTTATATTTGAACTACAAAATATTTTTCCCAAAAATGCATTTTAACCGTATAATAATGAAATATCCTGTTTGTTTGAAAATCCATCTTGCTAGAAGATATAATTGTATTAGGAAAGGAGTCGATTTATAATTTTTATTAATTATTTTAAATTAACACTAGTTTAAGTAATAAAATTATTTAAAATATATTGACAAGTTAGTTATTAAATTTAATTTAATTTATATACTAGTACAACTTCATTTTCATCAATTGAATAAAATTAAAATAATAAATAAAAAAAATGAAATTGTAAATATTTAAAATATGATTAATGAGATAAATAAAATATATTCAATATTAAAAGTATAATTTATTTAGTCAAATGTATTCTATAATTTTCATGCAAGATTTTTAAATATTAAATTATCATATAAATTATATTAAAAGATACATTTAGAAATTGAAAATATAATAGTTAAAATAACAAACTTTAATATATTAATCATATATTATAATAATAATTATTTTTAAAATTCCTATGCTACAAAAGAGATGAATAATTGAAATTCTCAATTACTAAGCTAGTTACTTAAAAAAACTTAAATAAAGATTTCGGTCAGATAAGGCTAGCCATACTATTTTGCAAATCCAAATGGCGCTTGAAATTAATGAGTCGATCCAAAATTGACGTGGTTTTATTCGATTATTTAAATTTTATAACTTTATACGCTTTAAAAAGTTCGGTAAAAAGTGGGTGAATCGGGTGAAATCGACTTATGTTTATATACGGGCTGTACTTGCACTAGATTGGTAAAAAAAAAAAGTTCAAAAAACAACCAACGAATCAATTGGAAATTCGTAATTAATTTTCTGACTAAGGGCTTTAAACCAATTTTAATCCGTTGGGTACCTTTTTCCTTTCTATTTAGGAAATATTTGATCTTGATCCCATTGTAGTTCTATTTTTCATTTCCATTCCCAGTTAGTTTCTATTTTCGTTTAGTTTCCATTCTGTAGTCTATATAATCGTATACAGGGAAAGTGCAACGACAAGAAGAAGAATTCTGAATTCGCAACATATTAACGGCTTAGCAAGCTTACTGGTATCTTGAATTTGGGATATCCATTATGGATCCTGCATCTTTCGGCCGTCAGTTTTACAGAGGGAGTACTAATGATCCTTCCATCAGGGAAGTAGGAGCACGCAGAAGGGTGAGGATCAGATCAACCGCTGCTGGGCTGGCTTCTTTTCCGGAACATAACCATAGCCATCCGGTTCAAGAAACTATATCGGCCGTCCTTTTCGGCCTCCTGACAATCCTTCAGGATCAGGTGCCAGAAGCGATGGCGGCGGAGCCTTGGGCTGGATCAATATCAGTGGAGGCTCTAGAGATCATGCCAGACCTCGGACCTCCTGGCCTTCACGACCGCCACAATCATCATTATCCATCACCACTAACACCACCAGAAGCAGCTATGCAAGGACCAAGAAGCCGTTTCCGTCCTCATCAAGGTGGTGTAGACGCACGGCCGAGGCGTCCAGGACCTGTTCCTCGTGAGGCTACCACAAGACATCTTAATGATCTTCCTTACTTGAGAATGCTCCCACAAGATGGAGTTGGCATACTAGATCTTTTCATTTACCTAGTGGGGGATTTTTCACAATCAGGCAGGGATCAGATTGGTAACCAAAGTAGTGGGTTGTCAGAGGAATCCATTACTAACGTTGTAAAAACAAGAATTTGTCGAAAACTGGAAGAGGCTGCAAGCATGGATGAGGAAGATGAATCTTGTGTAATATGCCAGGAGGAGTACGAGAATGAAGAGAAGATCGGGTTTCTTGATTGTGGGCATGAGTACCATGCAGATTGCTTGAAGAAGTGGCTTCTGCGGAAAGATATGTCTGCCCCATCTGCAGATCCCACAACGTAACCCTTTGAATGAACAAGGCACTTTCGAGCTTGGCCGGATCAATCAGTCTCATTCCAGTTCGGATTAGTTGACAATTCATCTATATAGTACAATTGGTCTCCAGCAACATATTTGTACAAATACAACTTCTTATTATTGTTCTTCCTAAGAAGCTTTTGAACCTCACGACTGTTAAATCTGTGTTCTGTTGAAATTCTGATTTAAGTGAAGATACAGTTTTATCCTGCTATTTAATTAAACATATCTCTGCTCTGATTTTTCTATTGTTTAGGACTAGATAATGTATATGGACTTGGTCAGTATCACAACTGACTGTGGGGAGAACAAAGACATGACCCCATTCCTTTAGCAACTGCCTAGGTGGACTACAACTTCAGGACCTTTCTTAAGGAAGAAGCTGAATCACAATCAGTTGTTGAGCTAATTAATTGCACAAAAAGTTGAAGTACTAACTCAGTTGTAAAGTAGTAGTAGTACCATCAAATCATTCAATAATTATTATACATGATTGGAAAAACAGAGTGTAAACTAGAGAAAACAACAAAAGCACATTAATGTAAAGCTTAAATTTTGTGGATATCTCAAAAGAAAAAAAAAACATGTGAAGCTAAATTTGTGAATATCCCGCTTGTTATACATGTCAATTGATCATCTCAAATTTGTGTCCGAGTACGAAGAGTAAGGTGAAATTTATAAAGGTCATTACTCTAATGTTGTTGGTTGCATCATGTATCTATTGATCTTTACTATCTAGAAATTATAAATGTCATAATTGTAGCTAGTATAGATATATGATGAATCTTGGAAAGGAGCGTTAAAATGCTCTAAAATTGATTCTTAGGTAATTTACTAGTGCTTATAATTCATGAGTTCTATTTTGTAGAGAAAATATTTGTCAACATCATCGGGTACATTGGTTCGAATGGTTTAAATGACATTGATTAAAGGTCAACCACTAGTTGTTTATTTACTTTTGCTAGGTGGCCTATTAGTTGGAGGTTTGTTCTGCAAGATAGACTTGCATTATCTAGGACAGAAGTGGAAAATATGGTAATTACAAAAGTCATAGTAGATGCCATTTGGTTGAAAATCTTTGTGAACAACTTGGTTTTGAGCTAAGAAGCATATTGATTCATTGTTATAGCCAAAGTTTCAATTTTCTTGGCATGATTTATTGTGGTTTCATGGATGGGGAGTGAAAATTGTTGCAGAGTCTAATCCTCTTACCATATGGTGTTACTTGTCATGGTATAGGAAAAAACGTTAATACCAATCTAGAGTACTGTTATTGGAATCTGGAGCATTTTCAGAGGTAATGTATTACTATTTGTTGTGATTCGGTAAAGTGTCTACATCACGAAAACATATAGATGAAATTTCCATTGTCATCAAAATAGGGTTACATAGAGAGCAAGGTTGAAAATGTTGCAACATATCACCGATGTGTTGACGGTATCTTGGATATCGACACACCGATTATTGTTTGCATGAAAAGTCGACAAAATGAGCAATATTTTTGGTCTTTTTTGTTATTTATTTGTTGAAAATCTGTTTATCTTGAGTACATGTGATGAGTTTTAATTTAGTGTAATATTTTTCCATATTGACATTTTCCTTTTAAACCAACACTAGATGAAAAAATAATCCTTTAGACTAATTATATGGATGTCTCTTAAATATATGGACAAAGCATAATGTTATGTAATTAGGAATTTAAAGTTAACAAAAAAAAAGTAAAAATACCAGTTTCCCCAACGAGATAAAGAAAAAAGAATATAACATAGATTTTATTTAATATTTATAACATTATTTAAATCATAATATTCTTTTTTTATGCTAATCTCATTTTCTCTCAACTTTTCTTTGCTATACTCTTTTCCTTAAGCAATGAGAAGTGATTTTTGGTCATTTTTGGTCTAAAATCACTAATCTATATCATTTTTCATCATTTTCTTCCTTAATAAAAAGGTTATTTTTCACAGATCTAGGTTTTCATTTGTTTTTTTTTTTTTTTTTTGATTAAATCATTGTCTTGGTGCGGTGTGACAGATATAAGTGTGTGCTTTTGAACATGGTTCCTTGTGTTGGGACATGCGAGAGTTCGGACTTCGGTCACGATACAAACTCCCACTAAGTGACCAGAGTGTGTTGCAGCGAAATAAATAATAGAATAAACTACAGCTTTTTGATGCAACATCCCAGTAAACAGCTAACTGTTTTATTATTTTACCTAATAGTATTATATGCTATTATAAATTTTTATTTTATTGGTTTTAAGTGATAGAAATAAAGGTTTTTAAAGTGAAAAAAAATCGGCATTAATACAAGAGTCAAAGGTTAAATTGGTAAAATGTCAAACTGAGGACCCAAATGTCATAAATGAAGAAGAGTATATGTCAAAGTAGAATTGTAATAAGTTGTTATGCAAATGAAATAGAAATGAAGGGCTTTATTGCAAAAATGAAAAAAAAAAAAGCCAAAAAGTGGAAGGCCAAACAAAGCCTTATACAAGATGAGAATAAGACCAAATTTGGTCTAGTGAAATGAGATCATTTCTCATTTGGGCAAAAGGGAGCTAGGGCTACGGTTGAGAGAGGGGGAGAAGCCATCTTTGGACTCTACTTGTTCTTGAAAAGGAAGGAAGAAGGAAAGCTAGAGGAGTGTTAAAAAAGATTAAGGTATAGATACTTGTCTAAGTTTGGATATGGATTCACCCATTTGCTTGTTAGGAATCCTCCTAACTCCCTCTTTGATTGTGTTTGGATTGGTAAAACCATAATTTAGTATATATATATATATGTTTGAGTTAGAGTTCAAGCAGCCTTTTTGCTTTGATTAGGATTGGTTTTGAGGAATTTTTGTATAAAGAAATGTTGGGTTAGAGACATCACAAAATTTTTCAAACCATGTTTTTATTTTGACTATAACTTCTGTCTCATCATCAATCCAACTGAGTGATTCAAATATATGGGTAAACTAGACTCTCTAGGAAAACAAATTTTCTTGAAATAAGTGTATTCAAATTGGACCCCATTAATCTTAAATTCATCAAAGTAAAGCTCGTTTTTAGTAAAATTTAATTCCGCTTTACGCTTACCTTTGCATAGTTTTGGTATTTAGGCCATAAGTTGAGTTCCACTCTATCCAAAATTGAGTGATTCAAATTTTTAAACTAGACTTCTAGGAGAACAAATTTCCTAAAATAAGTGTATTCTAAATTTAATCAATAGACCCAATCGTCAAAGTGAAGCACACGCAAATTCTAGTTACTTTTGAAAATAGAGTATGTCTTGGTTGTTTAAGACATATCTGAAGTTTCCCTGGTTCGAATTGGATGGGATTACAATTCTAAATAAAAATAGATTTATAGAGGAATGGAATTGGAAGGAAATTGGGTAAAATATGACTCCATTTGTTCCCGTAAAATTTTACAAGTGAAGGTGTATTTGTTAGAAATCAACCCTATAAATAAAAAAAATGTAAAGAGTAGTCTCGTTGTTTAGACATATCTCGAGTTTCATGTCTGAATTTGATGATTATACTTAAATAAACAGATTTATAGAGGAACAGTGGAATTGAAGGAAGTTGGGTAAAATATGACTCATTTGTTCCAGAAAATTTTGATGCTATATGTGCATTGTTAGAATCAACTCAATCAAAAAACACTAGCATGGATGACTCTATTTTCACATATCCATCACTATCGTGATGATTAGGTTGATTAATGATAAACTTGGACCTAAGATCAGGATTCCAAAGATAGGGAGATCACTCACAAACTTTTTTGGTTTGCTCTTCATACTTCTCTTGTTGTTTCAAGTTTTGTGTTTGTTTGTCAAAACAAATATAGAATAATGGAGCAGAAACTGTTTTTGGTTTGAAACCAATTAAATCAAATGTTTGACAAACATCTGTGATATGTGCTTCTATTGAACTATAAATGAATTTGTTTGAGCGTTGGTTAACTGATTTATAAATGAATTATGGTATAAACACAGACAGATTCATGATGTACAAAAAAATCCAATGAGAATGTTAATTGTATTGTGGAAATGTGAAAAATGATATTGTAAATGACTAATTATTAATGCCCTTAAGAGAATGTTAACCGCTTATGTTCTGAAGTTATATATATTTAGATACCACTAAAATAATAGCAATATCAACTAAATGATTTATAGGCATATCGATTCTGGAAATAGCTTATCAAGATTCTATGAGGTACACACAAAATGAAAATGAAATAACCACCAGAGCCCAATGGAAATGCATTGAGTTGCTGAATGTTTATGATTTGGTCTCATCCTAGCGGGACCATGTCGGTGATTCCATTATCCTACGAACTAAAATTTTTGATTAGATTCGTTTAAGGGCAAAATGATAAATAATTGTGTGGATTATGTGAATTGAGTTGTGACAAGAATAATAACACATGGGAGCATGAAAGATGAGAATTATTGTATTTCTATATTTGAGACAAGATGAAAGTATACAAACTACTATAAATGGTATATTTATAAATATCGTATTTTTGATTATAATAAGAGATAAGGAAGGTTATCAAAAATATGTTGAATGTTTTGAGATATCATGATGCATATAACAAAGCTAATTGTCAGGCATATATATGTGGTGTAATTGTTTGAAATGAGAATAGAAATGTAAAGAACCACTAAGCAGAAGACTGCTTAGCGCATGGCTTCACGCAAGAAAATCGAGTAGATAGTGGTAGGACCAAGACTACAGAGTCTCTAGTTTATTTCGCCAACCGTGTGGAGCATAAGAATGTCTGGTCTCATGCATACACTTCATTCCATGATATCATGACTACTTTGTATTAAAAATCGTAAGATGTAAAGATCTTCATAAGAAGATTATATTTTTCAATTTTTTTTATCATGAAATGTAATTTTACATTGTGGATTTTCAAAGATAGGAGGTGAACTCGACAACATTTTGTAAAATGATTGAAAAGGTGCATGGAAATGTCGCTTTGTATAAATATGGTATTAAAGTATAGTTAGCCCTCTTGAAAAGATATAATGCATACTTTTATAGTAATGAATGTAATAAGTAGTGATATCATATTCACATAGTATAACATGATTTAAATGATATTAAATATCCACAAAATTAAAGGGGGAAGGATGCGCAAATACAATCTTTTACGTGGTTTGACAACTGCCTATGTCCATGAGGTTGTGCCCAGATGTAAGGATTTCCACTGATCTGATTCAAGGTTTACAATACTTTATGTGGTACGAGACTCCCTCTTTGCCCATGTTTGACAGGCGCCAAATAGGTGTATATATTATTATTAAGATGTAGGCTCGTACACACAAGTATACGCGTCGGGTTTACATAGTATAATGGCTATCAAGTGTCGTCCCACAAGGAGAAAGGTGTTGATTACTAAATTGACGCTTTAAATATTATTTGGACCTAGAATTGTACTGACTTCCAATTAATCACAAAGAAAACTAATCCTAAGATGTTTGTAAAATCAATTGATGAAAACTAGGGTTTTGTCTTCACTTACCACACTCGATGGATTTAAACCTAAATAGATTTTCATTCAATATATTAAAAGACTCACGCTGGCTGGTTGATCATGCTTACAAGATATTCTCTCTCGAGATATATTTTCCTATCTCGCTAGTAGGGTGTATTGCATCTCTGCCTCAACCCTAAACTCCAAAATGCTTAAATGTTTAATCCCTAACTGCCACACTTGGAATCAAGATATCTTTATTCATTGATTGAGCAAGTGTTACTCTATTCATATCCCTAAGGGTCATCTTCTCTCGATCTCATACTCCTAGCAAAAACATGCCAATCTGGCCAAACACTACCATGTAATAAGGTAAAAAAATAGGGCAAGTCGAGATGAAATCAATACATATACTGAACGAAACCGAATTAACAATTAGTCCATTAGAGCGTAGCGAGGCTACGTTAAAACCTTAGAAATAAAACTAGAACATGGTGGTATTCAGTACAACTATAAGATTTTGAATCATTAAGTGCTTAGAGAAGGGAATAGAGATCTAGGGTGCACATGATGTCTCGATCCAAGCATTCCATAGTCTCTTTCTTCCGATCGTCAACCTTTGTGCTCTCAAACTTGTGTCTGCCGCCTCTTACCAACCTCTATTCACGAACTCCCAAGTCTTCTATTTATAAGCTCCCCTCTGGTTTTGCCTAAAGTAGCACATAATTCGACCCGCTATAGTGAGCAGTGCTGCCTGCTATAGTGGGGTCATCTTTCGCTGTAGCTAGTGACTCTTGCATATCAAAATACCCCTTTGTAGACGTTGTAGTGGGCAATAGCCCACTATAGTGAGCAATAACTCCTTCTGGATGCTCCTCTAGACGTTGTAGCGGTTGAACCTCTACTATAGCGTGTTGCTGTGACAGTAACTTTACTTCCTGTCGCGGTCTTCTCTCTCATTTGCTTCATATAGCATGCTTGCAATGAAACACATGAAATTTACTCAGAACATGCTTTAAAATAGTATGGAAAGCTTCTAAATATAGGAAGCAACATATACAATTAATAGTACTTTATAGTTCTCATCACTCCCCGCAACTTAGACTTTTTCTTGTCCTCAAGCAAAGAGAATACATGAGTGGAAGTTACATCATTAGGCCAGACATGATGAGAGCTAATTTTAGCATACTACAAGAAGAATTCATAGGACTATAGCATTCTTTATGTGTAGTATTCTGACATCAATTCACAAGTCTCATGCATTTTAGTCACTTTAAGGTTTCAAGTATCCAAGCAACATGGTGAAAAGAGCTATTCAAAATGTCATGTTCTCAACTGATCCTCTCGCATAAGAGCCCAATGAATGTAAAATTTAGGTCCCTCCTATATATGTAGGCACCAACTTCTCACACCTCATTGTAACACTTTGTCCCCTTACTCCTTATACATGCTAAGAACACACCCATGTTGTCTTTTCTCTCTTTATGTTGAGCTTAGCTGTAGGGTGCAGTGCCGTGACGCTAGCAAGTCCCTCAGAGCGGGATCCATCGGTGACTCCTCACCGCTGGTTAAGGGCACCGCATTCAATTCTTTAAAACTCAATTTGCATATCACTCTAATGGTCAAAGAACCTACATTAGATTAAATCCCATCTTTTGTCCCTTATAGCGAGTAAAGGAAGTCACGACTCTCAGCCGCTGATTAGGCATTAGACTTTAATAGACCCCATACAGTTCCTGATTAGATTGGTTTAGCCTCTCATGTTCATTGAGATCACACTCTTTTATTTTCAAGTTGGGGCTCTATGGAAATCCTCTTTTCTAGGTGTCCCAATTTTGTACAAGGAGTGGTGGATTATGGAGGACTGCCGGTTGTACCAAGCATACAAGAGGACCCTAGTGTGTATGCGCGAATGGGTTATTATGGGAAATAGTTCATTGAGAGATCTAAAGCTTTATAAGCTAGGTCTCCCACAGTTGCTTGGTCTTTTGAACTTTTAAGTTTCCAACCGCAAGGATCCCATTTGATTTTTTTAATCTTACTAGTTTGCTTGGCTTGGTTCTTTTAATCTGAACTCTCAATCCAGTTCTTAATGGCCATCAATTCTTTTTCTTCTTTTCTTATTTATTATTTTTTAGATACAACAACAACCCCTATTTTCTACCACACAACCTCATCCAGTTCTTCAATATCTCAATCATTCTTCAACCAAGGTCAAAGTGCACTAACAAATTGGAACATTGCCATTGTATTATAGATTACTAAGAGCAACTAAAACAACAGAGAAAAAAAGAAAAGAAAATTGCAACAACTAAAACAACTAAATTAAACAAAAACGAAACAAACTAAACAAACTAAAGTAAAAACTAACGTAAACCCCAAAACAACCTAACAACTTGCACTTATAACAATTTAAAATTTTTCAAATTTGCTCCCTCCCCCCAACCTAAACCTAGCATTGCCCTCAATGATACGACATATGTAATGAAAATGCTAGTAAGGAATGGGGTACTCCCCTGCAAGCGGTCAATCATGACCACCATTTCCTTGCAGTGGCGGGTAGGGCGGTGGTATAACTAGGAGCTCTTCCCATGCTAGCATTTCTCCTGACAGTGGTGTAACCGCACCCCTGGGCTCTCCCGTATAGATGGACGGGGGAAGTAAACTTTATCGAATTCCTTCTAGGGTTAGCCACACCTCCCACAACATATCAAGCCTATGAGCCAAGCTGGATGTCATTGTGGCTAGAGTCTCATACATCTTCCCGTGCAACTTGTTATGCTTGTCCAATCTTTCATGTAGCACCTTGTTGTGATTGTGGGACATGTCGTTGACACTTTGGAGTATCAGCTTGCCGTGATGCCCCCACTTCCAATGGCAAGACGCCTGCCTCCTCTCTCTGCTTTCTCTACCGCTTCTTATTCTTCTTCCCCTGCTCTTTCTTTCTTCTTCCCTTCCAGCCTCCCTTCTTGAATCATAGCCGGGTACATCCCTAGGCACCTGTCTTATTAACTTCCTAGGCTTCATTTTCAAACTCTTGACAGAGAGAGGCATAGGGTGCTGGGTGTTTTCTTCATTCAATATCGACACTTGGTTAGGCCGGTCTAGCTCTATGATTAAGGAAGGGAAACCGAGGGCAGTGTTTGAGGCTATCTCCGTGCGCTCTAGGATGTCTTTGTTGATAACCCTTCCAATATCGAAGGGAATATCATGACAAATTGCATACACATATAATGCCTTCTTTTTGGTGACCTCAGAGGCATTAGGGTTCGGACATAGCCTAGAAATCAACAAATAGAACCAGATTTTTGTATATATAGACAGAAGGCAAGAAAGGAACCAAGTTAGATCACCCTTCCTCGTTGTGTTCCAATGTGCCTAATCATTTGTTAAGTATTTGTAGATGTCATGCCAGTTTATATTGTCCCTCAAGGCTCGAAACCGAGTCTCTTCTACTACTCCCAGGGCATAAAAGTGGTTGATGTGCACTGGACTAAACAACACCTATTTCCTTCTCACCTAACAGGTTTGGTTCCGATGGTGAAGAACATTAGCGTAGAATTCTTGACAACTTAATTAATGCCCACTTCAGTGGTGAATTTGGGAATCTTACCCACCCCTTTGGTCGGGATTAGTCTTTTGAAAATAGTATCTCTGCATGGGATGAAACACTCTTGAATGACTTTTCTAGTGTGCAAACTGTTGTTAAACAGTGCCATCATAGAGAAGCTGACGGATATGCTTATGTCATAATCTTGCTCTCTTGACGAGCCAACTCCTCTTGATTGTCTTTGGCGTTTCCTTAGTGCCATTGCTGTCATATGCTAAACTTTCAAAAAAGATGGAAGGAAGATCGGGTACTTTAGTGTGGTAGAAACAGGGAGTAGGCTAGGGTTTATATAGGGTGGTGGAGAAGATTTAAGGGGTAAAGTACATTCATGGAGAATGAATATGAAATTAATGAAAAAATGTAGAGGGGTTTGACTCGGAAGAGGGAAGGGCGCCGTTTGGGGTAGTTGAAGTGTTAGGAGTGCAAAAGGAGAGGGAAAGCTAGGTTTTCTGAAGCTTATGCATTTGAAAAGTCTTGAGCCCGGTCAAGAAGGATGTTGCCCGGCCTAGAGGGAAACTTAAGACAAGTCAGATTGATGCCCGCTACAACGAGCATGTTACACCGCGTAGTGGGCTTCGTTTTTAATGGGACAAACTTCAACAGAATTAGAAGGTTAAATTTTTTATGTTGTTTCCCGCTACCACGGGCTATTTGTCCGTTGTAGTGGGGAAATGGTTTTCCACACTTGAACTTTTCAACTTTTATGACAGATCTTCATAAATTTCTCAGCTTTTCAACCCTGCAAACACAACACTGACCATCAAAGAAAACCTTTCCAAAGATCAAGTACATAGTTTGAATTTGGTAAGTAAAATAAAAAAGAAAATGAAAGAATTAAAATGTAAATAAATTTGGTGAAGACACTTCACCTCCTTGGGTTGCTGATTAGCTTAAAAGTCATCTATTTTCAGTCCCTTTTTCTGATTGATTTTTATATAAAAAGACTGATTTATATGTGAATCGAATAAACTCACCAAATTTCGCAGGCAAACAGTGGAATTCAAAAGAAAGCAAGAAACTCTGAAGAAAAGGAGCACGTGGCCGAAAGCAGAACCCGAGATATAATCATCAAGGTGTGGCAAGAAGAACGACGATAAAGATGAAAGGACCCCGATGTCGCTGCTTTGACAACAATCAAATGCGTGATTCGTGTCGGGTGAGACTGAAACTCCCAACAAGAAAATGAAGCTTTAATTGAAAATAAAATGAGACGGGAGTGCAAAGAACTCAAAGTTGCTAAACTGTGAATTGAAGAAGAAGAAGACACAATGTCGCTGACATTTAGATGTCGTCGCACATCAACACCGCATCAAGGCCGCTGACATCAGCTTGTAAGGAGAAAGCTGTCGATAACAATTCCACAGAAGATAAGGTCGCATACCACCGTTGTCGACATCAATTGGCGTAAGACTTTAGGTCACGATAACACGTTGTCGCGACAACAATTGTACATAATGGAAGTCGCGACAACACCAGCCGCCGCTGGCATCACCGCAAGGAGATCCGTGGCGTCGCGACGCCGCAGTCGTCACAGGCCGCCACGAGAAGAGGTCGCGACAAGATCGCTTCGTCGCGGACAAGACTGCTCGCCGCGACACCTTCACTTTCTAAGATATGCCCCGCAAACTACACGCAGGCTCCCGCGACAAGGATCCGACAAGGACCGAGGTCGCGATGAGGGCCTCGATGTCACGACGTGACAACATCGGGCCGCTAACTAAAGTCCAAAAAGAAATGCATCGTAAATTAGGCCCAAACTTAACCCTATAAATATGCAACTGCAAAGAAGATATATGTAGCCGGGGTGACTCAAAGAGAGATCCGGGCTTCGTCAAGGCCCCGTGATTTTTATTTTTCTTTCTTTCTTTTATTTTTCTTCGTTTTCTTTGATTTTATTTTTAGATTAGAATATTTTGTATTTTCGCTCTAATTTGGATTCGAACGCTACCAGAAAATGACGAATAATGCGCATTTATATTTCTTCGAATTATCACTGCTGTTTGATTTGCACAATTTTAAATTTAACACCCAGCTTTTACTTTACAAAGGGTTTCTTGATCACTGAAGCCAATGTATGGTATAATCGCAATTTGTGGAAATCCAGCCCACTGAATTGACGTTAATTGTCGAATTATCTTTCCCCGCATGATTTTGGTCTATTATTGCTGAACTTCAGATATTAAATCGACTTGCTGATTTTGCTTGTTTCCTGTAATTGATCCCAACTTCAGTCTCCTGTACCCATAACGAGATTGTTTCTAGCCTCGATTTCCAAAGGAGGCCCTCCGGCTTAATAATGCATGAATCTCCGAGAGCAAGTGAACAATTTCGAAGGCATACTTAACCTGATATTGTCGATCTATCGTGGCTCGTATACTTAAATCAATACATCCTCTTCTCACTTGTAACCGAGAATGAGTTGAGTGAGTTATTAATTTAAGTATGCAGAGAGTTCACCTCAATTCGAATAGTGAATTCGATCCCGTGTTAGCAAGGATCTAATCAAGGAAAGAGTGTCGCTCTAATTTTGAGGATGGAAAAACTTAGCATAAATGCAAACCTCTGCAATGACTATATTTAAGGAGCTCAGGTTTGCAGTCCATGTTGTGGGTATGAAGTATTGAAAAAGAAAAATACCTAGAACAAGGCTATTCAGCTTAAAAGTAGTTATCTAACCCACTCAGAGCCCGAGAAATAAAGTACGGGTGAGATGATGAACTGTGCCTGAGAGACCGCCGCACTATCATTGGACTAGTTTTAAAATCTGTGGTTCATTGAGCAAAATTGCATTGCAGATCTGCAGGAATTAATTCTTCACAATAGCCTTCTATTCAATGTTATCTTTACATACAACTATTCAGTCTAAATTTGTTATTATAACATTTCAATATTCCATTCATTTGTTATTCATTCATTTTTCTTTTACTTCATTATTTTCAGGCTTGCAAAGCAAAATTCCAAGATCATATTATAGTCCAAATAGTATGGAGCTTAAGTAGTTGGGGTAGTTGATTGAAAAATTCTTGAGATCTCTGTGGGATCGATATCTAGACTTAAATCCAATTTACTACTTGTTCGATCTCGTGTACTCATAGATAATTGATCAAAAACTAATAAAAGAAAATGCTTTACTCTTTATGAAAAATCTTTTAATCAATACTATAGCTAAAGAAACCCACACTCAAGTTTAATGGTTTGCCATCGGATTAGACAATAGTCCTTGGTAATGTCACAAATTTGAATAGTGTTTTGATCCATATCAATTCATAGATGTGGTCAATAAGTTTTATGGCCAGCTTTTCCGGGATTAGACAATAGTCCTTCGCAATCGTGTTAACCGGTGAACATACTGATTTGGTCATCAACAAGTTTTATACGCCGCTGTCGGGATTAGATAATAGTCCTTCAGTGATAACGTCATAAATTTCAGGTACATCATATGTCCAAATAACAAGTTTACGAAGGCCATTGCCGGGGATCGAAAGAGTTTTGTAAATCGATATTATGACGAAAGAAGGAAATACTAATTTGGACATTTTAAAGAAAAAGAACAAAAATAGTTTTTCAAGCAGTGGTTATTTTTAGCCACTGACCCTTAACAAACTATATCAATATATTTAGCTTCGACTCGGGACAACTTGCCAATGTAAGTGTTTTATTTCGTGGATAAAATTTTAATGCATAGAAATGTAACACCTGATAGCGATTCCAGACGCTGAATTAGAGAGAAACACCTGCTTGAGAAAGACAAAAGGGCGAAACTCAATACGGTAATAAAGGCAAGATCGGGACCAAGGATAAAGAACAAGAAATGTAAGGCTTCCAATCATCGATACAATGTGGAGGACATTCGAATAATTATTCAGATGAATACTGCAATCAGCACCTGCCAAATGATGCTAATAATTTCAACCGGTTAGCGACTGGACATAATGGTTCAAGAATAACAGCTCATCGTCATCCTATTTAAGATCCAAATGAGCACATGGGAAGGTTTTCTCAGATGGTAAACACCTGAAGTTGAAATCTGGGGCAGACCAGAGGTCATAAAATTGCATTTATTCCCCATTTTCTAAGAGATACAAATACCACCGGGTATGAATCTCTACCATATGGTTCTGTTGATACTGGGAAGAGCTCAGAGAAGCCTACTTCTGGTGATTCTTCCACCACCCCACCTGAGAGGTGGAGGAGATAACTGTAACACAAGGAAGATGGTTTTTACAGCCTGTAAGATCTCAAAGTATTGTCAAAGAGGTGTCCAATGCATGAATGATCCAAACATCCAGATATGAGTAGTATTTATGCCCAATTATATCTGGTGGTGAAGATCGATGTTTCATGCCGGAGTTATTCAAACAAAAGTGTCAAGAGGATCCTAATGGTGATCCTGCTGAATGTACCATGAGCTCCACCGTAGTTTTCAAGATCACTCAAGGCAGTGTTGAGGCAAATCCACGAGTTGAGCAAAGATGACGCCATGAGTGCCGTTTATCATCATAAATAGAACGATGCAAGGTTTAAGATGCACACTGCTCATGAAATAGGAGCAGTCGAGAGGGAACTATTGAGAGGAAGTGCTGATGTACCCACCGAAGAATCGGCTTATGATGCCGAGGAGGTTAAGTACTTGGGAGCCAAGAAGTTATCACTGAAACCCAAATCCTAACCTCGCTAAAGACACTATCATCCAAAGACTCGAGGAACCAAGGAAAATTTTTCATATGGTGGAGGGGCTTCACAAGGCCTAAGGCATGGATAGAATCCTCAACAAGGATATTAGCAACCACTGGGTTCCCGCAAAGCAGCCAGTGAAGTGAGGTGAAAATAGAAACGAAAGTACTGTGTCGTAGGAGAGCCCAACCATTTGAAGCATCAAATGCCGAATCTTACGGACAATAAGAAGCCTAAACCCCTCCATGAACAAAGCTCATAGACCGAAGCCTCAAATACCAATTCTCAAATATTTCAAAAGACCACTAATGCCTCCCTCAAGAACCTCGAAACACAAATAGGGCAACTAGCTCTAAACCTGCAAAACCTGATGAAAGATGCCTTCCTGGTGACACGAAGAAGAATCCAAAGACTCAGATACGTAAGTGTACCGTGGCGGCACTGGAGGAAAAGAAAGAAAAAGATGAAAGCAACCAGGGAGAGGAAGGCCCAGAAATTGCTGAAACACTGGAAGGGAAAAGAGAGAAGGAACAACTGTCAAAAGAAGAAGGAAGCAAGAAGAAGACCCAGAACAATCAGCCTGCAGTCCCATTTCCACAAAGGCTGTAGAAATCAAAGATAGAGGAACAGTTTGCAAGGTTCTTAAAGACCTTCTCGTAAGCCGAGACGCATGCCTCGCGAAGTGGCTCAGATGCCACTTTATGCAAAAAATTTGAAAGACATACCGAAAGCAAAAAAGAGGAAGATTTCAAGAAGGAATCGTGAATTTGACCGCAAACTCGCAGCAATGATCAAGAGAGGCTTACTAGAAAGATGAAGGATCCGTGGAGCTTCACCATTCCTTGCACCATTGAGAGTTTGAGTTTCGTAGTTTCAGGACTCAAAAAGATCAATTTAATGCCTTAATTACAAGCCAAGAAGTTAAGTTTAGGAGATTACTCCACCACCGGGCCACCCCTCCAAACGGCGCAGAGAACCCCGCAAACCCCGGGAAGGGAATCATAGAAGATGTGTCGGTTGTTATGGGAATGGTCTATTTCTTCCAAATGACTTCATCATAATCGGATATGGAGGAAGATTCAGCCAAGTCCTCTCGTTGTTGGGAAGGCCATTCTAGCAACCTGAGCAGTTTCAATCGAGCATGCAAAAGGAATTCTCACGCCTGAGTTGAGAAGAGACAGCTGGCTTCAATTTAATCAGAAGTTTGAGGAATTTAGATATAGAAAGGGACGATATCAAGTCAGTAGAAGATGTATATGTCAACAACTCTGATTTTTACTGTGATTGTAATGACCAACTTTCAATCAATGAAAAAGAGATGAATTTCCAGTATCTTGAAGGTTGTGATTCAGATTTTCTACACATCAATTTACATTCTACTGAAAAGGTGATGAGTCTTGAACAAAATGGGATAGAACAAAGAGACAAAAATGAAGAAAAGGAAATTCATCAAGAAACCAGTGAAGAAGGGCTAGTTTTAAAAGAGTTGCCAAGTCATTTAAAATATGCTTACCTGGAGATGCCAAAGAACAAACCAGTAATAATTTCTACCGTAATTACGATGCTGAGGAACAGTGTTGTTGAAATTTTAAGAAGCATAAGGAGCTATACCGCTAATCAAGATTTAAAAGGTATCACCCATCAATATGCATGCACAAAATACTTTAGAAGAAAATGTAAGACCAACTGCTGAATTAACATCAAAGGAGATTGAACTACTACGAAGAAGTAGTCAGAAGGAGGTGCTCAAATGGCAATGTCGGTTTTATCTATGTAATTTCGCATGCTGGTTAGCCCAACCCATGTGGTTCCAAAGAAGGTTGATTTACTGTGAATCCGCAATGATAGAAATGAATTGATTCCAAATAAGAACAAAGGATGTGATGGAGAGTATGCATCGACATGCTGTGAGTTCGAACACAAAGAACTGTGAGTGACCATTTTCCCTACCCTTCATTGATCGATGCTAGACAAAGAAGGGTGTCATCATTTGTTTTCTGGATGGATATTCAGGCTACAACCAGATTGCAATTGCACTTGAGGACCAAGAAAAGACTACATTTACATGCCCCTATGGTACCTTTGCCTTCAGAAGGATGCCATTTGGGCTATGCAATGCCCCTGCTACTTTCCAGAGATGTATGATGTCGATGTTCTCAGATTTGGTTGAGGAAGTCATGGAAATTTTTATGGACACTTCACAGTGTATGGGTCTAGTTTTGAACAATGTTTGAACAACCTGGAAACAGTGCTTCAAAGATGCAAGGACAAACATCTGGCACTAAATTGGGAAAAATGCCATCTACGGTAAATGTAAGGTATTGTTCTTGGTCATAAAATTTTTGCTACAGGGCTAGAAGTGGACCAATCCAAGATTTCTATTATCAAACCTTAGCACCTCCCACAACAGTAAAGGGTATAAGGAGTTTCTCAAGTATACCGGATTTTATAGGAGATTCATCAAAGACTTCTAAAGATAGCCACCACTATACGCGCACATCGGAGAAGTACACAAAGTTTAATTTTACGATTCCTATAAGGTCAGCTTTGAAGAAATCAAGACGATTGGTTCAAGCACTCATCATGGCTGCACCAGATTGGGGGCCGGAATTCAAGTACGTGTGATGCTGACTTCGCAATGGGGGCCGCATTGGGCAAAGAAAAGAGAAAATATTCGTGAGCCATATACTATGCTAGCGTATCTTTCAATGAAGCACAAGAAAACTATTCCACAATTGAAAAGGGAGATGCTACCATAGTGCCGCCAGAGAAATTCAAAGCATAAGAGCCTGATCCTGAAGAGAACTATACACTATGCAAACATAAAATATCCTGGCGTCAAAAAGGAAGCTGCCAAGACCGATAAGATGGGTGCTAAATGTCAAAGAGTTTGACCTGGAAATTAAGGATGGTGTGGCTGTGATAATGTGATAGCCGATCAATAACTGAGAGTAGAACGAATGAAGTAAAGGAGGAGGCGTGATAAAAGAGAACTTCCTATGAAGTAAACATTTATGTGCTGGCCTAATTCCATGAGATGCTTCATGGCTGAATTATTCTTAGCTTGTGAGGTTCAGGAATTCAGCTACCAATGTAAAGAAAGCTCAGGATCATAGCGTTAGATATTACATCCGGATGACCTACCATTATTTAAAGAGGTGTCGATATGATTATCAAGATAAATGAAAAGTGAATAAGGTAAAATCTTAATGAATGCCATGCATCACTATATGGAGGGCATTTTTCCGGAGAAAGAACAAATAAGGATACCCAATTTGATTTTTATTGGCCCACTCTCTTCTGAGATTGTTAAATGGGTTAAATTAGCGATAGATGCTAAAGATTGAAATATTAGTGGAAGAGAAATGAAATGCCCCTAAAAGGTACAATGGTGTGCAAATTCTTCAGCTATGGGATATTTTATGGGACCCTTTTTCTACAATCATTTGAACTGTATATATCAAGCAGCAAAGTGATTATGTTTCAAATGGGCAGCACGCTTCGCCCAAGGAATGATACTAATACGCTGTGAGTTTCACAAAGTAATATTTCGGGAGTGATTTGAACACCTTAACTATCATAGTGATGGGGGAAGCCATTGGTAAACAAAATATTCTCAAAACATGAGTGGCGGGATCACTATTATAAAGAGTCTAGCTTTATCATCCCCAGATCGATAAAGTATTTCCCCACCAGGTAGTGGAAACAAAAGAATCTCTGAAAAGATCAGAAGTTCGCAGAAAGATATCGGTTTTCCTTCAAATCCAGATGATGCACCGGCGCCATGGACCGCATTCAAAACTCGCCATCGAATGTCCTCATGCAGAAGCAATTTTTGGCAAACCATGTCATCTACCTCTTGAATTGAATACAAAGAAAGTGATCATCAAGAAGTCAATTTCGATTTTTAAAATATAAGGAAGAGAGATTGTTCAACCAATGAATCGTGAACTGCTGGAATGAAGTTGCTGGCGATACTTAGATAGTGGCAAGACAAGACAAAGAGAAATGGCAAGACTGTAAAGGATTCCGAGGAAAGAGTTCGTAAAAAGGGGATCGTTCTCGTTATTTAAATTCCCTGTATTAAGATTGTTCCAGAAAATTGAAATCAAAGTGGAGTGACTATACAACATGCCATAAACATACTAATAAAAGAATATTAAAAAGACTGATGTCAGAAGAATTTAGTCAATGGACAGACTGGTAATATTTATCAAAGCAAAGAGGAACAAAAAGAAGAAAATGTAATTGTTCAATGAGTATAGAGAAAGAATCAAAACATAGTTCCTACTAAGGACTCAACTATGCAATTACGGGAGGAAACTATAAAGACTTTTAATTTGATAGTTACAGACTTCTAATCTCTTTAGAATTCACCTGGATTTTGTTTTTTGTCTCTAGTTTTTGGAAAAGATTATTTGTAGTAATATAGAAGTTAATTTTTAATAAGAACTTTTCAGAATGTTATGAATTGCAAAATGCAAAGGAAGGAGAGAAGCGTAGACAATTCCAGACAACTCCAAGAATTCACGTGTAGCTGAAGCTATTTGAAAAGTGGTGCTGGCCTCTTTTCCTATACAATTCTGCAGAAAAGTGAATAGAACAGGCTGAATTGTCGTGGAATCTGGATTTCACTGAGACTGAGAACTTGAGAATTGATAAAAGAATGAAAAGCTATATGTCATTAATAAGTGCAAATGCAGACTAGGTCGTGACAGAAGATCAAGTGTCTATTAAAATCAAGTCGCAGTTGCTGGATAACGTGGACTATAAAACAAAGAAAATAGGTTGATGTTTCGACAAACACTTATGTCGCGATGCAAGAACAAATTCTTTCAAAAGAGGATGTGGTCGCGACATCTTAAATGAAATACACCTTTAGGTCATACCAGAGATGACTTGTCCTCTGCTAAAGACGCCGTCGCTAATAAACAAGAAGTTGTCACAAAAGAGGAATTTGCTTGGCTCAAAACAAGCCACTAAGCTCTAAATTTAATGACAAATACACAATCTCAGCCAAGTTAAAAACAAGACGAAAGCGAAATAAATAGAGTAATAAAGGTGATTATGCAAGGGTAAACAAATTCGGAATTCGATTGAACCAATGTGCTTTAATACACTCCAAGCCGAGGGAATAACAGAGGGAAATTAATGAGTTTGAGGAAAACGCTCAAAATTCTATATCAAAACTACGAACCGATTGAAACACTTAAGAGCAAGTGGTTCGAGGAATCATTTAATCCATTCATAAAATAAAAAGAAAGAATAAATGGTTGTTATTCCTAGAAACGAAATTGTACTATAAAAAGATGGGAGAATTTACTAAAGAAAACGAACAAGAAAAATGGAGAGAGATGAAGTAAATGAGAGAAAAGAAGAGTCAAGGGTTTGTTAATGTGGTTTATGGAATGAATGAGCCCGAAACAAATCAATCATTCCTATTCCAGTTAAAACTGTAACAAAGAGTGGTTTGATAAAGCAACATGGATTTAGTTAGAACTACCACCAAGAAGCTCCGAAGAAAAAGGGAGAAGTAGCCCCAATTTGTCGATCTAATTCCTTTATAATCAGCTTAATCACTCAAGGAGCTCAAGGTCTGGGGAACCAAATTTTGAAGCAAGGGCTGCAACCTTCTGAAGAAGATATAGGAATTTAGATCAAGAAATAAAGGATTTTTCTCGAACTAGATGCAATTTTTATTTGTAAAGTGAAAATGTATCAGAAAAATCAATGTTTTGATATTTGAATAGATTTCCTCGATTTGTAAGTGGGTGTCTAAGATATATGAATGTTTCGCTTTCAAATTTAGTTTCATTTTGGGACACCAATAAATCAGAACCGCAGTATTAAGGGCCGAAAAGGCATGCACAATTGAAACACAAATTGCAAATTAGTTTGAGCTCATGTTTGAGTTCGTAATGTTGACGGTTATACAATTGAAGAACAAACAAATTTTTTAAGTTTGTAGTATGAAATAAAGGAGTCAAGAAAACCTCGTTGGACATATCATCACTTGGAATTCTCATCTACTGATATGAGTCAGAAAACCTCTGTTATTCATAGCGTTAACCACTCACAAATTCTAGAGAACCTTGTTAGATTATTGATCAAGGCGAACTTATGCATAACCATCAAGAAATGACGCAGTGCCATCCTTGAAAGTTTGAGCCATTCTGTAATGATCCCTTCTATTCATATGCTGATGATATACTTTAGTTCCAAAATTGAGCAAAACAAGCCTTTATTTCTCAAAATAAGTCAATAAAGACCAACCCATCCTAGCAATCAATCCTCCAAAGAACCTTGGATTAACAAAGAATCAAAAAAGAGAAAGAAATAAAGTCTGGGGGAGCAGTTCTTTGGTGAACTCAAAGAGAGAAAATACGTAAAAGTGGAATGAAGAGAAAAAGATCTACATCGAAAATATAGCGTAAAAGAAGGCTTCAAAGGAATGTGTCTTGTCTTCACAGGGCTCCGCTCTCGAATAATTGTTCCCTAGGGGGTGTTTCACCATCCAGGCCCCACTGCCATCCGGTATGGGAGTTACTAACCCAAACGCTAAGAGTGTTGAAAGCTTAAGAAGAAAAACAAAGGTACTCACTCTCAATGCATTTAGAAAGAAAAATTCCCAATGAATTACAAATGAGAAATGGGAGCTCGATTAGAGCTGTGCTGTCATCTATTTTTTAGTCTATTCTTTCTCTAATTTCCATTCCAGAAATGAATAAAATAATATACAATATAAGAAACTCACCACGGCTTCAAGAAGGGTGAAGGAAGCGTTAAAGAAGAAAAGCAAAGAGAGAAAATGCGTAGTCATGGATAAAAAATGCAAATAATGACGTAAGCAGTAAATGAAAGCAATCGGCCTGAATGATGCGCTTGTAGGGTCCGCATAATACCACGCTCTAAAGTCAATACATCGCAATATCAAGACTTGATGCAGGTCGCCAGAACAGTATCACGCTTCAGCAACAAGAAGGAGCAGTAAAGTAAAGAATGATGTCGCGATGAAGAAGACCCGATGTCGCGACACCAAGAAATTAACCGTGGTTGCAGCAGACTTAATATCAAGTCGTGACATCAGCAGTGAGATCAACCTGGCGCTTCGGAATTCATGAGGCGATGTCACGAAGATCGTGAGGACAATTCACAGCTCACAGTCAGCGACAGGAGCCGGCGTCGCGACAAGAGAATCGAGGCGTCGCGGCGATCATGACAACCACAAGGGGCGCAGGAGATCATGAGCTCGGCGCCGGCAACATCCTCGATGTCGCGCATCAGAACAAACTGAAGACTGCAGCGACTAGAATGATGTTGCGCGCTATGCGATGTCGCGATATCACAATGCTTATCAACCTAAATCCTGCGGGCGGCATAAGATTGGTGTCGTGACAACATGAACGACCAGTTCATAAGATGCAGAACTTTATCAATGTCGCTGGCATGATTCGGATGTCGCGAAGCAGAGAACCGCGGCCAATAACTCGAGCAGAATCGGGGCCGCTACTCCGCCACAAAGAAGCTATATCGATTAAAGCCCAAACCGAAACTCGATAAATACGCAAAGATTCACTCATTCAAGCGTCGCAGCGCCACACAGAGGTCCGGATTACCGAAAGTTTCATTTTTCTTTATTTTTTTTCTTTTATTTTTCTTTATTTTTATTTCGCCGCTTTAGAAAGCGCATGATGCTCGATTTATTTTCACTTCGACCGGATGTTGGTCGCTTGAGCCTAAGTCAATATGATTTCAATTTCTTTCAAACACACCGGACAATGTTTAGTTCGCCGCATAAAATTTCTCTGAATTCGACAAGTTTCGCCAATGCGCTATCTTTATGATCGAGAATGCCTGACGTATCTCAAGAATTGAGGAATCCACTCATTATGAACTATAGTCATGAATTTATTCTTCTTAGTCTTTCCAAAGAATTTTGTTAATTTCAGCTGAATGAATTTATCGGTTTTGGGGTTATTTGTCTCTGGGGATCTCAATATCACTTATAATTGCAGATTTATTTGCCATTACTCCATTTGCTGAGTCCCAGTGAGTAGACATTATTGTGCAAGAGATACCCCCAGAGTAGTCGTTACTTTGAAGGCAAGGCTAACTTGCTATTGTATCTTTGAGCTTTTGTGTTCACTTTAGATAAAACTCTCCCACTTGAAATCGCCAAGAACCCAGTTGAACGGATCATATCTATTTAAGCCTGGGCAAAGAGTTCACCCTCAACTGATGGTATGCCAATCCCAGAATGAGATCTAATTCACAAAGTGTTGATCTGGCCTAATTTCAGATAGAATCCTAGGGAAGTTGTATACCTTTGGTCGAATTGATATAACTCGGAGCTATGCCATGTACCATAAAATGGTATGTAAGTAATACAAAGAAAACATCTGCCAAATTAGTGAAGTCCTTTAGTAGTTATCTAATTTCGATTCTGAGAGAATCAGCCAAGCAATTGATAATGAAATGTGGAGTGTGGAGAGAGATCCAAATGCACTACAAAGCCTCTGATGTATTTGAAACTTTATATAATCTCAAGAAATTTTATCGAATAACTCAGAATGATAGTTTACTATAGCCGCTTTATTTGATGTCTTCAAGATAACTATTCAGATTCGCTTCCTCTTTTATTGTGGAAATTCATTTTCTTTATTCTTTATCCAAATTTTTGTTGGCATAGGTTTAGTTGGCTTTCCTTGATCTTTAAATTCTTCCAACAATATCCACGTCTGATCCTATTATCATTTTTGTCATCCAAATAGTATGAAATTGGAATAGTCAGGGCAGCTTGATTTAAAATTTCGAGATCTCTGTGGATCAATATCCGGACTTAAATCCATTTTATTACTTGCTCTAATTCGGTGCACTTGCACTCTCGCACCAAAACCAATAAATTAACTGAGTTTTACTCTAGTGAGATTTTTTTGGTTATGATGATATGATATCAACAAGTTGATGGTAATCGCTGTTTCTGATTAGTTGAATATCCTCGTAATCTGTCATAAATTTAGATATATTTGGTCTCACAAATAAGTTTTATGGCGATTTTACTGTGGGATTAGATAATAGTCCTTGGGTGATAATGTCAGAAATTTTGTGCAAACACGTCAAACACAGAGACTTTATCAAGTTTTTTGATGCATACTGGCCGGATCGAAGAATTTAATAAATCATTATTTAGATGAAAGAAGGAAATACTAATTTGGACAAATTTTTTTAAAAGAAAAAGAACAAAAAATAAATTTTCAAGCAGTGGTTCAGTTTGGCCACTAATTTTTAACGAAACACATTGAATCTTGTTTGATGATTTGACTAATCCTATTAATGGGAGTGTGTTTTGTTTGAGAAACTCGATGGCTGTGAAATGTAATCATCCGATTCCAAAACGACACACAATAATAAAGGACGCCGTGGTTTAGAAAGACCAAGAAGGTAAAACTCAACCATGGCGTAAGAAGGGCGTAGTGATCAGTTGAATTTACTACATGAGGGAGCCAGAAGGCTCCAAATACCAATACAACGGAGGATTTCGAGACCAATTATACAGAAGAATACCTCACGATCGCATAAATTTCAGCTTGATGCTAATAATTTTGAATTGAAACTAAAGATCAGCATTACAATGGTCCAAAGAAGATCGCCATCGCCATCCCACTCGAAGATTCAAAACGAGCACCCGGGAAGACTCTCAGATGGCTAATACCGTTGCTTCGAATGGGTGAGACCGTAAGGCAAACCGCATCTATTCTATTCTCCTAAGAGATATGCGAGAGCCGCATGGGGTATGAATCATTACCATATGGTTCTCGTTTGATACTGGGAGGAGTTATTGAGGCCTCCAGGCGTATCTTTCCCCAACCCTAACTACGTAAAGAAGGAGATCATTGTGTTCCAAAGGTGGGAAGATGAAAGCCCTGTATTAGCCCGAAAGATTCAAACTGCTATCGAGAAGATGTCCAATGCATGGGATAGATCCGCATTCGATGGACATTGTATATCATGCTAAGGGAATGATATATCAAAGCGGATCATGATGCCTACGCCGTGGAGCATTCAAACGAAAAGTGGCCAAGAGTAAAAGAGTCATCAAGATCCGCTGAATGTAATATTAAACTCCTCCGAGCCAAGAGGAAATGAAAGAGAGGAAAGTTGGATCATGGAGTCGAAAGCAAGCACATGTACCATGGAGGCCGGTTGGATGCCAACATATGCAATGTTAGACAAGCAAGAAAGAAAGACACACACACCGCTCATGAAATAGGAGCAATTGAAAGGGAGCTTAATGAAGCGGAGGCCAAGAGTAACCGAAGGACTATATGATGCCAAGAGGCTGGGCCAATTATTCAAGCAGCCAAGGCTACCATTTCAAACCCATCCTAACCTTCCAAAGACATTACCACCAAAGATCAGAACCATGAGAACTCGAGGCGGAGGGCTTCTCAAGGCCCAAGGCGTGGATGTAACTCCCCATAAAGGGACCAGCGAATCGCTATGTCCCAAAGCAGCAAAGAATAAGGAAACGGAAAGTACGTAAACGAATATCGTGTGGTCGCAGGAGAGCCCTACCTGAGGAACAGATGCCGCAGCTTTATGAGGGATAATAAAGTCATTCAACCTCCATGAACAAAAAGTTCGAGAATTGGAAGGCAATGCCACCACCCCTCTCAAATTTTCGCACACTACCAATGGTCCCAAGAACCTGGAGACACAAGTAGGGCACCGGCCCTAACCCCGCAAAGCCAGAGGAGATGCCTTCCCAAGTGACAAGGAAAGAAGTCCCAAAGATTCATGGTCAAAAGCAGTGCACTTCCAGGAGGAAGGAATTGAAGAGAAGAAAGAAAAAGGTGATAAAGAACAAAGAAGTAGCAAGAGACTGTAAAGGAAAGAGACAATCGAGAATGATGACAAAGAAGGAGTAGAAAAAGAAGAACATCCAAGGAACAAAGCTCAAGTCCGATTTCCACAAGACCGCAGTAAATTAAAGATGGAGGCGCTTCAAGATTCTGGAAACTTTCCTGCCGAGATCGCAGATGTTTCACTGAAGTGGTGACCTCGATGCCACTTTATGCAAAATTTCCTAAGGACATAATCGGCAAGCAAAGAAAATAAGAGGTTAGCGAATATGAATCCAACGCCACTTGCACCAAGAATCGGAAGCGAACTACCAAGAAAGACGGCGCAACTGCAGTCACACCCCTTGTAATATTGAGGAATGAATCTACGAAGCTCTATGTGACTCGTGAGCTAGTATCAATCCGATGCCCTTTCGCGCTTTTCAAGAAATTAAGCTCAGGAGTTTCTATTCCCACAACCGTTACCTTCAAATGGCAGATGATCGATGGTGAAACCTCAAGGTCATTGAAGATGTATTGGTCAACAAGTAAATTTGTATTCCCAAAGAGACTTCATCATTCTCGACATGGAAGAAGATTCACAAGCACCCACTATTGAAGACCATTCCTCGCCACTTGAGCACCGATTGACATGCAAAAAGGAGTTCTCATCTAAGGGCTGGAGAAGAAGCTTCACGTGTTTAACTGATTAAAAGCATGCAAAATATAGACAAAGGGAAAGAAAGGCTACAATGTAGCCTGATTATTCTCTATTTCCAACTGATGTTAACAAATGATTGTAACACTCGCTTTTTATCAATGAAAATGGTAGATAATTCCCAAAGATATCAAGATGTTCATTCTCGACTTGCACAGCTAGCTTCATGCTATAGTTCTGTCGAGCTTGAAACAAAACAAAAGATAATGGGAAGATAGTGAAAAAGAGGAATTCATCAAGAGACCAAAGATACAAAAGGTTTAGTTTAGGAAAGAGTTGCCATGTCACTTAAAGTATGCCGTACTCTAGAATTACCAGAAGTCCGTTGATCATTTCCCAGCAAAATTAAGTGAGAATGAGGAACAAAGATTGCTGAAATATTATGAAGCATAAGGAATTTAGCTCGTCCATTGAAGAGTCAAGGGTATCACCCATCAATTTGTGCGCACAAGATTCATAGAAGAGACTTCAAACCATCTCAGAGAACACCAGAGATGAACCAAAGGATTTAAGGAAGTAGTCAGAAGGAGGTGCTCAAATTGTTGTAAATGCCGGTTTTATCTATGCTATATCGGCGCCCTTCGGGTGAGAGCCTACTATGGTTCAAAGAAAGTGGGGTTTATCGATCGGTAAATGAAAGAAATGAATTGATTCAACAAGAAATGTTGGCTGTGACGGAGGGTATGTATTGATTACGCAGAGTTGAATACAAAGAACCGTAAAGGATCATTTTCTTTGCCTTTCATTGATCGGGAGCAGTTAGATAAAGTTAGTGATACCCATACTTCGCTTTTTTCCTCGGATGGGTACTCAGGATATAATCAGATTGCTATTGCACCGTGAGGATCAGAGAAGACCACGCTCACATGCCCTTATGGTACCTTTGCATTCATGATGCCGCTCGTTATGTAATGCCCAATACATTCCGTAGATGCATGATGCCTATACTCGACGGTCGTTATTATGAAATTTTCATGGACATTTCTACCGTATGGATCCAAATTTTGATCAATGTTTAAATAACTGAAACAAGATTTCCAAAGATGCCATGACAAATGTTTAGTCGACCAGGAAATGCCAGCCTTTATGGTAACAGAAGGTATTGTTCTTGGGCATAAAATTTCTGGGCACTTGACTAGAAGTTGACCAAATCAAAGTATCCTCATTAAGACTCCCTTGCACCACTCCACCACAAGAGAAAAAAGTATAAGAAGTTGGGGCATGCCGGATCTTACAAGAGATTCACCAAAGACTTTTCAAAATAATAGACCACTATGCAGACATCGGAAAAGGATACAAGGTTCAATTTGATGACTCTTGCAAGGATGTTTGAAGAAATCAAAATCGTATCGTAGAGGCAATCTATAATACAAAATCTTAATGGAATCAGGGGTTTGAAATTATGTGATGCCATGATTTTCATATGGGAGTCGTGGTTAGCAAAGAAAAGAGAAAGCATTCAGGGCCTACATTATGCTATGCAAGACTCCTTCAATGAAGCACAAGAGAACTGGCTTCAATAACCGAAAGGAGATGTCGTCATAGTATTTGCTTGTGAAAAATTTAGACAATACATTTTAGGATCCCATGTGGTAATTCACACTGATCACGCAGCAATCAAATACTTGATGTCAAAAAAGGAAGCCAAGCCAAGATTGATAAGGTGGGTGCTGCTGTTGCAGGAGTTTGATTTGGAAATCAAAGATAAAAAGGGATGTGACAATGTGATAGCCGATCACTTGTCAAGAGTAAAGTGGTTGTTATAAAGAAGAAAATGTGCGCTACGTAGAACTCCTGTGATGAGCAAATTATTCAAGGTTTCCTTAAGGCATCCCATGGTATGCTATATTGTGAATTATCCTGATTGTGGAGTAATGCCTTCGTAATGAAGCAACAATGTAAGAGGAAACTCGAACCGACAAATAGAGATATTATATTTGGGAGGACCCACTATTATTCAAAGAGAGGTGCCGACATGATAATAAGAAGATAGCCATGCAACAAGGCAACATTTTAAAATGAATGCCATGCATCACCATATGGGGGACATTTTTCCGAGAAAGAATACTCTAAGATACTCCAATCAGAGTTTACCGCCCACTCTCTTCGTAGATTGTGCAGGGTGAAAAATGTGTGATCGATGCCAAAGATTGGAAATATCACATATAGAATGAAATGTCCCTAAAAGGTATTATGGTGATACAATTTTGATGTTCGGGGAATGGATTTTATGGGACTTTTCACCATCATTTGGAAACACATACATACTACTAGCAAGAGATTATTTCCAAATGGGTGGAAGCAAAGAAATCGCCCAAGGAATGGATGTTAATGCAGCTTCGAGTTTTTTGCAAAAGAATATTTTGAAGGTGCCTGGGACCCCTAACCATCATTAGTGATGTGGAAAACCCATTTTGCAAACAAAATATTTTGCAAAACTCATGAGTGTGTATGGGATCAAGCATGTTGGTGAGCTTAGCCTATCATCCCCAAACCAGTCTTATTGCTAAAATTTCCAACAGTGAGATCAAAAGAATACTGAATCAGACTCGGAGTCAAGGCAGAAGGATTATCTTCCAAACTTGATGCTCTTGGGCTTACAAGACTGCGTGGCATACAAAAACCCCATTGAATGTCCTCACACTGAGTTGTTTTGGCAACCATGTCATCTACCTCTGAATTAGAATACAGGCAAATGTGGGCTACTTCAATAAGAAGTTAAACTTTGATTTAAGGTCAGAAAAGAAAGATTGCTCCAACCTGGTTCGAATCGGAAGAACTAAGAAAATGAAAGCCTATGATAATGCTAGAAGAAAGCAAAGACAAGACAAAGAAATGGAATGATCGAAATCACATAGAAAGAGTTCAAAACAGGGAATGTGCTACTTTTAATTCTAAACTAAGTCGTTTCGTGGAAATTAAACTAACCTGGAGGGACTATACACAAAGGGTATCAAGTGCAATACATTTGGAGTAAAGAATATTGGGAAACTGGAGCACGGAAGAATTCCATAATAATGGACAAAGGTTAAAGCATTATCTCAACAGGAAGAGGGAAAGTGAAGAACTCCAACTCGTTCTCTTGGTGAAAAAGAAGAAGGAACACAACAAGGAAAATCTCAAATGGAGCACTCAAAACGGAGCACTGATGGAGTGGCAACTCCATAGGAAATCAATTTAATTTTCACATGAATTTTAGTTAGAATTCGTTGATTTATTAGCAACTAATACAGGACTTTGTTTAGCCTTGATGTAATCACTGTTAGTATCAGAAAGTCATGTATAAAAAATGCAAAGTGAAGAGGGAGATAATGTTTCATAACTTTAACAACTCATGGAGGAATACAGTAGAAAAGGGAAGCAAATTTTTTTTTCCTATATAAATCTGTAGAGTGAATTTAGTACATGTAAGGAATTGTCAGAAATGATTCATTTGATGTTGAAGAGTTTTGTAATATTCCAAGGAATGAAAGACTCTATGAACATTTGATCTTTGGCAATAAGTCATACAAGAGAACTTCCTTTTAAAGAAGTTGTTCGATATCAGCAATGGTTACAGAGGAGAGATATGCTTTCACAACCATGGATGGTCATTCTAAATAAGGGTTGAGAGAAGGTCGCGATAAATTAACTCGATGTCGCGATAAATTAGGAAATGTTGCCAGCAAATTTGAAATTTTTAAGGGCATTTAATGATGCAACATCTTGTTTTGGCGTGGCATTAAAGTCAAGGACATGTGGCAGAACAGTGATCAAGAGTTCGCAAAACCCGGGACTGAACAGAAATGTTTAAAATCAGAATGTCATATCCATGAAAACCAAATGCCTTCTCCACTTTAACCCCATGTCCCAAACCGTGTTCCTCTAGAACGCCTCAGCCACGAACCAGTCAAACCCTGTCCCAAACTGGGTAAGAAAACCAAGTGAAAGAGCGGAACACGTGAAGTAAACGGTAAAGTGAAGCAATGCCAAAGAACAATCAAACAGCATCAATATAACTGCAAAGCTCCAGCAGCAAATCAAACAGTGAAGCAGCTAAGAGAAGATCGAAGATCTACAGGTCGAGGAAGCCTACTTCAACCGGAGGAAACACCTATGCCTGGGAAGGGGTTTGCAGCAGAAAGACGATTCAAACCCGATCGTCCTTCATGAAATGATAAAGAAAAGAGGTTAAACTGTCGCACATCAAAGAGCAAATGCAAGAAAGAGGCGAGCCCTGGCCCACCTGGGTAGGAGAAAGGACACATCAGATACGCTGAGGAGTGTGGGTGCCATATGGAGCACTGAAAAGCCAACTAAGTTTATAGTCATGATACAAGCACAAATAAAATTCAAAAAATTTAGAAAACCCAGATTTTGAAGAAGATTGCAGAAAACTCACTCGACTAAGGCTCAACCCGAGGCAGAGGAAATATGACCAAAACCTTAAATAGGAAGTTTCACCCAGGTGCTAAGGTATGGTTCGCTCTCCTGGCCTCCTGCTTTGTCCAAACTGCACACCCGGGCACAAAGGAGGGAACAGAGTGGCCATGCTATACGCTATTTTGTAAGGATATAAGATCAATATAGGATGGCCATGAAAATTTGAGCACGAGGAAAACAAGGAAACAAAAAGAGATCATCCTCAAACAACGCTATAATCTTATGTTCACAATGGAGGAGGGGATTGGGAAGGCTAAGAAGAAGTTCAACATCACCACCTATTTGAATGTAGGAGAGCAAAGGACCAAGAAACCAGAGAAAAAGGGGGCACTGATTAAACAGAGGTTACAATCAGCAAAGAGGTAAGAAGTGAACAACAAGTCTGATATTAATAATTTCTCATTTGCACACTACAAAGGCATTTTGCAAGTCAAAGAGATTTCTTCTTTCCTTTTCAGTTCTCCTCCCATGCAAGGTGGAACATTCAAAGAAAAGGAGAAAGTTCTGTGGAACATCACAGAGAACCAAGTGCACATGGAAATGCTTTCCATGCAAACAAGATGGTGTGTGGAAAAGGAGGGAGATTGCAACAAGAATTGTGGAGAAGTCTAAGTGAAAAGAACTAAAAAGAAGAGATCAAGAACAGGGAAGAAGAACTGTAGAAGAGAAGAAAGGTTTTAAGTCGAGCCGTAGTGGAATAGAACGTAGCAAAAAGCCGAAAAGGAAGAACAGATGAATAGAGGTAACGCAGAGTGGGAGAAAACTTCAGGAGTGAAACAGAAAGAAGATGATCCGCAATAAATAACAAACACAATTATAAAATACAATCGTTTATATTTATGAATCCCACTTAATTGTTTCATGAAAAAGATACAATAAAAGAGTAAGATGTAGAATGAAATGATGTCAATTCAGTATTGTCTGGTGAAAGATTTATATGTGATAAAGTGAGGAAGACAAAAAGCCAAATATGATGGCAAAATGGATATCCTATAAAGATACTAGAGAACCGGACTGACAATAATCAATAAAATTCTTGAGGTCATTGATAAAAGAGAAAAACATGAATATACTAACGAGATGATGAACTACAAAAAGGGATCTCCAAACGAATTTAAAATATCAGCAAGAAATCAGATCTACAAAGAATAAAGAGAGAACAAGATCATATCCGTGTTCCATCTATCTCCACTTGATCTCAACAGAGGTCTGTAATATGTGAAAAATAGAATCCATCCCATTTACACCCCTCCATCCATCCTTTATACCGAATGAAATCATAATCTAATCAAGAAATAAATAGAAGTTATGAACAAACAAAATGTATTAATGATTTAAATTAATGTTGAAGTCATTAATATTGATTAGAAGTTCGCAGGAAAGTGAATAGAATAAAACTGCAGATATATTACCCCACCTCAGTTAGCTTCCTTCCACGCCGCAAAGCTCCAAATGAGAAAAACGTGAACACACAAACCCGCAGAAGTCATCAAACAATGCAAAACATTATGTGCTAATCCATAGTTCGGCTGAGGAAGAAGGGCTAAACACATGAACAAAAGCCTTAGCTTTCAGTAAGACAAAGTAAATCAACAACCGCAATATCAATGACTTGACCATCATCACAAGTCCAAGATACCCAGAGAAACAGCAATGGTCAACCGAGATCAGAATTTGTTGACATGATCGGTAGCAACTGTGAGGTTAAACACGCAGAACGATATAAAGATCGGGAGGCTCGAAACATCTGCGCCAACTGGTCGGCAAAGTTATGGGCGAAGAAGAGTTCCTTAAATGAGCCACGTCGTTTTTCGCATATTCATTGAAACCAATCAGCTCAAGACATCAACCTCTTGCAGAACCCATATCATCTGTAATCAATGATGGCTATTACAGTGCTCATATGAGTTCTGAGTAACTAATGCTTATCGCCAGAAAATGCAAGAAAACATGTTTAGATAAGTCTTATCTTTGCATCACCTCTTCATAACAATAAAACCCATGCGCCCCCACCATCCAGAACTCCAGTGCGATTCAGGTATGGGGTTATTGTCCTAAAGTTCGCTAAGAGGTAATAGGGAAGCCTAAAAGTTAAAACATTGCACTAGCCCTTTATGCAGTGAACTAAGGAAATTCCCAGTGAAATTATATGGTAAAATAGGGGGAATTCTGAAATGAAGAAATCAGCAGATATCCTAAACACGAAGTTTAGGAGTTTATTGAGAAACTATAAGAAAGAAAGGGTAGAAGAGAAGAGAAAAGTTCGGGTAATCTACCTAAAAATTCCTTCCATCCTACCATTACCAAGCCCACAACATAGTTTCCAAAAGATTTAGATTGATCCTGAAATGAATTCACCTACATTAGATGTGCATCAACAGAAAATGTCTGGAATTTGAAGAAGGAAACAATCAAAATTAAAGAACTTTAGGAGTTAAAGACTCATGAAAACAGAGAGGAAACACCATTATTCAATAGATCCAATGAGTATATTGTTTAGAAACAATTTTCAAAATTTTAATTTCTGCATAACATAAAGAGTAGAGACCAATCTTGATCTGAACATCCCCGTTCTTTCTTTTCTTCCGTGATGTATGTATTCAGATAATCTTGTACTGCAAATTAATCAGTCGCAATCGCAGAATCACGTAAAAATGTCCTTAAAATTATTTATTCGAGGACAAACAATTCTTTCTTTTTCTCTTTGCTGAGGACAAGCAAAATTTTAAGTTCGGGGGTTTGAGCTTAAAGCCGGTCTATTTTTTAGTCCATTTTTTCTCACACTCTGCATCTAGAAATGAATAAACAACATACGTAATATGAAGAAACTCAACACTATTGGCCAGCGGTGGAATGGCAAGTTAAGAAAGAAGTAGAAAACGCAGTCAGTGATAAAATGCGCCAAATGACAGAGCGCAATGCAAAGGCAACTGGCCGAGTCATGATGGCCAGGGTCTCGCATACCAGTTTCTAAAGTCACGATATCGAAGATTGGCGAGAATTTACGTGTCGCGAAGGTGGAACACAACAGTAAATTTAAGAAGTGAGCGTAGTAAAAGAATGATGTCGCTGATAAGAAGATCATGTCGCCGGCTACTCAAGAACAACCGGGTGGTTACAGCAAGACTTAATACGTCAAGTCGACATCAAGAGGAGATCAATCAAGGCTTCGAACTATGAGGTTGATACGACATCGGCGACACCCGCTCAAGAAAAATGGGCACTCGTGAGCCGATGTCGCCGATAAGAGAACCGGTGTTGCCATGGCATCGCGACAATCCGCGGAAGGGTGCGAGACTGAGCCCATGTCGCGATAACATCCCGATGTCGCGGCATCGCAACCATTGAAGACCGCAAAGGACTAGAATGGATAAACCGCGATAGCCATGATGTCGCAAGCATCATGCCGATCAACCAAAACTCCAGCGGGCATAAGATCGCGTCGAACCAATGTCGCCGATATGATTCGATGTCGCGGATAAGAGAACCGGTACTTAACTAGATAAAGAATTTCGGGCTTGGCTACCGAATCCACAAAGAAAGTTACACGGATTAGGCCCAACCGAAACCCTATAACACGCGAAATGTCTATCCACCATTCAAGCGTCATACACGCACGGAGGTCCTGGATTACGAAGTTTCATTTTCTTTATTTTTTCTTTTATTTTCTATTTTATTTCCGCCGCTTTAGTTGCATGATGCTCGTATTTTATTTTTGTAATTCTCTAACTGATGTTATCGTTGAAATAATAATGCGATTTCAATTTCTTTCAAATTTCATCCGGAATGTTTGAAGTTCAAAGGCCCTCTGAATTCATTGTTTCAGTTTCAAATGGCAAGTATTCTTATGATCGAGGAATGTCGTATCGTGTAATTCAAGAATTAGGAATCAACATTATAAACGTTATAGTCATATTTATCTTTCAGAGTCTTTTCCAAAGAGTTTGTTAATTTTTAGCTTAATGAATTTACTCGTCAGTTATTTGTCTTGGGATAATATCGCCTCTTATACCCGCTAAGATTCAAGGCCATTATCACTTCAAGGAGGTCCTCCGAGTGACACAGGAAGACATTCCCGAGAGTAATGTACATTTCTTCAAGGTATACTAACCCGGCTTAATAGGGATCTTCGAGTTTGTAAGTTCACTTTAGATAAATCCTCTCTCACTTTGAAATCAAGAACGAGTTGAATGACTTATCTATTTGAACAAGCAAAGAGTTCACCCAATCCTGGAGCGAGGCAAACCCGTGAAAGAACAGATCCAATCACAGGTCAGATCTATTCCCCACCGAGGAGGAGAAATTTGAAGTCAGAGATCCTGTTTGACCCGATAACTCGAGCCAAGGTTTATGTCGTCCATAAACGGGCATGAAGTACTGCAAAGAAATATAACCAAATTAGTGAAGTCCCTTTAAAAGTAGTTATCTAATTTCGTATTCGAGAGAATCAGCCATAAATTAGATAATGAAATGGAGGCGGAGAGATCCACCGCACTACAAAGCCTCGGACAGACTTTGAAACCTCGAGATAATCAAAGAAATTTTACTCTAGCTCAACCGCAGACTGATAGTTTACTATAGTCGTTTATTTGATGTGTCTCCGAAGATAACTATTCAAAGATTCTTTCTTTATTAGGAAATTCATTTTTTCTTTTATTCTTTATCTTCCAAATTAATGTTAGTTTAGTTATTTTCCTTTTGATCTTTAAAATTCTTCAAAGATTCAATGCCGATCCTATTATCATTTTTTTGCCATCCAAATAGCGAAATTGAGTAGTCGTAGCTGATTTAAAATTCGTGATCTCTCGTGACTGATATCTGGACTTAAATCCATTTTATTATTTGTCACCCGTGCACTTTGCACCTCGCACTCAAAACCACAAATTAAATTGTTTTACTCTAAGAGTTTTGGTTATGATGATATGATATCAACAAGTCGATGGCAATCATGCCTCGGATTAGTTAATAGTCCTTTGCAATCATGTCATAAACTTGTATATGTATTTTGGTCTTCAACAAGTTTTATGGCGATTTTCCGGTTAGACAATAGTCCTTTCGTATAATGTCAGAAATTTTGTGCAACACTTTTTGGTCGTGACTTGATCAAGTTTCAAATAAATATAGTAAACTATCACCTCGCGGTTAATTCTCGATAAAATTTCTGATTATCTAAAGTTTCAAAATCGGTCTAAGGCTTTTAGAAAAATTTGATCTTCCACACTCCAGCGCATTTCATTATCTAATTTATGGGTTTCGGATTCTTCAATACGTGAAATTAGATAACCACTAAAGGGACTTCCTTAATCCGGGAATTTTTCTTTTCTTCAATATCACCCATCGTGGACTGTAAACCTAGCTCCCCAAGTTATCGGTCAAGGCGATATGCCAACTTCCGATTTCTCTCCTCAAATTAGAATAGATCAACCTTTCCTTGATTAGATCTCATCATCAAGGGATTGCCCTCACATCCGAATCTCGAGGTGAACTCTTTGTCAGGTTTAAACAGTGGCACATTGACATAGATAAGTCATTCAACTCGCTCATTTCGCTTGTAATATGATTTATCTGCCGAACTTACAAAATCTCAAAAGATCCCTAATAAAGAAAGTTACAGTATACTCAAAGAAATGTACATTACCAAGAATGTCTTCCCCGCGCTACCGGGACCTCCTCAAATCGAGTAATGACGCAAATCTTAATCTTATAAGAGACCATATTCATCCCAAGACAAATAACCCAAAACCAGGCGAAATCTAATAACCTAAATTAACAAGTCACGAAAAGACTAAGGTGAAAGATAATTTATGACTATAACGCTTCCTCACTTTAATGGAAGCTTCTGATTCTCACCATCAATTACACTTCCATACAAGATTCTCCCGATCATAAGAATAACCGCCATATCGAAATCAAACAATCGACTTCCGTAAATTATTCAACTTCAAAACATTCCGTAGTAATTTGAAAAGAAATTGAACCAGATTCAGCTTCAAATTTCAACGATAACATCCAGACATCTTAAATTATAAGAAAATGAAATACGAGAGCATCATCCGCTTCTAAAACGATCAAAATAAAAATAAAGAAATAAAAAGAAAAAAATAAAGAAATGAGCTTTCAAGAACTTAATTCTGGCTCGTGGCCAAGTCGCTTGAATGAGTTGGATAGCCGCGTATTATAGGTTTTCTTCGCGGCCCTAATCCCAACGTAATCTCCGTGGATTTTCGTAGAGTAGCTGCTTCCGTTATCGCCCAGCTTGCGCTCAGCTTGTCATGACATCAATCTCATGTCGCGACATTGACTTAAAGTTCTGCATCTTATGAATCGGGCCGCTCATGCTGTCACGACACCAATCTTGGCGCCCTCGCAGGTTTCAGCTTGATCTAGATGTCGCGACATCATGGCCTCGTCGCGACATCCATCTCAGTCCCAGCGTGCTCTCAATGGTTTGTTCCCGCGTTCACACGTCACCGCGATAATGGCCTCAAGTCTCCCTCGCAGACCCCTTCCACCAGCTGTCATGATGTCACAAATCCCGCCTCTCGCTATCGCCACATCAGCCCCGGTACCGCTTTCTGAATCCAGTCCTCCTCATGTCGCGGAGATCAACTCTATAGTTTCGCCTTCGCTGATCTCCTTCTCGATGTCACGACTTCAGATTAAGTCTCTACCAGAATCATGCCTAGTCGTTTTTGGGCTGTCATGACATCACTTTGTCATGGATCATTCTTTTACTTTCTCGCTCCTTCTTCACTCCACTGGCCAGATCAGGTTCCCCGCGCCGCGACCGTGATCAAATTTCCTTCAATCTTTCCCATGTCGTATTTCAGAATCGGATCGTGGCATCTAATAATAACTGCATCAACGACTCAGCCAGTTGCTTTCATTTCTGCTCTGCCATTCGACTGCATTTTTATCCACTTATTTCTTCATTTTTCACCGCTTTTTCTTCTTCTTGCTTCCTTCCCATAATGACAAATTGGTGAGTTTCTTCATATTTCAAAGATATTATTTATTCATTTAGATGGAAATTAAGTAAAAATGGACTAAAAAAATAGATGACTTTTAAGCTCATCAAACTCCCCAACTAAAAATTTTGTCGTCTCTCAAGCAAAGAAAAAGAAGAATTGTTCATTCCTCAAACAAAATAATTTTTAAGGACATTTTTCTGTGATTTGTTCTGCAGTGGCATTCAATTTAATTGCAATGCAAGGTATACAAAATTTTATGTACATCTAGCTTCAAGTCCAGATCAAGATTGGTCTCTACTCTTTATGTTATGCAAAATTAAAATTTTGAAATTGTTTTACAAACAATATACTCATTGGATCCTGTTGAATAATGAATTGTTTTCCTCTCTCATTTTCATGTCGTAGCCATTTAACTCCCTGTGAAGTTCTTCACAATTTTGATTGTTTCTTCAAATTCCATAGGCTTGCTTTCTATATTGATCTCCACTAATGTAGGTGAATTCAAAGATTCCATCAACTGTACTTTTGGGTTTATATTGTGAGGTTTGCAATGGTAGGATGAATTTTAGGTTAAGATTACCCCCAACATTTTCTTCTTCTACCCTTTCTTTTCTTATAGCTTAATAAACTCCCCTAAACTTCATGTTTGGGATATCTCTTGATTTCTTCATTTCAGAATTGTATTCTTATTTTACACTTGGTAATTTCACTGGGAATTTCCTTAGTTTGCTACTACTCAAGGGCCATTAGTGCAATGCCTTTAACTTTTTAGGCTTTCAACACTCTTAGCGAACTTTGGGTTAGTAACCCCATACCGTATGGCATTAGGGTACTAGGTGCTGAAACACCCTACAGCTTAATTGTTCAAGAGAGTTAGCCACAAGATAAAACTTATCCCTGTAGCCTTCTTTTCATTGAATTTTTGCTCTTTTCTTTTTACTCCCCAAACTTCATTTCTTTCCTCTTGAATTCCCTGCAATCATAGGTTCTTTACTGAAGGATTGACATGTCTTAGAATGAGTCAGTTTCTATTGGTTTATTTTGAAGAATAGGTCATTCCAATTCTCTGAACTACCGTGATATGATCGTGATAGGAACAGGATGGATTGAATGGCTCAAACTATCCAAGAATGGCTCCTCAGATTACTTCTTTTTTGTCAGCTGTATCACCTAGATTTCACCTCAATCAATAAATCTAACAAATTCTAGAATCGGATTGAACAAATTGTGACTAACTATAAGGAGTATTCTTGACTCATTTTTATTGATGAGTAGTTAAGTTAATTTTTGATATTCAATGTGTTCCTTGATTTACCTGCTCATACCACAAACTCAAAAAAGATGTTTTGTTCCTTCTCGCTTTATTACCTTCCTCTTAATCCGTGACTTCTAATGCGCTTAAATATAAGCAATTTTGCACTTTGTGCTTCAATTAAGCAACTATATGTGCATTTTGTCCTTATTCGCAATTTTTCCTCATTTCACTATACTCCTATTCTAACTCCAGCTTTTCACTAAGATAATGTCCTCGTTAGCTTTTATTCTAAAACTATTTCCTACTTTGATTTCCTAATCATGCAACCACAAAGCAACATAATATTGAACAATCAAATGCAAAATAGTACACAACAATTCCATTTAACTTTTCTCATTTTATTTCCTCGATTAAATTGCAAATTCAAGTTTAGAACCACAAGATAGAAAGGAGGATTGAAAATTGAATGGATAGTCTATATTTTTCTTTCTTTATGTTTCATGGTATAGATGTCCTGGGGATCAAGTCAAGAGTGTCCAATTGTGGGTCACTCGAATCTTCACTTCTATTCTCTCTCTTTCCTTTGGCTTTTCTCTTTGCCTGGCCCCGCTTCTTCTCAGGCCAATTCATTTGAGAGGTCCACCTTTTCGCTCTACCATCCCTGCTCTCATTCCAAGTGTGTTCATGTTTTTCTCCATTTCTGTCATGACCTCCAAGAATTTTGACAAAGGTCGTTGATCAAGTCCGCATTCTCTAGCCACATCTTCTCCCTCCCCGAATGCATCATTTCCATCTGCTTAACACCTTGTCTCTCCCCTTCCATCTTGTCTCAAAATCTTTCACCAGACATGTAAAGAAATTTAAATCCATTGATGTTCTCTCCCTTTGTCCGCTTCTTCCCCGTTTGGCATCCTCTTCCTTCAAAAGATTCTAAGAGCGCCGATTGTCTCATAACTTGATTGTTGTAGAATGCCTCATGACCGAACTTCACTTTGTTAATGATCCTTATCCCTTGCTTCATTTCCTTTCGAAGTTTTCCTCACGCTGAGTACTCCTTCATCCTGCTCTTCCTTCATTTCACTTTGCTTCCGCTCCTGCTCCCTTTTTTGCAACTCAAATTTTCAAACCCTTTCTTCTTCTCCTCAGCTCTTCTTCCCATTCTTGATCTCTCTTTAGTTCTTTCATAGACTTCCTCCCCGAATTTGTTGCAATCTCCACCTCTTTTCCCCTTGCCCCCATCTTGTTTTGTATGGAGAGAAGCATTTCCATGATTGCCCGGGGTTCTCTCATGGTCTCTAGAACTTTCCCTTTTCTTGAATGTTCCCACTCAGATGGGAGGAGAACTAGCTAAAGGGGGAAGAGAAATTCACTGGCTTCTTTCATCCCGCCCAGAGTGTCTCGCAAATGAGAAATTATTAATATCCGAGGAACTCTGTTCACTTCTTCTTCTCTGCATGTAACTTCTCTCCCGTTTTAACTCGCACTCTTTTTCTTTCTGGTTTCTCGTCCCTACTCACCCCTCACAATAAGAGTGGTGGTCGTACCTATCAAGAACCTATGATAACTCAAGAACTCAAAAGGAAAGGAAAGAGATAAAGTTTGGGGGAGTTTAATTTGGGAAAGGCTAAAGAGATGTACAGAGGAGGTGAAAGAAGAAAGATCTAAGACAGAAAAATACAAAAATAAAGAGTTAAAAGAATAGTTTTGCCTCAGGGCCTAACTCTCTCGAATAATTAAGTTCTTAGTGTTTCTGCACTCCTAGTACCCTAATACACTCATCCTCAGAATGGGCTACTAACCCAAAGTTCGCTAAGATGTTAGAAAGCCTAAAAAGACAAAAACAAAGGCCAATTTCAAGGTGATTAGAGAGAAATTTCCCAAGTTAGAATTACGTGTAAGAGAATTGGGAGCATACAAATTTTGAAAAGAAGAAATTGTAGTATCCCAAACACAGTCTGGGTCAACATACAGAGCAGAGCTAAAGTGGGGCTGAGGGAGAAAAGAAAAAGAGTTTTGGGTAATCTCACCATAAAATTCCATTCCATCTCACCCCTTACCCGAGCCTAATATTGCAAGCCCAAAAAGACCCGATTGATTTTGAAGGTTGGAATCATCTACATTGCATAACATTATGAAAAACCAAAGATATTTTCGGACTTTAATAATAGCTTGAGAAAAACCTCCGTGAGATTTGACTAAATCTAATACAAAATTGAAGGATTAATAATTCGCACACACACACAACAAGACTTTGAATAATGAACTGCTTATATATTAGTTTATCAGTGATTTTGTGAAAATAGAAGCATACCATACTTCCATTCAGATTTTAAACTCCAAGACTTTGAAATAATAGCATATTTTTTAAACCTATCTAAAAAATGTCCTTTAAGTTTAAAATTGAATAATACTTAAACAAAACACAAATGTCCTTTTTGTTTGAGGGACAAACAATTTTCTTTTTCTTCGTTTGAGTATTGCCAAAATTTTAAGTTGGGGAGTTTGATTTGTTTAAAAGTCATCTCTTTAACAGTTCATTTTTCGTTGGTTTTCGCTAAAATTGAATAATTAATACAGAAATTATGAAGAAACTCACCAATTTGTCACACAGCAGAAGGAAGCAAGAAAGAAGAAAAAGCAAAGAGAAAAATGCGTAAACAAGCGATAAAATACAACGAATGATGAGCAGAAATGAAAGCAACCCAGCCAGTCGTTGATGCGCTGTAACTGACAACGCCAAAGTCACGGACCGCGAAGATTGAAGAGAATTTGATGCGGTGTCGCGGCGTTATAACACAAACAAAGAAAGAAAGAGTTAGCAAGAATGACGCCTTATAAGAAGACCGATATCGCATGGTCAACAACTGCGGTTATGAGCATAGATTCTGAACGTTCCACACTCAAGAGAGATTCAACCCAAGGCTTCAATCGAGATTTGGATGTCACTGGCACGATCGGCGACACCCGCTCGCTGAGCACGCCATTGAAGATTTGATGTCACATGGCAGAATTGAGGGTCACACATCGACGCAACCAGTTAAGGCAAAAGTGGTGAGACTTCGTTCTGGCGCTCCGCGCGATAATATCCACGTCGCACATCAAGAACAAACCACGAAGATCACAGCGATCGAACGGATGTTACGATGGGCGCCGTGATCTTACGTGATCACGTTATCAACTGAACTCTGCATATAAGACGGTGTCATACATATCCATCAACATAAGATAATTTTAGTTTAATGTCACATGAGAGATTCACGTCGCCATGAAGAGAGTTCCAGGCTGCAACTGATGTTAATTTTAACTCAATCCAAATCACGCGATGTTATTGGGATTAAACAACCGGAAAACTTATAAATGGATGAATATCTGCAGCCTTACTTACAATAAGCGCCACGCACAGAAGGTCCGATCGCCAGTGTTTCACTTTTTTATTTTTTATTTTCATTTTACTCCATCGTCTTATATTTTACTGATGCCCCTATTCTATCTTCCTCTCAAATCCTCCAATCCCGACGTTATTGTTCTGAGCCTGGCTCAATACGACTTAACCCCTTCAAATTTACCACCTGAATGTCAGTCCACAAACTGAATCTGACTGTTTCACTTAAACTACGCTGATCTCATGATCCAGATAACTGCTTGTATCGCATCTCAAAGAATCTGAGGAACCACCAACATGAACCACATAGTCTGACTTTATCTTCCAGTCCTTCAAACAATTTGTTAATTCTCGCCAATTTGAATTCATTCTGCCTCGGGCTTATTGTCTGTGGATCCACTGATCAAATTTCTGACTGCCAAGATTTGTGTCATTACTCCACTGGGCGAGGTCCCTCTGAGCGATGGTAAGATTCTGAGAGTAACGCATGGCATCGCATGGCACAACTCGCTACAGAGTATCTCAGCTGTAAGTTCACTAGATAAATCCTTCTCACTGGAAATCCAAGAACGAGTTAATGACTGATCATCAAACCCACAACTAATCCCAGCAGAAGAAGAGATCTAATCATATAAAATGATCTCATTCCCACTAAGGAGAAAACTAGTTGTATATATCCATTTGACCTATGTAACCTGATTATGTTGATAAATTCAATAAATGGTATGGAAGTATCACAGTATGAGTACTGTATCTGATTATGAAGTCCCTTTATATAGTTATTCAATTTCAGATTCAGAGAATCCAGCCATGTAAATTAGATAATGAAATGAGTGTGAGATCCAATGCACTATAAAAAGCCTCTGACAAATTTTTAAACTTTAGATAATCAAGAAATCTTTCACTTTAATTAACCAGAACGATAGTTTATTGGTAGCCATTTTATTTCGATGTTCTAAGATAATTGATTCAAAGATTCGTTTCTCATTAAGAAATCATTTTTCTTTCTTATTCTTTATCCAAATTGCTATTATTTGTTATTTCCCTCTTGACTTAAATTCGTTATTCAAACGCTCGATCCATTATCATTTTTTATCATCCAAATATATGAAACGATAGTCGTGAGTTTATTTCAAAATTTTATATCTCGTGATCATATTCGACTTAAATCCTAATTTATCATCGTTTAATCAATTATAATTTCGTGCATCAAAACCAATACAAATTAAATTGTTTTTACTCTAAGAGATTTTTGGTTATGATGATAAGGATATCAACAAGTCAGATGGCAATCGTTGCCTGGATTAGTTAATAGTCCTTGGGTAATCGTGTCATAAATTTGTATATGTATTTTGGTCTTCACAACAAGTTTTATGGCGATTTTATTGTCGGGATTAGATAATAGTCCTTGGTGATAATGTCATGAAATTTGTGCAAACACGCTTTGGTCGCATTTCCATCGAGTACATACGCTGAATAAAGAAAATCGGGTGATATCCCAACATGAAGTTCGGGAGTTTATTGTAAAGAAATCACAAGGAGGCGCAGCATGAGTAAAAAGGAAAAGAGCATTGTGACCCTGAACCTAAAATCCATCCTTCCCACTAATCGCCTAAGCCTAATATGTCTAAAAGACTGACGATTCAAAGGTTGAATTACCTACATTAGTGGAGGTCAATATGAACAACAAGCTTATGGAGTTTGAAAAATCAGAAAAAATATCAAAACTGTGAACATCCTCTAAGGGTTAATTGACTCACATGCTTACGAAAAATAATCACATTTCAAGATCACTTAACTATACCGTTTGTAAAACAATTTCAACAATTTGCCTTTGTGCTACTAGAGAAAAGTAAAAACTAACTTTGACTTAGTGCAGCCAAACAATATTAAAAGAATGCAATTTCTAGTCTTTCAATTAAATTAGTTGCAACTGCAGAACTGAACAGAAAAATGTCCTTTTGTTTGAGGACAAACAAATCTTTCTTTTTCTTTGCTTGGGGACAAGCAAAATTTCAAGTTTGGGGGAGTTTGATGAGCTTAAAAGTCATCTATTTTCGTAGTCCCTTTTTCTTGATTACTTTTATATAAAAAGACCACTACTATATGCGTGAATTCGGAATAAACTTCACCAAATTTCTCAAAAGAGAGAATCTAAAAGAAAGCAAACTGCGTAAAAAGGAGCGTATCGTGGGCCGAGCTGAATCGTATAATTGGTCAAGCAGGTGGCAAAGAAGAACGACGTGATAAAAGATGAAAGGACTAGACGCTGCTGGCTTTGACAACAATCAAAATGCGTATTCAGGTTGCATCAGTGAAGCTCTAGTCGCAAATGAAGCTTAATTGAAAATAAAATGAGATGGGAGTGAAAGAAACTCAAAGTTAAACAAACTGTATGGGAGTGAAAGAAACTCAAGTTAAGCAACCAGGGTGAAGAAGAAGAAGACCGAAATGTGGCGACATTTGGATGCGATCGCGACATCAACAACGCATCGAGCGATCCCGCGATATCGACGCAAGGAGAAAGTTGGCCGGCGATAACAGACCACGAGAAGATAAGATTCGGTGACCTTTTGGTTGTCGCGACATCAGTCGCAGACTTGAATTCGCGACAATGATTGTACAGAATGGAAGTAGCGACAACGCAGCTGTCAGCGACGCCGATTCTGCGAAGGACCGGAAGATTCCAGCGGCCATTCGATGGTATCGCGGTCGGTTCAATGAGAAGAGGTGGCAGCCGAATCAGGCTGTCGCGACACCGTCGCAAAGATATGTGACCTGCGAGAGGCTCCTGCTGACGAGGAATTTGAAGAGGTCGCGATGGGGGCTCGATCGCGGCGATGTCGATCTACTAGGCGGATAACTAAAGTCAAAAATGCCTTCGAAGTGGGGCCAACTTGAGGAACCTATAAATATCACGGTTGCAAAGAAGATATGGCGAGGCGACGAAAGAGAGATCGGGTTGAAATGCTGCGCTTTATTTTTCTTTTCTTTTCTTTTATTTTTCTTTCGTTTTTCTTTTGATTTTATTTTAGATTAGAATATTTTGTATTTTCGTTCTAATTTGGATTGACGTTAGTATGAGATTTAGGCGAATCTGATTTATATTTCTTAATTGCTGTCGGATTTGTTTGATTTCAGTGAGGTACAGGTCGAACACCAGTTTCCGATTCTGATTGTTTTCTTCAACAAGCCAATGTATGGTATAATCGGTAATTTAGAAACCAGCTTCCATTGAATTGGCGTTCTGTGCTCGAAATTATACTCTGCTGATCATTTATTCATTCTTTGAACTGAATATTAAATGAAGCTTTTGGTTTGTGTTTCTGCAGTGATCCAACTTGATCTCACATTACCACCACTTGAGATTGTTTCTAAACTCAGTTGCAGGAGGCCTCAGGTGACTCTGAGAAGGCATTCACGAGTAAGACTAATTTGGGAAAATTATCTGAACTTTGATATTGTGATCTAATGTGCTCTGTATACTTAAATCCAATACATCCTCTTTCTCGTATGTGTAGAGAATGAGTTGAGTGAGTTGATAATTCTGTATCTCTGAGGAGAGTTCTACCTCAATTCGAGATAGTGAATTCGATCCCAGTGTTAACAGGATCTGTCAGGAAAAGTAAAGTGTTCTAATTTTGAGGCAGTAACAGTCTGATGCAAACCTCTTAGCTAATGACTATCCCCAAGACTGAGTTTTGGATCCATATTTATTGGTATGAAGTATTGAAAAATCACATGAACAGGCTACTGTTGAGTAGTTTATCTAACCTCTTCAAGAAGATGCCCGGTGAGATGATGAAACATGGGGTTCGGAAGATAATTTTCAACTATCATTTCCTTGGACTAGTTTTAAATCTTGGTTAAAATTAGAGAACGAAATTACATTCTGAGATACATGGAATTGATTCTTCACGACCAGCTATTGATATTGCCTTTACATACATTGTTGAGTCTAAAATTTGTTAATATAACATTTCAATATTCCTTCATTTTGTTATTATTCATTTCTTTTACTTCATTATTTTGAGCTTGCAAAACAAATTCCAAGATCTGTGTAAGTCAGGGATAGTATGGAGCTTAAGTAGTTGGGGTAGTTGATTGAAAAATTCTTGAGATCTCTGTGGGATCGATATCAGAACTTAAATCAATTTTCTTGTTGATCATTGCACTTGCGTTATAAGGATCAAAACCCGCAAAATAACACTCTTTATGAAAAATCTTTTAATAATTTATAACTAAAAACTATTTCCGAGTTTAATGGTTTTATTACTGGGGATTAGACAATAGTCCTTTTGTAATAAGTCATAAATTTGAATAGGTGTTTTTGATCCATATCAATTCATAGATCTTAATTACGACAAGTTTTTATAAATGTGATTTTGAGGATTAGACAATAGTCGCTGGTAATTGTTATGAACTTGTGAACATACTGCGATCTGTTCATCCATGAGTTTTTATAGGCGTGGATTGCCGGAGGATTAGATAATATTCCTTTGGTGATAACTCCCAAGCAACGCTTTGTTTACTGCCATTAACTTGATAGCCTTGCATCTCAATGAATCTTAACATGCAGACCTGTATCTCTCGCTTATTGGTCCGCTCCCAATGTGCTCAATGTGATGGACTGTTTTCTTGCATGAAAGTTCCCTCCGAAGTATGGCTTTAATCTTTGTGCATTCACCTTAAAACGTCCCTTCTCGAGATGCATGACCTTCACTTTGCCATAGGGAAAAATCTGAGTGACTGTAAATGGTCCAGACCATCTTGACTTCAATTTCCCTAGAAAAAGTTTAAGTCTAGAGTTAAATAGAAGAACTTGCTGACCCAGCTCAAACTCTTTCCTCTGATACTTATCAGCAAGATTTTGTCTTTTCTTTGTATATTCTTGAGTTCTCATAAACTCATTCTTTGGAGCCTCTAACTCCTTGGTTGCAATGACACTTCTCTAAGTGTTTTTATCTATATTAAGTTGCCTAGTCGCCTAGTATGCTTTATTTTCTAACTCCACGGGCAAGTGACAAGCTTTCCATAAACTAACCAGAATGGCGACATTGCCAATGGTGTCTTAAATGCAGTCATATAGACCCAGAGTGCATCATCTATCTTTCTACCCCAGTACTTTTTGAACCTATTAACTGTCTTCTCCAAGATAGACTTTATTTCTTGGTTTGACACGCCGACAGCCGATGGTTTGTGGATGGTAGGCTAATGTGTGGTGACTAACCGTGTTTCAAACACGTGCTCGTACGCCCAGTATAGAGTGAGTCCCGTTTATGTCGGCTTTTCATTAATTGTGCCCGAATTGGGTGAAGATGTATAAGGAACTTCTTCCCTACTCTCTCTCTCATCATTGTATGCGTGGTATTCTTCCACCATTTTGAGACGTGATCTTGCTAAGGATATTATTTTCAAATGAAGGGGAAAGGTCTATAAAGTTCTATCCCCATATATCGAATAACTCCGCTTCTAGGATGGTGCCGCTAGCGGTTGCTTTCGTTCCTTTTTTGATATGCTCTCCATTCTTTGGCATTTATCACAGGTAGACATGAATTTGTGAGCATCCTTGGTTGTGGGCTAGTAGAACCACAGTGATACCTTGGCAAGCGTCTCTGACCCTAAGGTACTCCTCACATGCTAGAGTGTGACAATGGTTTAGTATACTTTCCATTTCCTCCTCCGGCACACATCTTCTAATTACATGATCAACATAGTGCTTATATAGAATAAGCTCCTCCCAATAATATTGCTTCAAGTGCACAAAGAACCTCTTTCTTTACTGATAGTTGAACTCTGGTGGGATCACTTTAGCTACCAGATAATTCACATAATCGAAAAACCATGGCATTGACCAGTGCAGTTTCAGAGTTTGTTCGGCGATCTCAAATTATTTGAACCTCCTTAATAGGTCCCTCTAAACGCGAGAGATGGTCTGCCAGTAAGTTTTCGATCCCTTTCTTATCCTTTATCTCCATATAAAACTCTTGTAATAGTAGTACCCATCTAATCAGTCTTGGCTTAGCATCCTTCTTAGCCATTAGGTACTTTATAGCCGAGTGGTCAGTATACACTATTTCCTATAAGGTATGGTTGGAACTTGTCAAATGCAAACACAATTGCTAAAAGCTTTTTTTTCTATTGTCGCATAATTCAATTGTGTGTCATTCAAGGTTATGCTTGGATAGTAGATGACGTGAAATATTCTCTCCTACTGGCCCGATGTGCCCTATTGCAAAGTTTCTTGCATCGCATTAGCTCCAATGGAGTCCAGTCAGGTGATCTTTAGAATCAATGCAGAAATTAATTTCTCCTTCATAATCGAAAATGCTTGCATGCACTATTCATCAGAAGAGAAGCACAAAGTACCTTGAGCTAGAAGATTTGATGTGGCTTGACTATTTGGAGAAATCATGATGAATCTCCTATAGGAGCCACATGCCTAGAAACTTCTTATCCTCTTTCAGAAGATGGGGGTGACTTCTCTATCGTTCAAAATCTTCCACTTTGTCTACCTCAATTCCTCTTGCAGAAATCTTGTGCCCAAGTACTATGCCTTCCTTCCCCATGAAGTGGCATTTCTCCCAGTTTAGCACTAGATTAGTTTTTCCACATCTCATTAAAGCATTTCTCAAATTTTCAAGACAATTATCAAATGACCTCCCTAGAACCGAGAAGTCATCCATGAACACCTTAATGGTCTTTTCTACCATGTCTGAAAATATGGCCATCATGCATCGTTGAAATGTGCCAGGTGAGTTGCATAACCCAAATGGAATCCACCTGAACGCAAAAGTACCATAGGGGCATGTGAAAGTAGTTTTCTCCTAGTCTTCTGATGCTATGGTGATTTGGTTGTAGCCCGAATAACCAAGCCAGGAAATGGTAGTACTCGTACCACGCCGGCTGGCAACATCTAATCCATAAATGGAAGTGGGAAGTGGTATTTTCTAGTTGCCAGTAACAGATAGTCCATGCGAATTCTCCATCCGATCCAGCATTCTAAAAGGAGCTTAATGCATTTGTTCTCTATGTAATTATGTGTCCCTCGTTTCTTAGGCACTACATCATTTGAACACAGGAAATATTAAATGGGATGAATTACTCACCGCATCTAACCACTTCAATATCTTTTTTCTTACCACCTCCTTCATGGTCGGATTGAGTCTTCTTTAGGCCTCCATCGAAGGCTTGTGACCATCTTCCAGCAGAATCCGATGCATGCACATGGAGGGGCAGATTCCCTTCAAATCTACTAGAGACCACCCAATAGCATTTTTGTGGTCTCAAAGTACTCTCAAGAGTTTCTTTTCTTCTACTGCTATTAAGGATGTATAGATAATCACTGGTAAAGTTGAGGATTGCCCCACATACCTTAAATGATTAGGTAATGGCTTTTTCTCTACTTGTGGTAGTTTTGCAAATGAGAGCACTAATTTTTGCGTATTCTCTCCTAAAGGCTCGTAGTACTTTCTTCTATTAGGCTCAAAGGAGTCCATCAATATCTCATACCCCTCAGCTTCTTTGCATAATTCTGCCTACTCACCCTGCACAAGGCTAGTCTCCAAAAGATCGGTCAGGCCGCTTTGGCTAGACACTATAGCCTCCACTGCCTCAACCATAAAACATGAATCACTTTTTGCTGGGTGGCGTATGACATCAAACATGATGAACTTGACCTCATCGTCTTAAACTCTTAGTTTCAGTTCCCCTCATTGTACATCGATCATGGCTCTACCAGTTGCCAGAAACAACCTACCCAATATGATGGGTATCTCCCCGTCTTCCTCCATATCCAACACTATAAAATCAAATTTGCAAAAGATAGACATGCTATAACTAATTACATCATCTATCTTCCTTGGATGCTTGATGATGCATCGATAGTGAAAATGCCAGTTGAGTTTTAACCACTGGTCTGTCGTCTGAATATGGATAAAGAGATGAGATTAATGTTTCAAGTCACATAGGCTCTCTAAGTTAATTCCCTATCTTGCATGGGATTGTAAAACTGCCCAGATCCTTCAGTTTCTACGGTAGCTTTCTTTAAAGAATAGCGCTACACTCCTCGGTTAGGTTTATTGTCTCATAATCTGTTAACCGTCTCATCTTCGACAATATATCCTTCATGAATTTAACATAACTAGGCATCTGTTCAAGTGTGTCCACGAAAGGGATATTGATGTGCAGTTTTTTAAATACCTCCATGAACTTGGTAAACTGCTTGTCCAGCATATTCTTCTTCAAGCGTTAGGGAAACGGGATTGGTGGAGTGGGCTCATCCATATCTGCATGTTTCTCATTCTCTTTCTTTTATTCTTTCCTTTCTATCGACTTCTCTTATTGGGGTTGCTTTCCGTGCATCTGTTCTTTCTGCCTTGTCTGATGCACTCCTCGGTTTGCTTACATTTTTAATGGTGGCGATCTGGTGTTCAGTTCTCTACCACCCTTTGCAGTGATGGCTTGCTGCATCATCTTTTATCTTCTAGATTCTTTCTAGTTGCTTTGAGTACAGAGAACCACATTTGCCTCCAGTCAACAAAGTGGCCATCTGGCCTATATGCACCTCAAAATTTCTCAATTGTGCTGCCTGGTTATTCAATTTGGGTTGACTTGTTTTGAATATTAGCCTTAGTTTCATCATAAAGGCGTGTAGAGTTATCTGAGCTAAGTTCTTCTTCCAAGTCTACCTTCTTCTCTTATAGCGGTTTGCTTATTTATGTGGTGGTGGCATATTGCTTATGATTATTTCTCTATCCGTAGTCGATTATTAAAGTCATCCTGGTTTCAAAGCTGTTGGCTCCATTTGTTAGTTGGCATTCCATAGTGTTGAGTTGTCCTTTACAAGATTCGCATATCTCTCAAGGTTAGTTTGAATAGCATTGGCGCCTTGTTGTTCACCATAGGCTGTTTGAGCGACTTGACATGGGTGACCAAATTGCTAAGCACATTTGTGTCCACACCTCCCACAACCTTCCTTGCTACTACCCTATCCTTGGGCCATTGGTTACTATTAGTTGCCATGTCTTCTAGGATCCCAAAGGCCTGATCAATGGTCTTCTTCATCAATGCACCCTTAGTTGAATCATCTATCACTGTCCGGGTGGGATTGCTTAGTTCGTTGTAAAATGTATGCACTTGCATCCACCTAGTCAACCTGTGGTGAGAGCATCTCCTCAACAATTCATGAAACATCTCCTAAGATTCAGCTAAATTCTCCCCCTCCATCTGTCTGAAGGTGTTAATCTTCTGCATCAGCTGTGTAATTTTTGAAGAGGGAAAGAACTTGGTCAGAAACTTCTGCACCAAATCATTCCATGAGGTAATGGAGTTTGGTGGTTGGCTCGTCAACCAATGTTTGGCCTTGTCGCTCAGCGATAATGGGAACAATCTCAGTTTGAGAGCTTCATCTGTCACTCCATTGTATTTGATCCTATTGCATACCTCTATCAAGTTTGTCAAATGTATGTTCGGATTCTCACTTGCCAACCCATGAAACTGAATGTTCTGAAGTGCATGATGAGTCACTGTTTTCAACTCAAAGTTGTTAGCTTGGGGCCGGTCTTCTTATAGCAAACTGAACAACTGTAGGTGGTAGAGCGAACTCCTCAAGCTGCATATGAGGGTCATCTGACTATATAAATGGTATGGGGGCATTATTCCTACCATTATTCCCATTGTATCCCCCTTGCGACTCATTCCACTCATGGCCTTGATCCCGCTCTTCCTGATTCTACATGGTTGCTTGATGTCTCACTTGTGCTTCTTTATGCTCTCTACGTAGTCTATTTGCGGTTCTTTTTGGCTTTGGATAAAAAGGAAGTAGTTCACCTTGACCCTGTCTTTGCATGCATGTAGATTAGCATCCCTGAAACCACAAACAAACAACAGTAGAGACCAAGTCACAAGCACTAATGTAAATTGAATAAAAGAAAAAAAATAATCCAAAGTAGTATCCAAGTGCATTTTTGTCAATATCAACAAAAATACTTCTCCCCGGCAACAACGCCAAAAACTTGAAAAGCGCTAAATAGATGTATAAATTTTTATTAAGATGTAGGCCCATACGTGCAAGTATATGCGTCGAGTTTACGTAGTATAATGGCTAGTTAAGTGTCGTCCCACAAGGAGAAGGGTGTTGATTCCTGAATTGACGCTTTAAATATTATTTGGACCTATAATTGTAGTGACTTCCAATCAATCACCAAGAAAACTAATCCTAAGATGTTTGTTAAATCAATTGATTAAAACTAGGGTTTTGCCTTCACCTGCCACACTCGATGGATTTAAACCTAAGTAGATTGATACGTCGGTATATTAAAGATTCATCTTTGGCGGGTTGATCATGCCTACAAAATATTCTCTCTCGAGATATATTGGCTTATCTCGCTAGTAGGGTGTATTGCATCCCTGCCTTAACCCTAGACTCCGAAATGCTTAAATGTTTAAAACCTAAGTGCCACACTTGGAATCAAGATATCTTTATTCATTGATTGACCAAGTGTTGCTTTATTCATATCCTTGGGGGTCATCATCTCTCGATCTCAGACTCCCAACAAAAATATGCCAATGCTGGCCAAACACTACCATGTAATAAGGTATAGAAATAGAGCAAGACGAGATGAAATCAATACATATACTGAATGAAACCGAATTAACAATTAGTCCATTTGAGTGTAGTGAAGCTACGTCAAAACCCTAGAAACAAAACTAGAACATTGTGGTATTCGATTTTGACCATGAATTTAGAATCATTAAGTCTTTGAGAGAGAGGAATAAAGAACTAGGGTGAACATGATGTATCGATCCAAGCACTCTGTCGTCCCTTTCTTCCGATTGTCAACCTTTGTGTTACGAGCACGTGTCCGCCTCTTACCAACTTTATTCATGAACTACCAAGTCTTGTTTATGGCTCTTACCACATTTTTCCCGGTATGCGTAATGGTGAGCTTTCTTCGGCCCGCTGCAATGAGCAGTGTTGCCAGCTATAGCGGTTGCTTGATTAGTACCCAAAAAGTGCTATTTTGAGCCCTATTGAAGATAGGTTTTTAGTGCTTTTTGTGTACTAATCATATTAATTAAGCCAATTGACACGTGTAGGTCACTTTGGTACTAATGATTGTATTTTGAGGCTGTTTGTGGTAGTTTTTGCAGGTTTCATAAACCTATCCTACCATATCAAGCTAAGCATATCGAAGTTGAGCTAATTTACACCGAGTTCATTGATTTATATTCGATTACATCAAGCCGGGAATGAAGAAATTGAAGATGAAACAAGCTGATCTGAGGTTGGACTTATGCGGGATCTTGACGAGAAGAAGACAAGAAATTTCGCTAGAATAGCGAAATTTTCGCATTAACTCTTGAGAATTTTCTCGTGTAGCGGAAATTTTAGCTATGTAGTGTGGCCAAGCTACATGAGTGAATTCGCTATATAGCGAAATTCCACCTATAGGCGGCAGTAGAAACGCGGGTGTATCAAAATGAATGCTTTAAATGCGTGAGTGCAGCGTATTGGTAATATAGTGTACTTAAAGTACGGGATGTCGATCCACGGGGGAAAGGTAAATTGAATACAAAGGTTACGCACTAGGACAATAGCTATCTAAATAAAAGGTTTTTAGGATAAAATCAAATAAGGAAACTATAACTAAGTAATTGATTCTAGTGAATTAATGGTGTTGGCGCCTAGGGTTAAATCGCCCCCTATCACGTTCAATGGATTACTTTCCTAAAGATAGTGTTACTCAATATATTTGTAATATGTCAATTGGCGAGGTGATCTTGTTTCACGAGATATCTCTCTCGAGGTATATCCACTTTATCTCATGAATAGAATCAGTATATCTCTATCTCGACTCGGTGATAGAAATGCTTAAATGTTCTAACCCGAGATACCACGCTTAGGTTCGAATATCTCTGATAACAGTCGACTAAAGGCTACTCTACTGGATCCTGAATACCCTCATCTCTTTCGAATCTCCCGGATCTCAGTGTGCTTATGCTAACATTGGCCAGATGTTATCATATAATTGAAATACAGGTATAGAGTAGATATGACAAATTAATAACAATTGAATAACATGAAATATCAAACTTTAATCCATTGTTCGTGACAGGGTTTGATGTAACCCTAGAAAGAGATCTAGAACATAATGAAATAAAAGATGAAAGTGTTTAATAAGGAAAACATTGTTCTAAGATCCGAGAAAATATACAAATGAAAAGCATTTACAATTCAGGGCACTTCCTCGAAATCAGTGTCACTCTACTCTCGAAACCCGTGCCTCTGTTCTTGCGCCTCCCGATCTGCTTGATTTCTGAGCCCTAATTTGCTTTTAATGATGAAGCAGTTTTTATTTGACGTCCTTGTGGCATTGCGGCGTCGCGGCGTGGTGGCCCGATCGCGGCGATGGGGGCGTCGCGGCGTGAGGCGTCCTGGCGATGGGGGCGTCGCGACGTGTGGTACTTCGCCCGATTCCCCATTTGCTCCAAAATGCTACCGTTCGCTGCTCTTTCACCTCCCGATGCTCACCTTCCTGAAAAGGCATCTACTTTCATTATTCTATCCCACAAAAAACTATAAAATTACTCTAAAATAAACGATAAAATGTAGTAGCGAGAAGTATAATATGAGTGTTTAAGGCACTCATCACCTAAACTTAGTTTCTTCTTGTCCTCAAGCAGAGCGGGCTCTAGATAGGACCTACCCAGACACCATGCAACTAACACTAGGAACGGTGATGCATGAAAGAGTAGGGGATCGAGTGGTAGACTCACATACCTTTGTTTTGCTTTCGATGTTCATTGAAGACATGCGGATGTTTGACTTTTCGGTAAATTCGATTGAGATAGGTGGCCCGACTAGTTGCATCAAATCCCATGGTGTTCGATAGCCTTTCCCAAATCCACACATGTCTTTATAATTGAATGACCTCAGGGATATGCTTAGGTCAGATACCTGACTTAAAGCTCAACCCACCTATTAGGAAGAACTAGACAAAGGATAAGGCAGCACCCATTATTTATGTTCACATACTAAAAATGTCCTGTGTGCAAAACAAAATGGAAGAAGACCTAGTGCCCGAAGTTTTAAGCCAGGAGTGTTCTGGCAGCGAGAGGATCCATTGGTGACTCCCACCCGAGTTGGTTAAAGGAACGGTATTCAATTCCTTCAAACTTCTGAACACTCCAGTGTCAGCGGCCTAGGTTGCGTGAATGATCCATCTTACATCCCCGTAGCGGGCCGGTGAAGTCAATGACTCCGGCCGGTTGGCTCGGGCGTGGGCTTTGATAGGCCCCTCGGGTGTGCCGGGTTAGATTGGATGATCAAAACATTCTTATGCATATACCTATTATTATTATTATTATTATTATTATTATTATTATTATTTTTTGTCATATTTCTTTTTCTTTTTCTCTTTTTCTATTGTTTTTGTATTTTCTCTTTTTGGTTGGGGCTCGATGGCAATCCTCTTTTGTTTAGGTGTCTCATCACTCAAATAGTTCGAATCTCCCAGGTTGATCGAACTTTAGTAGTTAGTTCGGCACTTATGCATACTACGAAGTCACTAGTGTGTGAGTGCGATAGGGTTTTTGGCAGTTTCTTGACTGCCGGGATTGATTCACTAACCCTTTTCAACTATTCAATTTACTTACCGAGCATCAATCAAATGTATGCATTTGAACAAGTTTATAGTGAACTCAATCCAAAATTGATCCTCAATTTTCAACATGGCACAAATGTATGCAATTACTACATGCAAAAATGTCCTGAAATATAATCAAACAACTAACACATGACTCATGGACATGAAAATGCTATGTAAAATAAACTAAAAACAAAACACACTAATATACGAAACACAATAAAAATACGACACACTACTAAAACCAAAACTTAATAAACACAACACAAAACATGGTACCCGATCACCAACTCCCTCCCCCGAACAAAGATCGGTGTCCCCAGCGGCCAAAATAAACATGAAGTGCGGAGACTCCCCTTTGAATATCGGCTGCGGTGGAGAGGCGGTGGTGGATGGTGAAAAGCCAAGAGGCGTATTTGGGCACATAGGCTGGCTGCGTCGTGGGAATGATGGCTGATTGGCGGGCGTAGCATATCGTGCCTTGAAGCCTCCGTGTCTGTGTAGCGAGGACTCGGTGCTCTGGGTCTCATCGGAAAGCATCAGCAGCTCAGTGTATGACCTTGCCGGGTCCTCAAAGATGCAGTGAAGGATATGAGTGGCGCGCTGTGGGCTGGCCCCGGGGAGAGTGGAGTGGGCGTGGGGCGGTGGTGGAGGTGGCTGGGACCGGGGCCCGGCGAGTCTCCTGGGATCGCCCGGGATCCATAACGAGCCGTCTCATAAAGCTCGTCCTCGTCAGGAACTCGTGAGCTGAATCGTGGGTCCCCTCGGGTTAGCGGGACACCGGTGTGTCCCGCTTGGCGGATATAGCTTTATAGGGTGAAGCAGAGAGTGTCGGTGTCGTCGAAGGGCACCCGGCTTGTTTGCACAAGCCAAATATCCCGAGAAAGGGTGTCGGGTTCATTTCCCCATCACCGGTTGTGGAGGATCGCATCCTCTATAACGCCTACATCGAATGGTATATCTTGGATAATGGCACGATTAGCGGGGAGCGGTGGGCGGTCGCCTCATACGCGTCGTCGTCGGGATAAGAGCGAAGTGATGAAATGGTGCCAAACCTTGGAGATGTAGGCGAATGCTTGGCGCGAGTGTTCGCATGGCGGCACTATTTATCCTCCACTCACTCCTGGCCTTTGGTCAATACGCGAATGACCTCATGGTAGTCGGGATGCTCGCGGAGGCGATCGAAGAGATTTACGTTGGGACATGTTCTAGGCCGTAGAAATGATCGAGCTCATGGCGAAGTCGACCAATACACCCCGCACCCTGACCTTTTTGAGGACATGGGAGGCGAGGTTGGCGTAAAATTCGCGCACTACATCATCGCCGCTGGACGAGGGGTTGGCATAAGGCACGCCATCCGCAGTCATGAATTGTCTTTGCGGGAGAAATACGTCGGGGTGAGTAAAACCCCTTCTCCCCTTGATGGAAGGGCGATTTTTGTGGATGCCGGCTTGATCGGCGGCACTCGCATTTAAACCTCGAGGGTGAATGTGGGAGTTGGGTCCTCAGTAGTGGAAGGCTCGCAGCGACGATTTTGCCCTCTTGCGAACCTATTAACCTAGGAAAATTAGACACAATGTGTGCATGACCAAACAACTAATAACTACCTAAGGACTCAAAACACTGGTAGACCAGGCCCCTAATGGAACCTGGCTGCCAATGAGGGCCCTCTTGTGCCCCGAACTAGAATCTCTTTGGTCTACATGAAAGCTTATATTGGACACTGAGACTCTTTGTGCGAGAGCTAGAATCGGGTACGAGTGGTAGGGATGCCACTCTGACCAAGCGGCCAATGAGAGGGTGACTTACGGTGATCGCGGCGGTGGAGTGTCTCAGGCGGTGAATGGGTGCTCAGAAACGGGGTCGGTGAAGGCTGGGATCTGGGGGCTGGGGTTTAGGTAGATACGGTGAAGGTGTGAGAAATGGGCCATTCTTGGGCTAAAAGCGAGGGCCACGCGTCGCGCGTCGCGGGGTGACGTCAGCGGCGTGAGTATAACCAGCGGCGTGGCGGGCGCTGGTGTCTCACGTCGCGGCGGTGACGGAGGGTATATTTAATCCGTCAGCGACGTGAAATTTCACATCGCGATGACAGACGAGGGGCTTTACAGTTTGGCGTCGCACAGCGTGAGAATACACGTCCGCGACAGTGACGGGAGTGTGAAAATGAGCGTCGCGGCCGGCGGGGCGAGGGGGGAGGGGAGGAGGAGCGTGTGTGTGATGTGTCCGTCTCGCGTGGCGGCTGGCGCGTGGCCGGCGAAGCTTTCAAGCCAGCGCCCGCGCCTTGTAGCGCGCGCGCGCCGCGCCTTTGCCACGGCGGCGTGAAATCTGCCTCGCACATGGCGTATAGAAAAAATGGCGTTGCTGACGTGAAATCACGTCGACGTGTGAGAAAGATCTCAGAAATTTTATATCTGACACCCCAATTTCCAAGAACTCCACTTTACTCCAGCTTCATGGACTTTGAGACACTCTTGCAAACACCCATTACCTACTCTTAGGCTCTTGAAATTAAACCCGACCAAGCGAAACAGATCATTAGATATTCAGAAATCAGAATGCAAAGAAAACAACAATGTTGAAAACTTAAAAAGCAAAGTTTTAGAACACTTGGGTTGCCTCCCAAGACGCTATGTTTAATGTGATTGCTTTCAGCGACCACTGAATCTCAATGTGTTCGGGAACTAAGCGCCATGTGATCATTGATTACACTTCATCTGCGGTTGTCAAAGGATGATTGTCTTGTCTGCGGGAAGTCGCCTCCATGAATCGGTTTCAAGCGTTGTGTGGCGACTGTGAATGTGCCTTTTTCAGGATGTGAAACTTCTGCTCCACCATATGAAAAGACCTTTATTCTTAGTGAAAGGCGGGACAGCGAGACTTGATTTCCGAGGAAAAAGTTTTAGTCGGGAATTGAATAGAAGGACTTGTTGTCCGGCCATGAATTCCTTTCTAGTGATGTGTTTGTCGTGCCAAGCTTTAGTCTTTTCCTTATAGATGCGGGCGTTTTCATATGCTTCGTTTCTGAACTCATCTAGCTCACTGAGTTGGAGTAGTCGTTTTTCACCGGCCCGATATCTTTGTCCGTGTTTAGTTGTCGGGTGAAGTCGATAGGCTCGATGCTCCAATTCCCTTTGGAAGATGACGGGCTTTACCATACAGGAGTACGAGCGGAGACATGCCCAAAGGAGTTTTAAATGCGGTGCGTGGTATGCCCAGACGCATCGTCTATCTTTTTAGACCAATCTTTCCTGGAACTGTTGACAGTTTTCTCGAGAATGTACTTGATTTCGCGATTGGATACCTCTGCTTGTCCGTTTGATTGTGGGTGATATGCAAGAGATGTACGATGGCGTACCCCATACTTTTGCAACACCTTATCGATTACCTTATTGCAGAAATGAGTACACCAATATCTGCATCAGTTAAAAACTGAAAGTGCCAAAGCGTCACATTTCTATATTAACTGCTTGCGAGATTGAGCCACCACCTTGGCATCATTGGTGCGTGCGGAATTGCTTCCACCCCACTTTGAGACATAATCTACGCGACAAAATCCTTAAAAAGTTGTTTGTCACGATGCGGGAAATGGTCCCATGGCTCGATCCCCATAAATCAACTACCACCTCAAGATGGGATGCATGGGTGGCTGTCCTTTCTAGAATGTTCCCGTTCGTTGACATTTGTCGCAAGTGGAAGCGAATTGGTGAAACATCTTTAAATAGGAAGGCCCGATAAAAACCCGGTATGCGAACCTTGGCTGCTGCTGTTCTCTACGGCCACCAAGTGTCCACCACCGCGGTAGAGTGACAATGGTTCGAGAATACTATGCATTTCATCTTGGGCACACATCTCCCTTATCACTTGATCAGCCTGATATCTGTAGAAATTAGCTCTTCCCAATAGTAGTGTTTAAGGTGTGCGAAAACCTCTTCTTCTTTGATAGTTAAACTGCAGAATCACCTTGGCAGCGAATAAGTTACATAATCGCAAACCCGAGGAGGCCTTGCCTTCTTGTCCTTAGCCCGCGGACCTGCGATGCAGGTCGTCATTCAGAACATCATCTCTGGCCCGCTTCCCGGTCGCGAAGGTGAATTACGCCACTAAATTTTTGATTGCCCTTCTTGTCCTTGATTTCTACGTCGAACTCTTACCTTGAGAAGGACCCACCAGGATCAATCACGGGTTTGCGTCTTTCTTGGTAAGTATTGATACTTAATAGTAGAATATTCGATGTGCACAGCGACTTTGTTTATGTCGAATATGGCTGAACTATGAAAGCGAAACCCGATGGCCAATAGTTCTTTCTCGGTAATTAGCGCCAATTAGGTTGAGCGTCATTCAAAGTCACGCACATAGTAAATCACACGAAAGATTTTCTCTAGTTTACGCCACCCCAATCTTTGCTCAATTGCATAATTAAACATCACGCATCCCAGCTCAGGCTGGAAAAGACCAATGCGGGCTACAACAATAGGAAGGCGAGATCAACTTATTCTTCAATACAGTAAAAGCATGCGCATTGGGAGTCAAATTCGAATGGGATCCCCTGGACTAACAAATTGGGTGATGGATTTCGCAATGTGAAATCTTTGATAAACGCCTATAAAATCCGGCCTTAACAGAAAACTTGGATCCCTTTCCACGGAAAGAGGTGGAGGTAACTTCTCAATTCTTGCCCTATCTACCTCACCATCCTCTTTACCGCGGAGATCCGTGTCCAAGAACAATACCCTCTTGTACCATGAAATGACACTTCTCCCAATTGAGTACCAAATTGGTTTCTTCACATCTTGCGAGTACAGCTCTCAAATTTGCTAGACAATTGTCAAATGAATTTCCCATTACTGAGAAATCGTCCATGAAAATCTCAATCGTCTTCTCTACCATGTCAGAGAATATGGCCATCATGCATCGCTGAAAAGTACCCGAAGCATTGCATAGTCCAAAGGGCATCCGCCGGAAAGCGAATGTACCATAAGGGCAAGTGAAAGTTGTCACTCTCTGGTCTTGGTGTATTTATAGCGATTTAGTTTATGTAGGAATATCCATCAAAAAGCAATAACAAATCGTACCCGGCTAATCGTTCAATACAGTCTAGAAATGGCGATGGAAAGTGATCTTTTTCAGTGGCCTTGTTCGACTCTATAGTCAATACAAATTCTCACGGAGTCAGCGACTGCCAGCTTAGCCAGGATGTCATTTGATCGATGTGATTGTTCCTCGCTTCTTTGGCATACTTGAAACTGAGGAAACGCCATGTTATGCGAATGGGGTAAATCACTGATATCTAACCATTTTAGAACTTCTTTCGAGACTACTTTGGCTAATTGCCGGATTGACCTCCTCTGGCGCTTCCCGAGGGCTTGGCGTATCTTTGCCAATGCAATACAGTTGCACATACACATGAAGAAGTGGGACCTTGCCGGAGTGGCTGAGACCATCCAGAGTGCTTGTTTGTGCTCGCGAAGGAGCCCTCTAATAGCCTGCTTCCTCCATTTCAGTTAGGGATGATGAGATATTCACGAGTAGCGTATAGATTCTACCCCAGTGGTGTATGCATACTTCAAATGGCTAGGTAGAGGTTTTGTTCCATCTTGGGTGGTTGCTCGATTGATGGGCTAGTTTGGTCTTAACCCTTGGCCTAGCAATTGAAGTATTTCCTTCTATTGTCCCCGAAAGAATCCATCCATGCGTATTCGCCGCCTCGTCATACGGGTTCTCGAATCGTTAGCGGTAGGCTGGTCTCGAAAGTCGGTGAGACCACTTTGGCTAGACACTATAGCCCTCTACTATATCAACCATTAAGCACGTATCACTTTCTGTGGGTGTCTCCCTTTGCCTCGAAGACATTGAATTTACTTCTTCTTCTTGTACTCTTAGTTTCGGGTTCGCCCTGCGCATCAATCATTGCCTGTAGGTTGCTAGAAAAAGGTCACACTTGAGATCATCGGTATTTCTTTATCTTCCTCCATATAAAACTATAATCTGCTAGAAAGACCAAACTTATTAGACCTTTACTAAGACATCTTCTATTATCCCTCTCAGTGTTTCAAGATCACATCATGGTGAGTATTGTGGTCGAGACGGGCTTCTCACAATCCCAACGCTTTAGATTGATGAGGGCATAAGATTAATCTTTGTCACCCAAATCACCACAGCGCTCTCGAATCGCATTTCCAATTGTGCACGGGATAGTGGCTTGCACGGGTCTTTAAGCTTACAGCGGTAGCTTCCTGCGAATGATGCTTGCATTCCTCGGTTAGGATTTGCGTCTCGAAATCACGCTAATCTTCTATATACGAGGACAAAATGTCTTTCATGAACTTTACATAGCTGGGCATTTGCTTTCTGGGGGCATCGCAAATGGGATGTTTATATGCGACTTTTGAAAACATCTATGAACTTCGTGGTGCTTGTCAGGTTATGTTTCTTGAGGCTTAGGGTGTGGAGTAGGAAGCGGTATGCGGCCTTTGCTTCACTAGGGTCTCTGCTGTTGTTTCTCCACAGTTGTTCTTTGAGCGCATCATCTTTACGTTACGGTACGTGTAGTCTCCTGGAGTCTCTAGCGCTCTCTGATGGGGGTTGCACTTGTGATTCAATTCTCTCCACTTCTCGGCGTGGCCCAGCTAACGTGCTCATTCCGTCTCTTCTTGGGTTTACCTCTTGAATTGCTCGCGAGAGAACCAGTTGCCTTCGTAAGTAAGCTTGCCATTTGGCCCATTGTGCCTCAAACTCCTTATTTATCTTTCCTTGATTGTTCTGCTTAGATTTGTTCTTCTTTGCATGTTCGCCTTAGTCTCATTCATAAACGCGGAATGCGAAGTTAACATCTGTGCTAGAGCTTGCTCTAAATCCAGCTTCTTTTTCGGGGTGGTTCATTGCTTTCAGTTCGATTAGCGTATTGTTGATTGTTCCGCCATCCATACCCTTGGTTGTTTGGTGTCTGGTTACGATTATTCGCCATCCTTGTCCACGATTCGATTACGGTATTTGTTACCCGCCACGGTCCTTGGCTGGCGTGATTGATGATTCAAACCTCCATACGTCTTTGGGCTTGCTCCAGCGTAAGGTTTCTTGGTGACATTCTACACTACTATCTTTGTCCTCCACGGAATTCACACAACTCCCATGGGGTGAATTACGTATAACATCATCTTTGTTCCCACTATTTGCCTATTTAGGCTGTTTAGTCGGTGAGCCACATAGATTTGCAGTTGTTGAGGACTTCATTGTGCAATGCCACCGCAGGTGTTTACTAGTGTAGCCTTCTCTCTAGGCCTTGATTAGTGTTGGTTCTGCCGACATCTTCCAGTATCTCATGCGCTGATCTGTGGTTTTCACTCCATCAAGTGATCCTCGGTGGGGCATCTATCATTGTTCGGTTGTATTTCTCGGACCATTGTAGAAGGTGTGGACTTGCATCCATCTGATTAGTCGGTGGTGAGGACACTTCCGCAATAATTCATGGAACTGTGTCCATGCCTACCGCCAAGTTCTCCCCCTCTGGTGTTAGAGCGTATTTGATCTCTTGCACAAGTTGTGCAATCTTCGAAGGTGGAAAGAACTTGGTCAGAAACTTTTGTACCAACTCGTTCCATGTAGTAATGGAGTCTGGTGGCTGACTAGTTAGCCAATGTTTGGCTCTATCCCCGAGTGAGAGTGGGAATAACCGTAATCTTAGAGCTTCTTCAGTGACTCCGTTGTACTTAATGGTATCGCAAACTTCGAGGAAGTTAGTCAAATGCATGTTCGGATTCTCATGGGGTAATCCGTAGAGCAGATGTGCGGAGTATACATCTTGTGGCCGACTTCAATTAAATTGTTTGCTTGAATTGGCGCGGCCGTGCGATGTTATCTAATTCGCTGACGGTGGTAAACAAACTCATCTAATAGCATGTAAGGGTCGTGCGGTTGTATAAATGGCACGGCGCTTGGTTCCTATTTACGCTTCTCTGTGGTTGGTTGTTCAACGCCGAAATCTTGTTGCGGTGTTTTCCATGACTGTGAAGTTCTACTCGTTATGTTCCTACGTTCTCGGCGCTAATACGTGCGAGTCTTTACGGCTCGGGATCACACAAGTGTTGATTAATTCGATTTTCTTTGTGCATGTACTCCCACTTTGAGGCTTTGTCTTGCAATAACACGAACTAACAAAACCCAATTACCAGCACTTGTAAAAATAACAAAAGTAAAGAAAAATTCAGAATATTATCTATGTGCTCACTTCTCTATATCAATTTGCAAACCTTTCCCAGACGGCGCTAAAACTTGACGAGGCAGCGCGGTGTATAAAATGAATGCCTAATCTTGCATAAGTGCACGCGCTGGCCCCAAGTAATATAGTGTCTTAAAGTAGGATATGATCCACGGGGAAAGGTGGTCGAATACAAAGGTTACGCTTTTGAATGATATCTAAATAAGGATTTTAGGATAAAAATCAAATAAGGAAACTATAACTAAGCGAGTGATTCTAGTGAATTGTGGGTGGTAGCGCCTAGGGTTAAATCTCGCCCCCATCACGTTCAATGGATTTTTCCTAAAGATAGTGTTACTCGATATATTTGTAATATGTCAATTGTGAGTGATCTTGTTTGAGATATCCTCTCTCGAATATATCAGCTATCTAGAATAAGATCCAGTATATCTCTATCTCGGCTTCGGTATTTCGAAATGCTTAAATGTTCTTGAGATACCACCTTGAGGTTCGAATATCTCAATACTTAGAATCAACTAATTTCTCTACCGGATCCCTGAATACCCTCATCTCTCGAATCTCGGATCTCCAGTGTGCTTATGCTAACATTGGCTGGATGATATCATATAATTGAAATACAGGTATAGAGTAGATATGACAAATTAATAACAATTGAATAACATGAAATATCAAACTTTAATCCATTGTTCGTGACAGGGTTTGATGTAACCCTAGAAAGAGATCTAGAACATAATGAAATAAAAGGTAGTGTTTAATAAGGAAAACATTGTTCTAAGATCGAAAATATCACGAAAAATGGCGTTACATTCAGGGCGCTTCCGCCGAAATCGGTGTCACTCTTGCTCGAAACCCGTGCCTCTGTCGTGCTCACTCGATGCAGCGATTTAGCCACAATTTGCTTTTAATGATGAGGCGGTTTTCGGTGACGTCGCGGCGTAAGCGAAAGCGCGTAACGGCGATGGGGGCGTCGCGGCGTGAGAACGTCCGCGGCGGTGGGACATCGCGGCGTGGCCAGTGCCTATCGCCTTGTTCCCATTTGCTCCAAAATCTGCTTCGTTCGCTGCTTCTTTTCACGTCAATGCTCCTGCATTCCGCAAAGAGCATCTACTCAGTATTCTAGTCACAAAAACTATAAAATTACTCTAAAATAAACAGTAAAATGTAGACTGACGCGAGTATAATATGAGTGTTTAAGGCACTCATCAATAGCGAAATGTGCTGCTTTGTGTTTTTGTTTTCCAACGACCCCGTTTTGATTAATTCCATCTCTACCCTCATTGTAATGATACTATTTAGGATAGATTGGTATTTTCACCTTTTTGTAAGGCTATATAAGCCATCTTATGAACATTTTGTAACCTAACTTTGATCTAAGGCATTTTTCATTCACATTTTGTTCTCGGATCTCAATTTGCTCTCTTCTCTCTCTTCTTTTTCTCTACTTTCTGCATTTATGAACCACACCGCTTTGAGATTGACAACTCAAAGGATGTTTTGCTAAAGCCGCTAAACCTTGAAGAGGAGGGTTGCTAGGTTGGTTGATGTGGTTTGCTGGTGTTGATCTGTTTTTCATGACGCAGGTACTGCGTATTTATGTTCCAAACTTTCAAAACTAGGGTTAAAAGCTATTTGATGTGCTTTCACTTGAGTGATACTTGGCATGCTTTATGGGTTCGAGTGTATTCTTAATGGTAGATCTGCCCGACATCCATTAAGATATCGTTCTGAGCCAGCAGAGTAGGGTTAAATCTTGATTTCAGCAAGGGACATTAAATTAGCAGTAAATGCTATGTTTCAAAAGGAATGTTACTAAGGGTTGGTTTTAAAGTTAAAAATCCGAGTTTGGAAATGACTATATGTCATTTGTTAATACGAGAAATAACTTGAGGACCTTGCAACCCTATCATACCAAACTAGTGGCCCGAAACTTCAAGGTCTTCTTTTTACATTTTATTTTGAATTACTTTCAGTTAACATAGTGACAACAACAACACTTTTTACACAAATCCGAAATCCAAATAAAAGCCTCACCATTTTCAATCATTATACAAATCCTTTGTAAGACGAAAACCCATCCCAGGGTTCGATCCTAGAGCCACTATGCTGCAGTAGTTCTACTACGGCGTTAGGAGAGCAGGTATAAATTTTGTTGATCGAAGCCCTATTGTAGCGCGAATCCAAATGGGGCCGGATTGCCGGGGGATGGTGCCCGAACTACAGATGATGAGTTGATGAGTACTTGTAATCCTCGTTACAAGTATTGGTGACCATTTAAACCTTTTTGAATTTCATTGTTTAGAATTTCAAGTTTTTTTACTTAGCAGTCATTTTATTTTCTTCTTTCTTGACCTTTTTGTGACCACATTGTTGTTCTTTGCTTTGTCTCTTTTTGTTTCCGCGGGGTGTTTATGCACCTTTGGGATAGAGGTATGTCGGGTGGTGCAAAGAGTTAGTACACCAAGCTAAAGACAAGGTTGTGGGGGAGTCGGTGTACACAGTGAGCAAATGGAAACCCTACCTGAAGAACAGCAAAGTCAGCAAGGAGTCCCAAAGAATCCTACATCATATAAGTCAATGAGGGACCACATACACCCTCTAGTGATTGCCTTCTGCATATGTCATCCACACCATGATGAAATGGCGGTGAGACCCTATCTGGTACTTTGTACCCACTTTTCATGGAATGGAGAATGAAAATTCATATATGCATATCAAGGGAGTTCGAGGAAGTTTGCACAACTTTTAAAGAGGTATGCACGACATGGACCTGCTCAGCGAAAGCTTATTTCCATTGACTTAACGAAAATAGAGTTAAGATTTGGCTCAATTCATTGAAGCCAAGAACAATTAGAAATTAGGCGATCTTCAAAATTTGAATTTTTACGATAATTTTTCAATACAACCAAGATAGCAGTTTGAAGGAAAATCTACCATCGCACACTTGGCCTACGATAATGTGAGAAGTTATCGGTGTTGGGAGGGTTCATGGAACCATCGATGCATGCCCACACCATATTTTTGATACATGGATGCTTGTGAATCATTTCTATATGATGATATGTCTCCCAACCACATGAAGCAACTTCATGAAATATGTGTGGAGGGACTTTTGAGAGCAAGCACCGGATAGGAATGGACTTTTGAACTATGGCGGCCCCGAGAACCTCCAGGGCATAGGATGAACCCAGTCGAGAGTGGGAAAGAGTAGGGCATTCAACCCACCAAAGGGGAGGCCTTTATGAACTTTACGAAGACACGGAGATGAAAGCAAAACAGACCCCTTTGACTCGACGGTTGGAGGAGCTTGAAATGTGAAATCGACATGAAGTCTGGCTTGATGAATGAATTACTGCGTCTACCATTTCATTTTAATTTTTAAGTCAGTAGCCGTCACAGGAGCAACGTCATTAGTTCCTTCGAGTGAGGACTTAATGCAAGGAAACAGCCCTTATGTCTTGGTCAAAATAAGCCACCTACAAATGTCCTTGTAAGCCTTACTTATAACCCCAATTGGAGGAATCATTCGAACCTATCATGGAAGCAAAACCCCCTGCGTATGCTCCCCGGGAAGCAGCGACTAGCGGTTATCCACTGGCCTGATACTTGGCGACCTCCACCTTCTTCTCTGTTGGCTTGAAATTCACAATTTAAGCAAAGTAATTTAGGTACGCTGTGGAGGAACAAAAATTGTTGAATGTTCAAACGATCAAAAAGTGAGAAGCGATGAGAAACACAACATTAAAGTCAAGCGGGTAGCCATTCGAAGTCTCGACAAATGGCAACAACTACCAGATTCCATTTCAGAGGTTATTTAACCCGGCGGCGAGATTTAAAGGAAATTCCTTCGGACACAACAAAATCCGAGGAATGCATGAGGTAGGCTCACGCGGTGATCTATCTGAGGTGATGAAGTCAAACTGGTAGTGACTTTGAGAAGTGGTGCGGGGCGAGACCGGCGGTCGGCACCAACCAAGAAACCACACGATTGTTGGCAGACCACGGAGGAGAACAACCGGCGACGGGGAAGAGGTGAAACATGGGTTTACCCTCCTTTCCCCCTGAGCACTTTGAAAAAGGAAAAATTCGAGTTGACCCAGGGTGGAAATTTTAGAATCTTGTGTGAAGTGAAAGTTAACATCCCTCTCATAGTATGATCGAAGACAAGTCCCCACGTGTAAAATTTTGAAGGATTATGCACGGTGAAAGAGGCTTTAATGTGAATAAAAGGCCTTTTTACCGACAGTGAAGATATATTATTAGTCTGGGACTCTGTGAAGTATAAAAGTCCACGAGGATTGTCCCTCACGATCTCGTGAGACACATAAGGGGCGGCACTTGTGTGGAAAAGGCATTGCTAGATTTGGGGGAAAGTGTAAATCTATTGCCTTTTTCCATGTACAAGCAGCTTGGTTTGGGAGAACTGAAGCCCTTTATCCACTTGTCTCAGGCGTGGGTCTATTAAAATACCAAAAGGACCGTGAGGATGTTCTAATACAAGTGGAAAAATTCTATTATCCAGTGGATTTTGTCGTACTTGACACCGAGCCAGTTGCAGTGGGGACCAACCATGTACCCATCATATTGGGAAGGCCATTCTTGGCTACTTCGAATGCCATTATAAATTTTCGAAATGGGGTTATGCAACTCACCTTTGGGAACATGACTTTTGAACTCAATATCTTCCACTTGAGTAAAAGGCATATGCAACCAGTGGAGGATGACTATGAAGAAGTCTGCATAATAGATACAATTCTTGAAGAACGAGCTAATGAGCAGCACGTGCAAGATGTGCTAAACCCCGAGGGATTATGCGAGGTGCCTTGAAGACAGTAGGGAACCTCAAATGCATGAGCTGAGTGCGGGGAGTCTTTGGAAAAAAGGTGGAAATTCTACCTCTATTAGTGGAGAAGAGGAAAGGAATCTTAACAATTTGGATCTCAAACCCCTGCACGTGATTAAAATATGCATTTTTGGAAAAAAATAAACAGTGTCCAGTTGTAATATCGTCATTGCTGACCACTCCACAGGAAGACAATCTGCTGCACCTCCTCAAGATGAACAAGCAAGCTTTGGGGTGGAAAATTTCCGATTTAAAAGGCATCAGCCCAACAATTTGCACCCATCACATTTATTTAGAAGAAGAGTCAAAAGCTGTTAGGCAGCCATAGAGGAGATTGAATCCTCACATGCAGGAGGTAGTTCACATTGAAGTCTTGAAGTTTCTGTCAAGCCGGTATCATTTACCTAATATCTGATAGCACTTGGGTAAGCCCATCCCAAGTGGTGCCCGAAGGGAATCGAGGGTGACAACGTAAAGTAAAGGGTGAGGATGTGTCTGCCCTTACCCACTTGGTTGGAAGGTATGCATAGATTACAAGAGTCTCAATGCAGTAACAAGAAAATATCATTTTCCACTGCCCTTCATTGATTAGCTTTTTGAGAGAGTTTCTGGGCACCAATTCTATTGCTTTTTAGATGGGTATTCAGGGTACCTTCAGATAGTGATCGCACCAGAGGATCAAGAAAAGACCACCTTTACTTGTCCATTTGGAACTTATGCTTACAAAAGGATGCCTTTTGGTCTTTGCAACGCCCTTGCCACCTTCCAGAGATGTATGCTTAGTATATTCAGCGATATGGTGGAGCGCATAATGGAAGTCTACATGGATGACATCCTTTGTATCTGGTGATTTTGAAGAATGATGTCGACTAACCTTGAAGGTACGTCTACGAGGAGGTGCGTTGAAAAATTTTGGTGCTTAGCGGGAGAAATGCATTTATGGTGAACCAAGGGATTGTGCTAGGGCATGTTATTTCCAGCAGGGGAATAGAAGTTGACAAGGAAAAAATTGAACTTATTTCCAAATTGCCTTCTCCAACAAATGTAAAAACAATTAGGCAATTCCTTAAGCCCCATGCGAGCTTCCGGGGAGATTTATCAAGGATTTCTCGAAGATTGCTAAGCCTTTATAAGTGCTCAGAAGATGCTAAATTGCTTGGGAAAGGGGCGTCGGAGGAGCTTTGAAGAGGCGGGTCCTATTTGACTCTTTGCACAATAGTAGAGCTTGGGTAACAGAGTGCTTGCTGCCACAGGGTGATGTGTGGGTGCAGAGCAGATCATTTGCTTATTACAGACAGTTCTTTGGACAAGAGAAGGTGGAAAACCTTATGTAGTCTATTATGCAAGCGAAACCTTGAATGAAGCACAAAGGAACTACACAACTAAAGAGAAAGAATTGTTGGCAGTGGTCTATGCCTTAGACAAATTTCGAGCATACTTGGTTGGGTCTGACATAGTCATTTTTACATATCATTCCACTTTGAAATATCTCCTAACCAAGAAAAATGCTAAGGCAAGACTCATCCGATGGGTTTCTTACGCGAGGAATTTAATTGCAAATTAAAGAACAAAAAGGGTAAGAGAATGTTGTGGCGGAGACCATCTTTCTAGATTAACCATAGCCCATGGCGCTCTGGCCCCCCCATCCGATAAATTTCTGAAAAATCTCTGTAATCTTTGTTGGAGAATGCTTCCTGGTATGCTCACATTGCCAATTTCCTAGCAACAGGAGAAATTCCAACTGATTGGAAAGAGCAAGATAGGAAGTATTTTTTCGCAAAGATTCATTCCTATTATTGGGAAGAACCTTTCTTGTTTAAATCTTGTACGGTCGGATAATTAGGAAGTGTGTGTGCACGAAGAAGAAGAAGCAGCCCGAGGGAATTCTAAGCCCGCTGCCGTAGCCGGTGCTGTGGTGGTCACTTTTCTTCTCGAGAGAAAACGACAATGTAGGTCTTTGCCGTCACGGTTTCTCTTGGCGCTCTCTTTTAAAGGAGGAAACCACCAAATAATGCGAGAGTATGTGATAGATGCTAAAGGCTCGGGAAATTGTCTCACCGTCATATGATGCCCCTAAACCCAATTTTAGTAGTTAAGCTATTTGATGTTTAGGGCATCGATTTCATAGACCACTTTCTCGTCATATGGGCATGCATACATATTGGTGGGGTAGACTTTGTATCCTAAATGGGGTTGAGGCAATCCTGCCAAAACCAATGACCACGGGAGTGGTGCTTTCAAATTCTTGAAAGAGAATGACATCTTTTGAGGGTTTGGGGTACGAAAGCCATTATTAGTGATGGGGGTTCACACTTCTATAACCAGCTTTAACCTCTGTGGCTAAATATGGTGTTAAACATAAAGTGGCTACCCCTTACCATCCTCAAATCAGTGGTCAAGTAGAGCTTGCTAACAGGGAGATAAAGACTATTCTAATGAAGGTGGTGAGCGATGAGAAAGGTGGTCCCTGAGGTACGCTTGATTCCTTTGTAGGCCTCTGAGAACCATAACTTTCAAAACGATTCTTGGAATGTCCCCTTATCGTTTGGTCTATGGAAAGGCATGCCATCTTCTAGTGGAAATCGAGTACAAAACATGGTCGGCAATCAAGAAGCTGAACATGGATTTAAGTAGGGCCGGGCTAAAAATATTTCTTGATTTCAATGAGTTGGAGGAACTACGAAATGGTGCCTACTTGAATTTCGAAGATTACGAGGAAAGATCGAAAAATGGCATGATCGGATGATAACTTGCAGAACACGAAAAGGGGACCATCCCTACTCTATGACTCCAAACTCCACCTTTTTCGAACGGCAAACTTAAATCGGATGGATTGGATCATTCATCATTCAGCCATTACCCCGAATGGCTGGTAGATTTGCTTTCGGCCAAAAGGATAATAGAGTGTTCAAGATTAAATGACGGAAGAGTGAAGCCCTATGCTGACACATTACAAGCAGGAGGAGATTCCCCTCCTTGATCCTCCATGACAGAAACGATCCTAGCCAGAGTTGAAGGTTTGGTCTCGACTGAGACAGCTAGCGACTCAAAATATTGTTCTTTTGAATGTTTTTTTAGTTTATTTTATTTTTAGTATTTTTATTTATTTTAGTTTTTAATTAAAACCTTGTTTTTTTTGAATTGTTGAGTTTAATATTTTATTTTACTTGTTATTTTATTTTATTTTATTTTATTTTTGTTTTTTTTTATTATTTGCAGGGTGGTGCAGGGCATAAATTTCGCTATAATAGCGAAATTTGGCCCAAATGCTGCGCCCCGAACACTATTAAAAAGCCCCCCATCGCGCAGCGACGATCCCTGCATTCCCACGCACTCCACTAAAACTACTGCAGTGAAACTGAGCTACCCACCCGCGCCCGAAACCCGTTTTGCCACGAACGCGCGCCCGCAGCGCCGCCGCGCGAGGCCCCGCTTCGGCCTCAACGCCGCACGACAATTGCCTATGGCGCGTATTGCCAGGGCCTCCTGCGCCTCCTGCGAGCACCGGCATCCGCTGCGGTCTTTGTGCTTCCCGCCATGGTGCACCCGGCGAGCCATCGTTAACCGACCCCGAGTCGGACCGTGCCGCACGGAGATGGTATTTGGCACATCGAGGTTCGCATGACGTTCGACTCGGGAGTGTCAGGCGCCTCACGCATTGGCTCATGATGCGGTTGTGATCTGCGAGTCGACCTCTGGCTTTGCAATTCCAAGGGCTCGGGGTTACGGGGCCCATCATGATATAACACCGGGTGGGACTTGCCCAGCTTCTCACGTGCATCAGTCACCACCCAGGGCCGCATTCAAGCGGGCTGGAGCATCTCGCGGGGAGTCTTCGTTTCCAGGTGGGCCCGAGCCTTCGCCTCCTCCCGGTTCTTTCGAGTTCATCACCTTAGTATCCCCATATTCGAGGATGGGCGTCGATGTGTGTTTTATTTGTGGCGATGCGAGGGAATGAATTGTCGTGCTAAGGACTTTCACGAGTGCTATGATAATATCACGGCGCGGCAGCGGACCCCGATTGGAGGTCGATACGGTTGGTCTAGAGGTATTCCTGCTTTGCCGTTTAGCCTCTCAGGCGATTTTTTCTATCTCGGGTGTTGCCAGTTTTATCACCACTATGACGATCCGGGGAGTGCCCCGTCCGTGCGACTCCGATTCGAGCATAGATGGTCGTCTTTGGATTCTACGAGCCTCGGATATCACTACTACTTTGGGCCTGCTAGTAGTTATGGCAAACTCCACAGATTATCGGCAATGGCCTCATCCATCGCCTAGAGAGATGATTCGCTCTCTCTCTCGAGATACTGCAGTCGGATCTATACTTTTATGCCGACAGCTTCCTCCCTTGAATGCTCCTCACGGGACCACGTGCTTGGTCCAATGTTCCCCACTTGCGGGCGTATTTATAGCGCGAGGAGGAGCTATTATCAAGGCTACGTACGGGATATGGGTGGTTGGTAAAGATGGAGGCTCAGTTTATGATTGCTACTTCGCTTGAGAGAAGGTTGACCCCTTGGAGACCTGGCTCGGGCGGAGGCTATTCCACTATTGATGCCGAGGTTACTATGCCATGTCTTGGAGCATCTTGGGTTCCCGGAGGAGCCACGTATAGAAAGTTGGCAGAGTTGTCCTCAGATCTTATTCTGTGAGCGGACCCTGTCTATGCCACTCTCATTTCTTCTACACCCACAAGAGAAGGTAGAGGATGATTTTGGAGGCCTGGGGATAGAGCAGCACTCCCGATGGTGGAGGTGGAGAGACCGGTTCGGGTGTTAATACGCCCCCGGTTCCCACCTCCAAGCGCGACTCCTCCACGAGACTCTGCAGGCCCGTCCTGCATCACCACGGCCCGGTGAGCACATCCTGTCACTTCAGAGTTTGCTCCAGTGTTTTTGGCAGATCTTGTCGCGCCTTGCTATGACCTCTTGCATCTTTAGCGGCTACTCTCGGACAACATTGGCGAGAGGATGGCCAATGAAGTCACTCTAATAAGTCTGAATCAGACTACATTCTCTCTGAGATACGAGAGCCATGGGTCTCCCACCCGATTCTGACGTAGAGCCTATACGATCCACTACTCATGGCCAGGTCGGTTGTTTTGGTCGGCTTGGCTATCAGTTTGGATGTGCTCGTGACCGCCCGCGGCGACTTGGATCCACCAACATCACCACCACCTGCTGGTCCAGGGTGAGTGGCACTTCCTTCTCTAAGCTTTCCTTTCCACTGGCAGTGAGGACGCGAGTTTATACTACTTTAGTTGGGGGGGGGAGTTAGCGTCGAGGAAGTGGCATTTCGCATCTCTTCCACTGTTTTGTTTTTATACTTGTTGTTTTTAGTTTTATCAGCGCCTGCTTGACTTGTATGGGGCCCATTTTGTTTGTATGTATTGCTTGATAGTAGGCGGTTGTTTATTCAATTCGGTATGTATGGTATTCCGGTTATGATAGCTTGTACTAGCCCTTTTTGGTTATATTAAAAACTTTATAGCGTGTTGCGTGTCTATTTTTATTGCCCATTTTATTTTATTGTTTTATTTTAATTAACTGCATATGTGCATAATGTTTGCCACTTTTAGTGTGATGAACTGGGCCTCTGAGGTGTCGACGTTAGAAGAAGTCTATGTGATTAAAATGGATAAACTGATTCATCTTGTTGGCATTGCTTTTGTCTCTTCACCTTTAGCTGTGCTCTCAAACGCGATTAGGTCTCATTGATGAAGCTAGGGGCAACATAAAACCCCTCTTACGATGCAAACCCTTGCCTAATTATGGATTTACTCTTGAATAGGTTGTGGACCCCCCTGCGTAGAAGGCGATGTCTTCCAAAAATAAAATAAGAAAAGAAAAAAGCAAAGAAAAGAAAATTGGCTTTGCCTTACCTTGAAACCCGAGCATGGTCCGAGGGTATATGGAAAACCTTTAAAGCGGGTGCCCTAAACCTTCACGTTCAGATCGCCCGACTTTGTGATCTATGCGGGTGGTTGGGTGAGTTTACTTTGTGAGTTGTAGGTCTTGGAGGCTGAAATCGTCGGTCAGGGGGTGAAACCTTTAGAGTTTGTGGTCGAAAGATCCTCATGGCTTGATGCCCTAAGGTTGGGAGTCGTCGGTTAATCCTTGTTACACGGACTTTGGTGAAGTAGAACCTTTAGCATTGCACCCTGCAATATAAAAAAAGAATATGTAATATGGGTGGAGTCCCCGATCTATTTAGGTTGTTAACACCTGAGGTTATGGCACTAGCTCGGTTGGGGGGGGAGAATGTACAGTTTCGTAGTTTATGATCGAGACTTTGTCGAATGAGCCCGTAGCTTTTTGTAGAAGAGCACGGTTCATGCCTCGAGGAGGGAGCTTGTTGATCGATCCAACGCGGTATAATTTTCGCAGCTCTTTGAGATGGTCTTAGCTTAGGTTTCATGATTCTCATCGCGAGGCTATGCATTACTTTACAGAAGCCTTTTTGACCTCACATGTTTTTTGTTCTCTCTACTTGTTGATAATTTCACAGTTTGCTAGGGACTAGCAATGTGTCGGTTGGGGGGTGTGATTAGTGCCCAAAAAGTGCTATTTTAAGCTCTATTTAAGATAGGTTTTGAGTGCTTTTTGTGTACTAATCATATTAATTATGCCAATTGACACGTGTATGTGCCTTTGGTACTAATGATTGTATTCAGAGGCTGTTTATGGTAGTTTTTGCAGGTTTCATAAACCTATCCTACCATATCAAGCTAAGCATATTGAAGTTGAGATTCGATTACATCAAGCCGGGAATGAAGAAATTGAAGATGAAATAAGCTAGATGCAGGCTGGATTATGCAGGATGCAAGCAGGAGAAGACAAGAAATTTCGCTAGAATAGCGAAATTTTCGCAATAATAGCAAAATTTTCGCAATTATAGCGAAATTTTCTTGCTATGTAGTGTAATTTCGCTACATAGCGAAATTTCGCTATATAGCAAAAATTTCACTGCATAGAGAAATTTTCGCAATAATAGCGAAAATTTCTCAATTATAGCTAAAATTTCACAATTATAGCGAAAATTTGTATGTAGTGCTGAATTCGCGTAGCGAGGAATTCAGCTATGATAGCGAGAATTTCGCTGCCTGTGAAATTCCCACCTATAGCGAAATGTGCTGCTTTGTGTTTTTGTGTACAAATGACCTCGTTTTGATTAATTCCATCTCTACCCTCACTGTAATGATACTATTTAGGATAGATCGGTATTTTAACCTTTTTCTAAGGCTATATAAGCCATCTTATGAACATTTTGTAACCTAACTTTGATCTAAGGCATTTTTCATTACGGCCCTTGTTCTCGGATCTCAGCTGCTCTCTTCTCTCTCCTCTTTCTCTCACTTTCTAGGCTGCCAAACACACCCTTTGAGGATTACAACTCAAAGGATGTTTTGCTAAAGCCTATAAACCTTGAAGAGGAGGGTTGCTAGGTTGGTTGATGTGGTTTGCTGGTGTTGATCTGTTTTTCATGACGCAGGTACTACGTATTTATGTTCCAAACTTTCAAAACTAGGGTTAAAATCTATTTGATGTACTTTCCTTGGTCAATACTTGGCATGCTTTATGGATTCAGTGTATTCTTAATGGTAGATACACTGACATCCATTAGATGTCGTTTACGAGCCATCGGGGGTAGGTTAAATGCTGAATTTCAACTTCTGGGACATTAAATGCTCAGTAAATGCTATGTTTCAAAGAGGAATGTTACTAAGGGTTGGTTTTTAAAGTTAAACAAAGATCCGGTTTTGGAAATGACTATATGTCATTTGCCTTAATGCGAGGAAATAACCCGAGGACACCTTTGCAACCCTATCATACCAAACTAATGGCCCAAAACTTCAAGGTCTTTTTTTTACATTTTATTTGAATTACTTTCAGTTAACATAGTGACAACAACAACACTTTTTACACAAATCCTAAATTCAAACAAAAGCCTCACCATTTTGAATCATTATACAAATCATCCATTTGTAGGCGAAAACCCATCACTGCCGATCCTAGAGCCACTATGCTGCGGTGGATTCTATAGTAGGAAAATTGAGTATAAATTTTGTTGATCCGAAACCCTATTGTGGCACTAATCATTGCTTGCTATAGAGGGGTCTTCTTCCACTGTCGCGGGTGACTCTTGCATATCAAAATACCCCTCACGGACATTGTAATGTATGACTCACCGGCTGCGTAGTTGGACCTTCATTGTAGTGGTACGCTATGTCAACAACCTTAACCATGGCGGTGATCTTTTCTTTCCTTTGCTTTAAATAGCATGCTTGCAACGGAACACATGAAATTTACTCAGAACATGCTTAAAAATAGTACGAAAAGCTTCTAAATGTAGGGAGCAACATATAAAATTAATAGTACTTTATAGCTCTCATCAACAATCCTTCTTGAAACCCAATCACTCTGGCGGAATTCATAATGAGGCTCATTAATTTCCCTCTCAAAAGCATTGCACACCCAAACCCACATTACATAGATAAGATGAAGAATATTAAAACATCATATTTCACACAAAGTGAAAGACTTTTAATGTGTATTACCTCAAACGAGTTTCTACGGTCTGCACTCCTCAACATGTTCAGACTTTACTTCTTCTTCTTCAAGCTCTACTCATTAAATCTATGATGAGAACTTCCAAAGCCTTGAACTTTTAGCACATGTAATTCACTCTTAGAAGTCTTGATAAGGTTGGATCATTATCTTAATATGACTCTAACTTTACCTTCTATTTTTTGTACTTGTCTTCAGTGGCATAACCAAGATTCGAGTGATTCGTGCCACAGTAGGGTGAGCGGAATCAACAAAATTTGTTTCCTATGTTCCTCCTACTGCCGTAGTCAAGCTCCTCACTGACATAGCCGGTCTAGGGTGGAGTACGGGGATGGGTTTTCATCCTATGAATGACTTGCATCGGTGTTGAAAATGGTGGGCTTTTAGTTTGGATTTTTAGTTTTTGTTCAAAGCGATTAAGGGGTTGTTTAGTTCTTGACTAAGCTATGTGTTTGGAAATAAGGTGTAGAAAGGTAACCTTGAAGGGGTTTAGGTCACTAACTTGATAACATGGGGAAAACAAGTGTCCTCGGGTTATATCCGCGTGTAGCAAGCAACCTGCCAAGTCAAACCTCATAGGATCTTTGTTTAACTAGAAAGCTAACCTAGAGTCACTCTATTTGAGGTCAACCGCAATTAACAGCCATTTTCTGCGACTCCTTTTCGGTTAAAGCCTAACACCAAACCTCATTTCGATGGCTACGTAAGGACCGTCTAAAGAATGCCGGTGCATCAGCTCAATAAGTATGCCTTTGTACCTAAAGCATAGTAAGTATTGGCCAAAGTAATGACATTAAATGGCATTAAACCTAGTTTGAAAAGTGGGAGCAATAAATCTGATACACAGCATTCAATACATGAGGACAACACACGGCTAAGGCTTAAGCTAGCCACCTTCCTCTTCAAAGGTATGAGGCTTGTGGCATCTTAAGTTGTCATCCTCGAGGGGGTGTTTGTGACTGAAATGAAGAAGAAAGAGAGAGAGAGAAAAGCAAACCTAAAATAGAAAGGCTGCAGAATTCTCCTTGAAATAAAGATTTATAGAGATTTACAAAATGATGGGGGCTTATATAGTCCGCGAAGTGAAGAAAATACGAAAGCCTAAAATATTGGCTCATACAAAGGGACAAGGAGGTAATACACGCAAAACGGGAGTGGGTTTGGCATTAATTACACAAAATTAACGGGGCGGGATTTTCGCTGTCACGGGGATAATTTCGTAGGATAGCGAGTACGAAGACGAAATGAGAACTTCGTAATGCACGGTGAGATTTCGCTAGCTAGCGTTTGCTAGCCTAGCGAAAAATGTGAAGATAGCGAAAATGGATTTCGCGAGGCACGTGATTTAGCTATAGCGAAATTTCGCTAGCCCTAGCGAAATTTCCCAATTTCGCTAGGATTGAGAAATTTTAGCTATGATTGCGAAATTTTCGCAATCCCAGCGAAATTTTCGCAATCATAGAGAAATTTCCTGGATTTGCACATGCCTCTTGTTTTGCCTACTACATCCTCCTTCATCATTTTGCCTTTAATTTCTCATTGTATCTTGATATTTTTGATGGCTGAATATAGTTTCAATCTTCATGGTTCAGCATATGTATCTCGTCCATCAAACTCGCATAGTGGCGAGGCATCTGAGACACAAATAGCGAAAATAACCTCGAGGAAATGGCATAAGAGTGATACTTAGTGGACATGAACACACTCAATTGGCTTAATTGATACGATTAGTGAGCAAAAAGCCTCCAAAACCTATCTCGAATAGGGCTCAAAGTAGCACTTGCGGGCACTAATGCACCCCAGCCATTGCGTTGCTAGTCCCTTAGCGAATCTTTGGCTTGACTCAAGGACATGCATGCAATGATTTCTCAAAAAGTTTATGGTTCAAAAAGTGTATGTACATATAAACATTACCTTTAAAATGAAAAATTGATACCAAGTTTGAAAACCGGCATGAGAGAACATAAACCATATAAGATTAAGTTTTAGGTCAACATCGGATCCATGGCTCTCAAACTTTGAGGTTTCCACCAAAAAGTCTGTGGTTCCTAATATCAAACGGTCGAGCCAATAAATTGCAAAGTATTCCCTCCCTAACCTAGCTCGCATAGCCTTAGGTGATGAAACGATAGAAGCATATGCTATTTATTTGTACTGGTCTGACCCTTAAATCGACTTCACCAAAGTGGGTATGGCGAGGGTACAGGTGACTCCCAACCAATTAAGGTTTAGGGCATCAAGCCATAAGGATCATTGGCCCACAAACTCTCAGGGCTTCACCCCCGGACTCCATTGACTTAGATTAAGCACCTCTGATACGCTAAACCCTACCCATTCACCCATGTAACGAACTCTAAGTCGATGACTCCCAACCAATTAAGGTTTAGGGCATCGGGCTTCAAAGGCTTTCGCCATATACCCCTCGGAGCGTGTTCGGGTTTCAAGGCAAAGTGTCACGACTTTTATTCTTTTTCTTTTTCTTCTTTTCTTTTTCTTTTTGCTTTTTCTTTTCTTTTCCTTTTTGGAAGACAACATTGGTCTTCATATATGGGTAACATAAACCTATCACGGGTTGCCAACATGCCTAAGGCCGGCTTTGCAAAGTGAAAGGAGGTATATAATTTCATAGCCTATTGGTACAATCTGATGTGCAGTGTGTGAATTAGCTTAAGGAGGAATGTTCAAGGTTGAAAATGTTAAAACTTCAATTGACCAAAAACTAACTCATGCATGGAATTGTTCTAACATTGAGGTAACATACAGGGTTTCACTTTTTCAATTAAAGGAAATTCAGTGTCAGATTCAAAAGCAATTCAATTGTTCAGTGAGAATAAAAATGAGATATACAAAATGGAGGCATAAGTGATATGCAAAAATAAAATAAACTATCAAATATCATTAAAAGCTTTTGATATAGCCAAAATGGCTAATTTTTATGCATAACAAAGCTAAACACACAAAAGTATCCTTGCCTATGGCTAATACTGAATCTGCAAGTAGTAGGCGGAGTTGATAATGCTAATATAGCTGTCACAAAAAACATGAAAAGAACACCAACCACCTGATCTTTGTGGTGGTGAGAGCAGTCTATGGCTAGCGTTGTTGCTGCCAACATATCCCAAAGATCTTTGTTTCTTTGCGATGGAGAAATCATCTCTGATGGAGCGTGCATAATACCCAAATGTGTCATGATCTGCTGTAGCATGGAGTGACAGTGACCCAAAGTGGCCTCAGCTCGAGCCAACCTCTGGTCCTGTGCTGCCTGGGTAGTGGCCAAAGAACATACAACATCTATAACAACAGCTATTCTCTCAGGCCGCGTGTATGTGCTGCAGAGAATCTTTATCTTTATGTAAGATCGGCCGGGAGTATCGGCCGGCGGGTGCGGATGTAGCATGTGGAGGGAGGAGATGGAGGGACATATGTGGGCTGGACTGCCTCTCTACCTCGGGCTCGAGGGGCATGCTCTCCCGTCACTGGCAGGTCCTGCACTCCGATCACGGTACCTCCTCCTGGTCCTGGCTGGCGGAGGAGAGAATATGGGCGTCGCATTGCTCTCTCCATCAAACGGGACTGGGGGGCATCTGATCCATTTCAATCAGGGCTCCTGCAGGAAAACCTAAGTGCTCCGGGACACAGCAAAAGCCGATCGCGACATCGAGAGAAAAAGGAATACTCGGCTCGGGCGAGGGCCCTTGCGGTGGACCTTGTCCTCGGCTGCCAGCAATTGTCGTCACCAACTGGAGGGTGGGCGATATCCCCGAGTGGTCTGGAGCTTTCCAAGATGGCACCTGCGTCACGTAGTGGCGAAGCGGAAACGGGGCTCGTCTGGCGGGTGGTCGATGAGAAGCATCGGCGTGTTGCCTCGGAATAGTTGATTCGTGCCACAGTAGGGTGAGCGGAATCAACAAAATTTATATCCTTAGTTTCTCCTACTTCCGTAGTCAAGCTACTGCAGTATAGTGGTTTAGGGTCGAACACGGGGATGGGTTTTCATCCTATGAATGACTGCATCGGGTGTTGTTGCAAATGGTGAGGCTTTTAGTTTGGATTTTTTGAATTTTGTTTAAAACGGGAGTTGTTTGTTCTTGAATAGCGTAAGCGAAAGTGAAGTGTAGAAAAGGTAACTTTGAGAAGGGGTTTAGGTCACTAGCTTGACAACATGGGGCTAACAAGTGTCTCAAGGGGTTCTATCCTCGCATTATGACAAGCAACCTATAATTAAGCCATAACGGATCTTTGTTTAACTAGAAAACCTAACCACTAGAATCACTCTTATTTTGAGTCAACACGGGTAATAACCATCTGACTCCTTTCGGTTTGAAACCCAACATTCAACTCTATTTCGGTGGCTAAGTAAAGGCCATCTAAAGAACTTGATACATCTAGCAATAAGTATACCTTTGTATCCTAAAGCATAGTAAGTATTGGCCAAAGCAATGACATTCAAATGATATTCGACTCTAGTTTGAGAAGATGGGAACCATGAATACGATTACTGTAGCGTTTAACACATGGGGACAACACCACGCGGCGCACAACCAAACTAGCTACCTTCCTCTTCAAAGCTAAGAGCTTAGCCAAGCATCTTGAGTTGCTCATCCTCAAGAAGGGTTGTTTGGTAGCCCTAGAAAATGAGAAGAAAGAGGAGAGAAGAGAGAAAAGCAAACCTAGCCTTGGAAGGCTGGAGATATTTATGATGTGCCAAGATTTCCTTAGGGTTACAAATTGGAGGGCTTATAGGCCCTTGATGTGTATGCGAAAATACAAGAAAGCCTAACATATTGGCTAATACAAGGGACAAGGAGGTAATAAACCAAAACAAGGTTGGTTGGCATTAATTACACAAAATGGCAGGCGGAGTTTCTCACATCAGGAGAATTTCGCTAGGATGGCGAAAATTTATAGCCCTAAGCGAGGCCCGATGCCTAGTGAGAGTGCACGAGATAGCGAGAAATCCCGAAGTATTTCGCTATGCGGATCGTTAAGCTAACTAGCGAAATTTCGTTAGCCTAGCGAGGAATTTTTGGGAATGGCGTGAAGAATTCGCTAATGGCGGTGTTTTGTTTCACATGGCGAATTTCGCCCCAACCTAGCGAGAATTTCTCATTCGCTAGCCTAAGCGAGGGATTTCTCAATTTCGCTAAGATGCGAAATTTTCTCTATATTCTTGAGAATTTTCGCAATCCAGTAAATTCTTGAAAATCTATAAGTATTCTGTAGGTTGCTACTGTTTTTCACTCCTTTTACCACTGCATATTCTCATATCTTGTATGTACAATTTTCATGCGAATTCTGACATGTTTGATGGTGGAAAATAGTTTGATCTTCATTGACAACACATCTCGATGCTCCAGATCCCAAGGTATGCAAGCACACTTGAAATATTAAAAATAACCTCTATCTGACATAAGTGATGCCAGTAAGTCAGAACACTTCAATTGGCTTCAGTGGGAGGAAGGCGGGAAGGCGGCGCAGTTAGTCATGTAAAAAGCACTCAAAACCTATCTTAATCTGGGGTACGAAAATAGCACTTTTGGGGTACTAATCACTTCAACCGAAAGCGTTGCTGATCATAGCAGCCTTTCAAAAACCTAAAAAGGAGGATCTGCATGGTGATTTTCAAAGTTTATGGTTCAAAAAAGGTGTATGTACAAATGGGCATTCTACTTCAAAATGAAGAATGAAACCAAGTTTGGCAGGCAGCCGAGAGACCCAGAAATTCCATGCAAGGCTGCAAATTTTTAGGTCAACTTGGGATCATGGTTCCCTCGCTTGAATTTCCACAAAGATCTAATGGTTTTGTTAGCCCTTGGCTTCAGTTAGGCCAATAAAGTGCAAGAATTACTTTTCCTTACGAGCTAGCTACGAGGCGTGGCTTTGGCGGTTGAACAACCTAGATAGGAAAATTTACGCTCTTGCTCTTTGTATTAAACTACATTGTGGGTGCAAATAAGCAAAACTTCAGTTTCACTTTAAAGTCTGTGTAAGCGGGTCCACCCGATAACGACTTCGGTAAGGTTTAAAGGCGTCAAAGCTGAAAGGATCACTTGACCACAAAGCTACGAGGCTTCACCGGGACTCATGGCTTCGAGAATCAGCACTACAATTCACTATACCCCTACTGCATTCACCGTGCGAACATAAGTCATTGTTTCCCAACCAATTAAGGCTTAGGGCATGAGACTTAAGGAAAGCTTTAGCCATATACCCCTCGGGCAGGTGCTCGGGTTTCCGGGCAAAGTGTCACGACTTTATTTTTGCACTCCTTTCTTTTCTTTTTCTTTTTCTTTTTCTTTTCTTTTCTTTGGAAGACTACATTCAGGTCTTCAAATGTGAAACCCAACCTATCTGAGTTTGCCAACAAACCTAAGGCCGGCACCTCAAAGTGAAAGGGGAATCTGATTTCCACAGGTCTATTGGTATAATCTGGTGTGTAGTGTGTGAATTAGCTCAAAGGGGAAATTTTCAAGTTGAGCATGTTGGACCTTCAACTGACCAAAAATTTACTCAAACATGAATTTGTTCTAGCATTAAGGCAACATGCAAGGCTTCAATTTTTCAATTAAAAATGATTGATTGTTCGATTAAAAGCGATTCAAATTTATTAGTTAGAATAAAAATGAATAAACAAAAATTGGCTCAAAAAGGTGATAAAAGTATAATCTTTTGTATATATATCTTGTATAGCTTTTGATATAGCCAAAAATGAAAAGCTAGTACATGCATATCAGCTAAACATACAAAGAATATCATTTTCTTATGGAATTTAATACATGATTCCTACACAAAATTAGAAGGCAGTTGATAATGCTAAAAACTATACAAAATCATAAAAAGAAACCTAACCACCTCCCCTTTGCTTGTGGTGGTGGTAGATGCATAGCTGGCTGGCTAGCTGCTTTGCTAACACATCAGCGAGGATCTTTGCGTGGTGGCTCGTCCCTTTGAGCGAGAACGCGTGGAAGACCCGGGTGAGTCATGATCTGGCGGAGCATGGAGCTGACGGTCCTCTGAGTGGCCTCGGCTGGTCTGCAATCTACGGTCTGTGCTGCACAGGTGGTGGCCAAGGAACATGTATCCATCACACACACCTTTATCTCTCGCGGCGGCATGAATGTACTTTCAAATTGAATCTTTGTACGAAGTAAGATGGGCGGGAGTATCATTTGCGAGCTGCTGAGTAGCATGTGGAGGGGAGGAGATGGAGGACATATGCGGATTTGGACTCCTCTCTACCTCGAGCTCGAGGGGCTCGCGTACGTCACCGTGGGGTCCTGCCCCTCTGGAGGCTGGAACCTCCTCTTTGTGAGTCCTGGCTGGCTGGAGGATAAATGATATGGGCATGACCATCGCTCTCTCCATCGGCAGCGGGACTGAGGGCTGCTCTCGTCTCTGCTTGGGGCTCCTTCGGGAATCCGAGTACTTGAGGACTGGCACGCATAGTAGCCTCGGCATCGGCGACGAGGAAGACTCGGCTCGAGGAGCGGGGTCTTCCGGTGGACCTTGTCGCGGAAATGTAATAGGGGAGGTCATCCTGACTCGAGGAGGGACTAAACCGGTATCCCTCGATATCCGTTAAGAAACCTCGAGGATGGCTCCCTCCCATTGTACATAATCTTTGTAAGCGGGGAATAAATTTAGTCCCCGAAGAGGTGATGAGCCCGATGGCATATGAAATTTGGGTTTGCCTCTGAGAAGAGCAACGGCCCGGTTGTGGTGTCTCGGACCGGAATGCGAGACCATCTCCCGGCCCGAGGAATTAGGATCGGGCGCCAATCTCGATAACCTGAATTAGGTGGCGGTATATGCGGGCTGGCTGTATGTCTGCCGGCTCTCGGTACTCTGGGCGATCGTGCATAGAGGCCGAGGAAGCTCGGGTGGACATTTGCTTCCCAGGGATGTCATCGAATGGGTAGAGGCTGCGGAACCACCCGGGAGTAATATCTTTACTCGGCCTCATAAATGGCAGCGAGTGGTCTTTCGATCGACCTCGTCGAATCCACGAATCACGGGATCGACCGTGTCTTGGACATCATAGTATGACTCCTGATGGAACTCTCTGCGGTGGAGCCGTACATTCCCCGGGATGGGGTTCCCGACGAACAACGACCTCCCCAGTGCAGGCGGGCGACAAGGCGGGCGATGATGTCGCCTCTGCGGTGATGCGGTATTTGCGGAGGAGTGCGGATGAGATGACTTCGCCGGGCACGATGTGCGAGAGCCGACTTGGAGGCGAGACCCTCCTGAATCCTCCGGCGAGGCACGGGTGACGGGGCCGGGGTCCAGTCAGGGAGTGGTATCGTGCGAGATCTGAGGCTCCTCGAGGCTGTTTGCCTCGGGGGTTTGGAGGAGTGAGTGCTTGGGTCAGGGACCTGGTGTTGGGAGCTGAACTGCTCCTCGCTACGGGGTGCTCATCGACGTGGCTTGACGGGACCACCACAATGCGCACCATAGCGTAATAGGACGAGAACACTGGGTATCTTTGGGTGACCAAAAATAACAGACCTTCTGGGGGCTGAGTTGTGACTCCTTCTTGCCAATTTGAGTCACACCCTAATCAAGACACGAGAGGAACTAGGGCTCACGGAGGTGATGAGGGGAGGGGGCCTTTGCCCCGGTGGTGGAAGCCCTAATGCGGTATCCCGCGTAACGGCAGTGTGGGTGCAAAGACGCGGCCGATGAGCGGCGGCCATTTCTGGACACGAAGTGCCATCTTGTTGCTAATGGCGATGGGCACGAGGAAGCGCAAAGGTTCGGCTCACGGTCGGCTGCATGCAGTGCGTATTTGAGGAAGTATTAACTAAGTGATCGGGGCTCGGTCGTGCGGGAGCCCGTTTGGTGCGAGAGAGCCCGATGGCTCGGTAAAGTTGACGGCTGAGAGCTGCTGAGGTGATTCAGGGCTTTGCTTTGGGAGGGAGAAAATGAAGTGATTAAAACTTTTGGCCCTCCCAGATTTAAATAAGCTTAAAACGGCAACCGAAGAGCCATTTCCCACTTAATTTCGCTATTATAGCGAATTTGGCTAAACCTGCTTGACCACCTGCACTTCAAAATTTTTAGCTTAAATATTAATAATATATAAAAAAAAAATTATTATATGATACTATAATTAAAAATTTAATATACAATACTATATTATAATTATAAAGTTACTAAAAATGGAAAACTACTACTTTAAGAAACTTTCTAAAAATAACTGAAATTATTGAAATTGACTAAATTAAAACAAAAAGCAAAAATTGTTGAACTGCAATTTGGTTTGAGAACATAAACAGTTCAATATCAAAAATTACTCAAGGAGGGTCAAGGAGGATGATCTCCTCAACCTACTGATGACACATCTTCGAATCAGTGTTAATTTCCCAATCACCTTTTATTCTCCTTCTTGGATTTTGAGCCCGAGCAATTGCCACTACGGAGTGGGTGACAGGCGTACCCGAACCTCTTCTTCACCTTGGCTGAAACATTCCTTTTGGTCCACGGACACTTTCGGCTTCCCTGCATTCTGACCAATTGAACCAACTTCATCAGTCATTTGATTTTCATACGGTGGCGGCCAGGTGTTTGTTATTCGAATGGAATATGTTCTGGCTCCAGTCGTGTTTCAAATGTAAGTTGCATGACTCCATTCGGCGATTGATGATTGCATTAGCGGTGGCGAAATGGTCTTCAGGGATGATTGGCACATATTGATTGGGTTCATTTGCAATTGGCTCGGTGTGAGCACTACAAAACCCTGCAGGTAGTAGGGTATCTATCTTCGCTCAAGACATCCTCAACTATCCCCTTAGGGATCTTCAGCGATCTATCGACTGATGATAGAGTGATGTTAGTAAGTTAAGCTCTCCGAACCCTAGCGCTTGTACCTTAGTACGACATTAGGTTCACTGCAGCTCCTAGATCTGGCATTGATTTGTCTATACAGTCCCACCAATAGTGAAATTGTGGGAGATCACGGATGCTGTATTTGTGGGGTTCTTTACCTTGCTGGATTATGGCATGACTTGACTGGGTTAAAATGCCTTCTTCTCAATTCCCAATCCCTTCTTTATTGTGCAGAGATCCTTTAAAAACTTTGCATATGCAGGGACTTGCTTGATTATGTCCAAAAGAGGTATGTTGACTTTCACTTGCCTTAGGACTTCTAGGATGCATCGCAGGGAATTTACCTTCTTCTTTCCTTCTAAGTGCCTGTGGAAATGGGGGTGGCATGCTGTATTTCATTGAATCCTCCTTCAGGAGAATATGTTCTGGCTCCAATTCTTCTCCTTTCCTGGTTTCCTCAACAAGCTTGAGCATGGGCTGATCAACCTCCCTTCCACTCCTCAGGGTGATTATTGCCTTAACCTCATCCATTCCTGAATTGTTGGATGACCCTACCTCATGGATTCCCTTAGGGTTTGGCACTGTTTGGGAAGGGAACCTTCCCCTCTTTCTGCTACCTCAACAACTTTGATCTTGGTGGCGAATACTGCGGGTTGTCAATTTTACAGTTAAGATTGCTCTTAAGCCCACACCACATTCTCTTGTTCGAGTGTGCTTTCTACGATATCCAATCCTTTGTGCCGAGTTGCACATTGATCCTTTGTTCTTCCACAAAATTACCACCACCTTACTTAAATTTAAAATGGCTTGTTCACTTGGAGATGGGGATGGTGGTAGTTGTGGATAAGTTGGGAACAGCTGCCAGTTTGGCACCTAGAGGCACAGCGGGGGGGTTGGGGTTTCGGGGAGAGGTTAGGGTGATTCCTCCAATTGGAATTGTAGGTATTACCATATTGGGCATTAGGTTGTGGTGGCTTATATTGACCTACAACATTTGCATATTTTGACATCAAATCCTTCATTGAAGGAGCCATAGGACAACGTTACTGTTTGGGTGCACGAGGGGTGGTGGTACATGGGTGATGCGTGCGGGATTTACTGGAGTCAGCGCACACTTCGTAAGTCGTTTATCTTCAAGCTCCTCTACTTTCCTAGCTAAGGTTGAAATCCTAGCTTTCATTTCCATTTCCTCTGACAATGCATACATCCCACCCTTAGGGTTAACTGATGGCCTCACTCTTTCCATTTCTCTAGGGGTTGGTTCATCCCAACCATAGAAGTTGACCACATAATTTAAAATCCAGTAAGCTTCATCGGGATGCTTGCTCAGAAGAAAAAATCTCCCACACGTTTCTAACAATTGTCTCATAGCAGGAGACATACCACCATAAGGTGGTTGTTTAACATCCAGGTATCAAACCCATGATGAGGGCATGCGATAATCTCCATGAATATCTCCCAGCACTGGTAGAACCTCTCACCATCTCGAGCTGCAAAGGTATAGATTTGTCTCTTCAAATTATTGGACTTGTGGGCACTGAAGGAATTTTCTTTGGAGTGCACTGCGATGACCTAATTTCTTATGGTTCTAGGCCTCGTGAGTTGAGACGAATCTTGGCCTTGCCCTTTGGGGTCAATGGAAATGCTTTTCGACTTTAACAAATCCATGTCCAACCATACCTTCCTTAAAGGTGATTTGAAACATATCAAAATCCCTTATATGTGTGTAGTAGTTTTCATTCTCCATACCATGATATGTGGGAGTAGAGATTGCAAAATAGGGCCTCGCTGCCCATCTTGAGGAGTATGATACAGGAAGGTGCATTAACTCTAGGAGGGTGTATGTGGTCCCTCATCGACCTATATACAGTTGGATTCATTGGGAGTCTGGGCGCTGTTTGCGTTCCTCGGGTAGGGGATCCATTTAGTCCAATTAACTGTGATATTCTTGCCTTGTTCGATTGGTGCATGATTCTATCTGATCTACACACGATGTCTCTCTTTCCCGGTGGTGCATAAACACATTACACAAGCTGAGACATAACAAAAGAGCACAATCCAACTTGCAAAGGTTAGGGTTAGTTAAAATCGTATTTGTATGAAAACAAAAAAGCAGTGCGATTCTTGCAAAGTGATGAAAACTGGAGTTACGGCCAGTAGAGATACAAAAAGGATTAAAAAGGTCACCTTCACTTGTAATGAGGATTACAAGTACACTTCAACTCATCAAACGTAGTTTGCACCATCCCCGGCAACGCAATTACCGACTGCGCTACAGTTAGTGGTGACAAATCAACAAAATTTATATCCTGAGTCCTTCCCACCGCCGTAGCCGCTTTCACGCGCATAGTGGAACCAGGGCCTAACACGGGAGCTGCCATCCTTATGAATGACTCAGATCAAAGGTAAATGCAAGAGGCTTTTTAGTTTGATTTAATTTGTTGAAATGTAGGTGGGAGTTGTTTCTGCCACTAATTAATCAGAAAAATCGAAAGAAGGTGTGAAAGGTAACTTTGAAGGCTTCAGTCACTAGCTTGACAACAGCAAATAATACAAAGTTCCTGGTTCTATCCTCGCACAGTGACAAGCAACCTATAGTCCAAGCCATAACCTGATCTTTGTTTAACTAGAAAACCTAACCCTAGAATCACTCCTATTTGAGTCAACACAAAAATATGCATCTACAAATTTTCGCTTGAAACCCTAACATTCAACCTCATTTCAAGGATCAGAAGGCTATCTAAAGAACAATAAAGATATCAAAGCAATAAGTATGCACTGTATCCTAAAGCATGGTAAGTATCACAAAGCAATGACATTAAATGATATTCAACTCTAGTTTGAGAAGATGGGAACAATAACACAAAGACTGTAGTATTTAACACATGAGATAACTCGTAACTCCGTCCCACAACTGCTAGCTACCTTCCTCTTCAAAGCCAAGAGGCGCAGCCAAGCATCTCTTGAGTTGTCATCCTCAAGAGGGTTGTCTTCGGTAGCCTAGAAAATGAGAGAAAGAGGAGAGAGAAGAGAGAAAAGCAAACCCTAACCTAAGCCGAGGAGATATTTACAAATGGAAATGTGCCAAAAGATTTCTTAGGGGTTACAAATTGAGGGGGCTTATATAGGGCTACCCAATGTATGAAAATACAAGAAAGCCTAACATGGCTAATGTTAAGGATGTAAGAGGCAATACACCAAAACAAGGTCGTGGTTGGCATTAATTACACAAAATGATGTAAGGTGAGATTTTTCAGTGCAGGAGAATTTCGCTAGATAGCGAAAATTTCGGGCTAGCCTAGCGAAATTATATCTAGCGAAATTTATATGCAGAGATAGCGGAACCCAAAATTGGAGTATAAAATAATTTCACATGAGAGATAATTTTCGCGAATATGAACTTTTTAGAGATAGCGAACCTAAGAATCAGTACGTTGATTTTCGCATAATAAATTTCGTAGTTTTAGTGAATTTCACTCGCTAGATTATACCACAGAATCCCGCCGGGCCTCGTAATCGCAGCTTAAATTTCCCGGTTGCCCTGCTTTTGCCCGCGCAAAGACCACCGTGATCTTCACGCATATCACCGTCTCTCAATAGTTCCTTCACCGAATTTCACATGCCTGATGGTGGAAAATAGCCTTTGGGATCTTCAATATTCAACACATCCTATAGATCGAACCCCAAGGTATGCAAAACCCACAAATAACCAAAAATAACCCCATACGCACAAGTGATACTACAAGTAGATTCTGAACACTCAATTGGTTTAATTCGACATGATTAGTGCAAAAAGCACCAAACCCATCTCAAATGAGGTACCTTCCAAATATCACCTTTTGGGTAATTAATCATCAGTACTGGCCCGGCTGTGGTGTCTCGGGCTAGGATGTGGACCATCTCTCGGTGGGTCGGCCAATCGTGATAACCTTCCGGTATATTGGTCTCAAGACCGCCCCTGGCAGTCTAACGCAGCCGATATGTCCGCACCCGGCCGAGCACTCGGTCTATCATCTATAGTGAACCGGAGCTCGAGCTGCCAGGTGCTCCCGGAGGTCATCGCATCGGTAAATCCGGTCCGCGCCCAGGGTAGTAGGAACCCGCCTACACATGAACGCGGTAAGTGAATAAAGACTCGATCAACCTCATCGGAACCTCAACTGGGTCACGACGAAGACCGTGGGATCACAGAATGACCCCCATGGAAGTCTCTCGAGCAGTCCCGACTGCCCCCCAATAGGTGCCCCACCCAACAGGCCTCCGAACTCGAGGTCGGAGATAACGCAAGGGCGCAAGAGATCGCTCCGTCGATGGGTGACGGCCTGGCCCGGATGAAGATGACCCCACCCCAGGCCGAAGTACGGGCTCCGCTGGAGGCCGGGCCCTCCCGACTCCCTCTCCTCGTGGCACCGCGAGGCCCAGGTCCCATTCGCGGTCCCGGGCATCGCTCAACTCAGGTGCCCCGCTCAGAGACCGCTTGACCTGAGCTGGCATCAGCCCGCCCATCGCCGGAGGTATCGACCGACCCAGGTCGGAGGCGTAATCGACCCACCCGTGCGAACCATAACTCAGAGTTCGCCAGGAATGGCACCGGTGCGTACCAACCGACCAAATGAAACTGTGGAGCAACGGCGCGAGGCTGATCCCCGGGGCCACCACGACGATCGAGTCATTAATCAGACAGTATCAATAAACGAACTGTACTCGCGGCGGTGGATCAGTCATCGACGCGCGGCGTAGTAGGGGCGGCGCGCCATCGGTCGCTCGCGGTAGTATCACGTATTCGACCGGCATTGGGCAGGCAGTGGTGAGGCGCCAACAGGGCGCGGCGCGCACGTGATCACGGTAATCGTGTACCGCCAGTCGGTGGCGCAAAGACAAAATGCGAATGCGCTACAGACAGGTACAAAAAAAATATGATACTCGAGGGAAGGTGATATGAATCTCAAAAAAGGCTCCTCCTCCTTTTTATAATCCCAAAACGGTGCAAATGATGAAATCAATATTTCGCTATTATAGCGACTCATTAACCTCGCTTCACCTGCAAATAGAATTTCCAGTATTAAAATATTAATATTGCTAAAAATAAAACAGCACAAAATATACTTTGAAAATTTAATATAGGGGAAGAGGTAATATGGGGCAGGATATAATTAGTTTAAATTGTTAAAAATGAAAGTTAAATAAAACTTTACTTCAAAGAAGCCAAGCCAACAAACGAACTGGCACAGCATAAACAAAACCATAAATTATTTAGTTTAATGCGGCTTCTGAAAAGACCAATCAGCCACTGGTCAAATTACTCATGGAGGGTCAAAGAGAGAGAACTCAACCTCTCAGTTGTTCGTGCAAGCAGCCTTTGATGTTAGATTTGCCATGGTTGACGCTACCGTTGATCAATTGAGCGGGAATTGCCCCAGCTGGCCATCATGGCAATATCAAAACACCGATTCAATTTGGTTGGCTATTCCTTCAGACTTCGATTATCTGCCTCGAAGATCCCGACCATCCATCAAACCTCCTTCGACCGCTTACTTGATCTTCGCTTCCACCAAATTGTGCTTCGTTATTCAAAATGCAGCAATATGTTCACCAAGGTCATGTTGCCAAAAGTAAGTTGCATGACTCCATCTGCAATGATAACTGGTATCACCGCGTGGCTGAATGGTCTTCCTGCATAATCGGGCACATCAAAGCCACCTCACAATCGCTCCTGTTGTCGGGCACCGCAAAGTTCTGTTTGCAGAACACAGACTACCTTGACCGTAAAAACAACAACATCCTCAACTATCCTCAGGGGACCTTCACCGACCTTATCGCCAATGAGCGCTGTGAGTGACGTCAAGAGGTCAAGCTTTTCAAACCTAACTCCGCTTGCAATAATCGAGTACGATGATTAGGTTCACACCGCCCCAGATCGCAAAGATGTGGGCTGGTTCATGTCCCACCAATATTAATTGAAATTGTGGGTGATCCTGGATCTTTGTATTTAACTGGGTTCTTGCTCTGGATTATGGCACTGACTTGCTCAGTTAGAAATGCCTTCTTCTCAATGCCTAACCCCTTCTTGATAGTACAAAGATCTTCAAAAATCTCAGATAGGCAGGACTTGTTTGATGATGTCCAAAAGAGGTATGTCGACCTCTTCACCCGCCTTAGGACTTCTGGCATGTCGGCCTCGCGGATGCCTCTTCCTTGCTTCCGAGTACCGGGGAAAGTTCGAGTGTGCACGTACAAGCTCACTGAGTCCTCCCCTTCGTGAAAAAGTGTGTTATGGCTCCAACTCTTCTCTCCTTTCCCCGGTTTCAACAAAGCCAGTACCAGTCGCTTTCAACCTTCACCAGCAGATTATACCTGACTTCATTCACTCCCGAATTATCGGATGATCCTACCCTCATGGATTTTGATTTGGCGTTGTTTGAGAAGGAACCTCCCCTCTTTCCTGCACTCAGACTATTGATCTTTGTGATTGAATACCGCAGTTATCAATTTTCCGATTGCAGTTGCCTCAAGTCCATCTATTCTTATGTCTGGGCAGCTCTCACAAAGATTAATCCTTTGTGCCAACTAGCACATTGATCCTCTTACTCTCTTACAAATAAAGGGCCTACCACCTTACTCAAATTCAATATGGCTTGTTCCAATGCGGAGAGGATGGTGGTGGTCATGGGTCGAGAGGTGGAACCAAACTGGTTCGGGGCTCGGTAAACACAGGCAAGGTGGGATCGGGTTTCCAAGAGGTTAGGCATCCTCCAATTGGAATTGTAGTACTTCCACAGGTGGGAGCATTAGGTTGTGGTGGCTTGTATCGACCTTGCAAGATTCAGATATTCTCGACATAAAATCCTTCAACGCAAATATGTATTACACTCACTTCCGGTAAGGATCAATGGTACCTGGCACGGATTAACACATTCGGGATTTCTTTTCGCCACGCCTCTCGCACTTCATGGACGCTGGCCTTCAGCCTTCCCCACCTTCCAAGCAAGGTTGAAATTCTAGCTTTCATCCCATATCCTCCTCGACAACAAGATAAACTTCAGCAGAGTCAGATCGATACTTCATTTTCTCCATCTCTCTCTGGCTCTTGGTCATCCCCAACCCTTTAGTTTCAGCCACATAGTTCAAGAAACTGCTTCATCCGAGGCTTACTCAAGTCTCCCTTCTTCTCTTCCTCCACACATGGCCTCTAGGCAGCTATTTCCATGGTCGAGACATACCATTGTAAAATACCACCAAAGATCCATCATGTATCAAAACCATGGTGTGGACATGCATTGATGGTCTCTATGAATCGCCTAACACCGGTAGAACTTCGTCGTCAGGTCAATGGCGTGATTGCTCTTCAAACCCGTTGGTCTTAGTGGTACCAATAATTCTTCACAAAACCAGCCAAAGATCAGCACCCGCTTTCTAATCGCCCTCGGGCCTCAATGAATTGGCCGTTTTTGGCCTCGGTCTTCGCGTTGTCGCTGGAAATGCTTTCTCGCCAGCAAAACTACGTCGGTTATACCTCCTGGGGCAAAGTAGTACATACCTCCTCAAAATCCCGTATGTGTGAGTATGGATTTTCACTTCCTGCCGCCAGAAAAGTAAAGCGCGGGCACTAGGTAGGTAGGGTCTCACTCACTATCCTTAGTGGTGAGGTATGATGCAGGAGGGGGCACTAACTTAGGAGGTGTATGTGGTCCCTCATCAATCAGAGGATGTTGATTCACCGTACCACACTCGCTGTTCCTCTAGGGGCTCCATTTTATCACTAGTACACTTAATTTTCTCACGCTTGTTCAATTGAAAATCGATCCTTGCAACTACTCGATGTCCCCTCCTTCCGTCTCAAAGGTTTAGATAAACACCTGTTAAGCACAAAAATTAAACAACAAACAAAGAACGTTAACAACTGGGGCAAAAGGCGGGGGGTTAGCTAAATCAAAACCTAATTGACAAACAAAAAACAAAGAACTACTTAGTGGTGAAAACCTGCAGTTATTGCAACTGAAATTCAAAAAGGGTTTAAAAGGGTCACATACACTTGTAATGAGGATTACAAGCGCCAATTTCACCATTATTTGTGAAGCTGGCGGCACCCACCTTTCCCAGCAACGCCATTTGATTCTCGTGCTACTCGTGAGGGTGTGAGCGAATCAACAAAATTTGTTTCCTATGGGCCTCTCCCATCGCGAGTCGCTACCAGCGGGTTCAGTGGCTCGAACACGGATGGTTTTCATCCTTTGAATGACTTGCATCAGTGTGGAAAACAGAGGTGGCCTTAACACTTTAGATTTATCAAAACAAAGGGGGTTGTTTAGTTACCGATCAATCGTAGAAGGACTGGAAATAAGGTGTGAAAAGGTAACCTTGAAGGTTTAGGTCACTAGCTTGATAACATGGGGAAAACAAGTGTCCTCGGGTTATATCCTCTTAGATTATGCGTACAACTCATAGTCCAAGCTTTGGTGACCGGATCTTGTTTAACTAGAAAACCTAACTTTAGAGTTTACCCCTATTTGAGTCAACACGTAACATTATCTACAACCCTTTCTCGCTAAAACCTCAACACATCAACAACCTCATTTCACACTCTTAAGGACCACATCTAAAGAATAAATAAAGTGCATCTAACAATAAGTATGCACTGTACCCTAAAGCATGGCAAGTATTGGCCAAAGTAATATACATTAAATGGCAAGGTCAAACCTAGCTTGCAAGCCGAGCAATAACACAAGACTGAAAAATCTTCATCACATGAGGACAACCCGCAGCCTACCCCAAAACTAAGCTAGCCACCTTTCCTCTTCATAAGAGGTGCTAGCTGGGCATCCCTTGAGTTGTCATCCTCAAGGGTTTGGTGTTTCCAAAATAGTTAAAAAAGAAGAGAGAGAAGAGAGAAAAGCAAACCCTAAATGAAAGCCAAATGAATCTCCTTGAAATCAAAAGTCATTAGGGGTTACAAAATGACGGGCTATATAACCACCCAAAGTAGGAAAATACAAGAAAGCCTAAAGGTTGGCTCATACAAGGGACAAGGAGGTAATACACCAAACCTGGTCGTCACTAATCTACACAAACAGGTAGAGGATTTTCGCTTATGCAAAGATACTCGTCAGATAGCTGGGTGTCACCCAGATATAAAATTCCTCATTAGTCTAGCTTAAATTCCCGCTGTCAGCAACACAAAAATAAGAGATAGCGAATGAGGGTCTCACAGATGACAAAAGGAATTTCGCTAGTTAAATAAATTTCAGCCTGAATAAAACGCAGAGAGATATTTAAATGGAGGTACCTCGCCAGTACGCTGATTTTCGCCATATAAATAAATTTCTGGTAGCTTAGCGAATCTCTCATATTTTCTAGGATTGTGAAATTTTCGCTATGATTGCGAATTTTTTTGCAGAATCTCAAATGTAAATACTAATCATTTAAAATTTAAATTTCCTGGAATTGCACATGCCTCTTGTTTTGCCTACTGCATCCTCTACTGCATCCTCCTTCATCATTTTGCCTTTAATTTCTCATTAATAGAGTCTCTATATTTTTATTTTGGTTGAATATAGTTTCACCTTCATGGTTCAAAGACACATATCTCATATATCAAACTTACTATGGCCAAGGCATGCAAAACCCGCAAAATAACCGCCAAAAATAACCCCTCGAAATGGCATAAGTGATGGCTTGCGGACATGAACACCACTGCTTAATTGATACGATTAGTGCACAAAAAGCCTCCAAAACCTATCTCGAATAGGGCTCAAAATAGCACTTTTTGGGCACTAATCATCGAGTTCAGTGGGGGCAAGATTAAGTAATATAAGTTTTTAATTTTTTTTTAAACTTGGGCTTCAACTCAATAGCTTAATATTTAGAAATTTCAATGGGGGCAAAGTATGGCATTTGAGACTGAATTTCCTAAAATACATTAGAGAAATTGTTTTCAAAAAAATTTGAGTGGGGGCAAGTGCCCTTGTTGGGCATTACTTAGATTCGCCCCTGCTTGATTTTAAGCTATTACAGTAGATAAGGAAACTTTCTGCTCAAGAATCCTCTTCAGAATAGAAACCTAATTTGCTTCTAATTCTGTATTTGATAGTATAAGATTTACTGACTTTATTTATTATTTAGTATCCACTTGCCAAACTCGATCTCAGGCAGCATGGTCGGCACTTATGTTCCTCGTGCACCCGTTTAAGGTTCTAGGAAATGACTAAGGCCTCATCAGCCATCTAGTCCGAACTCTCCGAAGCCCAGCAATATGACTGCTAATTGAACATTTATTATCAAATTCTTAGAGTAATTGAAATATCTTTCCAGCTGATGTTGTGATCAATTATATTAAGTGATCTTACCGTGGTTTCAGTGTGTTTATCGTTGTAGGTGCCTAGTTATATGCATAGAACGGTGTTTCAACTATTACCATTTAGAACATTGAGATAGAAGAGACATTATGAATCAGCGAAGGTGTGAGAGAAGTTGAGAAATCAGCTATGGCTGAGCAAAGAGTTGTTAATCAAAACATTCTTATAACAGTAGCAGGGGGACTTCAATAGAGGTAAAGAACTATGGAAGACTTTTGGAGGCCAGTGATTAGAGAGAGTATTTAGCAGTAAGGCCACCACCAATAAAGGCCAAAAACTTTGAGTTGAAACCTGTCCTGGTTACTATGGTGCAACAAAATTAGTTCAGAAGGCATCCAAGTGAGGACCCTAATGAGCACATGGGAAGATTTCTGAGGATGACCAACACAATGAAAATGAATGGTGTCAATTGATGAGTATGAAACCCATATAACTTTAAGTCCATTTTTGCATGCAAGTTTGAGGCTTTAATGCTTAATTTAATGCAAAATTATGGAATCTTCACCAAAATTACTGTTTTATAGTAATCAATAGAAAAAGAAGCAAAAAGAGCAAGAAAAGGTGCTCAATTGACTAAGACAGAAGGTTATGACATCACAATCATTGTTGCAAAAAAGACCAGGGAGAAAACAATCAATGTCACAACACCTCAACTTATGTTGAGACACAAACTGGAAGAGTCCCTGGAGAAACAATTGAAAAGTGTCGTGACACTCAAAAACATGTCACGAAAATCATCCAAAAGGAGTCAAGAAGGAATATCATGACAATATCATGACACCCTTGAAGACCAACCGAAGAACTCACGTTGTCTCATAAATCAAGAAGAGTGTTGCAACATTCGCCAGAGGTCGTCGCCGTAGCATCACGAGGATAGTGTCATGACAGACCTTGGTGACATAAGACTGGAAGGGAGTGTCGCGATAGTCTAAATTCAATCTCAAAGGCCAAATCATCACCGAGTGTCGCGGATAACATCGCCAGGCACGCCCCGCGCATAGACAAGGCGAAAAATGTCGTAACACGTCGCTACACATCATCTTGTGGTCTTGCATAAAAGTCCACAAAATTTGCCTAGATTTTCGGCCCAACAATGATTGGATTAAAGCGATAGGGCGTGGAAGAAAAGGAGAGTGGAACAAAAATACAGAGAGCAACAATAGATAGAGTAGAATAAAGTTTCTTTTGTAGTTTTTCTAGTTTTTTTAAAGAGTTTTTGAGTAGATCTAGAATAGATTTTTCATAATTTTTTATTTAGTATTGTTGATCTGAGTTGAGTATGTGTGGTGAGAATATTGAAATCCAAGCTCATTACTAGCAAACTTAAAGGTAGGCAAATCATTGCTCAATTCCTTTCCTGCCTTCTCGTTATAATCATAATTTGAATCATGTTTAAATGACTTGTTCTTGTTGTGTAATCCGGTGATGGGAAGGCCAAAACACATTCTAAGAAGGGATTATGTGATTACGTTAAAAGGATCTAATGTAGGTTGTGGGTTTGAACTCTAAATTTACATAATTGGTTTAGAATTATATTTTCTTATGCTTGTTTTATTCATTCTATAAACCAAAGGAGCTGTTCTAAACCCTTGCTTTTAGGATCCCCTCAAGTGACAATTGAGGTGTGTTATAGGAGTTAAGGATAGTGATATCTTTGTATATGAAATTAATATGTTGAGAACTTTTCTCATTTTAATCAAAATATTTTGTTTCTGTCAATAGAAGTGGATTTATTGGTTAATTTGCAGAGCGATGAACTAATTACACAGAGAAGCTTGTGTTACCTGTTTAGGCAAATGGGCGAACTTCGGGCCCTATGAATTGGTTGAAGAGTCTGGCTTAGGAATTCATCCAAGGTTTAAGGGAATTAGATCCTAAAAGTAGCTTTTTAGACACATGTTGTTCGGGCTTAGGCGCTGGTGGCCCAAATTGTGAAATGTATGGTGGTTGGAAGGTTTTCGAGACTCGTACTAAAATACCCGACAAAGCCCAGGATTCCAACCCATAACCATTTTGTTTATGAACACAATGCAAACTAATAGTCACATTACTAATTCCATTCCTAGTGTTATACTCAATCTCAGAGAAATTTCTAGTTGATTTAGATCTGGATAATCTTTTAAGAAAATAAAAGATCCCAAAAATATTTTTACTCTATTAAATAGTTAGTCTAAAATCTTCAAATTCGGAGTTCAAATAATCATGTCCTTGAGTAGTTTGAGTACTTAATCTTTGAAGTTTCCTTATATCATTGTGGGTACGAGATCTGGACTTAAAAATTCACTTTACTACTTGTTGATCTGTGCACTTGCAATAAAAAGGCCAAGTTGAAGTTTAAATAGTTTAAAAGTGGCAAGAGGGTATCACCTGGTTACAACAAGCTGGGCATCATTTGCTTTGTATTTAATAATAACTCTTTGGGTAGCTAACTGATCACTTAGAGCCTTAAAAAGTTTTTGGCTTCGTTACAAGGGACCAGGCATGAAATTCTTAGACTAATATTCTAACCAAAAAGGAAATTGCTAATTTGAACATTTGTTTATCAAATTCTTACAGTAATTGAAATTTCTTTCCAACTAAAGTTGTGATCAGTTCTATCAAGTGATCTTACAGTGGCTTCAGTGTGTTTATTGTTTTAGGTGCCTAATATATGCATAGGAGATTATAAGTTGAACTATTACTACTAGACACTGAAATAGAGAGGACATTAAGAAATCTGAAGAAAGTGAGAGAAGTTGAGAAAGCAACTATGGATGAGCAAAGAGATGTTAATTAAAACATTCCTATAGTAGTAGTAGGGGGACCTCAACATAGGCAAAGAACTATGGAAGACTTTTGGAGGCCAGTGATCAGAGAGGAGTATTCTATAGTAAGGACACCACTAATAGAGGCCAACAACTTTGAGTTGAAACTTGCCCTGATTACTATGGTGCAATAAAATCAATTCACAGGGCATCCAAGTAAGGACCCTAATGAGCACCTGGGCAGATTTATGAGGATGGCCAACACAGTGAAAATGAATGGTGTTAATCCTAATGTGACTATGCTGCAATTATCCCCTTTCAAGAGACTTAGCTACCAAATGGTTTGAATCACACTCATGGATTGGTGAGAAACCTGGGCAAATAGAGCTGCAGCGGAGGCCTTCTATCTTTAGTCATTATTCCCTCTTCCGCTTTAATCCTCGAGAAGAGGGGAGATCATCAGCTTCTTCAAGTAGAGGGAATATTGAACATCTTCAATGCTTGGGAAAGGTATAAACAATTGCTGAGGAGATGTCCCATGCATGGAATTAAATAAATGACACAAAGTGGATATCTCTCATTATACATAGAATTAACCTTCAATAGGTAAAGAAATGCAAGCTTCTCGGTGCATCTGTATAAAAAGCGCGTCAAGAAGGAATGATAGCACATAGAGTGAATTGGCAAAAAGGAACTATAGAGTTCAGACCCCAGTTTTGCTGAGCAAGAGTAGATGCAGAGCTGGAGGTGTGATAGAACTGAACAAAATGATAGTTATTAAGGCAAAGCTAGATGCCATAATGAATAGAATGAACACACAAGAAAGAAGCAGTTTTCATTTCATTTAATGAAGTGGATTGTATATATGGCCGAGGAAAAGGAGTTGATCGAGGACTAGTCACAAGAATTCATACTAAGTTGGAAGAAGTCACACCACCAAATAGAAGTTAAATTTAAACCCACACAATCTCGGCCCACGCTGGCCAACGTGCCCCGGAGAACCATGAAAACTTACAGGCAGCGAAAATATGTCAAAAGGACTCAATCAGAACTATCAATACATAATTAATATATTGGTAATTTGGATTCCAAGGGCAAAAATTATATGAAATACAAGGATTGCATAATCAAGGGCAGAGGAGAACACCATCCTTTGAAGAACAAATGTTGAGTTTTATGGCTTTAACCTTCGTGGAACAAAGTTTGTTGCTTTTTAAACATGATAAGCTTGTGTGCAAACACAATGCTTTTCTAAAACTCTAGGGAAAACTCAAGTGATTCAGTTGGGCTCCAAACATTGCAAACTCGGGCCAGTGACTTTCCTAATGATACAAAAAGATGAAAAACTAAAAAGATCAGATGACCATTACACTAAGGGAGTGGCAAAGAACAAAGGTCAAAAGAAAATGCTGAGAAAAGGGAAAACCCAAGAAGCTAATAAAAAATGAAGATCAGAGCCAAACAACTAGTGAGGAAAGACAAGAAAGAACTATGATCAAACAGAAAGTTTTGAAGTTGGGAAAGGCGATTGAAGGCGTAAATGTAGAGACAATCATAAAGAAGAAAGAGGTAAAGCATGGAAGGCTATCACCCTCCAATACCCTTTCTCAAAGATCAAGCAAACAAATGATACAATGCCAATTCTTGTAGAACATGTTTAGGAAACTAGAGATAAACATTCCTTTTGTTGAAGCTTTAGCTCAAATTCCACACTATGCTAAGGTCATGAAGGAAATAATAAGAAAAAATAGGAAATTGGATGAATATGGGATAGTAAGTTTATATTCAAACTGTAGCAACATATTCTGTAAGAAGCTACTATAGAAAATGTGGAGATCCTAGAAGCTTTACGCTATACCTGCAAATTATAGGAAACCACACAATTTATAAAGGCACGCAGAATTTGAAGCACATTAATTTGATGCCTTTAATAGTGGTGAAAAGATTAATTTTGTGGGAGTTAAGTCCCACCACAATGTACCTACAAATGGCGTATTATTAACACGACTAAACCAAAAAGCGTGATTGAAGATGATGCTTGTTAAAGTGGGTGCTCCATTTTCCCAGCCGATTTCGTGGTGATTAAGTGGAGGAAGAAAGAAAGTACCATTACTACTTGTCGCCATTTTAGCCATAGGTGCAACATGAATAGATGTAAAGAAAAGAGAACTCACTATGAGGGTCAAAAAAAAAAAAAAAAAGTAGCTGCTGCAGAAGTGCAATTTAACTTGAATCAAAGTTTGAAACAGCGAGATTTTGAAGGAGCTCATTACAAGAGAGTGGACGATGTAGAGAAAAGCTCTAAAGGGCCAAAGAGAAGATCTAGGATTTCTACAACAAGTCTAATGACTTTAAAATGAGGTAGCTCTTTGGAGGCAATCGCAAGCAAAATAAGGATTTTTATCCATTTAATACTTAGTTCGTTTTGTGTTATTAGTGTTGCATTTTTGATTTTGATTTCTTTAGTGTTTATGTTAGTTTTCTGTTTATTGAAGTTGATTCTCTTAGTGAGGGAGTTTCACTGGCACCCTTACCCTCAAACCCAAGCTTCCAATAATTAGAATTGATCATCTAGGGAAGTCCTCTGTTCTTAACTTGCATGATTCTCCTAGTACACTGAGGTGCGGCTACATGTTTTAAGTTTGAGGGAGTCATTGTTGGGGGGTGTCCCTCTGTTTTTAAATTTTTCCAGCAGTTTCAATTATCTTTTTTTTTTAGCGTTTTTCCTTTACTTTTTTTTTTGTTTTTTATTTTCTTTACTTTACTATAGATAAATTTTGATGTGGTGAAAATTCTGAGCCTTAATGACCATGCTTGAATTTGTGTGTTTAAATCTAAACCATTTCGTGTTAATAGCCTGATTTTATTGGGTTTGTTTGATCTGAATTGAGTGTGTTGCCTTGCTTGAAAATTAGATGAAGACTTGGTCATAATATTTGAAGGAAGAGACAAGTCACTAAGTGATGCATTGGTCACCAGAGACCAATTATGGTTAGATAGTCTGGATTCCTTCAATGACAACCTCAAGTCTACTATAATGTTCAAGTAAATATGGGGAGAATTATAGGATCACTTGCTCAAAGGCAAGTTGAGTTGATAAAGGGCAATGTCAAGATGCTAGATTGGGAAATGGCAACAACTTCCAATAAGAAGAGCAAAATTCTAAATGATCATATTTCAAACTTCATCCCTTTATTATCCGTGTTCTCCCTTTCAAGATGCTATCCAAGGACCTGTAGTCTCTGATCCCACAGAGTCAGTGCAAGAAAAACACATAACAAATAAATTCCCTTTTGTATCTTCCCACATATAATTGAAAACTTTCTCTGTGGAAATATTCTTCAGATGAAGAAATAATTTTTCATTTAAATTTATCATCGTATATTCAATTCATTCAGGGTACCTTTTCTCATCAAACAAACAATCAAGAAAAAGCTGTGACTCTCAATTGTTTGGTTGGTTTGAATGTTGATATGACACATGTGCTAACATTGTTGGACTAAAAGTGAACATTTTAATCAAATTGAACTTATGATTTATCTTATAACACAATATCCTTTAAAAAGACCAAACAATAAAAGAAGTCTTGGTAGATGAAAGGGGCATAACTAGCTAAAAAGAATTGGAAAGTTGTGATGTCAATGATAATTAGGCCAAAATTATAGACTCATGAAGATTTAAACAAGCTGATAATTTTATTTTGGTTGAACATTTAAGTTCTAATGAACCTTGAAAACATACACATGGTCACTAGTACCTTATCAACCAATTTGTTCTCGTTTAGGAAAGATCTTTACAGAGATATCGCAATTTTTAGTCTCCAAAGGTCCTAGAACTTGTTAGATTTATTGAACGTTGAAACATAAAGTACGCCACAAACAAGAAATGTGCAGGCCATCCTTGGATAGTTTGTGCCTTCGCCTACCTTTATATATGCTTATGCATAGCACCTGAAACCCTGTTTCTGAGTTAAGAAAACGCAACAACTATTCATCAAACTAAATGAAAACCTTAATCCTCCCTTAAATACGATCCTTCAGTAAAGAACTCTTAGTTTGCCCAAATTACAATATGTGTGCATATGAACTAGAAAATGAGACAAGTTGGGAGTGTACAAATTTGAAATATGAAGAAGGAAATATAGAATAGCTGTGGGAAAGGAAAGATCAATGACAGCACAAACAAGCAAGCAAAGATGCACCAAAAGATACACAGGAAGAGTTAGAAGTTAAAATTACAAAAGTATCAAGGGAGTGTGTTTTGTCTTGTAGCCTATACCTTCTTTTAATCCATTGCTATTAGGGTAAGCTAACACCTAGTACCCCTAATGCCAATCGGTATGGAGCACTAACCCTGTGCTTTTCTGCTAAGGGTGGTAGAAAGCTTAAGAAGGCAAAACATTTCACCATTCCCAAAACCTTGTGCAAAAATGGAAAAGAGAAGAGCTTCTAGTATGAGGAATTGAATTCAAAGTATAAAAGTGGTCAAAAGAAATGCCACAATGGAGAGTATGAAAAATGATGCACCAAACCAAGTTTGGGGGTGCTGAAGTCGGATTTAGTGAGTCGAGGATGAGAAGTGTGAGTGGAAAATGTTGAGTAGTATGTGCACTTTGGGTGTACCTGAGCCTCAAATGTCCAATTTGTCACCTAATACCCAAGCCATACACATGTTTAAAAGACTCATATTCGATCCTCGGGCGTGGTGTTCTACCTACATTAGCGGAGAATAATACAACCAACAAGCGTTTATGGGACCCCAAGCTCAACTAAGAGACTTCATCTCTTCTACATAATATCTCAGAAGATTACCTAACCTACAAATCTATTAAAGACGGAAGACCAACACACACTCACAAATCAGGGATAAAGAACTGAGCTGTTTACAATTTGAGAATTATCTGTGTGTTGAGTGAACTTAATTAAAAAACTTTTTTATTCTAGAATTGAAGTTTTTTTTTTTAATTTATCACTCAAACACAAGAATCATGCTAATATATTTGAAAACATGATAAAAGAAAATACCTTTAAATCTAACTAAATTGCTTGAGGACAAGTAATGAGTCTTTTCTTTGCTTGGGGACAAGCAAAACTTTAGGTTTTGGGGAGTTTGATAGGTATGAAACTCATATAACTTCAAGTCCATTTTTGCATGCATATTTAAGGCCTTAATGCTTAATTTAATGCAAAATTATGGAATCTTCACCAAAATTATTGTTTTGTAGGAATCAATAACAAAAGAAGCAAAAAGAGTAAGAAAAGGTGCTCAATTGACTAAGATAGGAAAGTCCCGACATCATAATCACTATTACAGAAAAGACTAGGGAGAAAAGAGTGAATGTCGTGACACCTCAACTTATGTTGTGACACAAACTGGAAGAGTCCTTAGAGAAACAATTGAACAGTGTCACGATACTCAAAAACATGTTGCGATATTCATCCAAAGTGGAGGTCATAGCGAGTGTCACACTAACATCATGACACCCCGAAGACTAACGGCGCAACTCATAATGTCGTGCGTGTGGACAACCGCGTAGAGTGTTATACATTCGCCAGCGTCGCGATACATCCAGTTGGCCCATCTGAAACTGGCGTCGCGACTAACGGATGAAGTCGCCGCTATAATGGATTTTATGTCGTGACAAAGCTGGAGAAGTTCGTGAAGAAGAATGTCATGACATTCCTTACTCTATCGCGACATTCATCTAGTAAATGGAAGTGGAATTTTGTGGTGACAAAAGACAACTTTGTCACAATAGAAAATGGAAAAACGATGAGACAAGTCAAGACAATGCAAACGCGCAACAAAGTTTTCGCGTTGGCGGCATGCATATTTCGGGCCTATGACAGCGCCAAGGCAGACATATTTCATGCGTAAAAACTACGGGCGTCGGCTGTCAAAATCTCAGAGTCAATAATGAAAGATAGTGAAGACTTTGCCCGGGACATAGAAGTTTTATGTCGCTTAAAAACACAACTCTGAGTAGGTCAGTGAACCATGCTTCAAGCACAAAGATGGCTATTGTTGCGATAGAAGTTGAGAAGAATTACAAGAAGATGTTAAGTACATTGAAACTGGGAAGCGGTATACACATACGTGCAGTACTTATGAAGGCGCAGATTCCGGTCGCAACAAAACAAGCTTGTCGAGAAAATAAACGCTAGAGTAAGAAACTTCGTCATGTAACAAAAGAAAATCATACTCCCTAAAAATGGAATAGAAATGAAACTTAGCCAAGACAAGTTTACTGCAAAAGATCAATGTTGCAATAAATAGTCCAAACAAAGGACAAGAGTCAAAGAAGAAAAGACATATGATAAATAAAAAAGTCTGCTGTGATCTAAAGTTCAACTCGCAGTTGCAAGACAACAAACTTTGTCGCAATAATGAATGAAGAACTCAAGGCAGAATTCTTTGTCACAACAACTGGAAGCTAGTTCGCGACATAAATCAAAGAGAAACGCTTGGAAGTGAACAGAAGAGTGTCACAAAACAGTTGGAACAAGAAAGAGTTAAATTATGTCGTGATATTCAAATTCACACGAACATAAAAACAAAAGTAAGATCGAGAAACTCTGTCGCCATAATAAAATTCTATACCGTGACACAAAGCCGTACAAGAGGGCAAAACCTTTCGCTATAAAGAAGTTTGATGTCGCGACATACTATTCAAGTATTCAAGTTGCAGGGCACCCAAGAATTGTCGCGACACAAGACACCCCCAGACAAGAACAAGATCAAGTAAAGACAACACTATCTCTGGACATGGTAGAAAATTGCTGTGATAGAGTTCCAAAGAAAGGCTCAAACTGATCGCATTTAAACTCCGCGACCACGACTAGAGCCGGGCAAAGATAACTATGTCGCTGTACAATTCTGTGTCTCAACAAAGCTACCATTTGGGCTGCCAAAAAAATTTTCGATCCACACTTTAGCCTGGGCGTGCTCTATCATTTGAAATCTATAACAGATTTTTTCATATCTAGGGCACCGTGCGCAACTTCGCTCAAACTAAAAATGAAACTTCCAAATTAACTCGTAATATTATTTTTCTTCACGATTTAGTTTTTAGAGTTATATTTGAAGCTAGCTTTTTTCTCGAAACTGAGCAAAGGATCTAGTGTGAAGTTTGCCGGGTTTTATCCTCAGAAAATTCAGCTTTTGTTAACGTAAGATCAATGAATTTGGAAATTTTCTAGAGTTCATTTAAATCAGTTCACTTACAATTTCAATGAATTTTCCTGATCAACTAGTCACTGTTAGTTGTAATTCAATTTTGAAAGATTGACTTCCTCTGGGATTGGATCGATGTTCATTATTTTTTTCTGCTCAACTTAAAAGAATGTCATAGTTCGAAATCTTGAATTTATTTAATTGGTAATGATATGGAAGTTACCTGTTCATAATATTAGTAGTGTGAAATTCCTAAAAGGATCAGATCTTCTGCTCCATTTCTAGGAAGCCCTCCTAGAAAGTGACCTAAAGTATCAAGATTCCCACAGAGTATGGAGTAGTTATTTAGATGTTGATTAATATTATGTAACCAATGAACTCTTAAAGATTGCTTCGATAGATCACTAACTTACTCATGGTGTGAGGATAGTTGGATGATGTATCAATTTAATTGATGAGAGGTTTCTCCTCAATATGATGGAAGGATCTTGATCCCGTGTTAGCAGAGATCTAATCAAGGAGATAGAGAATTTTGTCAGATTCGAAGGATGAGTTACCAGAATTGTGACTTGAGGCAGGCCTCGCATTATCCTCGTCTATAAGGGCAAGAGAATTATTCAAATTCTAAGATTTCGCAGAAGTAATCGAAAAGGAAAAAATACCTGCATTTTATAAAGAGGTTTCTATTCCACAAGTAACTGATTAAACTCATGTATCCGAAAGGAATATGGATCTCTAATTAGAGAAATGTATGGTTAATGGAGAAATCCAAACTATACTATCTTGCATCTTTGACAAGTTCATATTTCAAACTAATGGCTGAGTTATGTTATGAAAAAATGAAGCAAAAATTGATAATTGTAAATTGATGTAATTCCCAGTGTTAACTTATCCAGTGAACTTTTCAATCCAATTATTTTAAATTTTTTATACATAGTTATGGAACTTTATTTAGTTTTTACTTTTTTGTTAGTTAGAACTGATTAGTGCCCAAAAAAAGTTATTTTGGAACCTATTTTTGTTGAAGCTTTATTTTTCTTTTAAAAATGTGATTTGGTTATAATGAACTAATTGATATGTCTATATCCTGCTTTGGTACTGCTCTATCTCCAGCTTCTCGTGACCTGCTTTTATATTTTGAGAAATCAGTCAAACTATCGGTCAGATCATCTGCAATAAAGTCATGATTTCAACACCTCATATGGTTTTCATCAATTTACAAGAAGGGAACAAAGGACAAACATCAAAAAAAAAAAAAAATAAGAAGAAATGGAATAACATCGTGAGTTACATGAATAAGAGTAAGAGGTGGAGCACAAGAGTCAATGATGAATGCGGCTGCCAGCCGAAAAATTGCATAGCGACCACGCAGTGAGCTTAAAATTCACTATGTAGCACTTTTCCCCGCAATGAAAATTCCAAATTTTCTCAAACGAAATTCCGCTTTTGGTCTTTCCTCCTTTCTACCCTTTCATTGTAATAGTTTTGAAGAAGTTGGTTTTCAGCCACTTTGATCAAATATGTGGCCATTGTAATACACTCGTTGACAAAAAAAGTTTTTTTGAGGGGACTACAACACGTGTGCTCGTTTAATATTGATTGTACTATACATTATGGATTATACATTAATTGTGGTTTATTTAATATTGGTATGAATATGTATATATCTGTGTTACTTAGGGTGAGCTTTAATCAACAAAATTTGTTTCCATAAATTCTCCCACGCGTAGTCAAGCTATCAAGTAAAGATATACTCAGGGTCGAACACTGGGATGGGTTTTCATCCTATGAATGATTGGCACGTGTTGAAAATGGTGAGGCTTTTATTTGGATTTTTGAATTTTGTTCAAAACAAGGAGTTTAGTGCTCACCGGAATAATCAGAATGGTTTAAATTGAATTTGCAAATGGTAACTCAAGTTTTAGGTCACTAGCTTGATAACACGGGTTATGCAAGTGGTTCCCCGGCAGATCCTCGTGCTATGGTAAGTGACATATAGTCAAAGCCATAACCGGATCTTTATTTAACTATAAAACCTAACCCTAGAACCACTCCTATTTGAGTCAACACAGGTAACATGCATTCACATCCCCTTTCAGTTTAAAACCCTAACACTCAACCTCATTTCGCATATTCGTAAAGGCCATCTAAAAGAAATATCAGAAGTGCATCTGAACAATAAGTATGCATTGTACCTCAAAGCATGGCAAGGGGTGACAGGCTAAAGTAATGACATTAAATGGAATTAAACCCTAGTTTGAAAGTCGGGAGCCATAAATACAAGACTGTGAAAGATTTAAACATGAGACCACCTCGCAATCGCCCAAACCAAGCTAGCCACCTTCCTTTCTTCATACATATAAGGTTTAAGCTACATCCCTTGAGTTGTCATCCTCAAGGGGGTGTCTGGTATCAAAAATGGAAAAGAAGATAGATAGAGGCAGAGAGAAAAGCAAACCCTAAAACAGAAAGTCATGAATTCTTCTTGAAATCAAAAGTTCCTTAAGGTTACAAAATCATGGGGGCTTATATAGGCCACCCAAAGTATGAAATTACAAGAATGCCTAAAACATTGGCTGATACAAGGGATAAGGTGGTAATACACCAAAACGAAATGCTTTAGGAACAAAATGCCACAAAATTAACAGGCGTGAATTTCGCTTATGAGAATTCGCTAGATACAAAACTTCATTAGCCTAGCGAAATTCTCGTTAGCCTAGCTTGGGAATTTACGCTGCAGAGATAGCTTAAATTGAGAAATTTCTCGCTTAGCCACAAATTTCAGTCACAAAAATACGAGAGAGATAGCGAAATTGGTTAATTTCATACTCAGGCACAAGAATTTCATTAGATAGAGAAATTCTTCGCTAGCCTATCGAATTCTTTCACTGTTAGGATCGCAAATTTTTCGCTATGGTCATAAATTTCGCAATCATAGCTTAAATCCCCGGTTACCTGCTCGCTTCACCGCATCATACTTCTTCTAACAGATCCCTTTTTATCACTTTCGTCTTCATTTCTTCCTTGAATCTTGATATTTATGATGGTCGAAAAATAGTTTCAATCTTCACGTTCAGCACATATCTCGATATCGAACTCAACTTAGTGCGGCCAAGGCATGCAAAACTGCAAAATAACCAAAAATAACCTCGTGAATGGCATGGGCGGATACCTATGGACCCGAACACCTCACTGGCTTAATTGACATGATTAGTGTGCTGAAAGTACTCAAAACCTATCTCGATCGTGGCTCAAAATAAGACTTTTGGGCACTAATCACACTTCAACCGACACGTTGCTAGTCCCTTAGCAATAAAACAATAAGGACATGCATGCAAGAGCCAAAAGTTTTAGTTCAAAACTGTATATACAAATAAGCATTACCTTTAAATGGTCCATTGATACTAAGTTTGAAAACCTAGTGATAGGAGAATGTGTAAAACCATATAAGAACAAGTTTTTAGTTAACATCTCTAATTCACATATTGAAGATTCTCAACCCGAATTTCCACCTCAAACACCAAAGTCTAATGATCTACCGTAACCATCGAGCCACAAATTGTAACATTATCTCTCCAACCTAGCTACTAGCATGGCCTTAAGCGTTGAATAAACCAGATAGGAAAAGCTACACTCTTCTTCTTTATTCACTACTGGTAGGCAATGCTTAAATCCTCACTTCACCAAAGTCCGTAACGGGGGGTCCACCGATGACTCCCAACCAATTGGGTTTAGGCATCAAGCCAAAAGGATACTTAGTGACCATAAATCCCCAAGCTTCACTCTAATTCAATGACTCCCGAATCGGGCAATCACAACACGCTAACCTTCACCCATTCACCCATGTAACGAACACTAAGCTTCCATGACTCCCAACCACTTAAGGTTTAGGGCATCTGGTTTCAAAAGGCCGCCATATACCCCCAAGACCGTGCTCGTTTCATGCAAAGCCGACTTTTATTTTTCTTTTTCTTCTTTCTTTCGCTTTTCTTTTCTTTCCTCGGGAAGACTACCTCGTCTTCAAACGTACCACAGACCTATCCCGGGCTACTAACATGCCCAAGGCCTACTTATGCAAAGTGAAAAGAGGTATATAATTTACAGCCTATTGGTAATAATCAAAAAGTAAGAATTAGCTAAAGGCGGAATGTTCAAGGTCGAGTATAGCCGAACTTCAACTGACCAAAAACTGAATCAAACATGGAATTGTTCTAGCATTAAGGTAACATGCAAGGTTTCAATTTTCCAATTAAAGGCAATTCAATTGTCCAATTAAAAGCAATTCAATTGTTCAATTGAAGACAAAAGTGGATACACAAAATGGAGGCAAAAGGTGATTTGCAAAAATGCACAACTCAGAACATCATTGCAAAGCTTTAATATAGCCAAAACGTGGTTAGTATACGCTAATATAGCCGAAAGTATACAAAGTATCACCGCCTCATCATGGCTAATACATGAACTCACAATAAAACCGTAGTATGGGCAAATGGATACGCCGAAAACTATACAAAAACACGGTGAGGAGCATAACCACCGTCGCTGTGGTGGTGGGTCCGTGAGTCGCTGCCGCTGTCGCTAACACATCCACGAGGTCACTAACACATCCAATGAAATTGTTCTTTGCGATGGGCTCATCTCGCTGGGCAGGATCGTGCGGAAGACCCAGGTGAGTCATGATCTGCTGGAGCATGGAGTGACAGTGACCAGTCCTCGGCTGGGCGGTGATCTGTGCTGCTGGGTAGCGGCCAATGAACATACAGCATCCATAACTCACGCTGGCTCCACAGTGCCCGACATGAACATACTCCGGCGAGTCTTTGTCTTTGAATATGATGGGCCGGGAGTGTCGAGTGTGGGTGGAAGAGTGGAGGAGGAGATGGAGGAGACATATGTGGGGCCAGACTCCTCTCCACCTCGGCTTCCAGGAACATGATCACCCCTCTCTGTGGTCTTTTCCTCGGATTCGAGTACCTCTTCACAGGTCACGCTCTTTGGAGGAGAAAAGATATAAAGCATCACCATCGCTTTCGGCTCCATCGACCGGGACGGAGGGCGTCGAGATCATCCTCTCTGTCAAGTGGCTCCTCCGGAAAGCCCAAATGCTCCAGGACCTGGCATAAAAGTCTCGGCATCAGTAAAGGAATACTCTCAGCTCGAGCCAGGCCCTTTCGGTGGACCTTGTCCTCGAAGTGCAGCAAGGCTGTCATCACCAACTCAGAGGGACTGAACCAGTATCCCCCTGAAATCCGGTACAGAGCCTCCAAGATGGCACCCCTACGTTGTACGTAGTGCTGAAGCGGAAAGAGGCTCGTCCTGAGCAGGTGGTCGATGAGGAGCATCTGAGGCGACAGCTGCCTCCGGAATAGTACTGGCCCGGCTGTGGTGTCTCGGGCGAGGATGCGGACCATCTCTCGATGGATTAATTTGAGAGCCCGTCGCGATAACCTCCGGCATTGGCACCATATTGTCTGAGGCCCGATCTGGCGGTGATATAATCCATTTTGCTCAAACGCCTCACGATCGATCGTCGATAGTGAACCGGATCTCGAGCGGACTAAGTGCTCCCCGGGAGGTCATAGAATGGTAGAGCTGTAGAACCACTCGGGGGTAGTAGAGAGCGCACCGGGTGTAAGAACGGCGAGAGTGAATAGTATTTCGATCGGTCGCGTCGGAGTCTACGAATCGAAATTCGACCATCGTAGCCGGGGCGTCGTGTCCTGACTCCCGATCTCTGAAGTGAAGCCCTACATTTCCACGGGTTACGATTGCGACGAATAGAGCCTCTGATCCTCGGGTAGGGGATAAGCTGTGTTGATGGGGTCGCCTCTGGCTGGCGATGGTGGCCGGGCTGGATGAAGATGACTCACGGTCAGGAGTGCGGGTCCGCTTGGGCGGGCCCTCCTGATCTCCTACGTAGCAGGCGAAGGGGCAGGGGTCCCAGCTCAGGTGTCTGACATCTCCTGAATCCACGAGGCCTCGGGGTAGCTCAGTACTAGCGGGCGGGGCTGCTCCTCCTTCGAGTCTTGAACGACAGGAGCTGGCGGGACCACCACAGTACACACCATGGCTGTAGTCTGAAAAGGACACCAGGGCAGGGCTTTGCTAACCAAAATGGAACCAGGGCTCATGGCTGAACCAAGGCACGACGGTGGGTTCTATTTGGATCGAGGCTGCGAATTTGACGGGCTCCTTTGCTGTGGAATGAGGGGCTGCTTGCGTTAGGAACCACGGACACGAGGTGGAACCAAGGGTCGCGGCAAGCGGAACCACGGGGGACCGGGGCAGCGCGGGTGACAGCTCGGGAACACGAGCAGTCTTGCGACGGTGGCTCGAGGCTGAAGGCGAACCCGGGGCTCGGGCGGCGGTGATCTTTGAGATGCCGTGGTGGAGAGGTGTGAGCAGGCGGCGGAAGCGAGAGCGAGCGGTGGCTCAGGGGCCGCTGAACGTCGGTATGAGCTGGCCGTGCTTTCAGTGGGTTGGGAAGGCGCGAACGGGGGGGTGGAGCTGCGCGGAGGACTCGTCTTGGGGAAGTAAGGGGTCGGGTGGGCTGTGGAAGATCGGGCTTTCGGTTGGGGGAAGGGGATAGAGTGAACAGCCAGCCTCTTTATAAAGTTCCTGGGAAGCCGATAGGTCACCGGGGTTGATTTCACTATAATAGCGAGAGTCGGCCCCAAAACTTCCAGTTCACTGTGGTCGAAATTCGGCAAAATTAAAATAATACTCTGAATAAAATGATTATATTAAAATATACCTACAAATTTAATATAGAGTAAAAATAATATTTAGACAAAATTGCTTAAAAATGAAAGCTACTAAGTTTGAAACTTTACTAGAATAGCCAAAATTATAGAGTGACTAATTTAAAATAAAACCAAAATTGTTGAGCTGATTTGGTTTTTAAGAACGCAAACCAGCCCCGAATCCGGGAGTACTCACTTGGAGAGGGATTGAAGAGGATCTCCTCAACCCCTGTAGTGGTTTGTGCAGCAGCCTTGATGTTCAATTTTCCATGGTTGCTTTTCTTTCCAGTTGATTAAGATGAGCAATTGCCTGCTAGGTAACTCTGGTGCAATACCAGTACACTACTTCACCTTGGTTGGGTGTTTCACCGCAATTCTGTGGACATTCAGCTCCTGAATTCGATCAAGCTGACGAACTTCATCGGTCACTTGATCTTACATTTCCCCCGGCTTGGCTGCTTGTGTTCAAGTGAATATGTTCAGCTCCAATGTCATGTTGCCAAAAAGTAATTATGACTCCATTCGGCAATTGATGATTGCATTAGCGGGTGGTAGAAATGGTCTTCGGGATAATTGGCACATGATTGGAACCATTCTCTATTAACCGTGTTAAGCGCTACAAAGTCTACTGGATAGTAGAATTTGTCTACCTTCTAACACACATCCTCAACTATCCCCTTAGGGATCTTCACCGTCGATCGACGATGATAGAGTGATGTTGTTGGTAGGTTTAAGCTCTCCCCGAACCCTAGCTGCATACAGTATGGCCCATTCAAGTTCTGGCTCCTAAGATGAAATTGTTTGTCTATGCAAAGTCCCACCAATGTTGTGATATTGTGGGATCACTGGATACTTAACAATTTTGGGTTCTTACTTGGATTATGTTGCGACTTGCTCGGTCAAAATGCACTTTCTCAATGCCCAATCCCTTCTTGATTGTACAGAGATCCTTTAAAAACTTTGCATAGGTAGGGACTTGTTTGATGATGTCCAAAAGGGGTATGTTGACCTTCACCTGCCTTAGGACTTCTAGGATGCCTGCCTACTGGGATGCCTTCTTCTTGCCTCTGAGTGCCTGGGGAAATGGAGGTGGCATACGGTGCTTCATTGAGTCCTCCTTTAGGGAAATATGTTCTGGCTCAGATTCTTCTCCTTTCCTGGTTTCCTCCAACAGGCTTGGAGAGTGGCTGCTCAACCTCTTTTCACTCCTCAGGAGTGAGTCCTCGCCTTCCACACCTCATCCATTCTGAATTGCTGGATGAACTACCTCATGGACTCCTTTTTAGGTTTGGCAATGTTTGAGAACCTTCTCTTTCCCAGTCACTTCAGCAAATTTGTTGATCTTAGTGATTGAATCTTTGCGGGTTGTCAATTTTCACGAGGTGGGTGCTCTGAAGCCCATCTATCCTCTTGTTCGATTATTGCTTTCTACGATTAATCGATCCCTTTGTGCCCCGATTGCACATTAGTCGCTTTTGCTTTTCCTGAAGTTGCACCGCCACCTTACTCAAATTCAATTTGGCTTGTTCCACAGGAGAAGAGGATGATGGTGGTTGTGGTTGAGAGATGGAACCAAACTGTGGTTTGGCACCTGGTGGTACATAGGCAGGGGGGTTGGGTTTCCCGGGAGGTTGGATGGTCCTCGATTAGGTGTAGGTATTACCATATGGAGCATTAGGTTGTGGTGGCTTATATTGACCTACAACATTTGCATATTCTGACATCAAATCCTTAACTGAAAGGGCCATAGGATACTGCTCTTCTGGGTGGGTAGTGGATTGGAAATTGGTGCATGGATTAACGTGCGAGTTGCAGTCGCTCTTTGCACTTCATGGGTCGTTTGCCTTCCGCTCCTCCACTTTCCTAGGTAGGGTTGATATCTTCCCTTTTTCATTTCCATGGCCTCTTTGAAAGTGTATAAATTCCTCCCCCTAAGGTTATTTGATGGCCTCATTTCTCCATTCTCTCTCCATCAACCCTTTGAAGTTTGACCCATAGTTCAAAATCCATTGCTTCATCGGGAAGCTTGTAGAAAGTCTCCTCCACACATCAGTTTCTAGCGGTTGCTTCGTAATTTGAGAACACCATTGTAAAAATGGTTCACTAGCATCCATGTATCAAAACCATGGTGTGGACATGCATTGATGGTCTCTATGAAATCTCCCAACACTGGTAGAACTTCTCATTGTCATAGGCCGAATAAGTGTAGATATGTCTCTTCAAACTGTTGGTCTTAGTGGCACTGAAGAATTTCTTCAAAAACTCAGCTTGAAGATCAGCCCGGTTTCTAATCATCCTTGGCCTCAATGAATTAAGCCAAGTTTTGGCCTTGTCTTTCAGTGTCAGTGGAAATGCTTTCAGCTTGAGCAAATCCATAACGGTTATACCCTCCTTAAAAAGTAGTACATACCTCCTCAAAATCCCTTATGTGTGAGTATGGATTTTCATTCTCCATACCATGAAAAGTGGGAAGCAAGGGCACTAGGTAGGGTCTCACTGCCACATCCTCAGCAGGAGGTATGATGTAGGAGGGGGCACTAACTCTTGGAGGGTGTATGTGGTCCCTCATCGACCTGTATGTTGTTGGATTCACTGGGGTACCTGGCTGACTCTGCTGTTCCTCAAGAGGATCCATTTGATCACTTTGCATACTGATTCCACGGCCTTGTTCAATTGGTGCACTCACTCTTTGCAGTCTACCTGATGTCCCTACGTCTTAGTCTTTGCATAAACACAGTACAAAAATTTAAACAAAACAAGAACACGACAACTTGCCAAGGTTAGTGTGTGAAAATCAAAAATTGTTGTAATAAGCAAAATAGTGCGATAGCGGCTTAGTGGTGAGAAAACACAACCGGTTATTCTGTTGAAATTGAGGTTTAAGGTCCACTACACTTGTAATGAGATTACAAGTACACTTCAACTAATCATCGTGGTTGGCGCCATCCCCGACAGCAGTATTTGGTCCAGTGCCACAGTAGGGTGAGGCGAGAATCAGTAATTTGTTTCCTATGTTTCCTCCCACTGCGTAGTCAAGCTCTTACTTGACATAGCGGTCTAGGGTCGAACACGGGGATGGGTTTTCATCCTATGAATGATTGGCATCAGTGTTGAAAATGGTGAGGCTTTTTATTTGGATTTTTGGAATTTTGTTCAAAACAATGGGAGTTGTATGTTCCTTTGACTAAGCGTAATGGTTTAAAAGTGGATTGTGGAATGGTAACCTTGAAGGTTTGGTCGCTAAGCTTGATAACATGGGGGTTATGCAGTGTCCTCAGGTTATATCCTCGTGCTATGGTAAGTGACATATAGTCAAAGCCATAACCGGATCTTTATTTAACTATAAAGCCCTTTAGAACCCACTCCTATTTGAGTCAACCACGGGTAACATGCATTCACATCCCCTTCGGTTTAAAACCACAACGCTGACCTCATTTAGGTGGGCACCGTAAAGGCCATCCTAAAGAATATCGGTGCATCTAACAATAAGTATGCACTATATACACAAAAACATGTGAATATTGGCCAAATAATGACATTAAATGGCATTAAACTAGTTTGAAGCTGAGAGCCATAAATACGATTACACATGCATTTAAAACATAGAGGACCACTTGGCCTTAAAGCAAAGCTAGCCACCTTCACTTTGGGAGGCTATAAGGCTCCTTAAGCATCCCTTGAGTTGTCATCCTTAAGGGGTGTTTGGCAACTGAAATGAAAGAAAGAGGAGAGAAGAGAGAAAAAGCAAACCCTAAAATGAAAATTTGAGAATTCTTCTTGGAAATCAAAAGTTCATAAGGTTACAAAATCATGGGGGCTTATATAGGCCACCCCAAGTATAGAAATTACAAAATGCACCTAAAACATTAGGGATACAAGGACAAGGTGGTAATACACAAAAGCGTAGTTGTTTAAGACTAATACACAAAATTAACAGGAATGGAATTTCGCTATGCGGGAGAATTGCTAGGATGAAAATTTATTAGCCTAATGAAATTTAAGCAACCTAGCGAAATTTCGCTAGCCTAGCCCGAGGCTAAGCTGGCCTAGCGAGATTTGGCTAGCCTGAGAGTACGAGAGATAGCGGGGGTGAAATTTGGCTATGATAAATTTCGCTGGCCCCAGCGAGAATTTCGTGGAAACACGAGTGGTTCGCTAGATAGCGAAATTTCGCTAGCCTAGCGAAATTTTCCAATTTCGCTAGGATTGCGAAATTTTCCAATTTCGCTAGGATTGCGAAGTTTTCCAATTTCGCTAGGATTGCAAAGTTTTCGCTATGGTTGCGAAATTTTCGCAATCCCAGCGAAATTTTCGCAATCATAGCGAAATTTCCTGGGTTACCTGTTTTGCTTCACTGCATCATACTTCTTCTACTGCATCCCTTTTTTCATCACTTTGCCTTCATTTCTTCCTTGAATCTTGATATTTATGATGGCTGAAAATAGTTTCAATCTTCATGGTTCAGCACATATCTCGATATCGAACTCGAACTTAGTGGCCAAGGCATGCAAAAACCTGCAAAATAACCAAAAATAACCTCGCATTGGCATAAGTGATACTAAGTGGACCTGAACACCTCAATTGGAAAACTGAGTGATATGATTAGTGCGAAAAAGTACTCAAAACCTATCTCGAATAGGGCTCGAAATAGCACTTTTTGGGCACTAGTCAGTATGGTTTCTTTACTCCTGAATTTAATCACATGTTATTATTTGGCCAATTGTGGCATGCTACTGCTAGGAGTATGATATCGAGGGAAGATGACTCATAGGGACATGGGTAAAGCAACACTTGGTCAATCAAGGAATAGAGATATCCCGCGTTCTAAATGTAGCACTAGGGTTTGCACATTTATGCATCTCGAAGTCAAGGGGTCGAAGTAGAGATGCAGTACACCCCACTGGCAAGATAGGCAGCTATATCTCGAGAGAGAATATCTTATAGGCACGATCAACTCGCTAACATAAATTATATGAAATATTAAATAAATACGCTATCTAGGTTAAAATTCATCAGGTATGGTACGCGAAATAGTTTTCTCATCATTACCTTAAATCAAAATTTTAATATCAGGCATTCCATAAATAAGTTAATTTAGTCATAATCCACTATAAGACTGGATCCAAATATTGTCTAGGTCACTAAGCCAGTATTCAGCACGCTTCTCTTCGTGGGATCGACACTTGACTAGTCACTACACTACGTGAACTCGATGCGTATACTTGCCCGTACGGGTATGCATTTTTACCAACTTTTACACACTCACTTTCAGCTCGTCAATAACCTGTGTCATGTCGCGACATCTCAGCTTTCTGGCATGTCTCATATTGTAAAACCTTCTTAGTCATGACACAAAAAGCTGTGTCACGACATTCTTTTAGCCTTTTGATTCGTGCCACAGTAGGGTGCCAAAATCAACAAAATTTGTATCCTAAATTCCTCCTACTGTCGTAGTAAAACTACTTCAGTATAGCGGTTCTAGGGTCGAACTCAGGGATGGGTTTTCTTTGTACAAATGATTTACAGTGAGGTTTAAAATGGTGAATTAGGTTTGGATTTTGGGGTTTTGGTAAAAACAGGGGAGTTGATTGTTTAAAACTGAAAATGAAAACAAGTTAAAAAGAAATGTAAAATAGAATCCCTTGAAGTGTCGGGCCACTGGTTTAGGGTTTCAAGGCAACCAACATGTCCTCGGGTCTTTTTCCTCGTATTGGGGAGGATGACATATAGTCATTTCCAGAACCGGATCTTCATTTAGCACAAAACTAAACCACATGATTTTCCACATTGAAAAGCGACATTTAACAAACATCCATGGTCCCAGACGGTGAAAACCTACCTTACGGACTCATCTCCGCATTACTTGAATAGAGAGGCAACTAATGGATATCACTTTGAATCTAACAACCAAGCATCCAGTACAGACCTTTCAAAAGGTTGCTAAATCTTGCGTCAGAGATGTATAGGAGATTTAGCTTCAGAGTGAGGATGAGTTTCAATGAAAATAAATGCTGTTAAAAACGGAGGTAGTGGAAGTTTACCTCAAATCAAGCTTCGTGGCCTCCTCTTGAGAGGAAAGTGTAGCCAAGCATCTACGAGTTGTCATCATCGGAGGAGTGTTTGGTAGTAGAAAGGAAAGGAGAAAAAGAAAAGCGGAGAAGCTGGAGCCTTAATTTTGTTCTTTAATAAAAGCGTCTTTTTAATAGTGTATACAAATGGTTATATACCCACCAAGACAATTGAAAATACCAAAAACAACAAAAACATTTAACTATTACAAGGACTAAATGGGAAGAAACAAAAATGTAACAAGGCGGGCGTGAAATGCGGGAGAAGCAGCATTGGAGGCAGTCTTTCGCGGGGATGCACAGGTCTTTCATGAACCAAAATTCTCAATGCTCCATTTTTAACATTTTATTATCTTCTTTCCTTACGTCTCACGATGCACTTAATCTTGAGCTTATTTCGAATTCTTCGTGGCAGATCGACTTAACAATTTTATCCTTTATTAACTACCAAAAAGCGCAAAATTGCTACAAAATGCTACACTATCGATGAGATATGGGACCTTAATGTATAAATTGGGTTAATTACAATGAGATTATTTTCAGCACTCAAAACCTAAAATAAATAGGGTTTAAAATAGCACTTTTTATGCACTAATCACGCCCCCCAACCTACACATTGCTAGTCCCTTAGCAATGAAAGAAAGAAAGAAAGAGAGAGAGCATACATAATGGTAACAAAACTGATGATCACAAAAATTATTATATTTCAAAAAGGTTGTGAATGAGTAATGCCTAACCCTAAGTAAGAATCATCAAAGCCTTGTCCAATAACTATCTTGAAAGAATGAGTGCCGCCACAAGGTGGTATCAAAAGAGCCTCCATCTACAGTGAATCAGCTTGAAACTTACGAAAATAAGTGTTTGTTTGATTAGCTCGACGATAAGCCCCTTGGCTTGCACTCTCCCCGGCCTAGCTACTTCCTGACCTAGTGCTAACGGCCCTAAATGATGAGGACCCACTTTATTCCACAACTCTTTTTGCCTTATAGGGTGCAATGCTGAGGGTTCGAATTCACCAAAGTCCATTATAGCGAGGATCTACGATGACTCCCAGTAATTTAAGGCTTGAACAAGTCATAGGATCTTCGACCACAAACTCTTGAGTTACCGGACTTGAATGATTTGAGACTCCAGCACCTACAGCTTGTAAACTCTGCCCATCCACCGTGTAGCGAGCACTAAGATGGTGGCTCCTGACCCCGAGTTGGCAAGATGCAGGGCTTTGGGGCTTTCGCCATATACCCCACGGACCGTGCTCGGGTTTCAAGGCAAAGCGTTGCAATTTTCTTATTTTTCTTTTTCTTTTCTTTTTCCTTTTTTCACTTCTTTTTATTTTATTTTATTTTTGGAAGACGCATTAGCCTTCTTTCCACAGAGGTCCTTAACCTATTAAAGGTAGTCAACGACACTAGGATAGGTTGTGCAAAGTAAAGGAGGTTGCGCAGTTTTTCAGGTTATTGAATAAACCTGATGTGCATAGTGTGTGGTTAGCTAAAGGTGGAAGAAAAAGGTCGAAATCAGCAAGAATTTAACTAATCATTCACTCAATTAGGCATGGAACCAATCTAACATTAATAGGGTGGACGGTGCTTCCAATTTTTTCAGCTACGAGGCTAGCGAAACCACAAAAAAAATGGGTGGAGTTTTTTGAAAAAATAAAGTGTATAGTATAACGACTTCACAAAAAGACACATAACCATTTAGACATCACAAAATGGGCTTACTTTCGAAATATTAACAAAAACATAAGTCTGAAAGCCACTTCCTTCAGCAACTCTCCCTGACGAATATCTAGTTTATAAAGTAATGGGGCTCGGATTGGAGAGTTAGGGAAGGAAGTGTTACCTAGTTGATGAGATGTGGTCATTGTTGGATAGGAGACTTTGTAAGCTTTCCATGGACACCTTATTCACTCCGTTTGGGCTTCAAATGAACAAGCTAGAAGAAGAAAAGGGAGAAAAAAAGTGACAAGTTTGAGCATTTTGAAAATTTCACTTTTATAAAAATTTCAAAAGTATTATTTCTAGTTAAATTTAGATTCTACACTCTCTACGCTTTCAAACGGTACCAAAAACGCCTAAAACGGAGTTCGGATGAAAAAGTTATGAGCGAAACAAAATCAGGAGGCAAAATAGTAGGAATGCGAAAATTTTTGCTATGTTTGCGAAATTTTAGGCTATACATAGTATAATTTTTTTTGAAAAAGAAATAAAATAAAATAAAATAATTAATAAAAATAATAATAATAATAAAAATAAAAATATAAACATTTTTTTAAGAGACAAATATTTTTTTTTTTATAAAAGAAAAATAAAATAAAATGTTTTAAAAAAAAATTAAAACGATTTTTTAAAATAAAATAATTAATAATAATAAAAAAGCGATTTTTTTACTTACCTTACCCTTCTTTATTCATGTTTTTGTCTTTTAGTAGAGGGGACATTCGTACACAATTTTCGCTACATAGCGAAATTTCGCTATGTAGCGAAAATTCCACCACATAATTTTCACTATAATTGCGAAAATTTCGCTATAATTGCGAAAATTTCGCCATTATTGCGAAATTTTTTGCTTCTCCTCCTGTTTGCTGCTAATCTTCATTCTACTTCAAAATTTTCACTAGAACTGCAAAAATTAATACAAGAAAAATTAAGAAAAGTGCAGAGAAAAGAAGTAGAAAAACAAGCTAGAAACAATTAACTTAAAAAATTAGGAAAATCTAAGAAAACTTATAGAAATCCAAATAAATACAATAAAATAAAATAAGCCAAGAAAAAAAATGAAAACAAAAGTAGGAAACTGTATACGGACCAATTCTTTAAGCCTTTGGAGGCTCTTTGGAGGCTAGCGAAGCTTGTAGGAATGCGAGGTTGAGTGCTCCAATCCAGAACTGGCCCACACGAACCAAGCAGATTACGCCATGTGATGGTTGCTTGTGTCTTTGATGTAGTGGCAGAGGCTCTAACAGTGGCCACTAATTTCTTGAGGCTTTTCAAGGCAGGCAGTGCAAGACTAGCCTTAGTGGTGGGTCTTCGGGGGGTTGGCGGTTGTGGTGCGAGTAATGGGAATACACACTTGTAGTCGAGTGGAGGACTCTTTTGGCGGTGGGCTTTTGGTGAGCCAGGGTGAGCGTGGGGTTCAATTCTGTGGGAAATGATTTCAAAACAAGCTCTTGGGGTTCTTCCACTATTTCTTTTCCACTACCCTCCTCAGTTAGCAATGGGGAGATTGCTTCATCTTGCATTTTATATTGCTCCTCCACTATGGTGTCAATCGGGCCTCTTTTAAGTTCTCCTCCTTTTTGATAAACAAGTTGATTGGTGAGCTTTGGATGGATTCATAAGATGTCAAAATTTTGATCATTCCTTTGGAACCATCCGATTTCTTGTTCGAGAGCTCTCCATGTTAATTTCTTGATTGCCTAGTTCACTGCCCTTTGCTCCTCTTTGAGAAATTATCCACTAGTTTTCTCAAGTTCAGTAGTGCTTACTCAACTAGAGAAATTAACTGTGGTGGTGTGGTGGCTGAGGAGTTGAGGTAAAATGTGGAGAAACAGGTGGTGCATAAGTTGGGGAACAAGTATAGGCTAGGGTGCATACGTCCATTAGTCTCTATAGTCCTTGTAGACTATTTAGTTTGGATTTCTCCCCAAGGGTTGCTTCTTTTTCCATGCTAGGTTTCTATACTCCCTCATTGACATGTATGCTCTAGGGTTTCTCTCCATAGTGTATTGACTATATTGTTCTCCCTCTAGGTGTTCCATTTGATCTGATCCAATTTCCCACGAACTTTAAAAAGCCCATTTGCTTGCCTTGAATTTTTGATCCTTTGAAAATGGATTCTATGACCATGACTGACCCAACGATCCACACAACAACTTTTTTTTTTTTCTAGAAATGAAACTAAAAAAATGAATCAGTGAAATATTAAAGAAATTCCACGAGAAAACTTGTAGTAGAGATCACAAGTGTTCCTGACTTCATCCGAATGCACTTAGGCACCATCCCACTTGGCAGGCGCCATTTGATTCATGCCACAGTAGGGTGATCCGAAATCAATAAAATTTGTATCCTAAATTCCTCTCTTCTTAGTAAGTAAAACTGTAGTATAGCGAAGTTCTATAGGAGTCGAACTTCGAGGATGGGTTTTCTTTAATCTGAATGATTTCTGAGTGAGGTTCGAAATGGTGAATTAGGTTTGGATTTTGGGAGTTTAGGTAAAAACGGGGAGGTTGATTATTTAAAATTGAAAATGAAAACAAGTTAAAAAAAAATGTAAAATAGAACCCCTTGAAATTAATCGGGTGCTGGTTTTAGGGTTTCAAGGCAACCAACATGTCCTCGGGTCTTTTTCCTTGCGTTGGGGAGGATGACATATAGTCATTTCCCGAACCGGATCTTCATTTAGCTTTAAAAACTAAACTCTATGATTTTCCCTTTTGAAAAATGGCACTTAACGAACGTCCATGGTCCCAGACAGTGAAAACCTACCTCCTGGACTCATCTCAAAGTAACATATAAGTGACTAATGGATATCAACTGAATCACAACAATAAGCATCCAGTGAACCTAAAAGATTGCCAAATCTTGGTTAAAATCGAATGTATACGAGAGATTTAAACCTAGAGTGAAGGATAGGAACATAAGTAAGAAAATAAATGCCTACGTTAAAAGCAGAAGATGATCGATTTACCTTAAATCTAAAGCCCGGTAGCCCTCCTCTTCCAAGGAGGAAGGAGTCACAGCGAGCATCCTACGAGTTGTCATCATCGGAGGTGTTTGAAATGGCCAGAGAAAGGGGAGAGAAAATGGAGAAAAGAAAACGGGAGAAGCTAGAGCCTAATTTTATTCCACGTAAAACGTCTTTTTTTTAACGGTGTATACAAATGGCTTATATAATACCGAGACAAGTGAAAATACAAAAAACAACAAAATCATTTAAATATTACAAGGGGACGAATGGGAAGAAACAAATGTAACAAAAAAGGCGAGGCGTGAAATGCGGAGAGCAATTGTTGGAGAGGAACGATTAACAAGTAGGGTCACGATTAACTCGCATGAACCAAAATTCGCAATGCTCCATTTATCTTTCACTTTCTGCTCTTATTTCCTTCTGGTCTCTGATCTGTAATGCTAAGCTTGACTCGAATTCTTCGTGCTTGGATTGACTCAACAATTTTGGCACTATTAGCTTGCAAAAACTGCAAAATTTGCCACATAATGCGATCAGTAGAATAATAGGGACCTTAATGTGTAAATTGGGTTAATTACAATAATTAGTACACAAAAAGCACTCAAAACCTATAATAAATAGGGTTCAAAATAGCACTTTTTGGGCACTAATCACCTTTAGAGCCCAATTATATGTAGCGACAACCTCAATGTCACAACACATTCTTTCTGCCTTTAAAAGAGAATTTAAAACGTTTAGAATTCTAAATCTGAATTTCATTTTTTTCCTACCCGTTAGAAGACCTAAATCCTTTTCCTTCTCTCAATCCTCGATCTTTTCTTTTTTTAAGAAAGTCTTAGTAGCAGAAGATAGTTCCAAATCTAGACGAAATCATGGCAGAATTTAGGGCTGATACAGAGGAAACAACAGTTGAGCCTGTCAAGATAACTTCTGAGAAGGAACCTTAGAAGGAAAGTGGTGAAGAAAAAGTAGAAATGGGAAAGGCAAGAAAGAGGAAGAGAGGGGAGAGAGAGCAAAATAAAGTTTTGTAGAGTTTTTTTTTCCTTGATTGAGAGGTTTTGAGTAGATCAAAACTACAATTTTGAATAGGTGATTTAGGGAGAGAATATTGAAATCCAAGCTCCATTACATTCACAACTTGAATAGAAGCAGAAAATATTGTTTGAATTCCTTTTCCTCATTTTCTCGGTTATAATCATAATGAAGTTGTTTAAACGACTTGTCATTGTTATGTGTAATCTAATGATGGAAGGCTAAGCACCTTCTGGGAAGGGATTGGTTATGTGTGCAAGGATTTAATGTAGGTTATGGATTTGAACCTTGAATTGACATAATTAGTTTAAAATTGTAAAATCTGAGAAAATTCAAATTTTCTGAAAAAGGGTAAAACGGTAATTTCGGTAAAAATTCAAAATTTTTCTAGATCTCGGATGGTGAAACAGATTTCACCATTGGAATGGAATCTCTACATGAAATCTAGTTAACCGCATCAGAACTGTCGAATTAGGAGCGGTCGGAATTTCAGCTTCCAGGCCTTGAGTGTCGGGTCTTGATAAAGCGGAGTTTGAGAGACATGTGATGTGACAAAAGTTAGCTACTACATGTACCCATGTGACACATGTTACATGACTAGAGAGATGATGGAAATGAACGGCTTAGATTAAGCCACATGTCAAATAGTGACAAAAAGGGACAAGATGGGAATTTTGGAAATTGTTAAATGAATAAGACAAACTTAAATAGTATCATCTTCTTCAAATTGTAGACAAATTGGAAAAACGTGCAGGAGTTTTTACAGTAGGTGCAGATTTTGAGTTTTAGAGAGAGAAGGTGTGCCTTCTCTCTAGGATTCATTGTCGGTTGTCGATTCTTGTGAATAGTAAAGTTGATACGAGGGTATCTTCAGGCGCTGGAATTTGGTGGAGTTAGGCAACTCCGAGCGGGGATCTTTTCCTACTTGCGTTAATCTTTGGCTAAGAGCCATGTAAATGGTGGAACGTTCACGAGGCTTGTTTTACTTAGTAAATTCGGTCCTGAAACCTTTGGTAGTAGAAAATTCCTATTTGTGTGGTCATGAGAAGCGAGTAACGAGGTTTCTTGTTCCCGCACAAATATTGACACGTCATTTTAGTGTGAAAATGTGTTTGGATAGTGATTCAAAAAATGAATTGCTTTCCGTGTTTGCCGATAGCCCATGTGAGCTAATTTAGGTGCATTGATTGTGGATTACATAACTTGTTTTATGTAATTTTAATTATGTTAATAAATATCGTGAATATATTAGCATGAATGTCTTTGGACCAGTCTTTTCATATACTATTTAGGGACATTCAGATCGACGGATGGACAGCGTGATGATGGAAGATGGGAAATAATTGTGAAGTTTCGGGGATTTTGAAGTGCATGTGGAAGATCAGCGAGTTCGCTTCGGATGAGGACAATAGTATTTCGGAGAGTTATCAGACTATTCGCCTCGGAGGGTAGTCCGATATTTTAAAAACTCGGTATTAAGTTTTCGAAGACAAAAAGCTTTTGTTATGAAAACTATGTGCTACTAGCATTTAAGCAGGCATATGTGAAGTCGGTGAGGACTCGGGACATGGGATTAGTCATGTAGACGTCGAGTAGGTTCGTAGAGTGCTTGAATGTGATTGTTTGCCATGCATGCACTTAGGTGGGAGTAACCATGTAGGAAATTATCTCACGGGGTTTGCTCACCTGTCGAGGGATCACCATTTCGGGTGCAGGGAGTGTGCACGGGACGGCTCGTTAAAGTAGCGTTTTAGAAGAAAGCCGACTTGTGGCTTTGATGTTGTTGTATAACATGTATTAGAATGTTGAAATTTTAATATATGTTAAATTAAGAGTGAATTATTAACAATTAAGCTATGGTATATAGTTGGTGTATTTTGATGAGTATTGATGTATGGGCCCAAGTGGCCGTGTTTACTCATGTACATGTCTCATGAGATTGATGTTGGGACAGGTTGTAGTTTGGGTAGAGCTCCCCGTACAAAGGAGACTCTGCTCGATTTTCATGAGTGGTGTCGGGTCACCTGACATCCACGATTATTCTGCAGGTTGACAGATTGTCAACGGACCCCCGAGTTTTAGGGCGTCACAAAAATTGTATTTTCTTATGCTTGATTTTTAATTCTATGAACCAAAGGTGATGTTCTAAACCCCTGCTTTCAAGGATCCCATCAAGTGATAGCTGAGCTGTGTTCTCGGAGTTAAGGATAATTATCTCTTGGTATATCAAATTAATATGTTGAAAACTTGTCTCATTTTAATCAAAATACTTCGTTTTGTCAATAGAAGTAGATATATTGGTTAATTTTCCGGAGTGATGGACTAATTATGTTAGAGAAAGCTTGTGTTACCCTGGTTTTGGGAGCAAGTTAACTATAGTCCTAAGGATTTGTTGAAGAGTCCTGGTTTGGAAAGTCATCCAAGGCTTAAAGGGAATCAGATCCTAAAAGTAGCTTTTTAGACACATATAATCTCGGTTTTGGAACATAGCAGTCTAAATTCATATGAAATGTAGTGGTTGAAAGTTTTTGAATTTATCTTTAAAATACCCTTGGACAAGTCTGAAGTTGACCCAGCTTGATTTCGTTCATGAAAAAAATGAAAACTAATAGTCACATTACTAATTCCATTCCCAGTGTTTTACTCAATCTCAAAGATATTTCTAATTGTTTTAGATCTAGACAATCTTTTAAGAAGAGAAAAGAGCCCCAAAAAAATAAAATATATTTTTATTCTATTAAATAGTTTGTTAACAATCTTAAAACTCAAAGTTCAAATTGTGATGTCCTTGAGTTGTTTAAGTACTTAATCTTTCAAATTTCCTCAGATATCTATGGGCACAATATCTGGACTTAAAAATCCACTTTACTACTTCTTGATTTGTGCACTTGCTGTAAAAAAAGGCCAAGTTGAAGTTTAAAAGTAAAAAGAGTATCAACTTAGATCAACAACAAGTTTTGGCACCGTTGTCGGGGACTTGACATGGAGTCTCTGGTAGCTATACCAAAGACTTAACAAGCTTTTGGAGCCATTAGAAGACCTAAAGCCTTTTCCTTCTCTTAATCCTTTATCTTCTCCTTTGTTAAGAAAGTCTAAGCAATAGAAGAAATTCGTTGGGAACGTCCCCAACAACAACACCAAAAACTTGTTATTGATCCAAGTTGATACTCTTTTTACTTTCAAACTATTTAAACTTCAACTTGGCCTTTTTTACTGCAAGTGCACAGATCAACAAGTACTAAAGTGGATTTTTAAGTCCAGATATTGTACCCATAGTGATTTGAGAATTTGAAAGATTAAGTACTCAAACTACTCAAGGACATCACTATTTGAACTTTGATTTTTAAGATTATGAACTAACTATTTAATAGAATAAAAATGAATAATTTTTTTGGGCTCTTTTCTTTTCTTAAAAGATTGTCCAAATCTAAAATAACTAGAAATTTCTTTGAGATTGAGTAAAATACTGGGAATGGAGTTAGTAATGAGACTATTAGTTTCCATTTTGTTCATAAAAGAAATTGTTATGGGTTGAATCTTGGACTTGTCGAGGTATTTAATCTGATCTTGAAAAACCCCAACCACCATACATTTCTGATTTTGACCACCATGTTCATACCCGGGACTACATGTGTCTAAAAGCACTAGGATCGATTCCCTTTTAAGCCTTGGATGATTTCCCCAGGCCCGGGGGTAACCTGAAGCTTCCTCCGACATAATTAGTCCATCACTCCCTAGTGGAGTGCCAATGCTCATCCACTTCTATTGATAGAAACGAAGTATTTTGATTGAAATGAGACGAGTTCTCAACATATTAATTTCATATACTAAGAGATCACTATCCTTAACTCTGAAACCACAACTCAGCTATCACTTATGGGGATCCTTGAAAGCAGGGGTTTAGAATAGCTCCTTTGGTTCATAGAATTAATAAATCAAGCATAAGAAAATGCACTTCTAAACCAATTATGTCAATTCAAGGTTCAAAGCCACAACCTACATTAAATCCTTACAAACATAATAATCAGATAACCAATCCCTTTTCAAAAGGTGTTTAGCCTTCCATTACCGGATTACACATGACAATGACAAGTCGTTTAAAGAAGTTCATTATGATTATAACCGAGAAAATGTGGAAAAGGAATTTAAATAATGTTTTCTACTTCTCTTCAAGTTTTGCCAATAATGGAGCTTAGATTTCAATATTCTCTCCCCAAACACTCAGCTCGAATCAACTATTCAAAATTGTCGTTTTGATCTACTCAAAACCTCTTAATAAGAAAAATACTTGATTACTACCCAAATAGTGCTATTTTACACCCTTATTAATATAGGTTTTTGAGAACTTTTTGTGTAGTAATCGTCCTAATTAATCCAATTGGCATGTTAAGGACCTAGCAAGGCTACTAATCAAATTTTGTGGCAAGTTTGGTTGTTTTAGGGGCTATATATCGCGAACGAGGGTTAGTCGAGGCATGAAGAATCGATTCTGCGATCACGAGCATCAAGCCCCGGAAAGAAAGAATGACAAAATGGGTATGCGGAAAGCAAGTAGCCTTGCGATTTGCATAATGAAATTCCCATGAGGCTACGAGATTTTCGCAGGTCGCATTATAGAATTCGGGGGTCCCCGACCTCTGCGAGAATTGCCTTCTGGTTTCACGCCCTTTGTTTACTTGTCCTCTGGCTTTGCTTTGACCTTTTGTCCTTTTGATTGTCTTTGATTTCTTATTGTAATAGTGTTTGTTTTGTTATTTCGGTAATTTGTATTAGGATTTGGCTATAAAAGCCCCCAAAGAAGACATTGTGAGGAGACATTTTCTTCTTCACTGTAAAGACCTGTTTTGATCATTAATAAAAGTTGGGCAGGAAGCTTTCAGCTCTTCCCGCTCTTTCTCATTTTCTCTCATTTTCCCTCACTTTCTCTCCCTTTCTCACTAGCCAAACACCCTCTAAGGATGACAACTCAGAGGATGAGTGGCTAGAACCCTTTCCTCGTTGAGTGAAAGGAATTTGCCGTCTGGGATCCTAAAATGTGAGGTTTTCATGGTTTTCTGTAGTGCTCTTTGGCATATTTGTGTTTCCTTTGAAGACTCTAGGTTTTGATCCATGGTGCAACCCAGATGAATTATATTTGATAATCTTTTAGGGGTTCGTGGATGCTTGTTAGTATTAGATCACTAAGATTCATTAGTTATCATTTTATTAGTCATTGGAAGGGTGAGTCGAGGAGACTTGTTTTCCACGTGGAAACCCTTGGAGTACTCAGGTGGGTGCCATTTCAAGGATAATTGTTTTGGGTCCAAATTTTATATTTGAATGAAGAACCGAGTTCATTGAGATGGCTAGGTCATCCTCCCAGCAAGGAAAGGGCTCGAGGACCCTGGGTTACCATTAGAACCCACAGAGCTCGATGGCCGGATGCTTGAGAATTCTCTTTTATATTTTATTTCAGGTTTTGACCACGCCAGAGCCCCTGTTTTTAGAAAACCTTAAAATCCAAAACAAATTCACCAATTTGAACTTCATTGCAAGTCATTGTGCGAAGAAAACCCATCCCTGTGTTCTACCCTAGAGCCACTATACTGCAGTAGCCATGATATGGCAGTAGGAGGTATTATGTTTATAAATTTTGTTGATTCTGGATAGCCCTACTGCACACGAATGAAATGGCGCTATTGTCGGGGATGGTGCCTTAGTGCAAATGATGACATACTGAACTTTTGTGATCCTCATCACAAGTTCTAGTGGATATCTTTTATCATTCTTTTTAGTATTCTACTGATAGTTTATTTAGTTTCATTTCATTATTTTATTATTTTTATCTAACTGGCCTTTTGGTAGGGTGTTTTCTTTTTCTTTATGCAGTCTTTGTCCTATCTTTCGGTCAAGGGTTTGTATTTCAGTGGAATAGGAATCTGACGAGCGGATTAGTGAGAATCGATTATTCCCGCAGGGAACTAGGTTGTGAAGTGGGCTTGAATTGTGATCAAATGGAACCCCCACATGAAGAGCAGCAAAGTTAATAGGGAATGGAGAGAAACCTCAATGCTTATAGGTATATGAGGGACCACATACACCCTCCATGAATGAGTGCACCCTCCTGTATTTTACCCCCAACTAAGGACATAAGTGTTAGGCCTTACCTGGTGCCACTTCTCCCTACTTTCCATGGTATGGAGAGTGAGAATCCTTATACACACATCAGGGAATTTGAAGAGGTTTGCAATATCTTAAAGGAGGACATTACTGCCTTGGACTTGATGAGGCTAAAACCTTTTCCCTTGACATTGAAGGACAAAGGAAAAATTTGGCTCAACTACTTGAGGCGAAGGACCATTCGGAACTAGACCGAGATGCAGGCTGAGTTCTTGAAGAAATTTTTCTCCACTCACAAACAAACATTCTGAAGAGGCAAATATCCACCTTCCAAGCTAATGAGAACGAAAAATTACATGCTTGTTGGGAAAGATACATGGAAGCCCTCAATGCTTGTCCTCACCATGGCTTTGACACATGGATGCTAGTTAGCCATTTTTATGATGGTACGTCTCCTGCCATGAAGCAATTATTGGAAACTATGTGTGGAAGAGACTTCTTAAGTAAGAATCCAGAGGAAGCTATGGATTTCTATAATTATGTGGCAGAGGCATCCAAAGGTTGGGATGAGCCTAACCTAACGGAGATGGAGAGAATAAGACCTCAGCATAATACTAAAGGTGGCATGTATTTGCTCCCTGAAGATATGGACATTAAGGCTAAAGTCTCAACCTTAGCTAGAAGGTTGGAAGAATTGGAGAGGAAGATTGCAGAGGTGCGGTGGCTGACTAAGGTCCGCATGCAGACGATCTATGCTTCATTTGTCAATCAATTGAGCATGTGGGAGAGCAGTGTCCCACCATTCCAACCGTAAGAGATATGTTTGCTGATCAAGCCAATTTTGTTGGTCAATACAAGCCTCCAACTGATGCACCTTATAGCAATACCTATAACCCTAATTTGAGGAACCATCCAAAATTCTCATGGAAATCAAGACCTCCACAGTATACACCTCCTGCTCCTCCACATCATGCTTCAATTCCTCAGCCACCATAACCACCACAGTTAAACTCTTTAGTTGAGCAAGCAATACTGAACTTGAGCAAATTGGTGGGTACTTTTATAGAGGAGTAGAGAGTAGTGAATGTCCAGGCTAATCAGAAAATTGACACAATGGAGAGCAAAATTGACATTGTGGAGAGCTCTCTGAACAAAAAATTAGATGGGTTCTAGAGCAAAATTGATTAGAAATTTGACAACCTGTAGTACTCCATTTCAAGGCTCTGTCAATGGAATGTTCACGAAGAAGAATCCAAAGGAGGAGTGCTGAGTGACAGTGGTGGAGAAGTATCGGCGGCGGCCTACGAAGGGTGATAAAGGAATTTTGCTGAATATTACGAAGGGTTATCTTGATCCTGGACATTGGTGCTATTGTTTGTCGTAGGAAAAGAAAGAAGCAATCTTCTAGTTGCTAAGCCCGAGGCGTGGAAAGAGACGGTGGGAGAGCCCCAGCCTGATTTACACACATGCCCTCTCTTGACCTAGTGTATATCACTACCTACACTTGCAGCCTGATCTATGCAGAAGCACACACTCTTAAAAGTGAGGCTAGTCAATCTTCAAGCTTATCTGAGAAACTTTAAAGTTAATGGCCTTTATTCCAAACTTTTGCCCGCTGCATCACGGACATTGGCCGGAGTTGCTCGTATTGCATGCGCGTTGGATGACTCATACCAAAGCGAATCTTGGTTGGTTGCAGAACACTTGAGACCTCGTGATTACACCGGCTCCACGGGTTCAGTGACCTCAGAGGCTTGAGAAAGTCTCAGTTTCCCCCAGTTTTTGTTTTGAATTTTTTTGTTTTATTTTATTTTTATTTATTTAATTTTTCTCTTTAGATTTCCTCTAATATTAATTTAATCTTTGTTTTTAGCTCATTTTTAATTTTCCTGCATTTTTTAAAAAAAGTTTCTTGGCTTATTTTTGCAGGTTTGTGCTTAAGTGCGGAGTTGGTATAGAGAGCAAACAGAGTAAATTTAGCGAACCCCTACAAAAAATTTGGGGCAGAGATTTTGTGAGATCCTGTGAAATTTCACATAATCCTTTGTAGCTTTGTGGGCGGAAATTTACAGTGGTGGATCTTGTAGATTACTTAGCGACTCTTTGTGAAGAAAAAAAACTTTTGTTTTATATATTTACATATATTTAAAAAAATATTTCAAAAAAAATAATAATCAATATGTGTTTTTTTTTTAAAAAAAAAAGGATTTCGATGTGCGAATTTTCGCAGGTCCCTGCACTCCCATTTTGTTTTGGCCATAAATTTTTTATCCGAACTCCGATTTGGGTGATCTTGGTACCATTGGAAAGATTAGATAGTGTGGAATCTAAATATAGCTAGAAAGAACACTTTTGAAATTATGATAATGGTTTAATTTTTAAAATTCTCCAACTAGTCACTTTTTTCCTCTCTTTTCTTCTTCCAACTTGTTCATTTGAAGCCTAAATGGAGTGAATAAGGTCTCGGTGGAAAGCTTGCAAAGTCTCCTATCCAAAAATTGGTAAATTTCATCAAGGAGGTATCACACTTCATCCCTTAAATTTCCATTCAATAGCCACATTGAGGATAATGTGGAATTTGGTTAGGGGGAGAGTTAAGGAAGGAAGTGTTGTTTTATGTTTTTGAGCAAGTCTTTTTGTTTAGTTGAATGGCTTGCTAGTTAGGTTTTTTTTTTTTTACAATATAATTCATGTTTTTAATTTCTAGTTCATGCTTTCAGTTTCTCATTTTCAGAATTTTGTTTTTTTGTAATGCCAAACTTGCAGTATGAGAAATTGAAAATTTGTTCCATTTCTATTGATGTTAGGTTGGTTCTATGCCTAATTGAGTTGATGATCAATTGAATTCCTATTGTTTTCAACCTTTTTCTTCCACATTGGGCTAACCACACACTGTGCACATTAGGTTTCAATGATAAGCTGAAAAATTGCCTAGCCTCCTAAACCCTGCAAAGGCCCGACCTTGTACTTCTGACCTCCTTTAATAGGTAGGACCCCCCTGAAAAAGACCAATGAGTCTTTCAAACAAAAAAAAAAAAGAAAAGAAAAGAAAAGAAAGAATAGAAAAAGAAAAAGAAAAGAAACAAAAATTTATGACGCTTTGCCTTGAAACTTGAGCACGGTCCGAGGGGTATATGGCGAAAGTCTTTAAAGCTTGGTGCCCTAAGCCAACTGATTGGGAGCCATCGACTTTGTGTTAGTTACATGGGTGAATAGGCAGAGCTTATCAAGTTGTAGGTGCTGGAGTCTCAAACTCATTAGAAGTCCGGGATGAAACCTAAAGAGTTAGTGGTCGAAAAATCCTTATGAGTTGATGCCCTAAGCCTTAACTAGTTGAGAGTCATCGGTGGATCCCCGCTATATGGACATCTGTGAGATCGATCCCCGTAGAATTGCACCCCTGCAACGCAAAAAGAGTTGTGGAATAAGAGTGGGTCCTAATCTATTGAGGTTGGTCAGTCTGCTAGGTTTAGGTATTAGCTAGGTTGGGGGGAGAGTGTAGTTTTAAAGCCTATTGTTGAAAACTAATCAAGCTAACTCTTAGGTTTTAGTAGAAGTCCTAGGTTGGTTCCCTAGAGAAGGAGACTATTTCTATACTTGAATTTGCATAGCACTTACTCTTCTTGAGACAGTCATTAGGTAGGATTTTGATGACTCTTGTTGAAGATTGGGTTTTATCCCATCCGTACTTTTGAAAAACTTTTTGTTTGCGGATGTATATAGTTCATCTTTCTTTTGATGCCTTTCTTCTTCTTTCATTGCTAAGGGACTAGCAATGTGTCGATTGGGGGAGGGGGTGATTACTACCCAAATATTTCTATTTTACACCCTTATTAATATAGGTTTTGAGCACTTTTTGTGTAGTAATTGCCCTAATTAACCTAATTTGCATGTTAAGGACCTAGTAAGGCTACTAATCGAGGAATTTTGTATGGTTGGTTTTGGGGCTATATATCTTGAGGGCCAGGTTCAAGTCAGGCATGAAAAATCCGGTTGCAATCACGGGATCACCAGAAGCAAGGAAGAGAGCGACGGAAATGGAAGGCGTCTGGAAGAAACCAGCCGGCCCTTGCAATTTCGCAAGGGCTGCGAAATTTCACAGCCCTTGCGAAGAGTGCACCTTACTACAGTTTTGCCATTGTTCACTTATCCTATGACTTGCCTTTTTGACTTTTTGTCACTTTTGATTATCTTCTTGATTTGCCCCAGTGTAATAGTATTTGTTTGTTATTTTAGTAATTTGTAGTAGGTTGGCTATAAAAGCCCCGAATAGAAAATTGAACTATTTTGATCATTAATAAAAGTTGGGCGGGAAGCATTCAGCTCTTCCCACTCTTTCTCATTTTCTCTCATTTTCCCTCACTTTCTCTTTCTCACTAGCCAAACACCCTCTAAGGATGACAACTCATAGGATGAGTGGCTAGAACCCTTTCCTCCTTGAAGTGAAAGGCTGATGGGTATAGGATCCTAAGGTAATTGGAGGTTTTCATGGTTTTCATGCAGGTACTCACTGGCATTTTTGTGTTTCCCTTAGACTCGCCTTCCAATGACTAATAAATGATAACTAATGAATCTCAGTGGATCTACCAATATACTGCAGTAGCCATGCTACGGAAGTAGGAGGTATTAGGTTTATAAATTTTGTTGATTCTAGATAACCCTATTGCACAAGAATCAATACTCTGCAAAAACTTTATTTTGCTATCTCTATCCTTTTGCCGCTCTCTCTAGCTTTTTCGCTCTATCGCTTCCTATTTATAGTCTAATCATTGTTGGGTTGGAATTCTAGGTAGATTTTGTGGACCTTTATGCAAGCCCACAAGATGATGTGTCGCAACATTCTAATCATGTCACGACTTTGTCTCATTTCATCTGTGTCTAGGGCATTGTCGTGATGTTGTTGCGACACTCAACTAATGATTTTTCCTTTGAGATTGAATTGAGACCGTTGCAGCATTATTTTTATTATCGTGACCTTCCCTTCCAATCTTCTGTCTTCAAGGTTTATCGTGACACTAACTTCATGATGTACAACTTCGGCCTTTGGAATGAATGTCGTGACACCAATACATTTGTTGCAACACTATGAGTTACTAGTTGGTCTTCAATGGTGTCATAATATTGTCATGACATTCCTGCTCGACACTCCTTTTAGATGAATGTTGCAAAAAGTTTGTAAGTGTCGTGATATTGTTCAGTTGTTTCTCCAGGGACTCTTCATTTTTGTGTCATGATATAAGTTGCAGTGTCGTGACACAACTTATGCCATCTGCCCTTCTATTATGTCACGAGATATGTTGAGGTGTCGTGTCTTAAGGATGTTTTCTCCCTGGTATTTTTTCTATTGCAATAGTGATTGTGATGTCGCGACCTTCCTTGCTTCCCGCCTTAGTCAATTAAGCACCTTTTCTTGCTCTTTTTGCTTCCTTTGGTATTGATTCCTTCCAAACAATAATTTTGGTGAATATTCCATAATTTTTTTTATTAAATTAAGCATTAAAGCCTCAAATATGTATGCAAAAATGGACTTAAAGTTATATGAGTTTCATACTCATCAAACTCCCCCAAACTTAAAGTTTTGCTTGCTCCTAAGAAAAGAAAAGACTCATTGCTTGTCCGCAAGCAATTTAGTTAGACTTTAAGGCCATTTTTCTTTCCATTACCACTTTCAAATATATCAGCACTTGAATTCAATGAATTTCCAATTGTGATATGAATTTTAAAAAAATAAATTCTAGAATCAAAAGGATTTTCAATTAAGTTCACGCAATACACAAATAATTCTCAAATTGTAAACAACTCAATTCTTTACCCTTGATTTGTGAGTGTTTGTTGGTCTTCCCTCTTTAACATATTTGCAAGTTAGGTAATCTTCTGAGATATTATGTAGAAGAATGAAAGTGTCATTAGATTGACTTAGGTCCCATAAGCTTGTTGGTCATGACCATTTCTCAGCTCAATATGAAGAATACCTCGTTCGAGTTGAATAAAGTCTTTTAGGCTTGTAATGTATGGTTTGGGTGTTGGGTAGGTAATTGGACATTTAAGGCTCAAGTTTACCCAAAGTGCTCATACTATTCGACATTTGGTACTCATGATGAGTCTTAAACTCATCTATTTTTAATCCATTTTTTTGGTTTATTTTGAGTATCTTCATATCTGTTTTAATGCCAAATTATGGAATATTTAACAACTTTGTGTTTTGCAGGTTTTAATTCAAAAGAGGAAATTACAACAGGAAAGAAGAGAAAAAAAGCAATTGCAGCAATCTTTGTCACGACAGAATTTTGTGTGTCGCAACAAACTTCCAAGCAAATTGCAAGGGAACTCAGTCACAACAATAATTTCCTTGTCACAACCACGAGTGCAGTGTTGTGAGGATGAGTTTTGGCACGGCCAGATAGGCGTGTTGCGACATAAAATGGGAAGAATATAACCAGTCAACTGAGACAAATAAAGTTTATGTTGCGACAAAGTTTATTGAGGAAATCCAACACAAGGAAGAAATTGTCGCAACAAAGAAGCTCATGTCGCTACAAATGAAACAGGAAGAAGGCAAAAACTTTGTCGCGACAAGGTATCTTCTGTCACGATAAGAAATTAAAAAGCAATACAGGAAGAATACCGCGATAGAAAAGTTTATGTTGCGACATAATGAAGAACATAAGGCAAAATCTCATTCGCGACAGAATCCTCTTATGTCGTGACACTGATTATGGCAACATGGAAAAGCTCGTTGAGACAGAATAAGAGCTTTGAATAAGAATTTTTGTCGTGATAAGGTGACGTAAGTCGCGACGCCGAAAGAAGAAGAAACTTTGGTCGTGACAAAGAAACGAGGTCGCGACATGTGATGCTTGCCTTTGAAGCAGAGCACGGTTGTAACAAAAGAATCAATGTTGCGACATACTTGAGTGAAGAGATTTTGATTTAGTGACAGGGATCCTAAGGTCGCTACACAGAGATCAGCTGAACACAGATAAACAAGGTTGCGACAGACTTATGTCGCGACAAAGATTCCAACACAAGGAAAAAAAATTTCGTCGCCACATAAAAAACTGGGTCGCGACACAAAGATAAGTTGAATACAGAAAAGTCATGTCACGACATAACAATCTGGGTAGTGACACAAAGATAAGTTGAATACAGAAAAGTCATGTCGCACGACATAGCAAGCTGAATTCGATATGGCTGTCAATGACACCCAGTGGCCATGTCGCGACATCAAAATGGAAAATTTACCTTGAAATCGGGTTAAGTGGCAATAAAACTCTATTACGACAAACTTTTTGGGTCGCGACATAAATTCTAACAGTACAAAAAACAGTGTTGCAACAAGAACCAAAACAGAAATGTTGTCGCGACAAAAAAACTGTGTTGTGACACTAATTTGAAGAAGCTGCATAGAAACTCTATCGCAACAAAATTGACGATGTCGCGACATAACTATTCAAGGAACCACACATAAGATTGTTGAGACATATAACGGGTAGAAATGACATACTTTGGTGAAGTTATTAAGAGACAAAGAAAGATGCATCGCGATAGAGTGCGCAGAAAACTAATCGTGACGAATGAATATCTTCAATGAAAGAATCTTTGTCCGCGACCAAAAGAAACTCTATCACGATGAAATCCAAGGAGCACAGGGAACATGTCGTGAGAGGCGGCGCATCTTTGTGAGACATCGATAAAGGCGAAAACTTCTATGTGACAAAACTTCGAGTGACGAAAATACGGTGAAATTTACAGAACTTTTGGGGATCCTGATGTAGCATCGAATTTAGGGCCCCGAGCTTACGAGGCTCATGATTCGTGCCACGGTAGGGTGCGGAATCACGATATTTGTATCTAAATTCCTCCTACTGCAGTAGCAAAGCTCTCTGCGGTATAAGCGGTTCTAGTGTGAGCTCGGGGATGGGTTTCTTCGTACAAATGACTAACAGTGAAGTGCTTAAACTGGTCAATTTAATTTGGATTTTGGGGTTTTGATAAAAACAGGGGGTGTAATGGTTGGCAAACTGAAATTTAAATAAAATAAAATGTATAAGAAGTCTCCATAAAGTGTCAGGCTACTGGATTTAGGTTCTAAAGGCCACTAAGAGGTTCTCGGGTCCATTTCCTCGCGTTAGGGAGGATGACCTATAGTCA